>CM046061.1:79937418-81137418 GCA_025215515.1 Schistosoma japonicum
ACTGAAGTTTGAGAGAGATACATACACGACAAGAATTCCCACGTATTGTTCATATTCATTTGCGTCTTAGAAATTATATGTTAGATGAGAATAAGCCAACAATAATAAACGAAGTAATTGTTTGCATATTCATGTTATTGGACTGAAATTAATGTGAAATCATATGATAGTCGAATTGGCAATAATATTCTTCGCTTGCATAAGTTCTTTTGTAACAACATTGTTTACTGTCAAGTTGGTGGAGTGTCGTTAAAATCAAATTTCCATGTAGCAAATTTAGTAACAATTTGACTAGTCGTTCCATGTTTACATGTTGCCTAATCCAAATGTTAATTACACTAAGTAGTTATCATTGTTGGTATTTTCCCCTCAATATTAACATTTATCTTCCTGCCGCAATCATTTTCACATTTTGTGCAATACTAACCTCATTAATCCATTACATTTGAATATCTCCCGTCAGAATCTGATCGACTTACTCTTCCTTACATTGTGTTTTATTATTGTTTATAATGACATACGAAGTTTCTAACAGATTTGCACAGTGGGAATGCGAACGTCGGATTAAGAGATCTTCGAATCCAATCGATGCTATAATTTAAGCGATGATGACTCGGAGCCAACCCTGCCACACATGTTACGGTGGCTAATATATCTCTTCGGTTTTTAAAATGAAGTTCATATTTGTAACTTTTACTACTGTTGACTTTTAAATTTAGTTTATTGATTTCTGGGTTATGTGTTTGACTTGAGATTAGTTATTCATGCATTCGTAGATGTATTTGCCTATTTTGTACACAATATAAAGCCTTCCTGAAAGGCTAGTCCTATATTAAATCTAAGTTGTTACTATTATTGTTTAACTGTTCTTGTGTATTAAATGTATGGTTCTGGAGCCAGAAGACTTTGTTCACATCACGTCGGTCTCATCAAACATGTAGTGATTGTGGGTAATACTGAAGCTCTACACGGATATAAAGTGACAACAATTGATATTCGTATAATAAAATATGGGTAAATTAAGCAGAACTATACTTTATAGGAAAGTGCATTATTTGGATTACCAACTAAGCTGAAATCATTTGATTTTCCCAGTTGTCCACCACGACATTGTATACGCTATTTATTATTGTATATTCTTCTGCTGGTGTGCTGTACATTCATTTGATGTTATTCATTAGTAGTACTCTAATAAAAGGCACAACGTTAATCGCTGTTCTGAATCGCATATCTGTTGAAATAATAATCTGTTGAAATTAATAATTGATTCCTATCATAAAATAAAAAAGCAAAATATTCCTACGTCCCTAGCTGCTGAATTTCCTACTTCCTGTGTCAGTGTTATTCGTCCCATTGAGCTGGTTATTTTGTATACCACATTAATGTATTCTATACTGTGGTGGTCACTAGAATATCCACCCTAAATACAGTCCAGTTGTTGTCCCAAGTAAACTGCGTTCACATAAACTATCGATATGATCATTTTTTCAATATATTAATTGTTGATATGATACTCATACCCATTTTTACCACTGTTTACACTCGAGTAGTACTTTAGTGTTTCCTGAGGCCACTACACGACCTGCCTAATTTGTGTGGGATCAATTGTGCATTAGGATATTTATCTGAAGTTTGCACTGACGAATTCGTCCAAAATGACGATGAAAGCTTCACAATTAAACCATTCAGCTCACAAAACGCAATCAAACAAAGAAATTTAGAAGAATATTCACATCGACTACATAATAGGAATTATTCTCTTCAGTTATAAACCCAAGAAAAAACTTTACGACCGCCGTGATTATAAACCAAATTAGTTTGTATAAATCATTTCATCTTGACGGTATCTAACAAAATTAATGATACATAGGCTTAATAACTGGAGAGAAACGAACCAGACTTATTCAACAATTCGACAGTGACTTTGAATGACGCTGTAACTAGACATGAATAGTAACACATTTTAATTTCGTAAACCTTAAATATAAGAAAAATTGTTCTCCAAATGCATAGTTTAGTAATGGTTTAATGTCAGTAGGTAACGTTGCAAAATCGACTGTACTCTGAAAGCTGTTCCACTGCAAACATATAGGTTTTGCGAATAGTAATGAGGTACCTGTCCAAGCTTAATAAATTTGTAATTATTCCAGAATATAAAATCAAATTATAATTAAGTGTAAATAAATGGTCCAACATTAAGTGAAAATTAATTAGAAGTAGAAATCGTCCTAACCACAAATGCTTCGGAATAAACCATTGATAAATTCGCAGTGTATGATAAAGCTATCATGAAATCTAAAAATATGTGTCTATCATGAGACGGATTGACTGATGATAAACGAGATGGAGGGGTACACTACCATTTTACAGCTTAATCGATTTCTCTGGTAAACTAGCAAAACCTGACACCTAAACTGAACGTTTGGTTTCAGTAAGTAATGGAGAGCTGACTGTGAACCAGATGATTTTAAATACAGAACTTTCACAGACTTGATGGTTGCTGCTACCACAAAGTGGGGATCGGGATTGCCTATTGTGATGAACCAATCAAGTTATGATGGCTAGAACGGTTGTTCCTTCAATTTCTATCATGCCAAGCAGTTTAGTTTCAAAGCCGTGAAATTCAAAGCAGCAAACATAAGGTCTGAGTGCTAAGTTGTATTGCCGAATGTACAAAGGTGAGACGGTAGTAAGGTGCATCCTTTAAACAACTAGCTTGTATTTATTTGATTACAAGCCATTACCAGGTCGATTTTCAAAAATACACTAATACACTCAAAGGAAGCATTTCGGTCACAAGTATGTAGTAAGGAGTAATGGTATAGAGTAATTTGAGCGTTGAGTCGTCAGTTATCATTGATGCGACGCCAGTCACTGCTATCTTTCATCAGGACATATGTAATGGAGATGACAATCGGCTACTGGATGGGCGGTTTATTCCCAGGCCAATCATATGATCAAATTCGTTTTTCGCAATCCTTAATTTTTTGGGTGCTAGTCGGCGTGATTTGGAGAATACAAGTTGACCTTTGTTATGCCGGACCACAAAGGAGTGTAACAAACTTTTAGAACTGTATTTTAAGAACACTACTTCACTTATTCTGTGTGTAATGTAAACACTTTGTTTCTATTATTGTTACGTTTCTCTTACCCTATCCTCCAGTTTAGCATAATTACTGTTATTATATTGTCTCTTATTATAGACTACAGTTAATTAGTTGTGTACAAGTTGTTCCTATTTACTACCACTAGTTACTTTGTTCTGTATTCATGTTAATTTCCTAATTGGTTTGCTGTACGGTCTGATTTTATGTATATATAAAGGAATGCTTGAAATATACTAGGATTCAGTCTGGTTGATCTATTGGCTCGTATTCTTCTTATTTCGTCTTGGGACTAAGTGGGCATAGGGCAGACACACAATTACCGACTAGGCATTGGTGAATGGCACTCGGCCAACCAACCACCCATTTACCCGCATCATAACAACCTGCAGTTGTGGTGTGATGTGTAACATTCCTGGTTATACATGATAACTTTGACGTCACTTTTTTCAGGTACGAATACTTGTCAAGTATTGGCTGAAAATAATTAATCAAATGTTTAAGACGAAGAGAGCGTAGGCTACAACCTGTAGAAGTGGTTGCTAAAACGTATGGCATTGTGTTGCAATCCACTGGCCTCCTTTTCCTAGTGTCAACAAGCAAGTTGTGGTGGCTCAGTAAATCGATATGATGGGTGTTTTCACATCGGCGATGGTGAAAATCTAGTGTATGGGTTTACGTAAACCTACGTTCAAGTATACATATCTTTTGCAGTACCTGCTGCCTGTAGATCAAATGTAGCTTCATGTAGGCAATCAGGTGAAGCTGCAAGCACAACGACGACTTCTACGCTAGTATCGACAAAGTCGCTAGTTTTTGTTATCACAACAATCATGAATAACAGACAGCAATTTCCATCGATTTACGGATGCCGCAAACGCGTGTCGACAGGTAGTGTCCAGACGCAAACCAGTGCCATAATCAGACGGATTCTCTTATCTTCTGACACACGAATCACACGTTGGCCAGAAGCAGTTCCACTCAAAGACATAACTAGTGAAACGATTGCTTGCGCTTTCGTCGAACGATGGATAGTAAACCTTAGTTGTCCATCTTGTTATGCCGGAATACAAAGAAGCGTAACAAACTTTCAGAACTGTGGTTGCGAACACTGTTTCATTTATTCGAACTTTCCGTAATGTAAACATTTTATTTCTACTATTGTTACGCTCCGCTTGCCCTATCCTCCCGGTTAGCATAATTACTGTTATTATATTGTCTCTTATTATGGACTACAGTTAATTAGTTGTGTACAAGTTGTTCCTATTCACTACCACTATTTCCCTCGTTCTGTATTCATGTTAACTTTCTAATTGGTTTGTTGTGTGGTATGAATTTATGTATATATAAAAGAATGTTTGAAATATAGATTCGATTCTGTCTGGATGACCTATTGGCTCGCATTCTTCTTATTTCGGATTAGGACTAAGTGGGCACAGGGCAGACGCGCTATAACCAACTAGGCACTAGCGATTGGCACTCGGCCAGCACCCAACTTCTTGCGTCATAACACATCTAAAACAACGACAGACCTTGGACGTCAGTTTAGATCTGGATTGTTCTACTCTCTGATCAAATTCCTTGGAACTACGCGCTTCCGAACAACCGCCTACCACCCACAATCTAACTGTTTGGTAGAAAGATTCCATCGACGACTGAAATCATCATCAGCTACGAACACCCTGCAGAGGATCGATGCTTTGCAATTAGTTTTAATGGGAGTTTACAGCACAGTAAAAGAGGATGTTGGGTGCAGTGTCGCCGAATTAATCTACGGAGCCACATGACGACTACCAAATGAATTCGTGGGAACCGTTTCCACCTCGAAAACTTGGATCTCAATTCTTACGTGAACCTGCTTACAAAAATGCTATGCGTTCAGTTAAGCTAGTTCAAACTCGACAACAATCGACATTCACCTTTATCCAACCTGCCTTGAAATATAGTACGCACGCTTCTATATGTCGCAATGCTCTACGCCGACCTCTCGACGCAACTTACGAAGGGTCATACAAGGTCCTGAAACGAGAATCAATGTATTATATCATCGTTAAAGTTGGCCAAGAAGATTACGTCAACAATGATTACATCAAAGCAGCCTATCTAGACAGACAGACAGATACAACGCAGAACTTCGTACGTACGTACATCAGTTCAGGTTGCCATACCACATCAGCACAGAGATGCAACTGTCAGTTCAAATTTAAGAGTGATAGCGATAATATAAGTATTAGCAGTAATGCAGAAAATTAGGGAGCGAACTATCTAGAAATTAATCTTTAATATGTAGAATTCGCCACAATACCCCTGAAACTTGATATCGAGGTCACCACACCCCGATCAACGACTAACAAGCAACAATATACCTCATAGTTTCATAACGCCGAAAGCTACACTTCCTAGTAGAACTGTACGATTCCCAGAACACAAGTGAATATTACATCTTCTTCACTGTTTGAATACATGTATTCCGAATCTCGATAATGAAAATAGTAACCGAACCAAATACTGGCTAACGAATAGTGTGAAGACGTTAATTAGTTTATGACTTTTATGATAACACCAACCAGGAAAACAAGTAAAAAACGTATGTAGATTGTACCGATTTCTGAACATAAACGTTGCTGGGACTGTTGAATTCGTCTTAGACTCCTCACCAATCCTGCAAGAAGATAAAACAATAAAATCAATCAAAAGTTTCACGGAAATATTTGAAGTAACATTTCAAATATCCCCTAAGACGATCCTGATTAACATGTGCTTGTTAAGGGAGTTAATTCGTTGGCTAAATTTAGATTTATTCTACAAACCGATTCCAGATCATAATTCCCCTTGAATTATACTGAGCCGACATAACAGTTCAGACTGCTAGGAACACTAGGTTGTCTGGGTAGCAATCATTTCTGGAATAAATATAGCTGACCGTGTTCTCAGCAATCGTACCTGAGGATACACGATGAGACAGTAGTATTTCAATTATTGCCATGGTAAAGCTTTGCTGCGATACCAACACTTGTACAGCCGTAAAGCGAGGATGGAGATTCCAAGAATATCAAAATGCTTAGTAGCAAACTCTAGAAATGTACTGCATACTGTTCTCTATGATGTAACTTCACGGGGAACATTCGGATAGATGACTGATTTGAAGACGAATCTATATCTCGACGAGCAGTGCGATAATAAAGTACTCTTTGAAACAATATCTAGTAATGAAGGTGATCAAGTCTTCGTCACAATGGGTGCCAGAACAGTGTCAATGTGAGAAACTGGATGATAATGTTAGTCTGTTCCATGTTTTGAAAGTAATTAACTATAGTATACAGATCTGAGGAACCATAAGAAATGTCAATCCCGAAAGACGAAGACGTGAAACCTAGATGTATTTTTTGACGGTTTCATCTAGAAAGACAGGGATAGCTTCATAACTTAATAATTTATCAGAATACTTCTCTCAAGGTATAGAGCCCCATAACTTTAAAGTCTTATGTTTATGAATTAAGAACAATGGCGAGTGGCATACATTACAAGCGTTCGGCTGACTTGACCTAGGATTGGTAGGAACACACTAAAGCCCTTGAAGTCCTGGGAAACTTTCGTTAGATTTTTTCAATTATAGGAAACAAAAGTAAACTCAACTCGTCTAGACTAATATCAAGAATATATTTAATGTAGAAGCAGCTAAGTATTCAGTTATCATGAAATGAATTCATTTCGGTGTAATTTGTAGTTTCACATGTAAACAGCATTAAAAGACCCGACCGTAGCTGCTACCTTGTCGTGGTGGTCGGGCTTGCCTATCGTGATGACCCAACCGAGCTATACTGGCTGGAACATATGTTCCTGTAGGTTCTACCATGCTAGGTAGGTCGATTGGAGAACGATGAGACTAAAAGCAGCTACTCAAGGTCTGAGGGCGAAGTCGTACTGCTGACTGCAGAGGGGTGTGACAGCAGTAAGGTATTTCCCTCGGACAACCAGCATCTGCAGCGATGCTGCCTTCTCACAAGGAAGGAGGGGTTAGAAAAGGTCGGCCCTAAAAATGTCACACCTCACCCTACCTCACGGATTTCCGCCTCCGGCAGTATGGGTGCCCACTAAGGGCTTTTAAGTGCGGAGCTAATACTCAAAAAACTTTTCATAAAAAGGCCGTGCGTGACAGGCCTCAAGCAGTTGTCCCTTGGGCTCTGCGGTCACGCTCTCAGGTCTCTGAGACCGACACTAATCTGCCTTCTTTTTCAGGTTTCTCAAGAAACACCCTTCCACGGTGTGGGCAGCCGGGAAGTGACAACTGCCCTCATACCCGCAAAAGCACGAGAATCCAAATTGGTCAAAATCAAATCCTTTCTACACCCCATAATATCTCTCTTATCTCTACGACTAACTCTACTCACATTCCTTCATCTCACTGCACCGCTAATGCAAACGATGCCAGCTCACGAAAAATCATTCCTGGTCTCTTGAAACCCCGTTCTAGACTATATGTTGGAGCTTTTAATGTACGGACATTAAGTCAAATAGGGCAACAGGCTTCCTTAGCTAAGACTTTAGAATCTCACTTCTTCTATTATCACTACTTCTATTATCGTTATCACTCTTGGATTTGAACTGACAGTTGCGTCTCTGTGCTGATGTGGTATGGCGACCTGAACTGATGTACGTACGTACGAAGTTCTGCGTTGTATCTGTCTGTCAATCGATGTATGCTGCGTCTCGGAAACGCGCATACAGGATCCTAGTAAAATCATAAACCTGATCTCACCGTATCAAAACAAAGAAGCAGCCCGATTTACTCTTCGTGTATCCGGTAGCCCGGATGCTGCTTCCCGGGGTCTCGCTGGTGTAGGTATAGCATTGAGTAGTAGGGCAGAACTAGCTCTCCTAGACTGGATCCCTGTAGATAGTCGCTTGTGCGCTATCCGACTGAACGGGACAGTTAGGACTCGGAAAGATAGGGACACTCGTCGTTGCCTCTTTGTCGTATCTGCCTATGCCCCCACTGACTGCAGTACAGACGAGGTGAAAGATGAGTTTTACAGCAAGCTTTCGGACCTCCTCCAAAAAGCTAGGCGCTCTGATATAGTTATAATGGCTGGTGACCTTAATGCTCAAGTAGGTAAACTAAGTGAAAATGAGAGACACTTGGGTCGATGTTATGGTGTCACGGCTCAAAGAACAGATAATGGCGATCGTCTGTTGCAACTATGCTCAGATAACCGCCTGTTTCTAGCGAATACTAACTTTAGGCATAAGGAAAAGCATCTTTCGACCTGGCGACCCCCAAAATCGTCTCAACGTTGGACCCAACTAGATCACATCGCCATCAGCCACCGATGGAGGGGTTCGATAGAGGACTGTCGCTCGTTCTGGGGCACATGTTTAGATTCAGACCATGCTTTAGTGCGAGCGCGTATTTGTTTGAGGCTTACTGGACGTAGGAAAGACATTGCAATGAAGCCTCTTAGGGATTTACTTAATGATAATAAAGCCAAGAATATATATCAGGAACAACTAGAAAAGCAGTTAGGCGACCGTGTTAGCGATTGCCATCCGGAAGCAGGTTGGAATGATATCAAAAATGCTGTGGAAACAGCAATGATATCTGCTAGTAAGGTAAATCATAAGGCTAGGATGAAGCCGTGGATTTCAGTAGCATCCACCGAACTGATGGATGCTCGTAAACTCATCCCACCTGGCTCTGAACATAATAAAGAGCGAAGTGAGCTTAAGCGCAGGCTGATAAAAAGCCTACGCAACGACCGTGAACAGTGGTGGGTGGCGAAAGCAAAAACGTTGGAAAAGGCAGCGGCGATAGGCAACAGTAGGCAACTTTTTCGACTTATTAAGGAAACTGGTATTAGGGATCCGAATGTGAGTGAGACTATCTCGGAAAAGGATGGGATCATAATTCATTCTCAGTCCAGGAGATTGGACCGATGGGCGGAACATTTTAGGGATCAGTTCAACTGGCCTTCAGCCACACTTCGGTTGCCCACGATCCCCAGTCATCCTGAATGGCAAATCGACTTAACTCCTCCTAGTCTTTATGAAATTGAGAAGGCTATAGGAAATCTGAAACGAGGTAGAGCAGCAGGTCCTGATAGGCTTACCCCTGAAATTTTTAAGGATGGTGGTCCAGTTTTAGCAGCTAGATTGACTGAAATCTTAGGTAGAATCTGGGAACTGGGCGTAATACCATCTGACTGGTCTGAATCCCTGATTGTCCCAATTTATAAGAAAGGACAAAAGTCTTCCTGAGACAATCACAGGGGAATCAGTCTGACTAATATAGTTTCTAAGCTGTTAGCATCGATTATACTTAGACGCTTAACTGGAGCTCGTGAAGAGCAGACTAGAGAAAACCAGGCTGGATTTAGACCTGGACGTGGCTGTATAGACCACATCTTCACACTGCGACAGGTCCTGGAACACAGACACACATTTAGGCGTCCTACAATAGTTGTCTTCCTGGACCTAAAGGCGGCATTCGACTCTGTTGATCGTGAGGTTCTGTGGCAGTGTCTGCCATTGAAAGGTGTACCAAAGAAGTACATTAACCTTATACAAGCTCTCTACTCTAAAACTACAGGTCGAGTGAGAGCTTATGGCGAACTGTCATCGGAATTCCTCACTTCAAGTGGTGTCCGTCAAGGATGTCCACTTTCCCCATTCTTGTTTAATTTTGTCATAGACATGCTCCTAGATATAACCATGTCTTCGTCTGACTTTTCAGGAGTTGACTTACTACCAGGAGCCTCGCTTACTGACTTAGAGTATGCTGATGACATAGTCCTATTTGGCGAAGACGCTGACAAAATGCCGAGTCTTCTGACTACCCTGAGCAACAATGCAAGCATGTTCGGGATGCGGTTTTCCCCCTCGAAATGCAAAATGTTGCTTCAGGATTGGGTTGCATCGGCACCTGAACTAGTGATAGGGGGTGAAGTGGTCGAGCGTGTAGTCCGCTTCACGTATCTGGGGAGTCTCATCAGTGCTGATGGCCTGGTGACTGACGAAATCTCAGCACGGATACAGAAAGCTCGATTGGCTTTTGCCAAGTTGCGTCACTTATGGCGCAGGCGAGATATCCGCTTGCTAACCAAAGGACGAGTGTACCGTGCAGCAGTTCGCTCTGTCCTACTATACGGTAGCGAAACATGGCCGTTAAGAGTAGAGGACATTCGTAGGTTACTGGTCTTCGATTATAGGTGTCTCCGAAGCATTGCTCGAGTAACGTGGGATAACCGAGTGAGCAATGCTGTCGTTAGGAAACGGGTTCTAGGAAAGGAGGGCAAATCAATAGAAGAGGTATTGAAACTTCATCAGTTGAGGTGGTTGGGACATGTGTTACGCATGTCTAACTACCGACTGCCTCGACGAGCTATGTTTTGTGGTGTAGGAATAGGTTGGAAGAAAGCTAGTGGTGGCCAAACCAAAACATGGCAGAAATCGATGAAGTCACTGACAAGTGGACTAAGTCATGTTGGTAGATGTAGGCTGCGTGGTTGGGGTCCGCGAGACGAAAGTCACCAATGGTTAGAGACCTTGAACGACATGGCTCAGAATCGTTCGCAATGGCGCAGGTGCATCCACTCTTTGTGTTCTCT
Source organism: Schistosoma japonicum (assembly GCA_025215515.1). Taxonomy (NCBI): domain Eukaryota; kingdom Metazoa; phylum Platyhelminthes; class Trematoda; order Strigeidida; family Schistosomatidae; genus Schistosoma; species Schistosoma japonicum. The sequence continues at coordinate 79,948,127 of CM046061.1, forward strand.
CAAAATCTAACCTTCCGAATTTTCTATCTTTCTCCTTTCAAATTTATCTCACTGAATTATACTTTCCGAATCATATCTTCGCTCCCTAATTTTCTGCATTACTGCTAATACTTCTATTATCGTTATCACTCTTGGATTTGAACTGACAGTTGCGTCTCTGTGCTGATGTGGTATGGCGACCTGAACTGATGTACGTACGTACGAAGTTCTGCGTTGTAGCTGTCTGTCTGCATTAAAAGAAGAGTGAGTATGGTAGATATGAGCGAAGTAGGAATTGAAATATATGTCTATCGACCTAAGTACATACTTCATATTGACACAGAAAAAAAAGTAGACAAGGTGGCACAAATAGCGTCAAAAAAATCAAACAGGAACTGATGGGAGAATTTAAAACTTAGGATCTGAGGTAAGACGAAGAATAACTACGCCCGATGGTTAAAGCGAATTATGATTACGGCAATATTATACTACGTTAATAGGAAGTTTTATTGATAGTTTTATTATTAAGGGTAGAAACAAAGCTCAAAAATGACTAGTCGGGTCGGAGCATGTGGCTATATATGTTTACCAAAGATGTACGCGAGGCTCATATACATCGGAAGGTTCGTTGTTATAAAGAGGAAAGAAGCTTGCAATGATGGCATTATAAGGTTCCGAAGCACCCCACTGTATTTAACAAGTGGCATGCACAAGCCGCTTGTCTATCATGTTATAGAAAAAGTGACTTGTTTAAGAAATCCATTGAAAAGCAACAAGGAACAATAGATAATCCAAACGTAATCTATAGCTCTTATTACGTGACCCTAATTGAGTAACGAATCACGATTTTGCATAAAATATGCCATTAATGAAAAGATGGTTAGTAGATTTACAAGTTCTCTTTCAAATCCTAAAAAATTTAATAAAGTTTACGGCAATAATATCGACTAACTTAGGTCTTATTAATGAAGACCTCATTTTCACATATCGCAGAATAATGATCGTAGAAGTGAACTTCGAAACAACCTAATAAGTTGACTTAATTCAGTTTCTGACGATCTGCAGCCTACGATTCTATACAGCGACCTCGTGTAAAATACTCAGATAATTATGAAACCGCATATTTCATAACATAAGGTGTTACCTTCAGTTAACTTGATAATTTTCAATGCCTACATTTTCAACCAATGAAATCAGTCGGAAAATTGTAGAATATTCTACAAAATTCTACTCTACGCTAATTGGTCTATAAGTTTCTAATTTTAGAAACCAGACAAAAATTTCTCGAACATTCTTATCATTGTTTATAAATACCCACACCGAACACATCCGTTTACTTCCAATTCTGTGTTTCCTGTGAATTTGTTGCAAGATGCCTGAACCAATGTCTACCGAGCCTCAACCTGAGACATTTGCTTTCCAAGCTGAAATTGCTCAGCTTATGAGCTTGATCATCAACACCTTTTATTCCAACAAAGAAATATTTCTTCGTGAACTGATTTCCAATGCTAGTGATGCTCTGGACAAAGCAAGGTACATGAGCTTGACAAACTCTTCAGTTTTTGATACTGGTGATGATTTATATATCAAGCTGATACCGAACAAGGAGGCTGGAACGTTAACTGTTCTTGATACAGGTGTTGGTATGACGAAAGCAGATTTAATCAACAACCTTGGAACGATTGCATCTTCTGGTACGAAAGCATTCATGGAGGCACTGCAAGTAGGTGCAGACATCTCGATGATTGGTCAATTCGGTGTGGGTTTCTATTCAGCATACTTGGTTGCTGACCGAGTGCAAGTGGTTACGAAGAATAATGACGATGATCAATATATGTGGGAGTCGTCTGCCGGTGGGTCTTTCACTATTACACCAGATAGCAGTGAGATGCCACGACGGGGTACTAAGGTAATTTTACATTTTAAAGAAGACCAGATGGAGTATCTTGAAGAACGTAAAATCCGTGAGATAGTCAAGAAACACTCACAATTTATCAACTACCCTATCAAACTTGTTGTCGACAAAGAGAGAACGAAAGAGGTTTCTGACGATGAGGCGGAGAAGGAAGAAACGAAGAACGAGTCTGAAGAGGCTGAGGATAAGCCGAAGGTTGAGGATTTAGATGAAGATGAAGAGGAAGATAATAAAGACAAAAAGAAGAAAAAAAAGGTGACGGAGAAGTATACGGAAGAAGAGCAGCTTAATAAGCTCAAACCGTTGTGGACTCGCAATCCAGAGGACATAACAGCTGAAGAGTATGGTGAGTTTTACAAGTCGTTAAACAATGATTGGGAGGACCATTTGGCAGTGAAACACTTCTATGTAGAAGGACAGTTGGAATTTCGGGCACTACTATTCGTACCTAAGCGAGCACCTTTTGATATGTTTGAGGGTCGCAAGAAAAGAAACAACATAAAGCTGTATGTCCGCAGAGTGTTTATTATGGACAACTGTGAAGAGTTGATTCCAGAATACCTAAATTTTGTTCGTGGGGTTGTGGATAGCGAAGACTTGCCACTTAACATCAGCCGTGAAATGTTGCAGCAGAGCAATGTGTTAAAGATGATACGTAAGAATCTGGTCAAGAAGTGCATTGAGTTGTTCGAGGAGATGGTCGAAGATAAGGAGAACTACAAGAAATTCTATGAACAATTCTCCAAAAACATTAAACTTGGGATCCATGAAGATAGCGTGAACAGAAAGAAACTGGCAGAATTGCTCCGCTACCAGTCAACAGCTAGCGGTGATGAGATGACCAGCCTAAAGGAATACGTTTCTCGTATGAAGCCTGAACAGAAAGATATCTACTATATAACGGGTGAGACGAAGCAAGCGGTTGCGAATTCTCCATTTACCGAGAAACTTATTCAGTGTGGCTATGAAGTGTTGTATATGGTTGATCCTATTGACGAGTATTCAGTGACACATCTTCGTGAATACGACGGCAAGAAACTGGTTTGTGTAACTAAGGACGGCCTCCAATTGCCTGAAACCGAGGAGAACAAGAAGAAGTTCGAGGAATTGAAGGCATCTTATGAGCCTCTGTGCAAAAATGTTCAGGAAATTCTTGGCAAGAGTGTCGAAAAGGTGTCTGTATCTAACCGTCTAACCAGTTCGCCATGCTGTGTTGTCACTTCGGAGTTTGGTTGGTCAGCAAATATGGAGAGGATCATGAAGGCACAGGCCCTTAGAGACTCCAGTACTATGGGCTACATGGCAGCCAAGAAACAGTTGGAGCTTAACCCGTACCACCCGATGATCAAGGCCTTGAAAGACCAGTTCGAGAGTGGTGATTCGATCAAACTTGCTAAGGATCTCGTTCAGCTCTTGTACGACACTGCCTTGCTTACTTCTGGTTTCTCGCTGACGGACCCGAAGATCCACGCCAAGAGCATTCATCATTTAGTATGTATGTGTCTGGATATACCTGATGAAGAGATGAAGGGGAAGTGTGTTGCTGCCGACAATGGTCCGACGGTGACCCCACCAGCAGAAGCGGGGGATGATGCCGGAATGGAGGAAGTGGACTAGCCGGTTTGGTTTCTGTATATACCGATTTGTTGATAAATTTTGCTCGTTGAATTTGTCTTCTTGATTCGCTTATTTAGTGTCTTGGAACAGTGTGTTGTAGGGGGAGGAACTTAGGCTTCATAGGGTTACGTTAGACTAGGTATGGGCGGTGGCCGTGCGTGCACCACTGGGGGGTATCTGATGGCTTTTCTGGCGTCGTTCGTGAGTAAGGCGGACGCAATGGGTGAATTGGTTAGGTACTGCGTAGCCTGGTTGACGCGAGTTTTTCGGCGTCTGTGTTGTCTCGCGACTTGAGGTTAGGAAGTCTCGTGGTGTGTACCGCCTGTTTAGTGCGTGCGTTAGCCGTCGGGGTAGCTAGGTTGCATCCATGTCCGCATAGTGACTACCTTGTCAGTCCCTGATAGCGATGAATTCCGGTCGGCGGGATTGTGTTCGTGGTCGTCTCATTTCTTGGCGAGTGTCTCTAGTCGTAGGTTGGATCTCAGCAAGGTTGTCAGGTTGCGGCCCCAGAATTCTGGGGATGGCGGTGGATTTCGTTCCTAGACGTAACAATCCTGGTCTGTTTGCCGGTTATTTCGGGACTGTAGTTTCGGGTTCACCAGGTGTGTGTGTTCTGTGAAGGACATTATCTTCATTAGTGCCTCTACAATTCTCACTTAGGGATGTTTGGGCCATTTTTCTGACGCAACGTGTGGGCTTTGGATTGTTCAGGTTCTATACACCTTGTAAGGAACGTAATGTCAAGGACTCTGGTCGAGACACTTGTTTATACTAGTATTGCGTTGCAATAAGTTACTGAAAACTTGCAAATCCTATACAAGTCTCTTTTGAATCATATCATAGAGGCCTAGTATTCCCGTCTAGAACTTCAAACTAGGAGTGAAAGGAGTGCATCTATAAACAACTCGAGTGCCAGTTTTGTCAGTGCAATTAAATCGGTTAGAATTTAGGAAAGCGTTATTGTTGAGGATCCTAAGCTTATTATTTCAATGCTCCAAATTTTGACTAGTAATCTGACGGTTCGTTTTGTCGGATTCTTTCGTAAAATCTAGTAGGTCTATGTGTACATGATTTTAATCCTATACGGAGATTAGGGGCGAATTTGACCTACAATGATCAAAAGGATTTATGACCCTATTAGTTTTTAGTTAGTCAGAAGACAGCAGTTACGGTTCGGTTTCTCATAAGAAATGTGAGATTTCAGGTTGTAAGTTATCATAAAATCATGCGATGTAGGATCAGCAGTCAAGGAAGTCGTAAGATTTCCGGTAGGGGAACTCATTCATGTGAGTAATTTAGTAGCCAAAGAAGGATGCTAGCCAAAATCTGAGAGCCCATGTCGGTGTAGTTTCTTTCTATGAACGATACAGAATACAGAGCAGAAAAACTTTCGGGATAACCCCAGAAGAGTCAGTTTGATCAACGCAGTGACTAAGATATTAACCTCTATAGTCACGTAATACTTACCTAAAGATAGGGTACAACGATCTTTGAAAAACCAGACTGGTCTAAGCCTTATGCCGACGATGCATTAATCAAAATTTCGATGTGGTGTACGCGTACTGAATCTTTATCGTCTACTAAATCTTATCCACTATTCTCCCATACGCAATTTCGTTACATTAATTCATGTTGAACTAAGTCATAGTATTAATCTTGTTAATTTGATCTCGTCGTACTGATGTGGTATAAGAAATTGAACCTCTGAGCATGTGTCAGGTTGTGACCTACTAAGTCAAACAACATACCTTTTACGTGATTGGTATGTACTCTAGTAGCCGAATAGGCAAGATACTGCCCATGTACAACCGTATGTATGGCACATACGTACAACGGGCCAAGTTGCCATACCTCTAAAACACAAAGATTAACAACCGCATGATAGTTGAAACTACATATTTGAGTTATTTGTACGATTATCAGTCGCATGCACAGATAAGGGTTAATGACAATCGACACTTTGTGATTATTGAATTAATGTAGGCAACTTACCATAGAGAACGTTCTAAAAATATCCTATTCTCTTAGCTGCGTTCTTAATGCAGAAAATCGACGCTACATGTCACTAATAAAACCAACTACATACGAATCATTTTTCTTACTTCTACTTTCGGGATAAATTCTGAAAAGCTTGAGAAAGCCAGTCAAAATGTCTTGGACGCCTCACAAGGACTCCACGTACCTGTGAAGTGAATATAGGTGTGGCACCATCTATAGACACTCATAACAGGATAGTTTTGCAGTGCAACCTGTCAATCAGGGCAGGCGCTTTCTAAACTCCATTTAGATTAAAGCAGAAAAAATATTTACGATACTTGTAGTGTTGATTATTGTGACACTAATCATATAAGTATCCATTCAGATAGGTGTCAATGAAATCTATGTTGTCCAGTGGTAACGATATTATTTAAATGTATGCTAGGATATGATGCCACGACTAGACTTATTGCTGGTGAGCGTAGAGAGAACCGTTGAAGTAAATGAGAGTCATCAGAAAACGGAATGTATATTCCCTTCTCCTCTAATATATATATATATATATATATATATATATATATATATATATATATATATATATGAGGAAAGAATATTAAGAAATTACTTCAACTCAGCTAGCAGGTTTCTAATGATTAAGGAAGAATTTTCGGGAAATTGCTCGAAAAGTGGCGATGTTTTACAAACTCATACGCGAGACTAAAGTGCTTTTATCCGAACTCGGGTCCATAAAACGCTTTTGATGAACGATAAGACAATAGGCATATGCGTGTCTTCGAGAATTGTTCAATGTATGTCTAAAGTAGAAAGACAACAACACTAGTACATTTTACCGAAGAAAATCATCTACAGAAATAATGGGCGAGGTTACCAGTAACTGCGCCTGTTGGTTGTACACGGTCACATCTACACCATAAAAAAGAAACATTGTATGATGAAGTTCAGGACCACGACGTCATTAAATATAACATTTCTGTTTACAATAGTATTCGGACGATGGAAAGTACGAATAGTAAAGTGACAGGTAGATTGTTCAGAGTCCTTCGAAAGTCGGAAGGGTATGCCAACACAGATACTATTGGACAACTTAGGAGAGAAAACACAGTGACAGGATAGATATATATTTGGAAACTGAACGATTGGGGGTAGAATGAACAGGCAAGTTATAATTTCTGGTCATGCATGTCCAGTCCGCAAATAGTACGCTCTTCATCTAGGACGTACATTACCACCTCTTTACCTACAATATAAAAGAAAAAATAATTTATTATCACCACAGACGCACAGTTTCAATTAAGTTATAACAACTATCTTCTCTTCAGGAGGCACTTACCTCAGCGCGTATGCTCATAAAGATATGCAGTAATTGAGAAAAAAATTAATAAACATAATATTCGTTCAAGCGCTTTGAAAATTGTAAATTTCTTCCAAAAGGTGTAGCTCTCGGCGTAAAAAGCTCTTCAACATTACCACATGCCTGTTTGTCGTCGCTTGAGGTGTGGTGACTTCGTATATATTAAATTTCAAGTAAGTTGTAGAGAATTCCACAACAGATGCTTACCTTACATGTAGAACACTTTGAAACGGTCAAAGCTGACGTAATCCTCTTGGCCAATTTTCACGATCATATAATACATTGATTCTCGTTTCAGGACCTTGTATGACCCTTCGTAAGTTGCGTCGAGAGGTCGGCGTAGAGCATTGCGACATATAAAACCTGCCGAATTAGTCTACGGTGACACATGACGACTACCAAATGAATTCGTGGGAACCGTTTCCACCTCGAAAACTTGGATCTCAATTCTTACGTGAACCTGCTTACAAAAATGCTATGCGTTCAGTTAAGCTAGTTCAAACTCGACAACAATCGACATTCACCTTTATCCAACCTGCCTTGAAATATAGTACGCACGCTTTTATATGTCGCAATGCTCTACGCCGACCTCTCGACGCAACTTACGAAGGGTCATACAAGGTCCTGAAACGAGAATCAATGTATTATATCATCGTTAAAGTTGGCCAAGAAGATTACGTCAACAATGATTACATCAAATCAGCCTATTTAGAAGTTTATCTTTTATATGTAGAATTTTTACTGAATGATTTGTAATCTTTTATTTTTAATTAAATTAAGCCAAAATCCGTTGTTTTTGTTCAGTAAATACATGTGTTCAAAGACGTAATATCTGCCTCATTTTTGTCAAAATATTTAAACGCATATTTGGTATCATCGAACTGGCTAGCTTGTTGTTTTGTATTTGAAGTAAACGAATTCCTTTGAATGCCATTCGGCTTGAGGAATGCAGCACAAACGTTTCAGCGTTTCATTGACGACGTGTTTCGCGGGCTCGATTATGTCCATGCATACGTCGACGACTGCTTGATAGCAAGCCCAGACGAGGAAACACACATGAAACATTTGGACACAGATTTAAAAGACTGCAGCAATACGGAATTACTATTAATATACAAAAATGTCAAATTGGAACAACTTCGTAGGACTTCCTGGGGCGTACCATTGATGCTAATGGTATACAGCCTCAAAACACAAGGTGGCGGCAATTCTGGAGTATCCGGAACCAATAACCATTAAACAGTTACGAGCTTTCAATGGGTTGGCAAGTTTCTACAGACGATTTATCCCCAACTGTGCATCTATAGTGAAACCACTAACGGATCAACTTCGTGGGAACAAAAAGGTGGTCACAATGGATTCAGAATTAAAGAAAGCCTTCGTTGCAATTAAGGAGGCAATAGCCAATGTAACTATGCTGGCACACTACAATACTGAAGCTCCAGTCAGCATTGCGGTCGACGCTCCTGACTCAGCGATTGGTGCAGTTCTGCAACATCGGACTGGCCAAGCTTGGCAGCCTTTAGCATTTTTCTCAAGACGATTAAACGACACTGAATGGAGATACAGCACTTCTGGATGTGAACTACTAGCCATGTACTGTGCTGTACGACATTTTCAACACTCAGTTGAAGGCCGGGAATTCGAAATATTTACCGACCATAAACCATTGACGTTTTCGATGAAATCATCTTCAGATAAGTACTCTCCACGAGAGTCTCGTCATCTTGACTACATCTTCCAATTATCTACGGACATACGACATATATCGGGAGCTAACAATGTAGTTGCTGACGCCTTATCGAGAATACATTCCTTGAATCGTATCCAAGGAATCGACCTTGTTAAACTAGCTCAACTTCAAAGTGAAGATATCGATTTTCATCACGAGTTAGCCGCAACAACGCTCCAAACTAAAACGATTGGAAAAGGTAAGAACACTTTAATTTGTGATTCTTCTACAGGTATAGCCCGTCCAGTCGCTCCCAGGAGTTATCGACGAGTCATCTTCGATACACTGCACAACCTTTTCCATCCTGGAATTCGTGCTACACGTAAACTGATTACTGATAAATTCTGCTGGCCAAAAATGAATAAGGATATTAAAGAATGGGCGCGCACTTGCATAGCCTGCCAGAAGAACAAAGTAATTCAACATAATAAATGCCCCCTAGGCACTTTCTCAACCCCTGACTCTCGATTCGATCACGTCCACCTTGATTTGGTAGGACCCTTCCCAGACTCGAATGGATTTTATTATCTTCTGACATGCGTGGACCGATTCACACACTGGCCAGAAGCGATTCCACTCAAAGACATCACTGGTGAAACGATTGCTCGCGCATTCATCGAACGATGGGTAGCCAACTTTGGTTGTCCATCTATAATAACGACAGACCGTGGACGTCAGTTTGGATCTGGATTGTTCCACTTTTTGACCAAACTTATTGGAACAATGCGTTTCAGGACGACCGCCCACTACCCACAATCTAACGGTTTGGTAGAAAGATTCCATCGACAACTGAAAGCATCACTTTCAGCAACAAACATCCCTCAGTGGACCGACGCCTTACCACTAGTTTTACTTGGGAATCGCAGCACAATGTAGGAAGATGTTGGATGTAGTGTCTCCGAATTAGTCTACGGAACGACTCTTCGACTACCAGGTGAGTTTGTGGAAACCGCTTCCACTTCGGCAAACCTGGATATGAATTCTTACGTGAACCGGCTTACAAATGCTATGCGTTCAGTTAAGCCAGTTGAAACTCGACAACAATCGACAGACACCTTTATCCAACCTGCCTTAAAATATAGTACACACGTTTTCGTACGTCGTGATGCCGTACGCCGACCTCTCGATGCAACCTACTAAGGGCCATACAAGGTCCTGAAACGTGAAACAAAGTACTATACGATTGACAAAAATGGCCACGAGGATAGCGTCAGCATTGACCGCCTCAAAGCAGCCTACCTAGAAGGTACACCTTTTAGTGTCGGACTCGCTGCAACACCTGCAAAACGTAGCACGAACGAAGCCATTACGCCGCAAGCAATGACTAACACGCAAGTAGAAGCATCAAAGAGCCCTGTAACGCCGAAAGCTACGCGTTCTGGTAGAAAAGTACGATTTCCAGAACACCTAAACGAATACTATGTCTACTAATTTCCCCCCACTACCTACGTACGTATAACATTTTTCTTGTTGTCTTAAAATAAATAATAAAAAAAATAAAAATCGATAAACCCATTATTATTATTTATGTTTTTTTTAAGAAAAAAGTAATAATAATAATTTTACTGTGTGCATTTTATAAATTTTCGTGTCGAAAACAACGTTTAATTATTCGTTGTCGGTGTTCAACACGTTTTTTTATAGACGCATCGAGTTAACAATTATTTTCTTTTGTTTGTACACAAAACGCACAGATTAAAATTTTCTTTTTTCTTTTCGACTTCCAGGCCGTCTGGAAACAAACAGAAGAACGTGGAAGAAACAAGGATTTTACTTTATGTACAATTATTTTATGCAACGACACCATAGTGTAGGGACTGACGTCCAGAATCTGCACAACAGTGCAAGCTATCGAAGGAACGTTTACCAATGTCTGACGCATTGGAATTTATTCTTCGTCTGGCACGTCTTAGGGTATTACGAACCCATTAGGAGGGGAGTGAGCTTTAGCGGTAAATAATCCCCAAAATAAATTGTTGCATAGGCTCTCGAAATTGATGCTGACCATGTTTGTTTTAGCGGACACTACTAGTTGAAGGCGCGCGGTCACGCATATTCACCAGATCACGACTCGAATCACCATGCGTAGCATCTCTCTCTAGTTTGCCAGCCTAGACGTTGCTATCCTATTAAAGCTCTGTTTACGATCAAATATAATTTCGCTTCCATCCTTGATTGCCTTCTGATTTCTCATTCGTAAAAGTGGGGTCCATTCGATAGAAGTATCTTTGGTTATACGACAAACGCAACTTGGTCATATATCCGGGGAACGCTTCAAATCTGTCCAATTGTCTCCAGGAGTTATCAACAAATCATCTTCGACTGCTACGACTGAGCTAATTACTCAGAGAGTCTCGTGACTGAAGATGAATAAGAATATCAAAGAATGGCAGGCTCCTGTGTAGCTTACCAAAAGAGCAAGATAATTCAGCATAATAAATGCCCCCTTGCACTTTTCAAACTCATGACGCTCGACTCGACCACACTTATCTTGATCAGATAGAACCATTACCAGAATCAGACGGATTCTCTTATCTTTTGACATGTGCGGAACGAATCACATGCTGACCAAAAGCAGTTCCACTCAAAGACATAACTAGTAAAACGACTGCTCGCACTTTCGTCGAACGATGGATAGCAAACCTAGGTTGTCCATCTACAACAACGACAGACCGTGGACGTCAGTTTGGATCTGGATTGTTCTACTCTCTGATCAAATTCCTTGGAACTACGCGCTTCCGAACAACCGCCTACCACCCACAATCTAACTGTTTGGTAGAAAGATTCCATCGACGACTGAAATCATCATCAGCTACGAACACCCTGCAGAGGATCGATGCTTTGCAATTAGTTTTAATGGGAGTTTACAGCACAGTAAAAGAGGATGTTGGGTGCAGTGTCGCCGAATTAATCTACGGAGCCACATGACGACTACCAAATGAATTCGTGGGAACCGTTTCCACCTCGAAAACTTGGAAAACTTGGGCTGAGCCATGTTAATAGATGCAGACTACGTGGTTGGGGCCCACACGACGATCGTAACAAATGGTTAGAGACTTTAGGTGATATGGCTCAAAATCGATTGCAATGGCGCAGGTGCATCCACTCCTTGTCTTCATCCAAATTCTAGGTTTTGAGCTTCTCATAATTTTCTCTTTACTGAATCACTTTTTATCTCAAATCTCATCTCTGATCTCTATACCTTTCCATTAGTACTTACTCTGTTAATACCTCCCCTACTCTGGAATTTGGTCCGACAATTTAATCTTTATCTGCTAATTGAGGCATGGCAACTTGAACTGATGTACGCATGTACAAAGTTCTACGTTGTAACTGACTGACTGACTGACTCATTTACTCTAACTCTGTCTACACTCGCGTAAGAAATTTTTCATCCATTTCTTTATCTAAATTGGCCCCATTATCCTGAAGTTTGGTAGTTTCCGTATAACGCTGACGTGAAACACTTTATCAAATGCATAGCTGAAGTTATTGAATATTACATCCACAAAGAGTCCTTTATCGATAGCTTCTGCCCATTCCTTTTTCTCATTTAATAATTTAGTAATACAGGTAAGACACCTACGAAACCCATGTTGCTTTGGAATCAGCGACTCCTGTGACCAGGTGAATTAATATTTTATCACGGATTATTCTCCCTGAAATGCTAACTATAATGATAGTCTAACTAATGGGCCTATAGTTAGATGCCAATCATCTGTTCCCACCCTTAAAAATAGGGCTGACTATTTCATCTTTCCAATCTCTTGGAAGTTGCTCTTGTGAAAGAAACATCCTGAGCAACTCTGAGAGTGGTTCCGAAATGTTGTCCGCATGTGACGATAACAGCCTAGGGTGCATCTCATCAGATTCCTGTGACTTACCTGGTTTTTGGTGTCTAAGCCAATATAAAACCCTTTCTGTTGTAATAAAGACTGATTCGATTGCAACTATTTCAGTTGTGTCTATTGGATGTGCATCGACATCAGTATCTACAGAGAAGATTTTTTGAAGTATCCTGATAATTTTTTAGCTTTGCTCAAATTCTAGTCGTTTAACGCAGTTTGGTTGTCGCATACCAATTGTGACGGGACCCCATCATTTATCTTCGTCTCTTAATACAAAAAACAACCGTTTAGGACAAATAAGGTTATCCTTTGCAAGCTGCCTTTCGTAGATTATTTGAGATTTATCAATAGTTAGTTTACAAAGGTTTCTAACCTTGCGATACTCTTGTTTAATGGTATCACAACTCATACTAGTGCATAAGTACCAAAGGGGTTTTCTGCGTATTAGTAATTTTTGAGAATTTTTGTTAATCGATGGAGGATAATGTGACAACTTACATGAAACTGACCATGGAATAAATGGGGTAGTTACTTCTTGGAATGTTTCCTTAGACTTGCACCGTGCTTCAATTAGATGGCTTCCGGTAATCAACCGATCCACTAAAGCAGCCCGGTTTCTAATTGCCGGAATATCTGCTCGCTATATGTTTGATCGAGATCAAACATTTATATTCAATATCATAAGTCTTAAACTCAAAGGACAGGACAACGTGATGATTGGAGCTTAAGATCTGTAACGTCGTCAGAATCATGTATAAATACAAGGTCAAGGAGTGACGGTTCGTGATCTTGGTCGGAACGGGTTAGTTTTACGACACCATATGTTAAGGCACACTGGGGACTAATTAAAACAAGTTCCTATCGATACCCCTATCTACAGATGTGATTTTCCAGTTGATGTCGAAAACTTGGATCTCAATTCTTACGTGAACCTGCTTACAAAAATGCTATGCGTCCAGTTAAGCTAGTTCAAACTTGACAACAATCGACATTCACCTTTATCCAACCTGCCTTGAAATATAGTACGCACGCTTCTATATGTCGCAATGCTCTACGCCGACCTCTCGACGCAACTTACGAAGGGTCATACAAGGTCCTGAAACGAGAATCAATGTATTATATCATCGTTAAAGTTGGCCAAGAAGATTACGTCAACAATGATTACATCAAAGCAGCCTATCTAGACAGACAGACAGATACAACGCAGAACTTCGTACGTACGTACATCAGTTCAGGTTGCCATACCACATCAGCACAGAGATGCAACTGTCAGTTCAAATTTAAGAGTGATAGCGATAATATAAGTATTAGCAGTAATGCAGAAAATTAGGGAGCGAACTATCTAGAAATTAATCTTTAATATGTAGAATTCGCCACAATACCCCTGAAACTTGATATCGAGGTCACCACACCCCGATCAACGACTAACAAGCAACAATATACCTCATAGTTTCATAACGCCGAAAGCTACACTTCCTAGTAGAACTGTACGATTCCCAGAACACAAGTGAATATTACATCTTCTTCACTGTTTGAATACATGTATTCCGAATCTCGATAATGAAAATAGTAACCGAACCAAATACTGGCTAACGAATAGTGTGAAGACGTTAATTAGTTTATGACTTTTATGATAACACCAACCAGGAAAACAAGTAAAAAACGTATGTAGATTGTACCGATTTCTGAACATAAACGTTGCTGGGACTGTTGAATTCGTCTTAGACTCCTCACCAATCCTGCAAGAAGATAAAACAATAAAATCAATCAAAAGTTTCACGGAAATATTTGAAGTAACATTTCAAATATCCCCTAAGACGATCCTGATTAACATGTGCTTGTTAAGGGAGTTAATTCGTTGGCTAAATTTAGATTTATTCTACAAACCGATTCCAGATCATAATTCCCCTTGAATTATACTGAGCCGACATAACAGTTCAGACTGCTAGGAACACTGGGTTGTCTGGGTAGCAATCATTTCTGGAATAAATATAGCTGACCGTGTTCTCAGCAATCGTACCTGAGGATACACGATGAGACAGTAGTATTTCAATTATTGCCATGGTAAAGCTTTGCTGCGATACCAACACTTGTACAGCCGTAAAGCGAGGATGGAGATTCCAAGAATATCAAAATGCTTAGTAGCAAACTCTAGAAATGTACTGCATACTGTTCTCTATGATGTAACTTCACGGGGAACATTCGGATAGATGACTGATTTGAAGACGAATCTATATCTCGACGAGCAGTGCGATAATAAAGTACTCTTTGAAACAATATCTAGTAATGAAGGTGATCAAGTCTTCGTCACAATGGGTGCCAGAACAGTGTCAATGTGAGAAACTGGATGATAATGTTAGTCTGTTCCATGTTTTGAAAGTAATTAACTATAGTATACAGATCTGAGGAACCATAAGAAATGTCAATCCCGAAAGACGAAGACGTGAAACCTAGATGTATTTTTTGACGGTTTCATCTAGAAAGACAGGGATAGCTTCATAACTTAATAATTTATCAGAATACTTCTCTCAAGGTATAGAGCCCCATAACTTTAAAGTCTTATGTTTATGAATTAAGAACAATGGCGAGTGGCATACATTACAAGCGTTCGGCTGACTTGACCTAGGATTGGTAGGAACACACTAAAGCCCTTGAAGTCCTGGGAAACTTTCGTTAGATTTTTTCAATTATAGGAAACAAAAGTAAACTCAACTCGTCTAGAGTAATATCAAGAATATATTTAATGTAGAAGCAGCTAAGTATTCAGTTATCATGAAATGAATTCATTTCGGTGTAATTTGTAGTTTCACATGTAAACAGCATTAAAAGAAGAGTGAGTATGGTAGATATGAGCGAAGTAGGAATTGAAATATATGTCTATCGACCTAAGTACATACTTCATATTGACACAGAAAAAAAAGTAGACAAGGTGGCACAAATAGCGTCAAAAAAATCAAACAGGAACTGATGGGAGAATTTAAAACTTAGGATCTGAGGTAAGACGAAGAATAACTACGCCCGATGGTTAAAGCGAATTATGATTACGGCAATATTATACTACGTTAATAGGAAGTTTTATTGATAGTTTTATTATTAAGGGTAGAAAGAAAGCTCAAAAATGACTAGTCGGGTCGGAGCATGTGGCTATATATGTTTACCAAAGATGTACGCGAGGCTCATATACATCGGAAGGTTCGTTGTTATAAAGAGGAAAGAAGCTTGCAATGATGGCATTATAAGGTTCCGAAGCACCCCACTGTATTTAACAAGTGGCATGCACAAGCCGCTTGTCTATCATGTTATAGAAAAAGTGACTTGTTTAAGAAATCCATTGAAAAGCAACAAGGAACAATAGATAATCCAAACGTAATCTATAGCTCTTATTACGTGACCCTAATTGAGTAACGAATCACGATTTTGCATAAAATATGCCATTAATGAAAAGATGGTTAGTAGATTTACAAGTTCTCTTTCAAATCCTAAAAAATTTAATAAAGTTTACGGCAATAATATCGACTAACTTAGGTCTTATTAATGAAGACCTCATTTTCACATATCGCAGAATAATGATCGTAGAAGTGAACTTCGAAACAACCTAATAAGTTGACTTAATTCAGTTTCTGACGATCTGCAGCCTACGATTCTATACAGCGACCTCGTGTAAAATACTCAGATAATTATGAAACCGCATATTTCATAACATAAGGTGTTACCTTCAGTTAACTTGATAATTTTCAATGCCTACATTTTCAAACCAATGAAATCAGTCGGAAAATTGTAGAATATTCTACAAAATTCTACTCTACGCTAATTGGTCTATAAGTTTCTAATTTTAGAAACCAGACAAAAATTTCTCGAACATTCTTATCATTGTTTATAAATACCCACACCGAACACATCCGTTTACTTCCAATTCTGTGTTTCCTGTGAATTTGTTGCAAGATGCCTGAACCAATGTCTACCGAGCCTCAACCTGAGACATTTGCTTTCCAAGCTGAAATTGCTCAGCTTATGAGCTTGATCATCAACACCTTTTATTCCAACAAAGAAATATTTCTTCGTGAACTGATTTCCAATGCTAGTGATGCTCTGGACAAAGCAAGGTACATGAGCTTGACAAACTCTTCAGTTTTTGATACTGGTGATGATTTATATATCAAGCTGATACCGAACAAGGAGGCTGGAACGTTAACTGTTCTTGATACAGGTGTTGGTATGACGAAAGCAGATTTAATCAACAACCTTGGAACGATTGCATCTTCTGGTACGAAAGCATTCATGGAGGCACTGCAAGTAGGTGCAGACATCTCGATGATTGGTCAATTCGGTGTGGGTTTCTATTCAGCATACTTGGTTGCTGACCGAGTGCAAGTGGTTACGAAGAATAATGACGATAATCAATATATGTGGGAGTCGCCTGCCGGTGGGTCTTTCACGATTACACCAGATAGCAGTGAGATGCCACGACGGGGTACTAAGGTAATTTTACATTTTAAAGAAGACCAGATGGAGTATCTTGAAGAACGTAAAATCCGTGAGATAGTCAAGAAACACTCACAATTTATCAACTACCCTATCAAACTTGTTGTCGACAAAGAGAGAACGAAAGAGGTTTCTGACGATGAGGCGGAGAAGGAAGAAACGAAGAACGAGTCTGAAGAGGCTGAGGATAAGCCGAAGGTTGAGGATTTAGATGAAGATGAAGAGGAAGATAATAAAGACAAAAAGAAGAAAAAAAAGGTGACGGAGAAGTATACGGAAGAAGAGCAGCTTAATAAGCTCAGACCGTTGTGGACTCGCAATCCAGAGGACATAACAGCCGAAGAGTATGGTGAGTTTTACAAGTCGTTAAACAATGATTGGGAGGACCATTTGGCAGTGAAACACTTCTATGTAGAAGGACAGTTGGAATTTCGGGCACTACTATTCGTACCTAAGCGAGCACCTTTTGATATGTTTGAGGGTCGCAAGAAAAGAAACAACATAAAGCTGTATGTCCGCAGAGTGTTTATTATGGACAACTGTGAAGAGTTGATTCCAGAATACCTAAATTTTGTTCGTGGGGTTGTGGATAGCGAAGACTTGCCACTTAACATCAGCCGTGAAATGTTGCAGCAGAGCAATGTGTTAAAGATGATACGTAAGAATCTGGTCAAGAAGTGCATTGAGTTGTTCGAGGAGATGGTCGAAGATAAGGAGAACTACAAGAAATTCTATGAACAATTCTCCAAAAACATTAAACTTGGGATCCATGAAGATAGCGTGAACAGAAAGAAACTGGCAGAATTGCTCCGCTACCAGTCAACAGCTAGCGGTGATGAGATGACCAGCCTAAAGGAATACGTTTCTCGTATGAAGCCTGAACAGAAAGATATCTACTATATAACGGGTGAGACGAAGCAAGCGGTTGCGAATTCTCCATTTACCGAGAAACTTATTCAGTGTGGCTATGAAGTGTTGTATATGGTTGATCCTATTGACGAGTATTCAGTGACACATCTTCGTGAATACGACGGCAAGAAACTGGTTTGTGTAACTAAGGACGGCCTCCAATTGCCTGAAACCGAGGAGAACAAGAAGAAGTTCGAGGAATTGAAGGCATCTTATGAGCCTCTGTGCAAAAATGTTCAGGAAATTCTTGGCAAGAGTGTCGAAAAGGTGTCTGTATCTAACCGTCTAACCAGTTCGCCATGCTGTGTTGTCACTTCGGAGTTTGGTTGGTCAGCAAATATGGAGAGGATCATGAAGGCACAGGCCCTTAGAGACTCCAGTACTATGGGCTACATGGCAGCCAAGAAACAGTTGGAGCTTAACCCGTACCACCCGATGATCAAGGCCTTGAAAGACCAGTTCGAGAGTGGTGATTCGATCAAACTTGCTAAGGATCTCGTTCAGCTCTTGTACGACACTGCCTTGCTTACTTCTGGTTTCTCGCTGACGGACCCGAAGATCCACGCCAAGAGCATTCATCATTTAGTATGTATGTGTCTGGATATACCTGATGAAGAGATGAAGGGGAAGTGTGTTGCTGCCGACAATGGTCCGACGGTGACCCCACCAGCAGAAGCGGGGGATGATGCCGGAATGGAGGAAGTGGACTAGCCGGTTTGGTTTCTGTATATACCGATTTGTTGATAAATTTTGCTCGTTGAATTTGTCTTCTTGATTCGCTTATTTAGTGTCTTGGAACAGTGTGTTGTAGGGGGAGGAACTTAGGCTTCATAGGGTTACGTTAGACTAGGTATGGGCGGTGGCCGTGCGTGCACCACTGGGGGGTATCTGATGGCTTTTCTGGCGTCGTTCGTGAGTAAGGCGGACGCAATGGGTGAATTGGTTAGGTACTGCGTAGCCTGGTTGACGCGAGTTTTTCGGCGTCTGTGTTGTCTCGCGACTTGAGGTTAGGAAGTCTCGTGGTGTGTACCGCCTGTTTAGTGCGTGCGTTAGCCGTCGGGGTAGCTAGGTTGCATCCATGTCCGCATAGTGACTACCTTGTCAGTCCCTGATAGCGATGAATTCCGGTCGGCGGGATTGTGTTCGTGGTCGTCTCATTTCTTGGCGAGTGTCTCTAGTCGTAGGTTGGATCTCAGCAAGGTTTGTCAGGTTGCGGCCCCAGAATTCTGGGGATGGCGGTGGATTTCGTTCCTAGACGTAACAATCCTGGTCTGTTTGCCGGTTATTTCGGGACTGTAGTTTCGGGTTCACCAGGTGTGTGTGTTCTGTGAAGGACATTATCTTCATTAGTGCCTCTACAATTCTCACTTAGGGATGTTTGGGCCATTTTTCTGACGCAACGTGTGGGCTTTGGATTGTTCAGGTTCTATACACCTTGTAAGGAACGTAATGTCAAGGACTCTGGTCGAGACACTTGTTTATACTAGTATTGCGTTGCAATAAGTTACTGAAAACTTGCAAATCCTATACAAGTCTCTTTTGAATCATATCATAGAGGCCTAGTATTCCCGTCTAGAACTTCAAACTAGGAGTGAAAGGAGTGCATCTATAAACAACTCGAGTGCCAGTTTTGTCAGTGCAATTAAATCGGTTAAAATTTAGGAAAGCGTTATTGTTGAGGATCCTAAGCTTATTATTTCAATGCTCCAAATTTTGACTAGTAATCTGACGGTTCGTTTGTCGGATTCTTTCGTAAAATCTAGTAGGTCTATGTGTACATGATTTTAATCCTATACGGAGATTAGGGGCGAATTTGACCTACAATGATCAAAAGGATTTATGACCCTATTAGTTTTTAGTTAGTCAGAAGACAGCAGTTACGGTTCGGTTTCTCATAAGAAATGTGAGATTTCAGGTTGTAAGTTATCATAAAATCATGCGATGTAGGATCAGCAGTCAAGGAAGTCGTAAGATTTCCGGTAGGGGAACTCATTCATGTGAGTAATTTAGTAGCCAAAGAAGGATGCTAGCCAAAATCTGAGAGCCCATGTCGGTGTAGTTTCTTTCTATGAACGATACAGAATACAGAGCAGAAAAACTTTCGGGATAACCCCAGAAGAGTCAGTTTGATCAACGCAGTGACTAAGATATTAACCTCTATAGTCACGTAATACTTACCTAAAGATAGGGTACAACGATCTTTGAAAAACCAGACTGGTCTAAGCCTTATGCCGACGATGCATTAATCAAAATTTCGATGTGGTGTATGCGTACTGAATCTTTATCGTCTACTAAATCTTATCCACTATTCTCCCATACGCAATTTCGTTACATTAATTCATGTTGAACTAAGTCATAGTATTAATCTTGTTAATTTGATCTCGTCGTACTGAACCTCTGAGCATGTGTCAGGTTGTGACCTACTAAGTCAAACAACATACCTTTTACGTGATTGGTATGTACTCTAGTAGCCGAATAGGCAAGATACTGCCCATGTACAACCGTATGTATGGCACATACGTACAACGGGCCAAGTTGCCATACCTCTAAAACACAAAGATTAACAACCGCATGATAGTTGAAACTACATATTTGAGTTATTTGTACGATTATCAGTCGCATGCACAGATAAGGGTTAATGACAATCGACACTTTGTGATTATTGAATTAATGTAGGCAACTTACCATAGAGAACGTTCTAAAATATCCTATTCTCTTAGCTGCGTTCTTAATGCAGAAAATCGACGCTACATGTCACTAATAAAACCAACTACATACGAATCATTTTCTTACTTCTACTTTCGGGATAAATTCTGAAAAGCTTGAGAAAGCCAGTCAAAATGTCTTGGACGCCTCACAAGGACTCCACGTACCTGTGAAGTGAATATAGGTGTGGCACCATCTATAGACACTCATAACAGGATAGTTTTGCAGTGCAACCTGTCAATCAGGGCAGGCGCTTTCTAAAACTCCATTTAGATTAAAGCAGAAAAAATATCTTACGATACTTGTAGTGTTGATTATTGTGACACTAATCATATAAGTATCCATTCAGATAGGTGTCAATGAAATCTATGTTGTCCAGTGGTAACGATATTATTTAAATGTATGCTAGGATATGATGCCACGACTAGACTTATTGCTGGTGAGCGTAGAGAGAACCGTTGAAGTAAATGAGAGTCATCAGAAAACGGAATGTATATTCCCTTCTCCTCTAATATATATATATATATATATATATATATATATATATATATATATATATATATGAGGAAAGAATATTAAGAAATTACTTCAACTCAGCTAGCAGGTTTCTAATGATTAAGGAAGAATTTTCGGGAAATTGCTCGAAAAGTGGCGATGTTTACAAACTCATACGCGAGACTAAAGTGCTTTTATCCGAACTCGGGTCCATAAAAACGCTTTTGATGAACGATAAGACAATAGGCATATGCGTGTCTTCGAGAATTGTTCAATGTATGTCTAAAGTAGAAAGACAACAACACTAGTACATTTTACCGAAGAAAATCATCTACAGAAATAATGGGCGAGGTTACCAGTAACTGCGCCTGTTGGTTGTACACGGTCACATCTACACCATAAAAAAGAAACATTGTATGATGAAGTTCAGGACCACGACGTCATTAAATATAACATTTCTGTTTACAATAGTATTCGGACGATGGAAAGTACGAATAGTAAGTGACAGGTAGATTGTTCAGAGTCCTCGAAAGTCGGAAGGGTATGCCAACACAGATACTATTGGACAACTTAGGAGAGAAAACACAGTGACAGGATAGATATATATTTGGAAACTGAACGATTGGGGGTAGAATGAACAGGCAAGTTATAATTTCTGGTCATGCATGTCCAGTCCGCAAATAGTACGCTCTTCATCTAGGACGTACATTACCACCTCTTTACCTACAATATAAAAGAAAAAATAATTTATTATCACCACAGACGCACAGTTTCAATTAAGTTATAACAAACTATCTTCTCTTCAGGAGGCACTTACCTCAGCGCGTATGCTCATAAAGATATGCAGTAATTGAGAAAAAAAATTAATAAACATAATATTCGTTCAAGCGCTTTGAAAATTGTAAATTTCTTCCAAAAGGTGTAGGCTCTCGGCGTAAAAAGCTCTTCAACATTACCACATGCCTGTTTGTCGTCGCTTGAGGTGTGGTGACTTCGTATATATTAAATTTCAAGTAAGTTGTAGAGAATTCCACAACAGATGCTTACCTACATGTAGAACACTTTGAAAACGGTCAAAGCTGACGTAATCCTCTTGGCCAATTTTCACGATCATATAATACATTGATTCTCGTTTCAGGACCTTGTATGACCCTTCGTAAGTGCGTCGAGAGGTCGGCGTAGAGCATTGCGACATATAAAACCTGCCGAATTAGTCTACGGTGACACATGACGACTACCAAATGAATTCGTGGGAACCGTTTCCACCTCGAAAACTTGGATCTCAATTCTTACGTGAACCTGCTTACAAAAATGCTATGCGTTCAGTTAAGCTAGTTCAAACTCGACAACAATCGACATTCACCTTTATCCAACCTGCCTTGAAATATAGTACGCACGCTTTTATATGTCGCAATGCTCTACGCCGACCTCTCGACGCAACTTACGAAGGGTCATACAAGGTCCTGAAACGAGAATCAATGTATTATATCATCGTTAAAGTTGGCCAAGAAGATTACGTCAACAATGATTACATCAAATCAGCCTATTTAGAAGTTTATCTTTTATATGTAGAATTTTTACTGAATGATTTGTAATCTTTTATTTTTAATTAAATTAAGCCAAAATCCGTTGTTTTTGTTCAGTAAATACATGTGTTCAAAGACGTAATATCTGCCTCATTTTTGTCAAAATATTTAAACGCATATTTGGTATCATCGAACTGGCTAGCTTGTTGTTTTGTATTTGAAGTAAACGAATTCCTTTGAATGCCATTCGGCTTGAGGAATGCAGCACAAACGTTTCAGCGTTTCATTGACGACGTGTTTCGCGGGCTCGATTATGTCCATGCATACGTCGACGACTGCTTGATAGCAAGCCCAGACGAGGAAACACACATGAAACATTTGGACACAGATTTAAAAGACTGCAGCAATACGGAATTACTATTAATATACAAAAATGTCAAATCGGAACAACTTCGTAGGACTTCCTGGGGCATACCATTGATGCTAATGGTATACAGCCTCAAAACACAAGGTGGCGGCAATTCTGGAGTATCCGGAACCAAAACCATTAAACAGTTACGAGCTTTCAACGGGTTGGTAAGTTTCTACAGACGATTTATCCCCAACTGTGCATCTATAGTGAAACCACTAACGGATCAACTTCGTGGGAACAAAAAGGTGGTCACAATGGATTCAGAATCAAAGAAAGCCTTCGTTGCAATTAAGAGGCAATAGCCAATGTAACTATGCTGGCACACTACAATACTGAAGCTCCAGTCAGCATTGCGGTCGACGCTTCTGACTCAGCGATTGGCAGTTCTGCAACAATGGACTGGCCAAGCTTGGCAGCCTTTAGCATTTTTCTCAAGACGATTAAACGACACTGAATGAGATACAGCACTTTTGGATGAACTACTAGCCATGTACTGTGCTGTACGACATTTTCAACATCATCGAAGGCCGGGAATTCGAATATTCACCGACCATAAACCACTGACGTTTTCGATGAAATCATCTTCAGATAAGTACTCTCCACGAGAGTCTCCATCTTGACTATATCTCCAATTTCTACGGACATACGACATATATCGGGAGCTAACAATGTAGTTGCTGACGCCTTATCGAGAATACATTCCTTGAATCGTATCCAAGGAATCGACCTTGTTAAACTAGCTCAACTTCAAAGTGAAGATATCGATTTTCATCACGAGTTAGCCGCAACAACGCTCCAACTAAAACGATTGGAAAAGGTAAGAACACTTTAATTTGTGATTCTTCTACAGGTATAGCCCGTCCAGTCGTCCCAGGAGTTATCGACGAGTCATCTTCGACACATGCACAACCTTTCCATCCTGGAATTCGTGCTACACGTAAACTGATTACTGATAATTCTGCTGGCCAAAAATGAATAAGGATATTAAAGAATGGGCGCGCACTTGCATAGCCTGCCAGAAGAACAAGTAATCAACATAATAAATGCCCCCTAGGCACTTTCTCAACCCCTGACGCTCGATTCGATCACGTCCACCTTGATTTGGTAGGACCCTTCCAGACTCAATGGATTTTCTTATCTTCTGACATGCGTGGACCGATTCACACGCTGGCCAGAAGCGATTCCACTCAAAGACATCACTGTGAAACGATTGCTCGCGCTTCGTCGAACGATGGGTAGCCAACTTTGGTTGTCCATCTATAATAACGACAGACCGTGGACGTCAGTTTGAATCTGGATTGTTCCACTTGACCAAACTTCTTGGAACAATGCGTTTCAGGACGACCGCCTACCACCCACAATCTAACGGTTTGGTAGAAAGATTCCATCGACAACTGAAAGGCATCACCTTCAGCAACAAACATCCCTCAGTGGAACGACGCCTTTACCACTAGTTTTACTTGGGATGCCCAGCACAATGTAGGAGATGTGTGATGTAGTGTCTCCGAATTAGTCTACGGAACGACCATCTTCGACCTACCAGGTGAGTTTTGTGGAAACCGCTTCCCACTTCGGCAAACTGGATATGAATTCTTACGTGAACCGGCTTACAAAATGCTATGCGTTCCGTAGCCAGTGAAACCGACACACAAATCGACAGACAACCTTTATCCAACCTGCCTTAAAATATAGTACACACGTTTTCGTACGTCGTGATGCCGTACGCCGACCTCTTCGATGCAAACCTACTAGGGCCATACAAGTCCTGAAACGTGAACAAAAGTACGATACGATTGACAAAAATGGCCACGATGATAGCGTCAGCATTGACCGCCTCAAAGCAGCCTACCTAGAAGGTACACCTTTTAGTGTCGGACTCGCTGCAACACCTGCAAAACGTAGCACGAACGAAGCCATTACGCCGCAAGCAATGACTAACACGCAAGTAGAAGCATCAAAGAGCCCTGTAACGCCGAAAGCTACGCGTTCTGGTAGAAAAGTACGATTTCCAGAACACCTAAACGAATACTATGTCTACTAATTTCCCCCCACTACCTACGTACGTATAACATTTTTCTTGTTGTCTTAAATAAATAATAAAAAAAATAAAATCGATAACCCATTATTATTATTTATGTTTTTTTTAAGAAAAAAGTAATAATAATAATTTTACTGTGTGCATTTTATAAATTTCGTGTCGAAAACAACGTTTAATTATTCGTTGTCGGTGTTCAACACGTTTTTTTATAGACGCATCGAGTTAACAATTATTTTCTTTTGTTTGTACACAAAACGCACAGATTAAAATTTTCTTGTTTCTTTTCGACTTCCAGGCCGTCTGGAAACAAACAGAAGAACGTGGAAGAAACAAGGATTTTACTTTATGTACAATTATTTTATGCAACGACACCATAGTGTAGGGACTGACGTCCAGAATCTGCACAACAGTGCAAGCTATCGAAGGAACGTTTACCAATGTCTGACGCATTGGAATTTATTCTTCGTCTGGCACGTCTTAGGGTATTACGAACCCATTAGGAGGGAGTGAGCTTTAGCGGTAAATAATCCCCAAAATAAATTGTTGCATAGGCTCTCGAAATTGATGCTGACCATGTTTGTTTTAGCGGACACTACTAGTTGAAGGCGCCGCGGTCACGCATATTCACCAGATCACGACTCGAATCACCATGCGTAGCATCTCTCTCTAGTTTGCCAGCCTAGACGTTGCTATCCTATTAAAGCTCTGTTTACGATCAAATATAATTTCGCTTCCATCCTTGATTGCCTTCTGATTTCTCATTCGTAAAAGTGGGGTCCATTCGATAGAAGTATCTTTGGTTATACGACAAACGCAACTTGGTCATATATCCGGGGAACGCTTCAAATCTGTCCAATTGTCTCCAGGAGTTATCAACAAATCATCTTCGACTGCTACGACTGAGCTAATTACTCAGAGAGTCTCGTGACTGAAGATGAATAAGAATATCAAAGAATGGCAGGCTCCTGTGTAGCTTACCAAAAGAGCAGATAATTCAGCATAATAAATGCCCCCTTGCACTTTCAAACTCATGACGCTCGACTCGACCACACTTATCTTGATCAGATAGAACCATTACCAGAATCAGACGGATTCTCTTATCTTTTGACATGTGCGGAACGAATCACATGCTGACCAAAAGCAGTTCCACTCAAGACATAACTAGTAAAACGACTGCTCGCACTTTCGTCGAACGATGGATAGCAAACCTAGGTTGTCCATCTACAACAACGACAGACCGTGGACGTCAGTTTGGATCTGGATTGTTCTACTCTCTGATCAAAATTCCTTGGAACTACGCGCTTCCGAACAACCGCCTACCACCCACAATCTAACTGTTTGGTAGAAAGATTCCATCGACGACTGAAATCATCATCAGATACGAAACACCCTGCAGAGGATCGATGCTTTGCAATTAGTTTTAATGGGAGTTTACAGCACAGTAAAAGAGGATGTGGGTGCAGTGTCGCCGAATTAATCTACGGAGCCACATGACGACTACCAATGAATTCGTGGGAACCGTTTCCACCTCGAAAACTTGGAAAACTTGGGCTGAGCCATGTTAATAGATGCAGACTACGTGGTTGGGGCCCACACGACGATCGTAACAAATGGTTAGAGACTTTAGGTGATATGGCTCAAAATCGATTGCAATGGCGCAGGTGCAATCCACTCCTTGTCTTCATCCAAATTCTAGGTTTTGAGCTTCTCATAATTTTCTCTTTACTGAATCACTTTTTATCTCAAATCTCATCTCTGATCTCCTATACCTTTCCATTAGTACTTACTCTGTTAATACCTCCCCTACTCTGGAATTTGGTCCGACAATTTAATCTTTATCTGCTAATTGAGGCATGGCAACTTGAACTGATTGTACGCATGTACAAGTTCTACGTTTGTAACTGACTGACTGACTGACTCATTTACTCTAACTCTGTCTACACTCGCGTAAGAAATTTTTCATCCATTTCTTTATCTAAATTGGCCCCATTATCCTGAAGTTTGGTAGTTTCCGTATAACGCTGACGTGAAACACTTTATCAAATGCATAGCTGAAGTTATTGAATATTACATCCACAAAGAGTCCTTTATCGATAGCTTCTGCCCATTCCTTTTTCTCATTTAATAATTTAGTAATACAGGTAAGACACCTACGAAACCCATGTTGCTTTGGAATCAGCGACTCCTGTGACCAGGTGAATTATATTTTATCACGGATTATTCTCCCTGAAATGCTAACTATAATGATAGTCTAACTAATGGGCCTATAGTTAGATGCCAATCATCTGTTCCCACCCTTAAAATAGGGCTGACTTATTCATCTTTCCAATCTCTTGGAAGTTGCTCTTGTGAAAGAAACATCCTGAGCAACTCTGAGAGTGGTTCCGAAATGTTGTCCGCATGTGACGATAACAGCCTAGGGTGCATCTCATCAGATTCCTGTGACTTACCTGGTTTTTGGTGTCTAAGCCAATATAAAACCCTTTCTGTTGTAATAAAGACTGATTCGATTGCAACTATTTCAGTTGTGTCTATTGGATGTGCATCGACATCAGTATCTACAGAGAAGATTTTTTGAAGTATCCTGATAATTTTTTAGCTTTGCTCAAATTCTAGTCGTTTAACGCAGTTTGGTTGTCGCATACCAATTGTGACGGGACCCAATCATTTATCTTCGTCTCTTAATACAAAAAACAACCGTTTAGGACAAATAAGGTTATCCTTTGCAAGCTGCCTTTCGTAGATTATTTGAGATTTATCAATAGTTAGTTTACAAAGGTTTCTAACCTTGCGATACTCTTGTTTAATGGTATCACAACTCATACTAGTGCATAAGTACCAAAGGGGTTTTCTGCGTATTAGTAATTTTTGAGAATTTTTGTTAATCGATGGAGGATAATGTGACAACTTACATGAAACTGACCATGGAATAAATGGGGTAGTTACTTCTTGGAATGTTTCCTTAGACTTGCACCGTGCTTCAATTAGATGGCTTCCGGTAATCAACCGATCCACTAAAGCAGCCCGGTTTCTAATTGCCGGAATATCTGCTCGCTATATGTTTGATCGAGATCAAACATTTATATTCAATATCATAAGTCTTAAACTCAAAGGACAGGACAACGTGATGATTGGAGCTTAAGATCTGTAACGTCGTCAGAATCATGTATAAATACAAGGTCAAGGAGTGACGGTTCGTGATCTTGGTCGGAACGGGTTAGTTTTACGACACCATATGTTAAGGCACACTGGGGACTAATTAAAACAAGTTCCTATCGATACCCCTATCTACAGATGTGATTTTCCAGTTGATGTCGAAAACTTGGATCTCAATTCTTACGTGAACCTGCTTACAAAAATGCTATGCGTCCAGTTAAGCTAGTTCAACTTGACAACAATCGACATTCACCTTTATCCAACCTGCCTTGAAATATAGTACGCACGCTTCTATATGTCGCAATGCTCTACGCCGACCTCTCGACGCAACTTACGAAGGGTCATACAAGGTCCTGAAACGAGAATCAATGTATTATATCATCGTTAAAGTTGGCCAAGAAGATTACGTCAACAATGATTACATCAAAGCAGCCTATCTAGACAGACAGACAGATACAACGCAGAACTTCGTACGTACGTACATCAGTTCAGGTTGCCATACCACATCAGCACAGAGATGCAACTGTCAGTTCAAATTTAAGAGTGATAGCGATAATATAAGTATTAGCAGTAATGCAGAAAATTAGGGAGCGAACTATCTAGAAATTAATCTTTAATATGTAGAATTCGCCACAATACCCCTGAAACTTGATATCGAGGTCACCACACACCCGATCAACGACTAACAAGCAACAATATACCTCATAGTTTCATAACGCCGAAAGCTACACTTCCTAGTAGAACTGTACGATTCCCAGAACACAAGTGAATATTACATCTTCTTCACTGTTTGAATACATGTATTCCGAATCTCGATAATGAAAATAGTAACCGAACCAAATACTGGCTAACGAATAGTGTGAAGACGTTAATTAGTTTATGACTTTTATGATAACACCAACCAGGAAAACAAGTAAAAAACGTATGTAGATTGTACCGATTTCTGAACATAAACGTTGCTGGGACTGTTGAATTCGTCTTAGACTCCTCACCAATCCTGCAAGAAGATAAAACAATAAAATCAATCAAAAGTTTCACGGAAATATTTGAAGTAACATTTCAAATATCCCCTAAGACGATCCTGATTAACATGTGCTTGTTAAGGGAGTTAATTCGTTGGCTAAATTTAGATTTATTCTACAAACCGATTCCAGATCATAATTCCCCTTGAATTATACTGAGCCGACATAACAGTTCAGACTGCTAGGAACACTGGGTTGTCTGGGTAGCAATCATTTCTGGAATAAATATAGCTGACCGTGTTCTCAGCAATCGTACCTGAGGATACACGATGAGACAGTAGTATTTCAATTATTGCCATGGTAAAGCTTTGCTGCGATACAACACTTGTACAGCCGTAAAGCGAGGATGGAGATTCCAAGAATATCAAAATGCTTAGTAGCAAACTCTAGAAATGTACTGCATACTGTTCTCTATGATGTAACTTCACGGGGAACATTCGGATAGATGACTGATTTGAAGACGAATCTATATCTCGACGAGCAGTGCGATAATAAAGTACTCTTTGAAACAATATCTAGTAATGAAGGTGATCAAGTCTTCGTCACAATGGGTGCCAGAACAGTGTCAATGTGAGAAACTGGATGATAATGTTAGTCTGTTCCATGTTTTGAAAGTAATTAACTATAGTATACAGATCTGAGGAACCATAAGAAATGTCAATCCCGAAAGACGAAGACGTGAAACCTAGATGTATTTTTTGACGGTTTCATCTAGAAAGACAGGGATAGCTTCATAACTTAATAATTTATCAGAATACTTCTCTCAAGGTATAGAGCCCCATAACTTTAAAGTCTTATGTTTATGAATTAAGAACAATGGCGAGTGGCATACATTACAAGCGTTCGGCTGACTTGACCTAGGATTGGTAGGAACACACTAAAGCCCTTGAAGTCCTGGGAAACTTTCGTTAGATTTTTTCAATTATAGGAAACAAAAGTAAACTCAACTCGTCTAGAGTAATATCAAGAATATATTTAATGTAGAAGCAGCTAAGTATTCAGTTATCATGAAATGAATTCATTTCGGTGTAATTTGTAGTTTCACATGTAAACAGCATTAAAAGAAGAGTGAGTATGGTAGATATGAGCGAAGTAGGAATTGAAATATATGTCTATCGACCTAAGTACATACTTCATATTGACACAGAAAAAAAAGTAGACAAGGTGGCACAAATAGCGTCAAAAAAATCAAACAGGAACTGATGGGAGAATTTAAAACTTAGGATCTGAGGTAAGACGAAGAATAACTACGCCCGATGGTTAAAGCGAATTATGATTACGGCAATATTATACTACGTTAATAGGAAGTTTTATTGATAGTTTTATTATTAAGGGTAGAAAGAAAGCTCAAAAATGACTAGTCGGGTCGGAGCATGTGGCTATATATGTTTACCAAAGATGTACGCGAGGCTCATATACATCGGAAGGTTCGTTGTTATAAAGAGGAAAGAAGCTTGCAATGATGGCATTATAAGGTTCCGAAGCACCCCACTGTATTTAACAAGTGGCATGCACAAGCCGCTTGTCTATCATGTTATAGAAAAAGTGACTTGTTTAAGAAATCCATTGAAAAGCAACAAGGAACAATAGATAATCCAAACGTAATCTATAGCTCTTATTACGTGACCCTAATTGAGTAACGAATCACGATTTTGCATAAAATATGCCATTAATGAAAAGATGGTTAGTAGATTTACAAGTTCTCTTTCAAATCCTAAAAAATTTAATAAAGTTTACGGCAATAATATCGACTAACTTAGGTCTTATTAATGAAGACCTCATTTTCACATATCGCAGAATAATGATCGTAGAAGTGAACTTCGAAACAACCTAATAAGTTGACTTAATTCAGTTTCTGACGATCTGCAGCCTACGATTCTATACAGCGACCTCGTGTAAAATACTCAGATAATTATGAAACCGCATATTTCATAACATAAGGTGTTACCTTCAGTTAACTTGATAATTTTCAATGCCTACATTTTCAACCAATGAAATCAGTCGGAAAATTGTAGAATATTCTACAAAATTCTACTCTACGCTAATTGGTCTATAAGTTTCTAATTTTAGAAACCAGACAAAAATTTCTCGAACATTCTTATCATTGTTTATAAATACCCACACCGAACACATCCGTTTACTTCCAATTCTGTGTTTCCTGTGAATTTGTTGCAAGATGCCTGAACCAATGTCTACCGAGCCTCAACCTGAGACATTTGCTTTCCAAGCTGAAATTGCTCAGCTTATGAGCTTGATCATCAACACCTTTTATTCCAACAAAGAAATATTCTTCGTGAACTGATTTCCAATGCTAGTGATGCTCTGGACAAAGCAAGGTACATGAGCTTGACAAACTCTTCAGTTTTTGATACTGGTGATGATTTATATATCAAGCTGATACCGAACAAGGAGGCTGGAACGTTAACTGTTCTTGATACAGGTGTTGGTATGACGAAAGCAGATTTAATCAACAACCTTGGAACGATTGCATCTTCTGGTACGAAAGCATTCATGGAGGCACTGCAAGTAGGTGCAGACATCTCGATGATTGGTCAATTCGGTGTGGGTTTCTATTCAGCATACTTGGTTGCTGACCGAGTGCAAGTGGTTACGAAGAATAATGACGATAATCAATATATGTGGGAGTCGCCTGCCGGTGGGTCTTTCACGATTACACCAGATAGCAGTGAGATGCCACGACGGGGTACTAAGGTAATTTTACATTTTAAAGAAGACCAGATGGAGTATCTTGAAGAACGTAAAATCCGTGAGATAGTCAAGAAACACTCACAATTTATCAACTACCCTATCAAACTTGTTGTCGACAAAGAGAGAACGAAAGAGGTTTCTGACGATGAGGCGGAGAAGGAAGAAACGAAGAACGAGTCTGAAGAGGCTGAGGATAAGCCGAAGGTTGAGGATTTAGATGAAGATGAAGAGGAAGATAATAAAGACAAAAAGAAGAAAAAAAAGGTGACGGAGAAGTATACGGAAGAAGAGCAGCTTAATAAGCTCAGACCGTTGTGGACTCGCAATCCAGAGGACATAACAGCCGAAGAGTATGGTGAGTTTTACAAGTCGTTAAACAATGATTGGGAGGACCATTTGGCAGTGAAACACTTCTATGTAGAAGGACAGTTGGAATTTCGGGCACTACTATTCGTACCTAAGCGAGCACCTTTTGATATGTTTGAGGGTCGCAAGAAAAGAAACAACATAAAGCTGTATGTCCGCAGAGTGTTTATTATGGACAACTGTGAAGAGTTGATTCCAGAATACCTAAATTTTGTTCGTGGGGTTGTGGATAGCGAAGACTTGCCACTTAACATCAGCCGTGAAATGTTGCAGCAGAGCAATGTGTTAAAGATGATACGTAAGAATCTGGTCAAGAAGTGCATTGAGTTGTTCGAGGAGATGGTCGAAGATAAGGAGAACTACAAGAAATTCTATGAACAATTCTCCAAAAACATTAAACTTGGGATCCATGAAGATAGCGTGAACAGAAAGAAACTGGCAGAATTGCTCCGCTACCAGTCAACAGCTAGCGGTGATGAGATGACCAGCCTAAAGGAATACGTTTCTCGTATGAAGCCTGAACAGAAAGATATCTACTATATAACGGGTGAGACGAAGCAAGCGGTTGCGAATTCTCCATTTACCGAGAAACTTATTCAGTGTGGCTATGAAGTGTTGTATATGGTTGATCCTATTGACGAGTATTCAGTGACACATCTTCGTGAATACGACGGCAAGAAACTGGTTTGTGTAACTAAGGACGGCCTCCAATTGCCTGAAACCGAGGAGAACAAGAAGAAGTTCGAGGAATTGAAGGCATCTTATGAGCCTCTGTGCAAAAATGTTCAGGAAATTCTTGGCAAGAGTGTCGAAAAGGTGTCTGTATCTAACCGTCTAACCAGTTCGCCATGCTGTGTTGTCACTTCGGAGTTTGGTTGGTCAGCAAATATGGAGAGGATCATGAAGGCACAGGCCCTTAGAGACTCCAGTACTATGGGCTACATGGCAGCCAAGAAACAGTTGGAGCTTAACCCGTACCACCCGATGATCAAGGCCTTGAAAGACCAGTTCGAGAGTGGTGATTCGATCAAACTTGCTAAGGATCTCGTTCAGCTCTTGTACGACACTGCCTTGCTTACTTCTGGTTTCTCGCTGACGGACCCGAAGATCCACGCCAAGAGCATTCATCATTTAGTATGTATGTGTCTGGATATACCTGATGAAGAGATGAAGGGGAAGTGTGTTGCTGCCGACAATGGTCCGACGGTGACCCCACCAGCAGAAGCGGGGGATGATGCCGGAATGGAGGAAGTGGACTAGCCGGTTTGGTTTCTGTATATACCGATTTGTTGATAAATTTTGCTCGTTGAATTTGTCTTCTTGATTCGCTTATTTAGTGTCTTGGAACAGTGTGTTGTAGGGGGAGGAACTTAGGCTTCATAGGGTTACGTTAGACTAGGTATGGGCGGTGGCCGTGCGTGCACCACTGGGGGGTATCTGATGGCTTTTCTGGCGTCGTTCGTGAGTAAGGCGGACGCAATGGGTGAATTGGTTAGGTACTGCGTAGCCTGGTTGACGCGAGTTTTTCGGCGTCTGTGTTGTCTCGCGACTTGAGGTTAGGAAGTCTCGTGGTGTGTACCGCCTGTTTAGTGCGTGCGTTAGCCGTCGGGGTAGCTAGGTTGCATCCATGTCCGCATAGTGACTACCTTGTCAGTCCCTGATAGCGATGAATTCCGGTCGGCGGGATTGTGTTCGTGGTCGTCTCATTTCTTGGCGAGTGTCTCTAGTCGTAGGTTGGATCTCAGCAAG
This sequence comes from Schistosoma japonicum, assembly GCA_025215515.1. NCBI lineage: Eukaryota > Metazoa > Platyhelminthes > Trematoda > Strigeidida > Schistosomatidae > Schistosoma > Schistosoma japonicum. The sequence goes on from CM046061.1 coordinate 79,982,137, forward strand.
GTTGTCAGGTTGCGGCCCCAGAATTCTGGGGATGGCGGTGGATTTCGTTCCTAGACGTAACAATCCTGGTCTGTTTGCCGGTTATTTCGGGACTGTAGTTTCGGGTTCACCAGGTGTGTGTGTTCTGTGAAGGACATTATCTTCATTAGTGCCTCTACAATTCTCACTTAGGGATGTTTGGGCCATTTTTCTGACGCAACGTGTGGGCTTTGGATTGTTCAGGTTCTATACACCTTGTAAGGAACGTAATGTCAAGGACTCTGGTCGAGACACTTGTTTATACTAGTATTGCGTTGCAATAAGTTACTGAAAACTTGCAAATCCTATACAAGTCTCTTTTGAATCATATCATAGAGGCCTAGTATTCCCGTCTAGAACTTCAAACTAGGAGTGAAAGGAGTGCATCTATAAACAACTCGAGTGCCAGTTTTGTCAGTGCAATTAAATCGGTTAAAATTTAGGAAAGCGTTATTGTTGAGGATCCTAAGCTTATTATTTCAATGCTCCAAATTTTGACTAGTAATCTGACGGTTCGTTTTGTCGGATTCTTTCGTAAAATCTAGTAGGTCTATGTGTACATGATTTTAATCCTATACGGAGATTAGGGGCGAATTTGACCTACAATGATCAAAAGGATTTATGACCCTATTAGTTTTTAGTTAGTCAGAAGACAGCAGTTACGGTTCGGTTTCTCATAAGAAATGTGAGATTTCAGGTTGTAAGTTATCATAAAATCATGCGATGTAGGATCAGCAGTCAAGGAAGTCGTAAGATTTCCGGTAGGGGAACTCATTCATGTGAGTAATTTAGTAGCCAAAGAAGGATGCTAGCCAAAATCTGAGAGCCCATGTCGGTGTAGTTTCTTTCTATGAACGATACAGAATACAGAGCAGAAAAACTTTCGGGATAACCCCAGAAGAGTCAGTTTGATCAACGCAGTGACTAAGATATTAACCTCTATAGTCACGTAATACTTACCTAAAGATAGGGTACAACGATCTTTGAAAAACCAGACTGGTCTAAGCCTTATGCCGACGATGCATTAATCAAAATTTCGATGTGGTGTATGCGTACTGAATCTTTATCGTCTACTAAATCTTATCCACTATTCTCCCATACGCAATTTCGTTACATTAATTCATGTTGAACTAAGTCATAGTATTAATCTTGTTAATTTGATCTCGTCGTACTGAACCTCTGAGCATGTGTCAGGTTGTGACCTACTAAGTCAAACAACATACCTTTTACGTGATTGGTATGTACTCTAGTAGCCGAATAGGCAAGATACTGCCCATGTACAACCGTATGTATGGCACATACGTACAACGGGCCAAGTTGCCATACCTCTAAAACACAAAGATTAACAACCGCATGATAGTTGAAACTACATATTTGAGTTATTTGTACGATTATCAGTCGCATGCACAGATAAGGGTTAATGACAATCGACACTTTGTGATTATTGAATTAATGTAGGCAACTTACCATAGAGAACGTTCTAAAAATATCCTATTCTCTTAGCTGCGTTCTTAATGCAGAAAATCGACGCTACATGTCACTAATAAAACCAACTACATACGAATCATTTTTCTTACTTCTACTTTCGGGATAAATTCTGAAAAGCTTGAGAAAGCCAGTCAAAATGTCTTGGACGCCTCACAAGGACTCCACGTACCTGTGAAGTGAATATAGGTGTGGCACCATCTATAGACACTCATAACAGGATAGTTTTGCAGTGCAACCTGTCAATCAGGGCAGGCGCTTTCTAAACTCCATTTAGATTAAAGCAGAAAAAATATCTACGATACTTGTAGTGTTGATTATTGTGACACTAATCATATAAGTATCCATTCAGATAGGTGTCAATGAAATCTATGTTGTCCAGTGGTAACGATATTATTTAAATGTATGCTAGGATATGATGCCACGACTAGACTTATTGCTGGTGAGCGTAGAGAGAACCGTTGAAGTAAATGAGAGTCATCAGAAAACGGAATGTATATTCCCTTCTCCTCTAATATATATATATATATATATATATATATATATATATATATATATGAGGAAAGAATATTAAGAAATTACTTCAACTCAGCTAGCAGGTTTCTAATGATTAAGGAAGAATTTTCGGGAAATTGCTCGAAAAGTGGCGATGTTTTACAAACTCATACGCGAGACTAAAGTGCTTTTATCCGAACTCGGGTCCATAAAACGCTTTTGATGAACGATAAGACAATAGGCATATGCGTGTCTTCGAGAATTGTTCAATGTATGTCTAAAGTAGAAAGACAACAACACTAGTACATTTTACCGAAGAAAATCATCTACAGAAATAATGGGCGAGGTTACCAGTAACTGCGCCTGTTGGTTGTACACGGTCACATCTACACCATAAAAAAGAAACATTGTATGATGAAGTTCAGGACCACGACGTCATTAAATATAACATTTCTGTTTACAATAGTATTCGGACGATGGAAAGTACGAATAGTAAAGTGACAGGTAGATTGTTCAGAGTCCTTCGAAAGTCGGAAGGGTATGCCAACACAGATACTATTGGACAACTTAGGAGAGAAAACACAGTGACAGGATAGATATATATTCGGAAACTGAACGATTGGGGGTAGAATGAACAGGCAAGTTATAATTTCTGGTCATGCATGTCCAGTCCGCAAATAGTACGCTCTTCATCTAGGACGTACATTACCACCTCTTTACCTACAATATAAAAGAAAAAATAATTTATTATCACCACAGACGCACAGTTTCAATTAAGTTATAACAACTATCTTCTCTTCAGGAGGCACTTACCTCAGCGCGTATGCTCATAAAGATATGCAGTAATTGAGAAAAAAATTAATAAACATAATATTCGTTCAAGCGCTTTGAAAATTGTAAATTTCTTCCAAAAGGTGTAGCTCTCGGCGTAAAAAGCTCTTCAACATTACCACATGCCTGTTTGTCGTCGCTTGAGGTGTGGTGACTTCGTATATATTAAATTTCAAGTAAGTTGTAGAGAATTCCACAACAGATGCTTACCTTACATGTAGAACACTTTGAAACGGTCAAAGCTGACGTAATCCTCTTGGCCAATTTTCACGATCATATAATACATTGATTCTCGTTTCAGGACCTTGTATGACCCTTCGTAAGTTGCGTCGAGAGGTCGGCGTAGAGCATTGCGACATATAAAACCTGCCGAATTAGTCTACGGTGACACATGACGACTACCAAATGAATTCGTGGGAACCGTTTCCACCTCGAAAACTTGGATCTCAATTCTTACGTGAACCTGCTTACAAAAATGCTATGCGTTCAGTTAAGCTAGTTCAAACTCGACAACAATCGACATTCACCTTTATCCAACCTGCCTTGAAATATAGTACGCACGCTTTTATATGTCGCAATGCTCTACGCCGACCTCTCGACGCAACTTACGAAGGGTCATACAAGGTCCTGAAACGAGAATCAATGTATTATATCATCGTTAAAGTTGGCCAAGAAGATTACGTCAACAATGATTACATCAAATCAGCCTATTTAGAAGTTTATCTTTTATATGTAGAATTTTTACTGAATGATTTGTAATCTTTTATTTTTAATTAAATTAAGCCAAAATCCGTTGTTTTTGTTCAGTAAATACATGTGTTCAAAGACGTAATATCTGCCTCATTTTTGTCAAAATATTTAAACGCATATTTGGTATCATCGAACTGGCTAGCTTGTTGTTTTGTATTTGAAGTAAACCCGGATATATGACCAAGTTTCGCTTGTTGTACATCCACAGCCACTTCTATCGAATGGACCCCACTTTTACGATTGAGAAGATATTCTATAAGGCAATGAAGGATGGCAGCGAAATTATATTTGATCGTAAACAGAGCTTTAATGGGATAGCAACGTCAGGGCTGGTAAACTAGAGAGAGATGCTACCCACGGTGGTTCGAGTCGTGATTTGGTGGTGATGCGTGGTCGCGTGCCTTCAACTAGTAGTGACCGCAAAAACAAACATGGTCAGCATCAATGTCGAGAGCTTATGCAACAATTTATTTTGTGGATTATTTCCCGCTACACACTTGAATGTTTCCAGTCCTTGTCTTTCTTGTTTCTCAAAGTCATTTGCTTTGAAGTTTGTCTATTCCAGTTAGTCATATTCAACAGCAGTTACATATTGACTTAAAAAATGCTACCTCAAGAAAGACAAAACTGTAATGTCTGATCAGTTGTATTTACAATGTCATTTTCAAGGTCGCGGCGCTATATTAGAGCTACGATGTAGGTTTTAGAGCCCATGCTGCGTTATTTAGATATAGAGGTTCTTAAATCATATGAATTTAATGTATTCAGTTCAGTGTTTAATTACTTTTGCATTTTATAATCAATCCAAGCTTATAGATTTCATATCGCTTTCGCATTAACTAGTCCTATCTCAAGGCCACCGTAATAACATTCTAAGCCTGTTAGTTTGATTTATTGCTTCCCTGTCTAAGTACCGGAACTAAATTTGGTTTGCTTATTTCCTAGTATTATGAGCATTTATGTCCAGATCGATAGTAAACGTCTAGGCTACGCAACTCTAATAGTATATTAAACGCTGTCTCCAGTCTTCAGTGATAAGGATGGTACGTCTGGTGATTTGTATTAATCCTTGCAGTTATTTTCACATCTTCTTTTTGAAAAAGTTTACCGGTGGGGCTGAAACCACTTGTTTAAATAGCGCGTTTCAGTCGTTGACCATTCGAAATGAGAAACGGATTCCCACAATGAGTTTATTCGATCTCGGTTTTTGAACCTCTTTTAGGTGGCCTCTGGGATGATTAGTTACGGAGGAAGCACAAAGATAAGACAAATTAACACCTTAATCATTATTTATGATACGGAATGTCAATATAAGATCACCTCGTGTTCTGCGATAAGATATGTGTAAAAGATCCACGCGTTCCATATGCTTATCGTTAGAAAGGCTTGAATGGCGTGTTGCTAGCTTAGTACCTACCCGTTGAACCTCCTCAAGTGATAGTGAGCAGTGGTGGGTGGCGAAAGCTAAAGAGATGGAAAAGGCAGCGGCAATAGGTAACAGTAGGCAACTGTTCAGACTTATCAAGGAAACGGGTATCAGGAACCCAACTGTAAGTGAAACTATGTGCGAAAAAGATGGCTCCATTATTCACTGTCCATCCAGAAGATTAGACCGATGGGCAGAACACTTTAGGGAACAGTTCAACTGGCCCACGGCGTCATCCCTGCTGCCCACCATCCCCAAACAATCTGAATGGCAAATTAACATTGGTCCCCCAAGTCTCAGTGAGGTTGTAAAGGCTATAGGAAACTTAAAGCGACGGAGAGCGGCAGGACCAGATGGATTGACCCCTGAGATATTTAAGGAAGGTGGTCCAGTCTTAGCAGCCAGATTAACTGAGATCTTGGCTAGAATTTGGGAACTAGACGTAATCCCATCTGACTGGTCTCGAACACTAACCATTCCGGTTTTTAAGAAAGGACAGAAGTCCTCGTGTGACAATTACCGAGGAATCAGTTTAACGAATATGGTGTCTAAAATATTAGTTTTAATAATACTTCGACGTCTAACTAAAGCTCGTGAAGAGCAAACTCGAGAAAACCAAGGTGGCTTCAGACCCGGACGTGGTTGTATAGACCAAATATTCACACCTAGGTAAGTTCTGGAACATAGGCACACTTTCAGACGCCTAACAATAGCTGTATTCCTTGACCTTAAGGTGGCGTTTGACTCTATTGATCGTAAGGTTATGTGGCAATGTGTCATTGAAAGGCGTACCGGAGAAGTACATTAACCTTATACAAGCTTTCTACTCAAACACCACATGTCGTGTTAGAGCTTATGGCATATTGTCGTCGGAATTGACCACTTCTAGTGGTGTTCGCTAAGGTTGTCCGCTATCTCCATTTTTATTTAATTTTATCATGGACATACTTTTAGAGTTAACATTGTCATCGTCTGATTTCTCTGGGGTTGACCTCCTTCCAGGAGATAAACTTACTGACTTGGAATATGCAGATAATATAGTTCTCTTGCTTGAAGATGCTGATAAAATGCAGAATTTTTTGACTACCTCAAACATGAACGTAAGCATGTTTGGGATGCAATATTCCCCATCCAAATGTAAAATGTTACTTCAGGACTGGCTTAATTCGGCACTAAAGTTAGTGATAGGGGGTGAAGCTATTGAATGCGTTAACCGTTTTACTTATCTAGGGAGCCTCATCAGTCCTGATAGTCTAGTGTCCGATGAAATCTCGGCTCGTATACATAAGGCCCGATCAGCTTTTGCCAACTTGCGTCACTTGTGGCGTAGGCGAGACATTCGTTTAATGACAAAAGGACGCGTTTACTGTGCAGCAGTCAGATCCGTTTTACTTTATGGATGTGAAACATGGCCTTTAAGGATAGAGGATATTAGTAGGATCCTAGTATTCGATCATAGATGTCTCCAAATCATTGCTCGTGTTTGCTGGGACAACCGAGTAAGCAATGCATGGGTTAGGAATAGAGTCCTAGGTAAATACGGTAAGTCTATTGATGAAGTAGTGAATCTTCACAGGCTGAGGTGGTTAGGACATGTGTTGCGTATGCCTGACCACCGTCTACCTCGACGAGCAATGTTGTCTGGTGTGGGAGTCGGCTGTAAGAAAGCTAGGGGTGGCCAAACGAAAACATGGCACCAATCCATGAAGTCATTGACAATTGGGCTGAGCCATGTTAATAGATGCAGACTACGTGGTTGGGGCCCACACGACGATCGTAACAAATGGTTAGAGACTTTAGGTGATATGGCTCAAAATCGATTGCAATGGCGCAGGTGCATCCACTCCTTGTCTTCATCCAAATTCTAGGTTTTGAGCTTCTCATAATTTTCTCTTTACTGAATCACTTTTTATCTCAAATCTCATCTCTGATCTCTATACCTTTCCATTAGTACTTACTCTGTTAATACCTCCCCTACTCTGGAATTTGGTCCGACAATTTAATCTTTATCTGCTAATTGAGGCATGGCAACTTGAACTGATGTACGCATGTACAAAGTTCTACGTTGTAACTGACTGACTGACTGACTCATTTACTCTAACTCTGTCTACACTCGCGTAAGAAATTTTTCATCCATTTCTTTATCTAAATTGGCCCCATTATCCTGAAGTTTGGTAGTTTCCGTATAACGCTGACGTGAAACACTTTATCAAATGCATAGCTGAAGTTATTGAATATTACATCCACAAAGAGTCCTTTATCGATAGCTTCTGCCCATTCCTTTTTCTCATTTAATAATTTAGTAATACAGGTAAGACACCTACGAAACCCATGTTGCTTTGGAATCAGCGACTCCTGTGACCAGGTGAATTAATATTTTATCACGGATTATTCTCCCTGAAATGCTAACTATAATGATAGTCTAACTAATGGGCCTATAGTTAGATGCCAATCATCTGTTCCCACCCTTAAAAATAGGGCTGACTATTTCATCTTTCCAATCTCTTGGAAGTTGCTCTTGTGAAAGAAACATCCTGAGCAACTCTGAGAGTGGTTCCGAAATGTTGTCCGCATGTGACGATAACAGCCTAGGGTGCATCTCATCAGATTCCTGTGACTTACCTGGTTTTTGGTGTCTAAGCCAATATAAAACCCTTTCTGTTGTAATAAAGACTGATTCGATTGCAACTATTTCAGTTGTGTCTATTGGATGTGCATCGACATCAGTATCTACAGAGAAGATTTTTTGAAGTATCCTGATAATTTTTTAGCTTTGCTCAAATTCTAGTCGTTTAACGCAGTTTGGTTGTCGCATACCAATTGTGACGGGACCCCATCATTTATCTTCGTCTCTTAATACAAAAAACAACCGTTTAGGACAAATAAGGTTATCCTTTGCAAGCTGCCTTTCGTAGATTATTTGAGATTTATCAATAGTTAGTTTACAAAGGTTTCTAACCTTGCGATACTCTTGTTTAATGGTATCACAACTCATACTAGTGCATAAGTACCAAAGGGGTTTTCTGCGTATTAGTAATTTTTGAGAATTTTTGTTAATCGATGGAGGATAATGTGACAACTTACATGAAACTGACCATGGAATAAATGGGGTAGTTACTTCTTGGAATGTTTCCTTAGACTTGCACCGTGCTTCAATTAGATGGCTTCCGGTAATCAACCGATCCACTAAAGCAGCCCGGTTTCTAATTGCCGGAATATCTGCTCGCTATATGTTTGATCGAGATCAAACATTTATATTCAATATCATAAGTCTTAAACTCAAAGGACAGGACAACGTGATGATTGGAGCTTAAGATCTGTAACGTCGTCAGAATCATGTATAAATACAAGGTCAAGGAGTGACGGTTCGTGATCTTGGTCGGAACGGGTTAGTTTTACGACACCATATGTTAAGGCACACTGGGGACTAATTAAAACAAGTTCCTATCGATACCCCTATCTACAGATGTGATTTTCCAGTTGATGTGGGGTGTGTCGAAGTCTCCAACAGATTTTGTTAGCATTTCTCAATACTATGTTTATTACATCCTCCTTTCCCGGGACGATTTTCAAGATTCGTCTGTTTTGTGATCCACCATCAATCCGCTTACCGAACCCAATCACTTTCCGAATGTGAATTCCCTTTACTGTCAGGTAGCTGGTTTAACCAACTGAAGGTCATGAGCATGACGTTTGACAGGCTCTGAGTTGTTCGATTCCTCTAGATTCCATATAATTAGACTATGGTGAGAGTAGACGTTTTTGGAGTTTTGTATTCACGTCCTTCAAGGCTTTTTTCTTCAAATTCGTTACCAAAGCTATCCCTGTTCGCGCTTTTCTCTTCGTGTGTATCCAGTCTAGTATAGTATCATGAGTTTGATTATCCTATTGATTAACACTGGCTGAACATAGTCAATAATCAACGTGTATCAAAAGTCAAAAATGAAGCACGGATGGAACGTTTATTAAGTTAAAAACTAACGAACGTGTATTTGAAAGTTAAAAATGACCATAAGTACATATAAGGTGTTCAATGTATATAGAAATACAACAACTAAATAATGTCTGGTGTTTTATCGCAAACATTGATGGTACAAAGGAAACCGCCTTAGACTCAACAGTACCTACACTAACCAAAAGGATAAAATTAAGTGAACAATTGGAGTAAATAAAGGGAAATTTAGACAGTTGCTAACGGCGGAAATAAAGGGGAAATGCGACACTTAAGCGGAATTGTCCACCCGGCTGTGGACATTCTCCTCTTTACCTGCATTGTTTACTCTCGATTAAGGACATATTTCCCCTTTGACTACCTTATTTCCCCTCGATATTGTAAATTATTTCACCCTTGTCTACATTATTGCCTGCCTGTTTTATTTCCCCCTTTTGGTTAGTTTAAGCAGTTGTGATCTTGCGTAGAACGTGGAAATTCTACTGGAGTTTAGCAGTAGGTCCGCACTAAAAGCGGAAATTCTGTGGAAAGAGGAGTCATTTAGAGACGCCACAAATTTTTCGGAGATTTTAATAATGCAGTGGAAAATGTAGAATTTTTGCTGCATCTTTGCAAAGTTTCTATTAAGTCTACTAATATGATCTTTGCTAAATTTCTACTAGGTTTCCGTTGTTTTCACATATTTGAAAGTAGATTTTTCTTAAAAAGTAATCTCCTAGCCCTCCTCGTACGATTCAGGCAGTCAGTTTTGGCAGCAATTAATGCAAACCCACAGAGTTTTATAAGCTTCTTCGGTGTGTCCGAAACCACCTTTACTCCTCCCAAAGACATCCTCGTTGGGGTCGGTGATCAAAGTGAACCTTTATGCTCCATCCTCATCACTTGGTTATGATAGGGGCTTTACCAGTAAATGGAACCGCTGTCTTACTATGCATTGCTTACGTATTGGTTATCTACTTGTTCTTTTACTGTTGTCGCAGCAACTTAACTACATAAAGCATTGTGAAATATACCTTTCAACCTTTCTTTCAACCTAGGTCTTTGGTGTGAACATAAAATTGAACGTGTTAACCCAGCGATTGGAACATTAGTCATTTCAGCCTCATTTTGAATATGTTCATTAGTAGACTCGTAACACTACACTACAATTAGACTTTTCAGCTGACAGCTAGTTTTATACTCTAGTAGCATTTGTATTTTTCAACGCCATTATTCGAGTGTACTTGTTTGATTGTCAAACTACAGTCAACATAAACATCAAATCGTTGAATTCCATGACTTTTGTGCCCTACTTTCACTTGGTCAAATATCTGTCCAGGCCAATGCGGGTTATCTTAGTAAAATTTATGGTTCAGTTGTTGAATTATTTACCTCATGGATACCCTTTTCTAGTAAATGCTCATAAATAATATTTTGTTTTTTTCAGACGGTTTTTCAAGACCAAATAAGTTATTGCAGCTTCTCCACTAACTCATCACTTTGCTTGTCCTTACTATGTACTCAAGACTAGCTACGTATTGGAGAAACCCTGGAATGTTTTTGCATCAATGCTTTTGTTTCTCTTCATCCGATCTTTCTAAACAAGCAACATACAACGAAGCTAATATATTAATGATTGATCGAAATCTTCAAAAAGTTCTCTTTAATTGTCAAAAATATGACTATCAAAAAGCTTCCTCTGAAATTCTTCAGGAATTTCAACGCCTTGGAATTAGTATCTCAAGTAGTAAACATGATAAAAATCCACTTTATTTTAATATTCCTGATCTTCATGGAAGCAATGTTAAAGATCATGTAGATTCTGTTTCAGAAGAACTTTCTCATCCTTATATGAAACTGTTGGAAGGTTTCGGTTCACCACCAGAGCTACCTAAAATTTGGGAATTCTCATCCGGATGGACAAAGTACATAAATGTGAATGTTTGATTAAAAATATATTAAAGATATGACGGTGATAAAACATATCCCGTTGAGGCACCTCAGGAAGACGCCCTTATTTTTGACACGGAGGTTCTCGTTAAGGAAGGTCACGTACCAACAATAGCAGTGGCTCTTACATCAAACGGGTGGTATGTTTCACGTGTTTTCCTGCAATTTTTTTAAAGGTATTCTTGGTCTTCTCGACGTCTTTTCTGTCTCGATGACAGTTGTATTAACGACATTAATTCATTTGATTATCTTATTCCTATTTATGGTTCCAAAAATAAAGATATTTCAAAGTGTATAATTGGGCATTTTGTTAGTTATGATCGTGCTCGAATATCCGAAGAGTATCTTCTGGATGTATGTATGTATGTTTGATTAATTATTATTGGTCAATAGGGAACAGGACTTCGATTTGTGGATACTCTTTCTCTCCATGTTGCTGTATCGGGTTTGACTAGCACCCAAAGGTTCCTGAAAACATCTGCAGATAAGCACTTATTTAACAATAAAGCATGGCAAGATTTTATCGGAAGGCGAACCGATAAACAGCAGCTAGATACGAATCCTGATACAGAAGCTTTTATCATGGTAAGTAGAATATATAATTCATGTCTATTAGCTGGTGTCAATCCTTTCTTGGGAACTTACTTTTCTTAAACGACCTGTTTTTAATTCTGTATTTGACACTTTAATTGGTTTTTACTGTTTTTCCTATATGTGTCTTTTCACCAAGCACTTTCAATGCGCAAACATTTCTGTAGGTTGTTAGTCGAGAATAATTATCATTATACACTAATTATTTACCTGTGAAGTTAACGACTATACACATTAATTGATACCTCTTGTTTATTTAGTCTGAAGGACTTAACAGTTTGGTAATATTTTTACATGTTTACTTAAAATGGAGTTTTTAAGTGATATATCGAAATTATGACAGTACCTAAATTACTTGATATATTGGGGTTTAACTAATTAACGATGCAAGGTGATATGATAAATCTTCAACCATTATCAACTGGCAGTACGTTTTATCACTAAGTGACTGACACTTATTATTTTTGATATTTTCGTACTTTCGGGGTTGCTTATGTTGATAATTACGTTATACTGTGTTGTTAAACTACGAGTTTTGTGTTTAAAAATTTTTCCAATAACTTTGATTTAGTCAGACAGACAGACAGATACAACGTAGGACCAGGCACATAAGTGCATCGGTCCAAGTTGCCACACCTCAACAGCATAGCAAGATGATCACCAAGTTCATAGAATCAGTTACTTTAATGGTAGTAATGTATAAAAGGAAGATTGCATATAAAGATATAATATGTAGAGAGAGAGAGAGAGAAAAAAAAATTAGTTTGTAGAAAGAAAGGTAGAGTAATTTTAGTCTCGAGGTGTACGTGAAGACAAAGAATGTATACACCTACGCCATTGTGATCGATTCTGAGCCATGTCACCAAGAGTCTCCAACCACTGGGTGCGGCAGTCACGCGGACCCCAACCAGGTAGTCGACATCTACCAATGTGGCTCAGACCAGAAGTTAGTGACTTCAACGACTGATGCCACGTTTTGGTTTGGCCGCCCCTAACCCTTTTCCAACCCACCCCAATACTAGTCATCATTGAGCGACGTGGTAACCGGTGTTTGGACATACGTAACACATGCCCCAACCATCTCAGTCGATGAAGTTTCATAACCTCATCAACAGATTTACCATTATTCCCTAATACCCTTCGTCTAACCTCATTATTAGTTATCCGGAGATCCCAGCAGGTACGAGATATATTTCTAAGACATCTGTGATCAAATGTTAGTAACCTACGAGTGTCTTCTACCCTTAATGGCCATGTTTCACAGCCGTAAAGTAGAACAGGACGAACTGCTGTGCAATATACTCGTCCTTTAGTTGATAGACGAATATCACGCCTACGCCATAGATGACGTAAGTTGGCAAAAGCCAAACGAGCCTTTCGAATTCGTGCAGAAATTTCCTCAGACACCAACCCATTAGGGCTGATCAGACTTCCAAGATAAGTGAAGTTATCAACGCATTCAACTTCTTCACTCCCTATCCTTAGTTCAGGGGTTGACGCAGGCCAGTCCTGAAGTAACAATTTACACTTAGAGGGGGAGAAACGCATCCCAAACATCCTGGCATTGTTGCTCAGTGCGACCAGAAGACTCTGCATCTTATCAGTGTCTTCACCAAACAGGACTATGTCGTCTGCGTATTCTAAGTCGATAAGTGGACCTCCTGGAAGGAGATCAATCCCAGAAAATTCAGCCGAAGAAAGCGTTACTTCTAGTAGCACGTCTATGATAAAATTAAACAAAAACGGAGATAGTGGGCAGCCTTGACGGACACCACTTGAGGTCGCAAAGTCAGATGACAGTTCGCCATAAGCTCTCACTTGACTGGTAGTGTTCGAGTAAAGAGCCTTCACAAGGTTTATGTACTTCTGAGGTACACCTTTTAATGACAGACACTGCCACAGAACCTCACGGTCAACTGAGTCGAATGCTGCCTTTAAGTCGAGGAAAACCACCATTGTAGGACGCCGGTAGGCGTGCCTGTGTTCTAAAACCTGACGAATGGTGAATATGTGGTCGATGCAACCACGACCAGGTCTGAAGCCAGCCTGGTTTTCTCGTGTTTGTAGTTCACGAGTCTTTGTTAAACGTCCGATAATTATTGAGGCTAGTATTTTAGATGCTATATTAGTCAAACTAATCCCTCTATGGTTATCACAAGATGATTTTGGTCCTTTCTTATATATTGGGACTATTAGTGATTTAGACCAGTCGGATGGAATTTTATCTAGTTCCCAGACTTTAGCTAAAATACTAGTCAACCTAAGCGCCAAGACTGGACCACCATCTTTGAAAACCTCTGGGGTTAGCCCATCTGGACCAGCTGCTCTTCCTCGTTTCAGGTTAGATATAGCTTTTTGAACTTCAGCTAGTGTCGGGGGGCCTACTTCAATGTTCCATTTAGCTTGAGTGGAAATGCTGGGTAATTGTAGAGTAGCTGAAGGCCAGCTAAACTGTTCCTTGAAGTGTTCGGCCCATCGTTCTAAACGTCTGGGTTGAGAGCAGATTACAGTATCATCTTTCTCGGAGATAGTTTCACTTATCCTTGACTTCTTAATTCCGGTTTCCCTGATTAGTCTATAAAGCTGCCTAGTGTTGCCTAAAGCCGCTGCCTTTTCCATCTCTTATGCTTTCGTTGCCCACCATTGCTCACGATCGTTTCGTAAACTTCTACTTAATTTAGACTTGATTTGTTTTCGCTCTTCGTCGTGTTCAGAGCCTGACGGGATTAGTTGGCGAGAGCTCATCAGTGCCATAGATGTCGCAGAAATCCACTGGTTTTTCGTGCTCCTTCTGTTCAAATTACTAGTAGATGACGCTGCTGTTTCTACAGCTGTTTTTATATCATTCCAGGCAACATCAGGATCAGCCTGGTTTCCAGAGTTATCTAATTGTGACCCTAACTGTTCTTGAAATTTACTTTTGACCTTCTCATCGCTCAGATCAATTCTAATGGGTTTTCCTAATGTGGCCTTTCTGCGTCCAGTGAGGTGCAAGCAAATGCGTGCTCGTACTAGAGCATGATCAGAGTCTAAACATGTACTCCAGAACGAGCGGCAATCTTCTATCGAGCCTCTCCAACGATGACTGATGGCAATATGGTCTATTTGAGTCCATCGTTGTCTTGGTGAAGGGGGTCGCCACGTTAGGCGATGTCTCTCCTTATGCCTAAAATTAGTATTCGCTAAGAATAAACGATTGTCTGAGCAAAGTTGCAGCAGACGGTCACCATTATCTGTTCTCTGAGCTGGAACACTAAAATACCCGCCTAAATGTCTTTCTGTTTGGTCTAAACTACCTACTTGGGCATTAAAGTCACCTGCGACGACTACTATGTCTGAGTGCTTGGCTTTTTGAAGAAGTTCACAAAGGTTTCTGTAAAATTCATCCTTCAGTTCGTCTGGGCTGCAGTCAGTGGGAGCGTAGGCGGAAACGACGAAAAGACGACGAGTGTCCCTATTCCTCCGAGTCCTTACAGAGCCGTTTAGTCGAACAGCACATAGGCGACTATTGACAGGTATCCATTCTAATAGTGCTTGTTCTGCTCTCATGCTTAACGCTATGCCCACACCCGCCAGTCCACGAGAGCTGGCTATCGAATCGCCAGATAAACGGAGAGTGTATCTTGTCGCATCGCCGTTTTGGCAAGGTGAGGTCAAGTGAATGACCACGCTAGGATCTTGTATGCGTGTTTCGGAGACACAGCACACATCAATCATACGAGATTCCAGGGTTTTAGCTAAGGAGGCCTGCTGACCGATTTGACATAGGGTGCGTACGTTGAATGCTCCAATGTGTAGTTTGGAGCGGGGTTTCAGTAGACCTGGGACATTACTTCGAGTGCTAGAATCGTCGGACGTGGTGACACTTGAAGAGAAAGTTAGAAGAGGAAGTTCAGAGTTGATAGTCAAGGTAGGAGCAATGATAGGGATTGAAGAGAGTAAATGATTTTGAATACGGTGGTCTTGAGTGCTGTCAGAGGTATGAGGGCAGTTATCACTTCCCGGTTGCCCACACCGTGGAAGGGTTCTTCTGGAGGTACCTGAAAAGGAAATTGGATTAGAGCGTGACTGTAGTGCCCAAGGGACAACTGCTTGAGGCCGGTCACACACGACCTTTTGGTGAGTAGTTTTAGTGTTAGCTCCGTACTTGTTGAAGACCTTATCGCCGGAGACGGAAATCCGTAGGATAAGGCGAGGTGTGCATTTTTAGGGTCAACCTTTTCTAACCCCACCCCTCCTTGTGGGAAGGCAGCATCGCTGTTATGCTGGTTGTCCGAGGGAAACACCTTACTGCCGTCACACCTCTGTACAGTCGGCAGTACGACTTCGCCCTCAGACCTTGGATCTGCTGCTTTTAGTCTTACCGCTCTTCAACCGACCTGCCTGGCATGGTATGACCTTGAGGAACTATTGTTCCAGCCAGTATAGCTCGATTGGTTCATCACGATAGGCAAGCCCGACCACCACGTCAAGGTAGCAGCAACGGCCGGGACGGACTACAATTGATCAGTATCTGTTGTTATACATGTATACTATATGGATATCGGGTTATATCACAGGTTTTTTAGAGTTCATTTGTGGATCACAGTGGTATCTAGCAGGCACTTTTTGTCACAATTGAATTTTGTCATTCGAATGTCCTACATCTCAGTGTTATTGGTCGCAATGAAACTATCTGGATTAAGTTTCTCAGTGAATGATGCAATAACATTTGAAGTGAATGAATATACTTCGCTGAAATCTCGGTGTGAATATCCTAACTAGGACAAAAAGCACCTTCTGGGTTCTCCTACCATCGACAGCTTAATTTTAACTAAATACTACTTTTATAATCAGTGGATTGATGCTTATTACTTATACTCCTTGTTTTTACAAAAGATTTTTTACATGATTATTTTTAAATTACTTTTGTTGAAAGTGATTTATTTCAGGTTCTAATTAATTATTAGTTTTTTTTTCTTTTTAAAATCATTTCTAAACTGTAATGTTAAAACAAAAGGATATTGACTGGCTTTCAGAAACTAGTTTAAACAGTTTATCAGATGTTTATCGTTTGTATTGTAAAAAAGAACCACCACAAGACAAACAAATGAGATCGATTTTTGAATTGGGGAGTATTGAAGATGTTCATACAAATTTTCAGGTAATGCACTTATTTTTATTTTTTGAATGAGAAATCCACTTTTATTAGTTAGTTAGAATTATTTTGCTTTTTATAATGATTTGGTTTGTATTGGTAACGATGGTGTGAGATTGAATAGCTTGCCTGAAATATTACTACGAAGACTCATTCATAGATTAGAGTTTGATTATGGCGCTAAATTATATAAATTGTTATTATTGACTAGTATTAACATGGACACAATGTTTATTAAAGTTCTCCTAATGAACACTTCAAGTCATCTATTGTTTTAATTATAAACGAGGCTAGTTGGTTGAGGATATTGTTTGATCGTTTCAGTGTTTAGTACAGTCATCGACTTGTTTGTTATTTGGCGACAAGAAAAAAGGGGGTAATGCATACAAATTTTCGGCCTAGCAAAGTGAAGTAGTGAAACGCACAATTTCCAACTCATTTACTAGGTTACAGATTCGTATACCTTGCTTCAAGCCACACTATTAGTGTGAATAGTAGTAATGTTACTCGGTTACCCAAAAATTGAATTAGCTAAAGTGGAGTTCAAACCTGCGATTTGGTCACTGAAAGTTGAGTATCTTGACCACTTAGTTACAGATCAGACATATGCTATTCGGATATGTAAATGGGGTGCATCTTTATGTAATAAGTCGTCATTAATATTGTTATAACTTGTGCTTGATAGCTTGACTAGCCGCAGACAACTTTAGTACTCGAACGCCTTAAACCTTCCTTGTCGCAAATTCAGAAGACAGAAGACGAGTAGACAGGAATCTTTATTCCAGTAAGACAGAGAGAGTCAGTTATGTACAACATATTCGTATGTTTATAGTGACTGTTCAACACATTGAAATTGCAAACATTTTATTCACACAACGAAGTATTGTCAAATATGCTCTGTGAGTATAACTCACATTGACTTACATTATTGTGATGGCAGTTTACAAATCAAGCTTACAAAAAATCAATACGACTCTTTTCGCTTGATTTGATGAACAATTGTGTTTTTGGGGATTTCCAGTCCCCAACACCTCCCTCTTTAAGATTCCGTATGTATGATTTTCTATTTGAATCTACTTGCAACCTGGTTACCATGTTCCGCTTGCGATTCATTACTCGTGATGGTTAGATTGTTTTGGCCTTGCACCTTCTGTGTTCTTTCTTCTTAGGGCTCTTTTGAAATGTATCAACTAGCATTTGAAATGGATGTCGGCGGTGTGTTGTCACTGTTCCTCCATTATTTCGTATTTGATTAACATGTCTCGTGCAAGTGACGAAACTTCCCGCACTGGGTATAATACTTTTGCAATCCGCTGTTCGACAGTACACTGCTCCCAGTTTCTATTACCTTAATACGACTTGATAAATACTTTTTCGTCCAATCGGAAGCCACGAATAATCGTCCGTTACTTTTAATCCTTGAATTTATCTGTTCTTTTGGATGGCAGCATGCTATTAAAGATAGTCCGAACCTTCCTTCCGAACATACACTCCGCAAGTGACTTTCCCTCTGGTACGGCAGGTTTTGGCGCAACTTGATGAGACACTAGAAATTTATCGATAACTTGCGTCGACACACTCATTCTTTCCCAGTTAACAGTGCGAACTGCTCCGCCATCGAGCCCCACTGAATTGTCTACTGTCGAAAAATATCAAGTGGGTTTGGTTAGGCGAATGCCAAGAATCGTTTACGGAAATTCAACAACTTCTATCATCAAACCTACTTCTAACACACTATGACCCAGCCATACCCATTATAGTTGTAGCACATGTTGCGAATTACGGGATTGGTGCGGTGATTCTACATGTTTACCCAGATGGATTTAAGAAGGTGGTTTCCCATGCTGCATGATCATTGACAACAACGGAGCGGAACTATAGTCAAATAGAGAAGGAAGACCTTGCCATCATCTTTGTGGTAAAAAGAGTTTCACGAGATGCTGTACGGCTGACTGATTACATTATTGATAGACCACAAACCACTACTAGCAGTTTTCGGATCCAAAAAGGGAATTCCCGTTTATACAGCAAACCGTCTGCAACGATGGGCCACTACGCTGCTTGGTTACGATTTTAAGACAAAGTACGAACAGATGAAGCATTTTGGTCAGGCAGACGCCCTCTCAAGACCAATCGGCTACCGTACAAAACAAAAAGAGAGGGTACTTGTGACTAGGATAAAAGCCGAGGTAGAAGTCCACACAATGTTAACGGATGCGGTTTCTGGACTGCCGGTTACTCTTCAAGCCACCAAGGAATTTGGGACCTAGAAATCTTATTTCCTATAATCGCTTATGACAATTATCGATGTCATTTTTGTGTTAGTATCTTGTATATACAGTGTTGTTGAACCAAACGAAAGGTCCAGTATACGCCTACCTTTGTGATCAACTGGCCAGATGACATAATGATCGGTCGTGCACCGACCAAATCGCGACACTACGTATCGTTGTTGAACAATCAATTGAATGAAACTCATCTTTTTACATCAACATCCTTGACTATGAGAAAGCATTTGACAGTGTAGACAGAAGAACATTATGGAGCCTTCTTCGACATTATGGTATACCTGAGAAGGCAATCAATAGCATAGCGAATTCTTACGACGAACTACAGACAGACAGACAGACAGATACAACGTAGGACCAGGCACATAAGTGCATCGGTCCAAGTTGCCACACCTCAACAGCATAGCAAGATGATCACCGAATTCATAGAATCAGTTACTTTAATGGTAGTAATATATAAAAGGAAGATTGCATATAAGGATATAATATGTAGAGAGAGAGAGAGAAAAAAAAAATTAGTTTGTAGAAAGAAAGGTAGAGTAATTTTAGTCTCGAGGTGTACGTGAAGACAAAGAATGTATACACCTACGCCATTGTGATCGATTCTGAGCCATGTCACCAAGAGTCTCCAACCACTGGGTGCGGCAGTCACGCGGACCCCAACCAGGTAGTCGACATCTACCAATGTGGCTCAGACCAGAAGTTAGTGACTTCAACGACTGATGCCACGTTTTGGTTTGGACGCCCCTAACCCTTTTCCAACCCACCCCAATACTAGTCATCATTGAGCGACGTGGTAACCGGTGTTTGGACATACGTAACACATGCCCCAACCATCTCAGTCGATGAAGTTTCATAACCTCATCAACAGATTTACCATTATTCCCTAATACCCTTCGTCTAACCTCATTATTAGTTATCCGGAGATCCCAGCAGGTACGAGATATATTTCTAAGACATCTGTGATCAAATGTTAGTAACCTACGAGTGTCTTCTACCCTTAATGGCCATGTTTCACAGCCGTAAAGTAGAACAGGACGAACTGCTGTGCAATATACTCGTCCTTTAGTTGATAGACGAATATCACGCCTACGCCATAGATGACGTAAGTTGGCAAAAGCCAAACGAGCCTTTCGAATTCGTGCAGAAATTTCCTCAGACACCAACCCATTAGGGCTGATCAGACTTCCAAGATAAGTGAAGTTATCAACGCATTCAACTTCTTCACTCCCTATCCTTAGTTCAGGGGTTGACGCAGGCCAGTCCTGAAGTAACAATTTACACTTAGAGGGGGAGAAACGCATCCCAAACATCCTGGCATTGTTGCTCAGTGCGACCAGAAGACTCTGCATCTTATCAGTGTCTTCACCAAACAGGACTATGTCGTCTGCGTATTCTAAGTCGATAAGTGGACCTCCTGGAAGGAGATCAATCCCAGAAAATTCAGCCGAAGAAAGCGTTACTTCTAGTAGCACGTCTATGATAAAATTAAACAAAAACGGAGATAGTGGGCAGCCTTGACGGACACCACTTGAGGTCGCAAAGTCAGATGACAGTTCGCCATAAGCTCTCACTTGACTGGTAGTGTTCGAGTAAAGAGCCTTCACAAGGTTTATGTACTTCTGAGGTACACCTTTTAATGACAGACACTGCCACAGAACCTCACGGTCAACTGAGTCGAATGCTGCCTTTAAGTCGAGGAAAACCACCATTGTAGGACGCCGGTAGGCGTGCCTGTGTTCTAAAACCTGACGAATGGTGAATATGTGGTCGATGCAACCACGACCAGGTCTGAAGCCAGCCTGGTTTTCTCGTGTTTGTAGTTCACGAGTCTTTGTTAAACGTCCGATAATTATTGAGGCTAGTATTTTAGATGCTATATTAGTCAAACTAATCCCTCTATGGTTATCACAAGATGATTTTGGTCCTTTCTTATATATTGGGACTATTAGTGATTTAGACCAGTCGGATGGAATTTTATCTAGTTCCCAGACTTTAGCTAAAATACTAGTCAACCTAAGCGCCAAGACTGGACCACCATCTTTGAAAACCTCTGGGGTTAGCCCATCTGGACCAGCTGCTCTTCCTCGTTTCAGGTTAGATATAGCTTTTTGAACTTCAGCTAGTGTCGGGGGGCCTACTTCAATGTTCCATTTAGCTTCAGTGGAAATGCTGGGTAATGCTGGTAATGCTGGGCCGTTGCTGCTACCTCCCGGCCGTTGCTGCTACCTTGACGTGGTGGCCGGGCTTGCCTATCGTGATGAACCAATCGAGCTATACTGGCTGGAACAATAGTTCCTCAAGGTCATACCATGCCAGGCAGGTCGGTTGAAGAGCGGTAAGACTAAAAGCAGCAGATCCAAGGTCTGAGGGCGAAGTCGTACTGCCGACTGTACAGAGGTGTGACGGCAGTAAGGTGTTTCCCTCGGACAACCAGCATAACAGCGATGCTGCCTTCCCACAAGGAGGGGTGGGGTTAGAAAAGGTTGACCCTAAAAATGCACACCTCGCCTTATCCTACGGATTTCCGTCTCCGGCGATAAGGTCTTCAACAAGTACGGAGCTAACACTAAAACTACTCACCAAAAGGTCGTGTGTGACCGGCCTCAAGCAGTTGTCCCTTGGGCACTGCGGTCACGCTCTAATCCAATTTCCTTTTCAGGTACCTCCAGAAGAACCCTTCCACGGTGTGGGCAACCGGGAAGTGATAACTGCCCTCATACCTCTGACAGCACTCAAGACCACCGTATTCAAAATCATTTACTCTCTTCAATCCCTATCATTGCTCCTACATTAACTATCAACTCTGAACTTCCTCTTCTAACTTTCTCTTCAAGTATCACCACGTCCGACGACTCTAACACTCGAAGTAATGTTCCAGGTCTACGACGAACTACACTGCAAAATCGTGCATGGTAAGCTGCCCACAATTTCATTCGAAGTGAAGACCGGTGTCAGACAAGGTTCCTTACTCTCGCCCTTTCTTTTTCTTCTGGTGGTTGATTGGATTATGAAAACTGCAACATCTCAAGGGAAGTACGCAATACACCTGGCTATTCGAAGAACTTGTTGTGATGGGGTATTTTATGTAGTAGCAGGTTTTCCACAACACTACTTTTGCTTATTAAAACGATTTAGAAAGAAATCTCTAGCTTGAATATATGCGCACTCAGATTAATGAGGTTATATAGCTATGGGGAATGCTGTAATTAATCCGTGAAAATTTAATAAAATCAATAAACTATAATCATTGCCTCTATTTTGGAATCATAAAGTAATTTTAACGTTACTGCAGGTTTTCCCCTATATTTTAGACCAATTTTTGCGAACTTTAATAAAAGTATTTTTTTTCTTAGGAACTATTCAAATATTGTGCTACGGATGTGCTGATGACTTATGAAATAATGCAAGTCTTATGGCCTATATTTAAAGAAAGGTATGTTATTTTACTTAACAATATTCACGTGACGTTACTGATAAATTTAGTAGCATATGGATACTCGAATAATCGTAATTACTGTAGTTCGACTATGTCGGAACTAAGACGGTTCTGACTTATATAACCTTCAGTGCACATCGCATTGTATAGCTAATTAACTTATGAACTGTTGAATCCTAAATCTTGTTTTGTGTTTCATTGACCAACAAACGTCTCACCCTAAGCGGACCGATACTAGTAGATTGGCTGTAGCTTCTCGTACAACCAAATGCCAATCCGAATTAGGTTCTAGACTAGATGCTAGTTCGCCTAATAGCTTAGATGAACACTCGTTGTATTTTTATGACACCACGGAAATGACGGGCGACGTATCCTGTGGTATTATGAAACGTACCGTTTATAAGCACGGGGTTTCTGCAGATTCCTCGCAACCCACTAAGGCACGTCAGTTCACCTTGATAGTTCATTAGTTTGATAATTAACATAAATTCTTACGTCAAAAAAATCATAGAAAGAAACCTGCTAGTCTGAGCGTACTAATGAGTTCGAGGCAACAACTTCATTTAGTGATCGCTGGAAGCCCTTTCAAGTAGTCTGAGCCACTGATAGCAAGAAGTCTGATGTCAGTGAAATAGTCTGTGAATCTGATGGTAAGCCAGTCACCAACATATAAACTCATACTAAATGACTTGCTATTTTTCTAGGGTCAGTTCAGCTGTTCTGTTGCCTAACTAACCTCAGTCAAATTGTCTTGCCTAACCTGCCGAACGAAGACTAATCCGCTCAACTAAGAGGAAGTATACAAGGTATTAAACTACCAGGCCCAAAAGACTAATCTCAGTCCTTTTTAACAATGGTAGCGAACTCATTGCCAAGGAACTGACAAGTATATGAGGGTTTTAAAAACTGAGGGTGTTCCATCAATTTGGAATGAAGCATTTATTGTCTTCATCTTTTAAAAGCCTCACGTGACCAATATGACAACCATAGGGGAGGGAATAAGTCTATTCCCAATTGTTTCCAAGCCATTGACATCAGTTATACTTTACAGATTGTGAAAAACGGATGAAAGACCGACTTTCAAGGAGCAGGCTGATTTTCGATTAAGTGGTGGATGTTTTGATCACACGTTTACCATTATTCGAGTGCTAGAACACTGTCACACGTATCGCAAGCTAACAATCGTGTGTTTTTTGACTTCAGAGTGGCCTTTAACTCGTTTGGCAGGACTGTGATCTGGAATTGTTTGTTAAAGAAGGGTGTACCAGAGAAGTTTGTTTACATCTTAAATACTCTGCACACAAACACCCTACGTGATGGTATGTAACCGCCTTCACTGTTCCCATCCCCAGTCAACAGTGAGACTACATAAGGTAGCTTAGTCTTATCATCCCTTCTCAACGTTACCATCAAGGATATTCTAAAAACAACTTTGGAGGAAGTGTGTGTTGGTGGTATGAATTTGTTACCTGGAGAAGGATTTTTCGACTTTGTGTGTACAGATGATTTTATCCTACTGCACGATGACACACAAGCCATCCAAATCGCTCTTAATTAATTGACAGTTAGTATCCGTAGGCATGGCATGTACTTAGCAAAGTACTTTTACAAAATTAGCAGGATTGTGTACCTATTCTCTCTGTAGTGAACCATTATATGTAGTCTAAATGTCTGTGTATCTGGGTAGCTTCTATGAATGACGGTGGCCGTATGACAAATGGTGCCAATCTCCGTAAAATGAAAGCTATATCGGCTTATGCTGAACTGAGTCATCTTTGACGCCGTCCTGATGTAAGTCTGACTTCTAAAGGTCTGGTTTATAACTTTTCGGTGAGACAAGTTTTGTTCTGTGTTTGTGAAACCTGGTCTCCTCGAGCTGAGGATGTTCGGCATCTCTCTGTGTTTGACCATCATCATACCTGAAGAATCGGTGACACGGTAAAACATCATGTTAGTAATGCTGTGGTTCGGCAATATGTATTCTGTTGCAGTGATGGCAACTCAATTGATATCACTATCTTTAGTGACTTGATCATGTTTTACAAATGTCATTCCAATGGCTTCCATATCATGCGTTATTTGTCAACACTGGTGCTAGTTGAGAAAAGCATAAAGGTGATCAGTTTGTTTAATCTCACCTACCGACGTCAATAATGCTCCCGTCGTCTGAATTTTCGTCAACTGATCTACCATGAGGTCCATTTGTTGACTTGAAATACGCATATGACATTTCTGCAAGATAAAGACGTTGATAAAGTTCAGTTTTTTTAGTGCCAAGCAAGGATGTTCGGGATGCGTTTCTCCGCCTCTAAATGCGAATTATTCCTTCGGGAGTACTCTCCGTGAAGTAATTTAATGCGTCGATCACTTTACTTATCTTAGAAGTCTTATCAGCTCTGTATGGTTTGATGTTTGACGGAATTTCGGCATAGATTCAAAAAACCCATTTGGCTTTTGTCACCTTACGTCACTCATGGAGTAAGGGAGATAATCATCAACCAATTGAAGGACGAGTATACTGGACAACAGTCTGTCCTGTCTTACTTTATAGATATGAAACGTGGCCATCATTAATATATGGTATCAGTAGGTAATTGGCTTTTGATTTCTAGACGTCTTGTAAATATCGCTCGGGTTTGTTTTGACTACCGTGTTAGTAATGCTAAGGTTAGGTGCCAGGTGTTCGGGAAAGATGATAAATCGATTGATGGAGTTGTGAATGTCCACCGTATGAAGTGGTTTGTGCATGTTATGCGTATGCCCATCACTCCTTGCCTCGATGCACAATGGTAACTGGTGTTGGAGAAGGATAGAAGAAATGTAGGGGCAACTAGACCAAATGTATGGGATCAGTCCATGAAATCACTGATTGTTTGTCTGAGCCGACTAGTTTATTGGATTCTGCGTGACTGTCAAAGGTAAAGTTTGTAGACTGTGGGTATCGTGACTCAGAATTAGTGACAATGATTCAAGTGTATCTACTATTTATCTTCCTTTGGTTCGTGAATTTGGAATTATCTTACATCTTTCTTTCGATGAAGTGCTCCTTTATTTTAAAATCATATTCTCTGTGAGGATTTTTTCCTTACTATTGATGTTAATACTACTTTGATATTCGCCAATGAGGTGTAGCGATTCCGACCAATGTATATTTGTGCTTGGCTCTGCACTTTACATACATATATACATGCACATCTTTCTGTATTTATTTCTTCACAGTATTATGTTTTCAGTTGTACGGCGTGTTTTCAGTGCTCATTTATACTAAATGTTATGTGTTTACTCAAATCCAAAATTAGTAGTGTTCATGGAGTATGATTTTAATCATATTCCTGTGGAAAGTGTATGTGGTGAATACGTAATCCTGACAAATCTCAAATTAAAACAAAACTACTCCTTACTTATGTGCGGGCTTTATTCATAACTCTTTCATAAGTATTGATCTTCAATGCAAAATATCTGAAATATCTGAAAATACATAAATGACGACTAGTAAAATTCAGCTGAGTACTGTTTATAAAAATCAAGTATTTGCTTAATAATTTCCATATTCTTGACTGATATGACTGGAAGGGATTTGATAATTTACAAATTGACAACTGAATAGGACTGTTACTTTCAAGACCTTATATCCTACTGAGCCGCTAAATATTAAAAGATAAAACCTGTCCGCTGTTTAGTAGTCTAAAATATCATTCCTTGTATACATTTTTAAGTAATGTGAAATCATAATGAAAAAAAGTAAGTAAATCATTAATGTTGATTAGTTCTCTAATAAAATGGATTGTCTGAATAAAGTTTTTCCAAAATATGTAACAGCATAAAACAACATGTCTACCTTGTTCACCTATGCAAGTTTGTCACACTTCATTCATCACATCATGCATTTGTATAATCTCTCTAAATTCTCTACATTTCGTATTGTAGATTTCCACATCCTGCATCATTTTATGGATTATTAGAAATGAGCAGTATGTATCTACCAATCAATGATAATTGGATAAAATTTCAACAGACAGCTGAATCAGCATATACAGAGAATATATCAAGACAGAAAACATTATTAATGCAATTGGCTAATCAAGCATTGGCTAAATATTCAGATAATTCTAACGAAGAGTAATTTGTTATTAAAATTATTTCTTCTTTCTTTTAAAGAATGTGAATGTTTTTCAATATTTGCATTATCTAAATGATTTTGTTTAATTGAGGATCAATTATATATAATGTCTGATTTTTCTCCATTCGATTTAAAATGAGTAAATACCAGGCTGATTAATTGTGATGAGATGTTATTTGGGCTGTTTCTCACCCTCTAAATACAAAGTTTTATCTAACAACTGTTATTCATTCTTGTCTAGATTGATCATAGAAAGTGAAGTAATTGAGTACATAGACTATTTCATTTATCTTGGAATTCTAATCAGCCTTGATGAGTCAGTGTCTGACATTGTTTAGACATGTGTTCAGAAAGCTCTTTTGACTTTCTGTGTTGTGCGATTTCGACTGATTGATATAATCGATTATTACTATTACTGTAAATAACTCATTTACCAGGTACTAATTCGTTTACTTAGTTCTCAGCCATGGTCTGCATATGAAAGTTGGTTATACTACGCAGTTGCTATAGGTGGAACGGTATAAGGATTTGTGACATGCTGTCTGAGATTCTAACACCCTGACCAATAAGCCAGCGCTCAGCAATCTTGGCTATAGTCTGTAGAAAATGACTTCATGAAATATCTGCTTCACTTATCACCATTTGATTATTTTATATTTATAAAAATGAGGGTGATTACTTTTATCTTTGAATAATATAGATTTCAGCTGTAGGGAAGGTAAATACATAATTGTCGGGATTCTCAGTTTATTGAAACTTTCTATTAGTCGACCATTGAGGATACAAATTATCAAATATTCAGATGAATCCTCATCTATACTCATGTACTTTTGAGTGGCGTGAGTTCAGATGTTGGGGTGGCGACACTTCCCTTAACTTTGTAGATACATCCTACTGATAAGTATAAACTTACACAGAACCTACGTCCATCGCAATTTATCAGTTAAATCCTGTCATCATTCATCGAAAACTAATAGTCACATTATAAT
Organism: Schistosoma japonicum; assembly: GCA_025215515.1. Taxonomy (NCBI): domain Eukaryota; kingdom Metazoa; phylum Platyhelminthes; class Trematoda; order Strigeidida; family Schistosomatidae; genus Schistosoma; species Schistosoma japonicum. The sequence continues at coordinate 80,009,587 of CM046061.1, forward strand.
TTTATAGATATTATTCGGTCAGCGTGTAGAATATGTAATGCATGATATTAATTAGTTCTAGGCGATTAGTGTATGGTCATATTTCAGTTGAAGTAGATTTATGGTTCTAATTTTTCGTTTATATTTCTCGCAGATCGATTTTAGTTTTAAATCATTAAAAAACAAGTAAAACTGTTGAGCTGTTTCATCTTGTTATAGGACTTAGCAATTCTCACAAGGTTATAACAATGTCGAACACATGACCTTCGAGCCTCTCGACAAACAGTTACTCATTAACACTACTTGACCCGTGTCCAGTTAGTGAAGCAGCTATCATCAATGACAATCGATGGCTGTCGCGTTTATACTGCGAGTTGATTGTAATGCGAATCCTACCACTGGTTATCAGCCCTGTGTTATTGTTGATTAGGCATTCACCGCATCACCTGAAAGTCATATATTCGATTCTTGGTAGTGTCTTGGGTTCTCATTGGAGCCTTATATTTATATTAAGCAGCTATCCTGTATCTATATTTGTTTAGCAGTAAATGTTTTTATTCATTTGATAATCAGTTAGTTGCTACTTTCCCAACATTCGAAAAATATTTTATCGCTGTGCATTCACATAATATGGCACTTTTTTAATCAATTTTGAAAACTATCCGTTGACGTACATTTTTCACATTAGTCAAACTTTATTATTTGTCTTCTGTGTACGTTAACTATTAGGTGGAGAATTTTTACTATATAATTGAGCTGTTTTGCTACGTTGGCTTGTTTCGTATTGTAATAATAACATTAATTTGTACGATTTCAATTTTTTATTTCAAGGTATAAAAACGATCCATGGCTATGGGATTTGGATTGGTCTAGACCCAAAATTAAATGCGTCAGTTTACTCACTGATTGATTTTAAGTGTATTTTGATTATGTGTAACTGAACTGAAATGGTTTTTCGGAGATAGGCATCAAGTTTAGTTGTTTGTTTTCGTTATAGATTGATGTTGATTGGATACAGCTAGAGACCAGAGAACATTAGATAGCTATTTCGTCTTAAACTTGTCTGGAGTGAGACAGTTATCATCACTGATAATAGATTATCGTCGCGCTATATCACAAATTGATGCAAGTGGGAATGCTGCCACTGAATGTCGGTTGATCGGTCCAGTGGTGCAGATGATTAAGCATTCGCCACTAGACCTGCAGGCCATGGGTTTGTGTCCCTAGCGGAATCAGGGAGGGGTGGGGTGAGCATTGCTAATGAGTCTCATCCTAGGACGAAACAACTTGTGATATCAAATCAAAATGTAAACAAAGTGTAAGAACATATAGTGTTAATTTTGGTTGAAATTTAAATAGAAGGTATATCGTCAAATCATAGTTTAAACGGTTGCATATATACATAAGGTGCAAATGAATGTTTTAGAAAATCTATCAATGTAGCAACAACATTACAAAACCGGATTTAAGTGGTTGCACAATCAACGAATGAAAAGCAAGTTGATGCGATGCCAATTAAGCCAAATCTGAAACATATCATAATGATGTAATAAAATGAATCAAATTTTAAAAATGAAAGCACTCATGCAATGGAGTGTCATGATGGAGATCAAATTGTGTAATTGTAATTTGATTTTGCCTATACTAATTTGTCTAAATACCCGTATATTTCTAAAGTTGATTCGTAAACGATGGTAATCACTGTTTATTGTTTTAACCTTATCACATCCGTTCACTGATATTTGCATAGTGTGTTAATTGATATTGAGGTTTATAAGGTTTGTTATGTTTCCTTACTGTAAAGTGTAGAGATTAGTGTCAATATAACATATTTGTTTATTTCCGTTTTTATTTTACAGAAAACTGAGGCCGATAAAAAGTTATCTTGCCTTCCTAAGTGAGTTGTATTTTATATCACTCTGTTTATTATTTCAATGTTTATTAAATGTTTTTATGCAGAAAGTTTTCCACTTATTTTGGAATTATGACAAGCAGTAATATTCAGAATATGGACCAGCATTCCAGTTCTAGTGTTCACACCGTCACTTTAACCGAATGCCTACCGCTTTTAAAGTATACGTGTTATACATAGAGCTGCAGAGTTCAGATAATAAATAACTTGTTCAACTTGTATAAAACTCACATTTTCTTGTTGTTGATATTCAGGACTTCATTTGATCAGTCTCTGCTATCATATATATATATATATATATATATATATATATATATATATATATATATATGCCGTGAGCGAACGTCTCAGTATTGCTTATTAAGTACAAACTTTTGGTATATTTTTCAATCCCACATAGTTCCAGTGTGTGCATTTTAGTATGTTGATGTGTTTTACCTCATATTCCTGTATAATTGAATAACCAAATGGCGATCTAGGTTTATCAATCAATCAGTTACAACATAGAACTTCGTACATGTGTACATCAGTTCGAATAGCCATGCCTCAATTAGCAGATAGATATTGAATTGTCGGACCAAATGTTAGAGTTGGGGAGGCAGCAACAAAGTAATTAAATATGGAACGGTATACAGATCAGAGATAAGATTTGAGAATATATGATTCAGTAAAGAGAAAATTATGATAAGCTCTAGGTTTGCTCAATATGTTTATCTTGGAACTGAAGTTTTACCCCCAGTTCATCTGCTAATATTTCAGCGAGAAGCTTACTTTTTGTCTGAATCATTTTAATACAGACACATGTTCCGTACAAGACAACACTTATCTACTGTAGTTTGCGTTATGAGACTTAGATATATCATAGGAGATTATCATTTTATTTTAGATGGATTAATATTAACATATTAATTTTACAAGTATTTATCGTGCATATTCCATTTTGGTAAACTAATTGATATACCCTTCAAAAGCATTATTTCAATCAAATACTAAGATTTAGACAGATTATTACTCTATTCATAATATTTTACTTAACTAATTTTTAGTGTTGCTAACAAATGTACAAAACAATTCATGGGTCTGATCAAAGGTAGTTTTACAGTAATTAATGTGCACCGAAAATCTAAACTGTGCATTTAACAAGAATAAAAAAATTGTTAACAGAAAGTATTAGATTAATTTCATTTACAATAATCTCGTCACCTAAGTTATTATATTTCTACACAATCGAATTTCATGAACTGAATGTGATTTAGTTATGACAACTTTAATACTCGTGAAGGCTTCGGTTATATAGCATGTTGGCAAGTTATTCATTTGTTCAATTAAGATGGTTATTTTTGTGGATATTGGTACTTTTACTTGAATGAATATGCCACAGATTGATGTTGGCAGGGTTCCATTGAAAATCAGGTGTGTAATTCAGACTTGTCGAGAGAGACAGTTATTACTAGTGGAAATGGATGAATGTCGCGCTATATATATATATATATATATATATATATATATATATATATATATATATATATATGTATACTAGAACGAAATAGCTGTCCATTGCGTCCTGGTTTCCAATGCTACCCTGCGGATTTGTTTAATTGTATTGAGTTGCAAGTGTCCGTATTCTAGTCCGAGTGAATTCTTGTTCTGCTTAAATTACTTGACAACTTGCCATGTAATCAAAACCTATTATTATTAACTAAAAAGCTATCATTTTGCTTCTACTTACATTTTATTAGCTAATTATGACTTAGCTCTCTTTTTATTTAGTTGATTTAATATATCACAGATTGATGTTGGCAGAGCACCATTGAAAACCAGCCAGCTCCTAGCTCTCTGCACCGCTGAATCGGCATCCAATGGTAGAATTCCCACTTTCATCAATTTGTGATATATATATATATATATATATATATATATATATATATATATATATTGCTCGGCATTCATCCATTGTCATTGATGATAACTGTCTTTCTCCCGACAAGTCTGAACTCCACCCCTGGATTTTAATGGTACCCTGCCAACATCAATCTGTGATATATTCAGTGAAGTAAAAATACCAATATCCAGAATAAATAACTATCTCTTTTTATTGTTTGAGTTGGATTGTGACCAGAAAGCGGAATCTAGAACGCGCGTTTCGTCGTATTTGGGACTCATCACCTGGGTATACCTGTATCCTAGTGCTGATATTTACACTGGGACTGGAACTCAGTTGGTTACGTACCAAACACCATTGTATTCATCACTAGGCTACTGAGTTCAAACAGTCGCACTTGTGCATCGAGTATGTACTTGTAATTTGATGCAGGTACATCCAGCTGACGAGTCCCAAATGCAACGAAACGCGCGTCCTGTTTTCCGCTTGTCAGTCACAATCAAACTCACACAATACTTGTGAACTATATATTGTTTTAGTTTAAAAACAGCCATTTATATTGTGACGAAACAATTATGAACGAATAATATTCTTTTCGATAGATTCTCATCAAATTCTACATTTATGAATCCAAATTAATTATAAATTCTGAGTAGCCTAGTCTAAGGCAGAACTATTTTTAGGATTAGAGTATTTGAATTTGGGAGTAACAATCATATGTTCCACTGATGCTGTGGGAGAGGAATTTGACATCTTATGTGATACGCTTAAAGAAAATAGATATCCCAGAAAGTTTATAAACAAGGATATTGGCACGAAATTTGTGGTAGAGATGGTCTAAATCGCTTATAAGAAATAACCATTCTTGCGTCTACGATTCATAGGTAATGCTTACGGCGAAATATTTATTCGGTAGTTACCCAGAGCAGCTCATAGAGTGTTTAGTGTAGAAAAGCTACAATTAATGATTTTCACTTGTCCAACGATGTCATCGAGACTAAAATATCAATTACCTAGAATAGCTCTTATGGAGCAACTTGCATTGGCCTATGCTCTAGGATTTAGCAATTTCATGCTCGTGAACATCTCCCAACATGGCTGAATAAAGTTGTGGTTAAATTTCCTTACATCTTAGTGCTCACCTATTTAGTTGATACTGGTCATACTACAAGTATTAATCAGTCATTCCCAATAACTTACCGCTTTAGTAACTATCTGCTAAAGTCGGTCAAACTCAAATTCCAACAAGCAGTTATAATAGTTATTCAGATTAAAAAACCGGGGATATTCATTCAGATGAGACATGTAAAACCGCTTCTTTTACCATGGCTAACATCAGGCCAAATAAGCTATTAGTCAATTTATTGATAAGATGACCTAATCTACTGAATGTGCTCACTGGTTTTCCGCCTTCCTAACTTCAGATTTTTTTTCTTGAATATTTCTGTTATTATTACTCATATCTTTGTATTAATACTGCTAACACGATTATTAATCCCATAATCACCTGGTCAGTTTTAATGGGTACTCACTCCTCATCTTACCATTTCATACCATTTTATGAAATTACCCTCGTCTCTGTCCGAAAAATTGTTTTGATTCGTATATTTATTTCACCCCAGTAGATATTTATTATAATGATGATCATGATCACTCCGAAAATTTTATTTTCATATACTGTAATTAAAAAAAATATTTCTCCTTTAATTGCTTTCCTATTGATTAGGGTAAAATTTATCTTACCAGCCATTTCTACGACATTTCTAAAGAGTAGACTGTTGTGATTATGGTTATTGTTTAATTACCTTGAATGTAATTGCTATATCAAACTAATTCTTACTTATTGTACGGCTACTATTTTTTACATATTTGATTCATGTATAAATATTTCTAGAGCTTAAGACAGTCATTTGACCTTATCAACTCTGAGTGCGTTATTTCGACGAATTTAAGGTGATACCATGTAAAAATGAAACCTCTTACACATGCAGAACATTAGTAGATTGGTTTATGATTGCCATAAGTACTTTTCAAAACTGTTTTCTAACTTTATCTACATGTATAGTATTAAATCATAACGTGGAACGATTTCTAAATCTGAATTAGTATATGTCTTGAAGCCATGGTTTTCATACAAAAAACGATTAACACTAACCAATTAATTAAATAAAATGCATTTGTAGCTTCGTGATTAGGGCCTTCAACGTTCAATCACTTGATCCCACGCTCGAATTTCTTTCATTTACTTTAGTTTTAGCTGATGGCGTGCAATATCACTAACCGTCAATTATTAATCAACTTTTTTTAAATTTCTTATAAGATTTCATTTGTCATAGATGTAAATTTTTACATGACAGTTACCAAATCGCATTGTTTCATAATTTACCTATATATAGATGGTATAGAGATTTAATGCCAAAACCCGTTAAAGATAATTTAGACGCTGGACCAGCTCTACTAACCGCTCAGATGCGTATTGCACCGAAACTATTAAGGCTTTGTTGGCAAGGTCTACCACTACATTATGATCAAGCAAGTTCATTTTAAATTCTGTTCTATTCACTGATTACATTTGTATACTTCGTTTAGCTTTTGATAAACCTTTATAAAATATCAACCACAGTAAGTATAGGATGAATTCATTTTACTGTGTTTATTCTAGCCTAAGTAACCCATATTCTAAGCCCATGTTAGTGTACTCAATTCAGAGCTGCACTGTTTGTCTAATACTTAGTGATACTATCCGGATATCTAGATTGGGTTTGTTAGCAAGCTGGTTATAAGCAACGTAGAACCTGGGATATATGCGCTAGGTCAAGTCGCTATATCACATATACGTCATATTAACAAAGATTAGTATCACAATATCGTTCAACAATGGAGATTGTAAAGGCGTGTATGAAATATTGATGGATGTATAAGATGTAGGAGAAGATACGGGATGAATACACCTGTGCCATCCAATGTCTCCAACCATTGATCTCGATTATCACGGTGACCTCAGCCAGGTAGTTTATATCTGTGAACACTGTTCAGACCAACAGTCAATGACTTTATGGACAGATGTAATGTTTTGGTTCGATATTCACTGTTTTCTTTCATCTTCGTTAATGCAAAGCGAACTGCAATGAATCATACTCGTTATTTGGTTGGCAAATAAGTATCTCACTTTGATTAAGTGATATTGTTTGCCAAAATGCAAACAAGCTTTCTGAATCCTTGCTAGATATCATTGGATACCGACGCATCAAGTTTGATGCGATTTCCAAAATCAGAAGAATAGTCTACGTACTCAATTACTTTACTCACTAAGACCAATATAGACGGCAATACAGTGGAATTGTGAGTTGACGTTTCATATATACTCGGGTCATTACTCATGTCTTTAGAATATGAGTCAGCCTACGCGATAGAGCTGGATCACTATATCCGTCGTTAACTTATAAGGTTCTGCTGCTTTCTTACGCTTTAAATTTTCTATAGCCTTTTGAGCTTCCTTAATAGTTTGGGAACTTTAGTTAATTTTCCACTCAGGTTGACTGAAGATTGATGGTAACTGGAGGCTTCAATTTTTATCCGTTCACACTTCGTCATTTTGCAAACTATATATATATATATATATATATATATATATATATATATATATATATATATATATATATATATATATATATATATATATATATATATCAACGGACGTATTAATGTAAGTGTAGTACAAAAATAATGTCAATTAGTTTCTTTGCAAAAAAACTAACATTTTTCAAAATTATTTTTCAGAAGTCATAATATTTTTTTCGCTTTCCTTTGCTGTAGCCTATTGTCTTGGTTGTTTAACTTTCGATTACTAAGTCATAGGTTCAAGCCTCATCCCACCTACTTCGGTTTAAACTAGCTGAATATTGTCACTATCCCTCGTGCATACAGTGCAGGTAAAAGCTATGTACTTGATGAATGAGTTGCATCATCACTTCATTGAAAAAAGTCCTGTGTATTTAATTCATGGGAAGATCGTATTTGAATTTCGTTATTTTAGTAGCCATATTTTACCACATTTCTTATCTTGGTTGGTGGATTCTATCTCCTCGTTATTTATTAATAGGTTCTTAAATGGGGTGTCTTAATACCTGGTCGTATTCCACAACCATATGGTGATCCACGTTATTATGTTCAATCACCATCTACAGATACTAATGTAAGCATCGAATCCAATGAAGACAGTTCTTCAAGCTCTGATCTATGTCATTACAACTCTGAAATCCGTTCGATCATATCTGTTGTTAAATCCTCTGCAGCTGGTAACAAAACACTTGATTTTCCTTATGGGTGAGTTTCCTTTTTTTGATAGCGCATAATCACTAGATCAGTGGTATCCGTATTTCATTCAGTGTCAATTTATTTATTTCCCTAATGGCTAAAGAATTCATCTTCCGATTTGTACGTCTCAGAATTGTATTCCTGAAAATCTTAAGGAACAGGTTTAAACTTTTTCAATCCAGAAGTGGGATCAACTTGAAACAGAAGGATTTTCGCTCCACATTCCAGGAAATATACACTGATAACATCAGCACAGAAGCTCAGCTTGTGAACTTTATCATCAGTTATTTGAATTAAAACCAACTGATATCCGATCACTCGTTAAAATATTAGCATCATCTAATAGAAACTTGAACCAAAAAATTAATAGGTTTCAGCGGCGTCTGTTAAATGAATGGACTTTGAAACACATCACGTCAGTCTCCGAACACGATGAGGAAATATAGTAAGTTAAATCCAGACTAACAAATAGTCTACGAAACGATCGTGGGCAGTAATGGGTAGCGAAAGCAAAGTAGCTGGAAAAAGGCATCGGCGATAGATAGCACTGAAATACTTTTCAAACTAATAAAATAAACCAGAATTAAAAGTTCAAGTGTTGGTATAACATCCTGATAAAAACGACTTTTATCTGCTCTCAGCCTGGATGTTTGGAATGACGGGTGGAACACTTCAATGAGCGATTCTTTTGGCGACTCAACTATCTATAATTTTCAAACAAGTTGAGTGGAAAATCCACGTAGGCCTCCCAACCCTTACTAAAGCTAAAAAGCTATGGTTAATATGAATCGAAGAAGAGTATCGGGTTAGGATAGACGAAATCCAAAGGTCTTTAAGGATAATCTAGTTTTACAAATTAGGCTAGCTGATCGTTTAGCTGGAATCTGGGGGCTAGACGTAATCTCAAATTATTGGTATTGATCGCTGATCGTCCCAGTGCATCAGAAAAGATCCGAATTAATCTTATGGTAGCTATAGGGGAATACGTTTTGCTAACATTAACTCCATTAATTATCTGACTCCTAACTAACACTCATGAACCGCAAATATGAAAAAATCAGACTGGTTTTAGACTTAAAAGCAGAATTTGACTCCAGACTGAGAGGTTCAATGCAGTGTTTGTCACTGGGAAGTATATCTCATATACACATAAACCTTGTGAATACTTTTTTTGTCGAACACTATTAGTTAAGTCGGAACTTATGTTAAACTGTCATCTTAACTTGTAACCTCAAGGGATTTCCACAATGGTTGTTCACTGTTTCCACTTTTGTCTAATTTCATCATAGATTTACGCCGTCTGAATTTTACCGAACTTGTCTCCTATCAGGAGGTCAACTGATTGGCCTAAAATATGCAGATGATATAGTCCTGTAAAATAAATGGTGCTTATAAAATGCACAGTTTTTCTGTGGTGACCGCGATAATTAGTTCTAAACAATAATTTAAGTTATGTATATTTTAGTCTTTGTTTTTATAAGCATTCTACAATGGACTCACTCTCTCTCTCTCTCTCTCTCTCTCTATATATATATATATATATATATATATATATATATATATATATATATATATATATATTCGTGTATGGGCATTCATGTGTTACCTGGTTTGTAGAGATCGGGATTAAGTTTTACTTGATTGATGTTGGTAGGGTACCATTGAAAACGAAGGAGTACTTGTTGGTACCCTATCAACATCAATTTGTGACAAAACCAACTATTAAAATGATTTTTTCTAGGCTGTAATGCAGCTGAAGCAAATCTACGAAGTAAATAAGTTCATTTTATTCTGTTACCATAGTTTTTCCTTGTTTATTCAAATTTATAAATAAGGAAAGTTGTGTGCAATTTGTCTTATATATTTAAAATTTCAGTTCAGAGGGTTCGTTTACATTTTATTAACTAATCATGTTGTGTTATTTTTTGACAGAGCTTACTTAAATTATTGGTTGACTGATGTTAAACGTCGTTTGCTAGCTGATTTCCAATTGGATGCATCTACATCAAGTGATGATAAGTTTTCAGATAATTTGGCGGTTGCCTATTCTCATCGTATAAAACCAGATATTCGTGATGCTAATTTATTGGATGAATTACAACGTAGCATTGGAATTATGCCAGTGGAAAGAGAGGAACGTATACGACTAGCTTTAACGATAAGTGCCATACGTAAATTAGGAGAACAGAAAGCATTAATAAATTCCAAATTACAGAAAACAAACAACAATGTAATTGTTTTTCTTACTATTTCACATGTTACGGGGATTTATGGTTAAAGAGCTAACATTTCTGTAGGTACCTCATTCACGCGATAATGAGGGCACTATTCTCGATAATCTTAATCTGATTGAAATTTTAAGTTTGACGTTATCCACAATATTTTTAACGCTTATTAAGTGTATCGTACCCAGCACTTTTATTTGTTATTCCTCTCATTTAGTGTCTGAGCGTCTATGTTATTTCTTAACTGTAGTATATTAGCATGTTCAATGTGATGGGTGAAAAATGCAAATTTAGAAAAACTTGGGGCTTAGAATGAAATTTTTAACGAGAATTAAGATCGTGCAATAAACGAACGGAATAGGGACCTAAAATGCTGGGTTTGATGTACTTTTTGAAAGATGTAAACATTTTGGATAACCTCGGCCAATTCCAACTCGATTGGCAGTTGAGTTATGCACCTTATTCTCTAGGGTATTTGGTTAGTTATATTTCTGAGATATAGATTATTACTATTCTGAAATACAAACCTGAGGCTCTAGTGAATAAGATGCGAAACTCAACAGTCGGTTTATATCAAAATATCTAGTCAATCTAAATTAGGGATTTTATCGTCGTCTGGACATATCCTATCCATTTGAACTATGTCACGTTATAGGTACTGAGAATTCCGATTGTGGTTTTCGTATTAACTCTTATCTTTCATTGGTAAATAGTTCATCGAGGTTAATTCTTACTCCGTGAAGATAATTTTACTGATTTCTGCTTAAATTCATAAGTTATGGTTGTAAAAGTTGTCTAAATACCAGTTATAAGGTGTCATCTTTTATTGATCCTGTTTTTTTAAAATAAAAAGTTTTCGATTATTTAATACGCAGGTTACGTAACAGTTTCAATGGTAATCAGAAGAAATGTATAAGATAACTATCCTCTCAATGAATATGAAAATAAAATCTCTGCGAATAACTTGTGATGACACCTTGAAAAATCAAAATGTATTAAAGTCATGATAATATAAGAGGTTGGATTTGTATATTTTATAAGTCTCATTTGTGCACAAACTTCTAATTGAGCTGCCTCCCCCCACTTTTGAATATGAAGATGATGTTGACGAGAGTTTAACTGCTGAATTACTGGCATCCACCTTTTGAATAACCATGTACGGCAGTGCTTGGAAAGTTGTTTAAAAAGCGCATGCCTCATGCTGCCCATACAACCTACTCCACAAGACCAGTTGAACTGATAAATGCCTATTTAGATCACCTACTTACTTACTTACTTAGTATTAACTGACAATTGCTTTGCGAACCTAATGCTAATTATTTAATTTTTTTACAGAATCATAATGAATTGATTTATGAAAAATTGGGTGAATTACAGGTAATTTATTTTGAATTCCTGTCTTCCCTTAATGTATATTTTTCATTGGTGAAATTGTAATTAATTTAATTTTATTTTTAAAAAAGAAAAGTATGATCATTATGTTCCAGTTTTACATCGTACTCGTTCTTGAAAATTATCCCGTTGAGAGAGCGTTTTATTAAATTTTATTGCTTATGTTAATGTCAACCGCGTTTTACCTATGCATATTTAGTTTCCATTGGCTGATCGTTGAGTAGTAACTAGTGCCATAAAATCGAAATATAGTCACTACTTTAAGTGAATAGATATCCTGTAAACTGTATTTCGATGTAAAGTGGCTTGTAGTTGACCATAAACCCTGGAAATAGGTTTCTTGCTAGAAGACTAATCAGCAAGGTATACATATAATATCAAGGAAACGTATGCTTCTTGTCAGATTTAAACTCGTTTAGCACTGAGGATTAAGTGACCATGATATCAGTCACTACTCAATAATCGATCAGTGTTAATCTCTCAGTCCTATCAAGGGTCATTCGCTATCTAAATAGCTAAGTGGGTGGCCTTTCAGACTATGAGACTAAATAATGCGGGCGTAAATCTTAAAAAGAACATAAGTTCCCATATGACTACCGGTATATGTTACTGCAAAATTCTAATTAGCATGAAACCTAGGTTGTGTAGAGTCTCCTTCCAACTATTTCCAATTTAACCCACGTTTTTAATATGAACTATACATGTGTAAATTTGAAAGTACTTATCTGGAATTCTGTGTAGTTATACTATATGTTCTGTTTGGGATTCTTCTCTATGGATTGATGATTGAAGCCTTATACAGCTGTTTAGTGATAAAAATATACTACCGACATTTTTTCCTTGTGAGTGTATATAACTTTGGGTAATTTACTGAATCAGCTGTGGATTTATGATTAATGTAATACTGCTTTATTAATGAGTACATGATAATACTCTAATATAATGTACATTCTTCTGTCAGTATTAAATTGATTTGAAGACTACTTTCCATAGTTATATTTCGTAATTAAGCTTTTGTTAGGTTGATATTTAATCTCATAGAAGTAGCGTAGGTTAATTGGCAACAACGTAGTATAGGGATGGGCTTGAGCTACTCTTAAACTTTTCATAAGGTCTAGTTATTGTAGTCTGTTTATGATGGTCTAGAAAATTCGATTTTAGCTGATCAGTTAGCACCTAGATATATTGCTAAAAATGTATAAAATGATCAGGAAAAATTAACTTTGGTGTCAAATCAAAATTATATTGCAAATATATCAACTACTACTTTCTTGTTAAACAAACATTATGTACCGCAAATCAAGCGTATCTTTGACCGTAACCGAATACTAAACTCTAACTAGAAGCAAGCTACAGACACTTATATGTGTCTCTATAATAGGTTTTAGAAGTTAGTTATTGCATAACTATATGAAGTTCTTTACGCGTAGTTGTTTATTCAACTAATAGGCAGAAAAGTGTATGGAAATGTCTAATAAATTCATTATTCACATGGAGTCTGTACACTCCCTAAATTACCATATTTTTCTTATAAAATCTTCAGTTACTATTGCCATCTTCTGATCAGCTAAAACCGTCTATAAATTTGTTTACTGATTGGCGAAATTGATAGTTCATCACAAACATATTAATACCCTCATTCTAGTTCGTCTTCTTTTTTTAAAATCAACTGACCAGTCCCTAATAGATGAAACATTTTTATTCATTAACATAATCTGAATTCATCCAACCATACACTTTATAAACGGTTACTTAGTATTAATGGGGAGTAGCTTAATGTGTTCAACTTTCAGTCAACAGGTTGCATGTTTGAGTCCCATTTCACCTACTACAGTTTATACAACCAGTATTATCACTATCCCTCACACAAGCAATGTGATTGATAGCCGAATGCATACATTTGTTTTTAGTAAATGAGTTACATTATGTTAATGTTACGGTCAGTCTGATTTTAGAAGTTGTTATCCATTTTATTCGGAACTCTTTTTTGATTTATTGTTTATGATCGTGAAAGGTAGCTACATATTCATGTTTTTTTAACTTTTTAAATAGTTCTCGAATTTTGCTTAACTGAGAATAGAAAATATCATTTTATAGGAGTCTTTTTTTTACGCCTATAGGAGATTATTGTGGTTTTCGCTACAAGTTCGACTTATTGATGAACTACCTGGAACCCGTAACTCAATTTCTACATGGTTGTTTTGGTAGTAATAGGTTAATCAATCAATGCCTGTTACTCATGTGGAGCGTAGGCTGCCAACCTACCTTCTCCAACCTTGCTTAAAAAAAACTAGTAATAGGTAGCTATCCAAAAATTAGAATTACAAAATGTCAGAATTTAAATGTATCGTTCTTAATTTACTAAACATTACTGAGAAAAAAGAGTATCATTATTATGATTAAACCATTTGCATAAAAAAAAGTTTGCTAATTATTATTATTTCGAAAATATAGGCTCAAGGTTCCTCTTTCTGGTTAAACTCTAATCGTTTTGATCAAAATCCTTCAAAGTATTCTCCAAGATATCAACGGCGCAATACAGTCCGATATGCAGTTGACACCGTAAATCCTGTTATACCTACATGCTGGTTTAAACATCTTCCTCATGAAGTAAATCTCATCTTATTTCCTTATACTCTCTCACTTTTTTATTTAATGTAACTTTTATGCTTAAATTCACATATTGACTGTACAATAGATATTTTATCATACGTATATCATTAAAACATACTCCTTTCTCATTTGTGTTATATTCTTCACTTTATTTGTGAAGTCCTTATCCAATGTAACAGACAATTGTGACAAGTGGATACAATTTGATTATACCATGAAATAATTCGAGGGTCAATTCCTAATTTCCCGCTTTTACTTAGCTAGCATAAAATCTGAAGTTTCTTCAGAAGGCTTCTTGAAAGATATCTAAGAAGGTTTATATTAAGTGGGTAAAATCCCAATAGATAAAACACCGGTAAAGAAGATTTAATTGTCTGTAGTAAAATTGAAAAATGTCTCGTATCTAGGTATTATTGTGGGCGGCAATTCAAATTTACAAAATGTATAGCTGAATAAATTCGGATAGATTTGTTGTGTATTGAGAAGATAAATGTTTATCGATTGAATTTATTGAGACATGTAATACATATACCTAATTACTGTTTATTTAGTCGCGAGATGTTGGCCCCGTGTTAGATTACAATGGGAAGAAATTGGAAATGGGAGGAATTAGAAACGTGTCATCATTCGATGATATCATTAACTGTTAGTTTGAACCGTTTTGATAGATAAACATTATTTGATTGGGGTTCGCGTGATAATTGTAATCGATGGTTGGTGACTCAGGTACATACATTCTGTATCTTCTGAATCCTAAGTTTCACTATTCTTCCATACGTACTTTGCTTTCCCTCCTGGAACTATATCCTTATTCCTTAGCTTTTCTTATTATCATTGCTACCAGTATGGCTCAGTGTATTATTTTGAAATAAGTGTTGTAAAAGTCTTTCAACGTACAGTTTAGTGCGTACTATGTCATAATAGCGCAATGTTTTTAAAGTTATTTGATTTTGTACGATTCTACTGAACGCAGTATACTTACATATTTTCATTTAGTCAGGTACTGGACTTCCAGTTGGCTCACCACTTTCTCGTTCATTTCAAAGTCACATTGCATCTCATCGTTTACATAGTGCTGATTTTAATCTTGCAACTAGTAGTTGTACCACTCCAGTTAATTCAGAATCAACTAAATCGAGACCAGTTATGGGATTAGCTGATCAACTGCTGCGTGATCGTGTTCATGTTACATTTTGGCAGAGTTATTCAAAACGTATTAAGTAATTTATATTTGACATATTTTTTAAAAGAATATTTTAAATGATAATTCACAATAATTCAAGTAAATTGTTGATTTGATTAATCATAAAATCTGTGTGTATTTTGTGAGGATACAGTATATTTAGATGGTTTTCATAAGTTACTACTCTATAGATAAACCATAGGGACTAGCTTACTGTATTTCATTGTATGCTTGCTGTAAAACAGTAAACTTGTCTTTCAGTTAAGTAGCTACCATTGGTCGACTAGAAAATAACAACCAGGAATTGGCATAAATCGTCTTTTTAAAAGCTTTGTTCAGTCTATCATGTAATATATCATTAACCGCGTCCACGTTGAATTACAGTTCAGTGAAGAGATATTTTTTCTTAACAATCTATGTTTCCGACTTCATATTTACTACGTATATATGTTTCTTTAGGAAGCTCTATTGATAACCTATTTCAATCATCATGTTACTTATGCTGTTTAGTTCATTTTTTATATTGCCTTCAAAACAAACCTTTCTAACTTCGCCCGTAAGACATTTAACTAGATTTATGTTGTAACGTATAAACACATAGCTAAAGAAGAGTGTTTATATTGGCCCGATGTTTCTAATTCACACCCTTTGTTGTTTTTGATTGACACCTTTCCTATCACTTCTTTATTTTGTATGCATTTTGTACTAATTATTTATACACATTATAATTGGAATGATTATTTTTAAAATCGTTATTGCTTTAAGAAGCTTAGTTCCTAAATTTTCATCTACTTCATGTATTAAAATAGTTATCCAAGTTATCGAGTTACCCTCACTATCTTTTATTAAAGTATCTATTTGTGTTGTTATTTATGTGATCATTAATTATTAGTTCGCTTATCCTTTTATACTATCAGTTGGACGATTTTATTTATGTCAATTGTCTACGTAATCTGTCTATTCCATTGTTATTATTTGCTTACAAATTGCTTTTATCAGTTTAAAATTGTCCATATTTGCATGTAAATAATGTTGTATTACATATTATGATTTATATTACATCAAGGGCTGATAAAGATCTAGTAGCTGACATTGTTACTCGCTTATATGTGTTCTAGTTTACATGGGAATATGTAGAGGTTGATATAGAACGATTGTACAAATATAATGCCAGATGATTGGTCTCTCGGAGTATATTAGACAGCATTTGAACCTAATATGCATTAGTTGAACATCAGTCTGTTCTGCCTACTTATTCACTGATCCTCTTAGTGTTTTTGAACATTGATGAAAATTAACTGTACATATTTTCACTGTCATTATTTTATATTCCGTTTTCTCTCACATTGAAAATTTCATATTTAATTTTATACAGATCTCAAATGGCTATTTGGTTACCACATGATCAATTGCCGAAGACTGTTTTGAAGTAAGTTCTTTTTACGAATGGTCTCTTTTCTCGCTTCTTACCAACGGAATATATATATATATATATATATATATATATATATATATATATATATACCATCAATATGACGTATTAGAATTATCACTTCCGTTATCCTCAACGTCTTTAATGGTTGCTTAACTCTATGTAGTGAGTACGTTCGGTCATTTTTCCACTTCACGAGTTAGTGAGCATTTTCATTAGGGGTTTCTAATAAGTCTTGATCTTGAGCTTAAACTACCGCTCGTTGATCAGCGTACAAGTCGTTTTTACTAACTCAATTCTCCGAAAGCTCTCGAGTGATGAATCAAATGATAGAATAAAAAAAGGAGAATTTTACTTCAGTAAGTTTCAAATGTGTACAGAAATCGTACTTAGTTATAATTTTAAACTGACTTGAAATCACCATTGTAATTCATCCAATCCGAGCGAAAGAAGTTACTCAATTGACCAGTGGGACGATGTCATGTTAAAGTTTCTGGTAGTTTCGTTGAATAGTGACTGTATGAGGTTTTTACAGCTTATTCGAGATTTATGACAGCCATACCAACAATTTCAAACTAAATATTTAAAGCCTTCCTCAGCTGTCTTATCAATTTATGCAGTTCTACTTGCCTGCTGGAAAACGCATTTACGGCTTGAATTGAATTTTTCTAATTTAGTATTAACACTCTAATATACACCACTCACACAATAATCAAATTAACGCGATAAAAGCTTGAGAATATTGGTTATAACGACGTGTGAACACTGGAATACTGACGTTGCCATCAGCCGTCATTCATGTCATAATTAGGTCCTATTTGTTTCCATGCATCTTAATTTATTTATGAAGTATTGGTAGGAACGTTGTTATTGCTAATCCTTTTATTCTTTATATTTGTCCGTTAGCGATCGATTGTATAATACTAAAGCGAACTATGGTGCTATCCTGCCACAGGTTATAACCTCCGGTACAGTGTCTAGAAGAGCCGTTGAACCACTTTGGTTAACTGCTAGTAATGCTGATGAAAACCGGCTAGGAAGTGAAATTAAAGCTATGGTTCAGTCTCCTCCTGGTTATGTCTTTGTTGGTGCTGATGTTGATTCACAAGAAATGTGGATTGCCGCACTTATTGGTGATGCAAGTGTTGGTTTTCAAGGTGATCTATGTTCTTTCTGTCGATATGTTAATCAAATAATTTTTAACATATTATATAAAACTCACCAACAAAATATTATTTAATGTTATATTGTCAATATTGTTTTATTTTTCAAATGGTAGGCTCACTGTACTTCTTATCAGTGGAATCTGGCAAAAGGTTAAAACCAAAGTATAATCTCAGCTGGCTCTTACTTGTTAGTCAATAAGTAGGACTGTTTACTGATTAGAATAAATCGTTGAGTTATTATTAAGATTACGGCTTTGGATACGCGATATGTTGCTAAGGCATTCAGATATATCGAGTCTACATTGTCTGAACTGTCGTTCATAAGAATTGCGATCATATTTGGATAACTTTGCAATATACTGGAAAATCAAAACCAAGGTTACGAAGTAGCTGATTGTACTTACTCATTAGGCTAGGGACTAGCAACTTAGTAGTCCTACTAGGCTTTAGTTAAGTAATTTAAATATATCTATCACCTGAATGAAAATTCAAACCTTCGAGCACCCTAATAACATGCTGGATAATTCAAGCCGTCCAGCTGATCAATCAAGAATCAGATGAGTAGGATTCCTTCTAAACATATCAGTTATTTAGTTTATAGAAGACTTCATCCTTGCAATTATTTGTTTAGTTTACTTTTGGATTTTTTGTACTACAATTTCTTTCAGTTTTCCTCTTCCATAATGATTTCATTGTGTGTACTTGTTAACTTTCTGTTACAGGTGCCACTCCATATGGTTGGATGACACTGCAAGGCAACAAGATAGACGGGACTGACTTACATACAAAAATAGCTAAAGAGATGGGTATTAAACGAAGCGAATCCAAAATACTAAATTATTCTAGATTATATGGTTCAGGCATTGAATTTGCATCGCATTTATTAGCAAAATTTTGTAATCTTACCGTGAGTTCCCTTATTGCAATCTCTTTTAAATAATCATGACCTTTAGTTAAATCTCCTGTTTCATCTATAGTCATTAAATGGTTTACACCGAGCCGTAATTGCAGCTTTTTGCTGTTTCATTTCCCTTAAAAGTAAATCATTATCTATTTATTATTACTTATTTATTTAAACACAAAATTTGGTACAAAACAACACCAATAATATAAACTCCAGTAGAGTACAAAAGTAACTTTGTGAAGGAAATCGAGAAAGCAAGCAATCAAGAGGAAGGCGTAAAATGTAATAGGACAACAAGAGAATCACAAGATGGAGACACAGTTCAGGTAAAAATACAAACAAGATTTCATTCTTATGGAGAGAAATCACCACACTCTTATGAAAGTTTTAGCCTGAGACTGCAGCACGATCGCCAGTAGATTCTATTCTCTGCTGTATCTGGTAAAATCTCAGGTCACTGGTTTGCATTATCTTTAGGATCCCAATCAGGAAGTCGAGATGGAGCCACAAATTCCAGTCCCATACAGCTTTCCTTCATTCCGTCGTAATATGTCATAAACTGACCACCTCTCAGCTTTTTCTAACCAGTTCCAGGGTTGGTAAATAATGCATGATATGGAGTCTGTTGGGATGACGTTCGTAAAATGTAACCAAGCCGCCGAAATCAATGTTTCAAGATGGTTATACGAATGGAGTTGTCATTACTGCTCCTGAACACACGATACCGAACCTCAGAATTACTAACACGATATTCCAATTTACAGTTCGTCCCTTACTCAGTTTGCTTTTATTTGGAGGTTTATGGAAGGAATCGATACTGGATTAGTGAGGATATATATATATATATATATATATATATATATATATATATATATATATATAATGGTTGCATAAATTATTTGTTCCTTAACCTGTTTTTCGAAACATTGGATGTCATCTGGTAAATGAGGTTTTCTGGCGTCCTCTTTTTATTTTTGCATTGATTTTGAGCTTTGGAATTATTTTGTTCTTTTCTTTTCAAATAATATTCTTTCCAACTAAACGCTTTTACTACCACTGGTATTAATACTACTTTGTTATTCATCTTGTACTGATGTGGTGTATCCACTTGAACTGATGCATATATATCAGCCGAATTCTACAGTGCTCATGGCTGACTGACAGATCAAGCTTTTGTTTCAACATCAAATTATATGGTAACATGTATTATAGTCCCCTAATATGAATTGATGTAAGTTGTCGCTGGATTGCTTTTTTATAACCTTTTTAGTGCTCTGTGTAATCTCTACTTTTTCTGTTCTTGTTGTCTAATCTTAAATTTTTTTAGCCGGAACAAGCTAGTTTAAAAGCGAAGCAACTTTTTCTACTTACTAAAGGACGGAGAACCACTACTGTGGATCCATCTTTAAATGAGACATCATCATCTAGATGGCAAGGAGGTAGTGAATCAGCTGTATTTAATCAATTAGAATCAATTGCACGTAGTCCAGAGCCACGTACACCATTTTTAAATGCAAAGCTTACTCGTGCATTAAATCCGAAACTTGTTAAAGATGACGTAAGTACGTACTTTTTAAAAAAAAATCGACACAATCAAATTATGTCTCCCAACCGATGAGACTTTACCAACGAGCTTCAGGGTTATGGCCCATTGTTTATCTATTGACGTTAATACTAGAGAGAATAGTTTTTCATTTAAATAGTAAAGTGATAGTTGCATATTTCCCAGAATGATTCGAAAGATACTATTTTTGTTATTAGGGATTGGAATTGGCTCAAGTTAGCTGTGGAGATAAATGTAGCATGTATTTGTTTCATTATCAACATTGTTTTCATAAGAATGCTTAGTGTATTGTTAGGCTAGGATTATGGTTAAGATTAGTGTTAGCGGCTAAGTTAGGATTTAAGTTGATTTCTTTAAATTTCAAAAGTGGTATAATTATTCAGCTCTAGTTTTTCTTTGTTTGTGAATAAATCCTTTTTTTTAAATATTTTCCTCGGACTGCATGATACAAGTTGTTCTATCTCAACCGAAACCCTAATACTAGCCTTAGATCTCAACCAAACTTATGTAGTTTTCAGAAACCAATTATTTTTATAAACTGTTTTCTAATTAACTAAGGCTGGCTCATTATCATTTTTGGAATATCTCAATGTCGTCACTATAGTTTAATTCTACCAGAATATCTTAGAAATTTCTTGTTTTTATATTGTTGCCATCGTGAAAAACATGAGTAAATATTTCTATCAATGCTCATGGATACTTCTCGTAGTATAAGTATGATAGTAAGGCGCGATTGGATGTTTCTGAAAATATCACAACAAATTATCTGTATTGTCAAACACCGATGATCTGGGAAACTTGATTTTGGCCATTTAAAAAACAGTTACACTTTTTTTTTTTTATCGTGCTCAGATGTTTCAAAATAATTAGGAAAAAAGTATTTTTCTTAAATCATAGAGTAGTAATTATATTAGTAAACGTATTAAATGCTGAGTTCTCGCTAAGCGACCAATGTGTAACACTTAGATCGAATTCATCTAACCTTAAGGTTTAAACCTAACTAAAAGCAATTTGATGTCACTTAAACGATCAAACTATTTGGACCCCCTGTAAATGTTCAAGAAGCTGACTTTTATGTATCTAATATGGACGAGTTTTAATGACGTTTTTTTTATTCATCATGGTTCTTTTAAGAAGAATTCTAGCTCAATTTTCCCTGACATACCACCGTATAGAGGAGACAATTTGTTACATTGATGGGATTATCCTGTAAAAATATGGCACCACACAATATGATTATACAAAGTTGTAGTTGCATGAATAAAATAGAGTTACTCATTATTCCATAACGTAGACTTAATTCTCAGTGATTATGATTACTGGGTATTAATTACAAAGTAATAACTAGTAGAAAAGTGATCTCAACCAATCGGTTTTTACTACTAAGATAGAGTCTAATTTAATTATTTATTAATTGTTCACATCCAATCACAACTATTTCAGTAATTCTGAGATCTGAGAATGGATTATTCTGGTGAGCACTAGTTAACGTAACTTCAAACAACTATTTGCTGTAATTTATATAAACATACTAAATGTTTGGATAAAGCAACTCTTATATTGTTGTTGTTAAGACTATTTTAATTAACATTTAGACTTTTCTGTCGATAAAAGCGATTATCATTAGTAGTCATTTAGAAGGAAAACACTACAGTCCCACAATTGTTTTTCGTATCGATAAGTAATACTTATATGTGTATCGTTGAAACGCGTATACAAGATCCAAGCATAGTCATTCGCTTGACCTCACCTTGTGAAAATAAGGAACTGGCTTGGTTCACTCTCCGAGTTTCTGGGGACCCCATCCCTACCACTCGAGGCCTTGCTGGCGTCGGTATAGCACTAAGTTCAAAAGTTGAACAGGCTCTCCTTGACTGGATTCCAATATACAGTCGCTTGTGTGCTGTCCGTCTAAATGGAACGGTAAGGACTCGTAAAGATAGAGACACACGCCGTTGTCTCTTTGTTGTCTCTGCCTATGCTCCCACTGACTGCAGCTCAGATGAAGTAAAGGATGAATTTTACAGAAAGCTTTATGGCCTTCTATGTAAAGCTAAGCGCACTGATGTAGTAATAGTGGCGGGTGATTTTGATGTTCAAGTAGGTAGACTAGATGAAACCGAAAGGCACCTAGGTGGATCATATGGTGTTAAGTCTCAACAAACAGACAATGGCGACCGGCTACTACAACTTTGTTCAGACAAGCGTTTATTTCTCGCAAACACCAACTTAAAGCATAAGGAAAGACATCGGTTGACATGGCAGCCTCCGAAATCAACTCAACGCTGGACTCAAATAGACCACATTGCTATCAGCCAACGTTGTAGAGGCTCGATAGAAGACTGCCGCTCGTTTTGGAGCACATGTTTAGACTCAAATCATACCTTAGTGAGAGCGCGTATTAGTCTGCGTCTCATTTGACGTAAAAGATCCGCGACAAGGATTCCTCTGAGTTCAACTTAATGATGAAAAAGTCAAGAATACATTTCAGGAACAACTAAAAAACCAATTAGTAAACGGCGTAAACTGTACTCATCCTGAGCTAGCTTGGAATGATATCCAAAAAGCTGTTGAAAGAGCAGTAATATCTACTAATAAACTAGACCTAAAGGTTAAGAAAACTCAGTGGATTTCAGCTGCATCTACTGAACTGATAGATGCTAGGCAACACATCCCGTCTGGTTCTGAACATGATGAGGAACGAAGACAACTTAAACACAAACTGATTAAAAGCTTACGCAATGATCTTGAGTAGTGTTGGGTGGCGAAACCTAAAGAGATGGAAAAGGGAGCGGCAATAGGTAACAGTAGGCAACTGTTCAGACTTATCAAGGAAACGGGTATCAGAAACCCAACTGTAAGTGAAACTATCTGCGAAAATGATGGTTCCATTATTCACTGTCAATCCAGAAGATTAGACCGATGGGCAGAACACTTTAGGGAACAGTTCAACTGGCCCACGGCGTCATCCCTGCTGCCCACCATCCCCAAACAATCTGAATGGCAAATTAACATTGGTCCCCCAAGTCTCAGTGAGGTTGTAAAGGCTATAGGAAACTTAAAGCGAGGGAGAGCAGCAGGACCAGATGGATATCTAAGGACGGTGGTCCAGTCTTAGCAGCGAGATTAACTGGAATCTCGGCTAGAATTTAGGAACTGGACATAATCCATCTGACTGGTCTCGAACACTAATCGTCTCAATCTTTAAGAAAGGACAAAAGTCCTCTTGTGACAATTACCGAAGAATCAGTTTAACGAACAGTGTCTAAAATATTAGCTTCAATAATACTTCGACGTCTAACTAAAGCTCGTGAAGAGCAAACTCGAGAAAACTAAGGTGGTTTCAGACCTGGATGTGGCTGTATAGACCGAATATTCACACCTAGGCAGGTTCTGGAACATAGGCACACTTTCAGACGCCCACCAACAGCTGTATTCCTTGACCTTAAGGTGGCGTTTGACTCTATTGATCGTAAGGTTATGTGGCAATGTCTGTCACTGAAAGGCATACCAGAGAAGTACATTAACCTTATACAAGCTTTCTACTCGAACACCACATGTCGTGTTAGAGCTTATGGCAGATTGTCGTCGGAATTGACCACTTCTAGTGGTGTTCGTCAAGATTGTTCGCTTTCCTCATTTTTATTTAATTTTATTATTGACATACTTTTAGAGTTAACATTGTCATCGTCTGATTTCTCTGGGGTTGACCTCCTTCCAGGAGATGCAAAATGCTCCTTCAGGACTGGCTTAATTCGGTATTGAAGTTAGTAATAGGAAGCGAAACTATTGAATATGTCAACCGTTTTACTTATCTCGGGAGCCTCATCAGTCCTGATAGTCTGGTGTCTGATGAAATCTCGCTCGTATGCAGAAGGCTTGATTGGCTTTTGCCAACTTGCATCACTTGTGGCGTAGGCGAGACATTCGTTTACTGACGAAAGGACGCGTTTACTGTGCAGCAGTCAGATCCGTTTTATTTTATGGATGTGAAACATGGCTATTAAGGATAGAGGATATTAGTAGGCTCCTAGTATTTGATCATAGATGTCTCCGAAACATTGCTCGTGTTTGCTGGGACCACCGAGTAAGCAATGCGTGGGTTAGGAATAGAGTACTAGGTAAATACGATAAGTCTATCTGTGAAGTAGTGAATCTTCACCAGCTGAGGTGGTTAGGACATGTGTTACGTATGCCTGACCACCGTCTACCGAAACGAGCAATATTGTCCGTTGTAGGAGTAGGCTGGAAGAAAGCTAGGGGTGGCCAGACGAAAACATGGCACCAATTCATGAAGTCATTGACAATTGAGTTGAGCCATGTTAAAAGATGCAGACTACGTGGTTGGGGCCCACGTGATGATCGTAACAAATGATTAGAGACTTTAGGTGATATGGCTCAAAATCGGTTGCAAGGGCGCAGGTGCATCCACTCCTTGTCTTCCTCCAAAT
Source organism: Schistosoma japonicum (assembly GCA_025215515.1). Classification (NCBI taxonomy): domain Eukaryota; kingdom Metazoa; phylum Platyhelminthes; class Trematoda; order Strigeidida; family Schistosomatidae; genus Schistosoma; species Schistosoma japonicum. Next base: position 80,034,607 of record CM046061.1, read on the forward strand.
TCTAGTTTTTGAGCTTCTTATAGTTTTCTCTTTACTGAATCACTTTCTTTAAAATCTCATCTCTGATCTCTATGCCTTTCCATTAGTACTTACTCTGTTACTACCTCCCCTGCTGTGGGATTTTGTCCGATAATTTAATCTATCTGCTAATTGAGGCATGGCAACTTGAGCTGATGTACGCATGTACCAAGTTCTATGTTGTAACTGACTGACTGATATGTGTATCATTGTACATTAGTAATGCAAATTAGTTATGAAAAGACACAATCATGAAGTGATTTTGTTGCCTTTTTACTTATTTGACTGAGGTTACAAAAGTAATTCATCGGGATAGATGAAATTAAACAACCAAATGTTAAAAGTCATCTTAGAATCAAGCTGTAATCTGTATTTAATTCATTTACTGAATTTGAATTTATCTCCTAAATTTCAAGCCTCACATTTTGTTTTGTACGAGGTTGGTGAGGTGGTGTAGAGAGTTTATAATATTATGGAATTACTCTATTCTGAATTTTAATACCTGTGATCTAATCACTAACCTTCTCCCTCTCAAATTACTAAATACCTTATATCATTTTTCAGCTCAGATTGTTCTTCTGAATTCTGATATACTTCTTCCTGCTTCTTTTATATAGTTTTTGCCCAGTCGGGTGAATTGGGTTGTACAAAGTTCTGCTGTTGATTACTTACATTGTATGCTTGTTTTAATGAGATGGCTTATTAAGAAATTTAAAATTCCTGCTCGTTTATGTATTAGCATACATGATGAATTACGATATATTTGTCCGAAACCTCATATGTATCAAGTTGCATTAGCGTTACAAGTAAGTGTGCTTAGTTATTGTTCTTTTTTTTAGAATTTGATTTTTGTTCACTAACTTAGCTTCTTTGTGTTCAGTTTTGAAGTAACACAAAACAGCGTGATTGTCGTTTATTTGGATGGTATTTCGTTGTCTTGAGAGATATTTTTTGATTACTTACGGTGGAGAAAATTAGTATCTATGTGAATAAGATGGACCAGTAAGTGTAACCAATTATGTTGATTATGTATGATGTCAGACACAACATCCTGATTAATAATGGAGGATCAGATGGACAATACACACTTGTATATTGACAGTAATTATCTAACAGTCTCAATCTATCACATAAGAAGGATAGGAGAAATTCATATCGTACTTTGCTCTATATTATAAACAACGCGTCTATGCAAACTGAATCTGTCGTTCACCCCTCTTTCTACCACTTTTTTTCGTTCATTAAGCGTGCGAGTGTTGCATAGTAAAATATAGTATTTAATATTTCATTCTTGGCTGTTAAGTTGCTTATACTTGTGTTTTTCATCAGGAATATTACGGTCGCTACCAATGTACATGTCAATTAAAGACATTACTAATAATACATTTGTCGTGTGCTTGAGATAAGCTGTAATTGTTTACATCCAAGCCTATACTAAATTATTGTCATTTGACGTGGCTTACAGAATGTATTTTGTTGATTTAGCTGTATTGTGAATCATATACATCAGTATCGTATTTATAAGGTTTTCAGTCTAATTGGTTGTTAGGACAATTTAAAATATTTTAATGTCAGGTGCATGTAGCTTTCAAATGTTATACACCACCTCTGTGTTTACGCTCTCATCTTATGAAGGCTTTCTACTTGAACACTAAAGATTAAATCAGAGTATATCACGAACTTTGTTTAAAACTGTCTACTTCAAGTGGAGTACATCAGGTTTGCGCATCATCCTCCTACTTATTTAATTACGTCCTGGAAATTATACGTACTTCACCTGACTTTCCAACAAAGTGATCTCTTATCAGGAGGTTTACTTATCGACTTAGAGTATGGAGATGATATTGTTCTATTCGGTGAATATACCAACATAATACAGAATTTTCTTAACGACTTGATTAATAATGCAAGAATGTTTGAAATGCATTTCTCTCCATCTACATGCAAAATGTTGCTTCACGATTAGTCTGGATTATCATGCATATTGACCTTGGCGAGTGTGGTAGTTAAGTGGATTGCTAGCTTTATTTACCTTGGAAGTCATATCAACTTTGTTCCATCGACTTTTGACGAAGTCTTGGCACGTATTCAGAACTTAGAATGGGTGATGTAACCATCTACATATCAAAGAACGAATATATTGCTCAGTAATCCTCTCCTGTACTGGCAGTATAACATGGACTACTGTAGGTTTTTTATCATTTGTGCCTTCGAAGCATCTCTGGTACATCTTGGAACAACCGAGTAAGTATTAGTGACGTGTTAGATACAGAGTACTAGTAAAAAGTGACAAATCGGTTGATGAGGTTATGAATATTTATCGACCAAGGTGATTGGGACATGTATTGCATCTACTCAACCACCGAATACTTCGATACACGATGTTAGTGGGTGTAGAATTAAGATGGAATAAAACTATGAAGGTGGGTAACAACCAAAAATATGTCATCTATTGATGAAGTCGTTGACTGTTGATCTGAGCCATGTTGACAGATACAGGCTACCTGATTGAGGTTTGCGTGGTTAGAGACACTTGGTTTAGATAGGTGCATTCATTCTACATCCTAAATCTAATTATCCACTCATACATTCATTTTCTATTATTGAACGATATTATGGTATCATTTTTTCTAATTTGATATATTTGTGCTAATATTTTATGGAAACTTTAAATAACGCACATGTGTCATGTTCTACGTCGTTGACAACTATCTAGGCATAAACTAAGATGTGGCACTAATTGTTTATTTTCTAGTCTAAATTTAATCCGTGTTCATATTATTATTATTTCTATTATTGTGTAACTACTTTAACTCTATGCTGTTTGATTTTCTTTTTCAAATAAACAATATTACTAGATTAGCAACTTACTGACACGAGCTTTTTTTGTCTATCAATTGGGTATGCGTGATCTACCAGAAGTAAGTATTTTTGTATATTATTCTAGAATAATTTTTTTCAATCTATTAGTTGCCCAACCTTTGTTGTATCCTCTGAATTGGTCGACATCAGTGTATACTCTAAATAAAACTGTACATTCTGGTAATTCCACTCGTATTCAGTCAGTCTACTTAGTGGATCTTGTTTCTAGATGTTTGACTATATAAATTTTTCTATATTCATGTGTCTATTTGTTTCCGCTAACTGTATTGTTCAGTTATTCTTCTACCAAATGATTAATTGACTTGTATTGCGATTTGGTATCACGAATTGGCCTGAATTAGACAACCATTGATCACCAGGAAGCATTGGACAACTGTTTCGTCCTAGTATAAAACTCTTCATCAGTGCACATCTATGACATCATTACGAATCGAACCCAGGACGCTTTGGCTCTGCTGCTCACTAGTGACTAATTTCGCTAGGTAATTCACGGAGTTCTACTGACTGTACATGATCAGTGGAGTCCAACTATGTCGAGTGTGAGGCAGTTATTCACCGATGACAATGGATGAGGTTGCTTAAATGTATCACGAATTGAGTGAATTAGAAATATCAAATGTTGGGAGCCAACTTACTGGTCAAACGGTAAAGCGTTTACAGTGGAGCCATAAAGTTTTGAGTTCTAACCGTGATGATGTCGTAAATGTGCACTGGTGAAGAGTTCCATACTAGGACGAAATAACTGTCCGGTGCTACCTGGTGATCGATGGTTGTCTAATTTAGACCAATTCGTGATATAAAACTGACATTCAACATTCTCCACAACACCCAATCGCATACTTGTATTTGTTGGTAGATTGAATCTATGTCGTTAAGTCTCTCGATTACTAGTTGCTCTTACCATTATGCTCCTAAAAATCCTCTAACGTTCTCGCTTTTATCCTCCATACAGTATTGAAATATTTCCCAAGTCATTCTAAACTAGCTATTCAAATGGAGGTGGTAATAATAACCATGCTATGATTTACACTAACGAATCATAAATAATTCACTCTACTACTTGTTGATTATTGGTTTGGTTATTGAATCCTAATAAACAAATCTACGTGACCAGTTGTATAGGTGAATGTGTACATTAAATATTCTATACAAAAGAAATGTATATGCATTAATTTTTTTTACAAAAAAGTAATTTTATTTGTTAAACAAATACAAACGCTTCCAACTGTATCTTTTTTTTTTTAAATAACTTTCCATAATTTAGAAATATTCTATTGACTATTCCAAATGTTCTTTTGTAAGACCAATAGTTACCTACACGAAGAATTTACAGTGTACTAACTATAAGTAAACAGGTGTATGCAACAGTGCAAAAGTTGAATAGATGAACTGTTTTTATTTAATAAAATAGCTGATTATCAACTAATAGATCTCAAAAGTCTTCATCTCTACCCTACGTAGTTTTTTTAAGTATTTGGATTATTTCACTCATCCTCACACAACTAGGTTTGTACTCAAAACTGAGTACATAAATGTGTGTTCAGCGCATCAATGAATTAAGAAAGTTAAGATGAGATCAATTCCTTGACTTCACGTTTCTCTGTCATATTTCCTATTCAAAATATCATCCCCCTTTATGCATTTTAATATTGTGATGAGAAGATAGAGTCGAGTTGAAAATGGTAATGTATTTACGCTGTTCATTTCGAACAATCCGATCATGTATATACTTACCACAGCATTCAAATATAGAAGTGGAAAATTAATGAATGTTAATAAAAGGGTCAAACAACTACAAAGTGATAATTAAAGAATGAGGAGAAACGGATACACAGTAGAGAGCATTTGTTATTGTCAATCAACCAAGCCAACTGGGAATTATCAAGATAGATTCAAGGTTATGACATATTTCTTTTCGTATATATTAGACAAAATTTCTACAAACTTAAAGATGCATCTTGAACAATTTCTACATAATGCTTTAAAGTACTTTTGTAAAGTCAATCTTATGATCTGTCTTAATGATATGTTTTACTATAGGTTGGAAAGATTTTTGTATTCATTCCCTACATCGAAATATTTGATATCATTTGGTTTTGTACCTATGTAGGCACATACTCCACTACTTTCTATTGAATCATCTGTTTACTCCTTCCAGTGTGTGTCCACATATGCATATGAATTGATAACTGCAATGAGATATATTTATATTACTTTACCTTATTAAGATCAATTTAACAGCATAATTTCATAACAGGCTCGAATCAGCCGTCAAAGCAAACATTACGTTGCAATGCTGATCATCAACAAATAGTCTAAGCCCATAACTTTGCATTCGTCTGCCTATTTCATAAACACTTGCATCATATCCTATTGAATTCGCCAATTCAAGTGTATGTGTAAAAGCATACGTTAGATGGAGCTAGCAAATATTATAATAAAAGTTGGTGGAGTATATACCTACTTGACTACAAACCCAGATGATGTTAAATGGCTCAATAGAAAGGCGCGTAGTACAAAAACCAGACTCTTTTATAGCGTAACATATTGTTGAAAGGGATCAATACAATTGACTTTGGAATAGCTTTTAAAGTAGAAATTGACATAAATACATCCCCAGATATGTGGAAATCGCCTTGCTATCAGACTCATTATATAACACACAAACTGTTTAAGTGAAAAAAAACTTCATTAATTTATTAATCATTTTAAGTGTCTCACTATAATTCATCAAAATTTAGCTTTTACTTTTGTCATTGCTAGTTATTTTTACTCACGTGATATTCAATTTCTTCCTTAATCACTTTTTTCTGTCAGTCAGTTGCATTTTTTAGTTCAGTTGAGGTCGATACATGCATTAGAAAAGAGTCCAAAGACGATTGTATCACTCCGTCAAATTCCGATGGTTTACAGAAAGGTTATGGAATATCCCCTGGTCAGTCAATAACAATACAAGATATTCTTGACAAGACTGGTGGATCTATGGAATTATAGTCTAGAATAATATTTCCAACTGTCAGATAACTTTTTGTATATTTGGGGTGTCCACTTTTTGATACAAGATTTTGTTCAAATATACAAATTTCTTTTTTATCTTTCATTTACTGTTAGTGATAATAACTAATTAGTGCAGAATACAAAGTCCTCTGAACAACGTGTTATGACACCTATATTTTGTACATTAATGTGATAGCCATTAGAAAGTAAATATATACGTACACGGTTGAGTCAGAATCGAAGTCGCAAATTCAGTTAACAGCAAATTAAAAATCGTCTCAATATTTGAAAGGCTCAGTTGATCTTATTCAACGTTTTTACCAGATAACTCATTAGACAGGTTTATTTAATCACTAGTTGCGATTGTCAGTAGAAGTAGTAATTGTCAGTTTTTCGAACCAAATGATCCTGGATAAGTCGAAATTGGTGGACGTTACCAACGTCATTCTTCAACAAGTCTTTCTAGGTCACTAATTTTTCTAGGTTTAAAAAGGACTTCATAGTTTTGTGGGTAGCAGTATATTGACTTTCAACTGTTTCTTATTGGCAACTTTTTCTGCGTAGAGGATCAACATTAAGTTAATCTTTAGAAATACTTAGAAAGATACAACACATAGTTTGGTTGTAGCTGGAGCATCTTCAGTAGTTCTCATAATGAGAATACTAGTCGACCCTACATTGAAGATTGCTGTACCTATTAGCAGCAGCTCCGACGTAGGTAATCAAGTGGAGTGTGAATTCACATACGTCTTCTGGTCTTGATAGAGTCTACCTAGTAGTTCCTACCACATTCCTCCGTTTTTTGGCTGATAAAGATTAACCTTCATCTAACTGAGAAAGGTGTAAGGTTTTATTCATACACTATATAGAACCACCTGGTTGTCTTATCCAATTAACAGCTTGTCTTACTGCTACCATGATACCGAGTAAAAAAATTTCTATAACGAACATTTCTGAATCGCTGCTCATATCAACTCTTCGACTTCTAAATACATACGCTATGCCTTTACAAGTAAATAAAATAGCACGAACATATCTAGTGTTTAAAACGTTCGGTATGTTCAATGGAGTATAAGGGTCCGGTGTTGATAAGCCACACAGCATGTTGGCAGGGTCGCTGAATTCCCCTGTATCAGGTCAAAATACGTGGATGTTTGTAGACACCTTATAAGGTATCGAGAGGTCTGTCCAATAGAAAGGTCAGAGGTCGCCCTTGTTTATTCGACCCCTGAGTGATGATTCACAGCCCTCATTTAAGGTGACTAACTATCCAATGTATTCCGGTTTACGTTCTTTCTAATACACCGATATCTATTGTTGATCACTAAATCATCATCGATCCAAATATTGTGAAGTTGGAGTCAAAGGGATTCTAGTGTTTTTGGATCGATATCTCCTATCTTACATGGAAATCGCCCCATAGTCTTTAGGAAATGTGTGGGTCTCTTCTCTTTAACTGGTAGTTTGCTGTGTGCAAACTACTCTCTGAGTGTAAGAAAAGCATGATTACACCTGCACGTAAAAGGCGTCAATAAAATAAAGGCTCCCAACTACCATCTTATTTCCTTGTTCTCCACAGTAGCAAAAGCCATAGAAATAATCATCAGCAATTGTCTTTATGATAATTATTTCTTAATAATTTCTTATTATTTGTATCTCAGCACGGTCTTCTTCCAAATAGGTCATGCAACACTAACTATCTGATATAGTAGAATAGTTGAATTATATCCATAAAATACAACTTTCTCGTGCGCACTGTCCGTTTAGATTTCTCCAAAGTCTTCAGTAGAGTACGTTTTTGAAATCTTTGCACAAAACTACAATCCACTGATAATAGTAGATGCCTATTAAAATGGCTAGGGTGAGTTCTACGACTTTTCATCCTTAGATAACTTATCTTCGTGTTGTTTATAAACGACCACTAATTGGTTACTCACAAATTCTTCTATACACAGATGATCTTAAGATCTGGAAATTTAAGGTCTCTCTGATATCAAGATTCTGTAAGACGACCTAAAGAGAATACACTAGTGCTCTTCCAAAAACTTGCTTCTTCTTTATATCAGGAGGTGTAAGATGTTAATGGTAAACAGTGAAGATGTATTCACGTATGCACTTGGTGGGTCCAGTATTGCTCCTACCTCAGTAAAGATCCCATGTGTATTGCTCGCCCTTTTTCTGCAGGCAGTTGACTGGATTTAGGGAACTACAACATCAATGCAATCTCGAAATACAGTAGAGATCGTGAATGCAACTAGACAACGTGAACTTTGTAGATGATCAAGCTTTTCTATTCCACACATAGCAACAAATGTAAGTAAAGACGAGCAGTGTAGCAATAGCCTCTGAAGCAGTAGGCATCAACATTCGCAAAGGTAAATGCGAGACCCTTAGATACAATACAGCGAGCAACAAATCAATTACACTTGGTGGAGTAGCTCAGAAGGATGTGGAGACTGACATACTTGAACAGTAGCATCATCGGTAAACAAGGAGGATCTTATGCATGGCAGAAGGTTTGGGTTAGCAAGGCTAGTGCAACATTTCTATAATGGAAGAACATCTAGAACTTGAACAAGTTGTCAACCAGCATCGAAGTTAGAATTTTCAACACAAACAGTCAATCAATCGTTAACCGAAGATTTCAAAAATGATACCGTTGACAATAACGAAGCTCACCTGCGTAGGGATTCTGCTCACTTCAATTAACTACAACTCCTAGGAGCTACATTTGCCAGAACTGAGGAAGTGGAAGACATTCTACCGGCAAGTCACATGCTGAAGTCTAAAGGAGGTGTGCGAATACTGTTGGATGTCTATTATCCACAAAGCAGTCTAACAAGTAACCCTCTGAGTTAAATTCGTAAAAATGTTTTTTTGAAGAGAGAAAGTGATTGTTTTAGGAATACCTAAAAGCCCAAAATCAGAGGGTGTACTGTATAACATTAGGTAATATGAGTTTTCTAACTGTCGCTAAAGCCAACAGGCATCTCAAAGCAGTGAGTTATTCGGCTTTCCCGAAAAACAATGGAGCTGTCAGACTCATGTCACTGAAGATAACATTTCCGTCGTCAGAATTTGCGGCTGCTACTCTTGAGGCATTTTAACTAAACGGACGCTGATATCCAACTGGAGTCAAACTATATTCGGATAGATCTCGTGACGATAGAATACAATACCGAAAAGACTCACTAGAACCAGTCGTCACACTGATGGATTGTGCCAGGACAAAACGTAAGGAAGCGGCAGGTGATACTGTATTAAAGGTTCTCGTACTAAATCCTATTAGCCTCTTTTTGAATCATGGTTACACTAACACTTATGCCTTTCGTGTAAAACGCATCAATCGTCAATGCATGAGTGCATCAAATCTGTTAAATAAGATGTGGAAACTGCGCCAATTAATTTGTGCAGGTAATACTCATTTGATAAGGACAACGGAAACATAGGCATTCTCTCAAACCACAGATAACGAAATTGCAATACCAAAGATGTCTCCGTTCCGAAACGACAGGAACACTAGTGTGAGTGGTAGGGCTGTATTACAAATAAGTTCGTGTTTACTGATATAAGGATTTAGAAATACCCAGTCTCAAAGAATCTGTTTGGTGATCGTTAAAATTGTCGACTTTCACAAAATGTCTAGTCAAGCTTATTTTGGGAAGTCTCCTGTTGATACTCAGTATGATGACCGAATGTTAGAGGCAATAAGTCAACCTTTTAAATTAAAACATACACATATTTTAATCCGAGGGGATCTTAATCTTCCGAAAATCAACTTTAATGACAACTCATATTATGGTGAGAATGAGTCAGTGGAAGCATAATTCTCTGAACTCACAGAAGAGTTGAAGTTATGAGAAGACGTATAATCAAAAGCTTGTTAGACGCAATGTCAAGTATTATAAAGCCTGGATTCTGTCTTTATCAAAAAAGGGTTTGTGGTGGACAAATTATCGATTTCTATCTTTAAATTAGGCCGACGTAATGACCCTGAAGATAATCAATTAGTGACTTGCCCATCACATCACAACAGCAGGTCAACCTGTATTCTCAAAATCACGCCGACTTGTATCTGAAAAGTTTAAGATTGCCGAAAATGGATTTGATCATACGATGGACCTGGAAATAATCCGCACATCCAGTAGTCCATTGTCATCTTTATTACATATGGTTCCGGAAAAGGAGCAATAATTGATGTCCCACCAATGATAACTGACGACCCAACGCTCAAACTACGCCTGATAGTTACCCTTTACCACACATCCATGACCTAACAGCCACCGTGTAGGATGTGACCGTATGACCTAGTAAAAGAGTAAAATCACATACGATGGCCGAGAACGACAAACCCAAAACGGTTATCGTAACCCCATTTGGCCTTTACGAATCCCTCCGAATTCCTTTTGGTTTGACAAATGTAACACAAACATTTCAGTGTTTCATCGATAACGTGTTCTGGGGGGCCCGACTATGTCCATCCATACGACTACTTGATCGCAATCCCGAGTGAGGAAACACATATGAAACATCTGGACACAGTTTCTGGAAGACTACAACAATACGGAGTTACCATTAATACACAGAAATGCCTAATTGGAACAACCTCGTTAAACTTCCTAGGGCATACTATCAATGCTAATGGTATACAACCTCAAAAACACAAAGTGACGGCTATTCTGGAATATCCGGAACCAACCGTCACTTAGCATTTGCGAGCTTTCAATGGATTGGTAAGTTTCTACAGACGATTTATACCCAACTGTGCATCTATCATGAAACCACTAATGGTTCAGCTTTGCGGGATTAAAAAGGCGGTCACAATGGATACAGAGCCAATGGAAGCCTTCATTGCAACTAAAGAGGTAATAGCCAATATAACTATGCTGGCACGTCACAATACTGAAGCTCCTGTCAGCATTGCAGTTGGCGCATCTGACTCAGCTACCGGCGCAGTTCTGTAACAATAGATTGGCCAAACTTAGCAACCTATAGCGTTCTTCTCCAGACGATTAAACGATACTGAGTCGAAATACAGCACTTTTGGACGTGAAATACTAGCCATGTACTGTACTGTACGACATTTTCAACATTCCATCGAAGACCGAGAATTTACAATATTCATCGACCATAAACCACTGATGTTTTCCATGAAGTCATTTTCAGACAAGTATTCTAAACGAGAGTCGAGTCACCTAGATTGCATTTCCCGGTTCTCTACTGATATACGACATATATCTGGAGTTAACAATGTAGTTGCCAACGCCTTATCGCAAATACATTTCTTGAATCATATCCAAGTACTCGATCTTGTTGAACTAGCTCGACCTCCTCACCCCGATTTATCCACAACGACGCTCAAACTCCAAACTAAAACGTTTGGAAAAGGTAAGGACACTTTGTGATCCTTCTACAGGTATGGCCTGTTCGATTGTTCCCAAAAGTTATAGGCGCATCATCTTTGACATATTGCACAACCACTCACATCCTGGAGTTTGTACTACGACTAAGCTGATTACCCAGAGATTCTGCTGACCGAAGATGAACAAGGACATCAAAGGATGGACACGCTCCTGTGTGGCCTGCCAAACAAACAAAGTGACCCAACATAATAAATGCCTTCTTGGCACTTTCTTTATTCCCGAAGCTCGATTTGATCGCGTCCACCTTGATCTGATAGGACCATTACTAGAATCAAACGGATCCTCTTGTCTTCTGACATGCATGGACCGATTCACACACTGGCCAGAAGCGATTCCACTCAAAAGACATAACTAGTGAAACGATTGCTCGCGCTTCGTTGAACGATAGATAGCAAACTTAGGTTGTCCATCTACAATAACGACAGACCGTGGGCGTCAGTTTGAACCTGGACTGTTCCACTCTCTGACCAAACTCCTCGGAACTACGCGCTTCCTAACAACCGCCTACCACCTACGATCCAACGTCTTGGTGGAATGATTTCATCGACAACTGAGAGCACCACTCACAACTACGAATATCCTGCAGTGGACCGACGCTTTACCATTAGTTTTACCAGGAATTTGCAGCACTGTAAAAGATGTTGGGTGCAGTGTTGCCAAATTAGTCTACGGAGCTACACTTCGACTGCTAGTAAATTCTCGGAAACCACTCTCACCTCGACAAACCTAGATCTCAACTCTTACATGAACCGACTTACAAGTTCTATGAGTTCAGTTAAGCCAGTTCAAACTCGACAGCAATCGACAGACGTTTTTATTCAACCTGCCTTAAAATATAGTACGCACGTTTCCATATGTCGCAACGCTATACACTGACCTCTCGACGCAACTTACGAAGGGCCGTACAAGGTCCTGAAACAAAAATGAATGTACTATATAATCGACAAAAATGGCCAAGAGGATAATGTCAGCGTTGACCGCCCAAAAGCAGCCTATCTAGAAAGCAAACCATTTAATGTCGAATTCACCACAACACCCTCGAAACTTAACATGAACGAAGTCACCACGCCTTAAGCAACGATCAACAAGCAAGTGGAAATTTCGAAGAGCTCCATAACGCCGAGAGCTACACGTTCTGGTAGAAATGTACGATTTCTCCTAATTTCCTACTCCCTACGTATTGTAATTTTTTTCGAAAAAATAAACAAAAGTTGAATACAATTATTTTTCTCAATCTACGGTATGCATTTGACATATTTTCGTATGCTTAAAAAATATTAATAAACGTTTGTTTATTCATATTGGTGTTGTCTATATTTTACACGTTTTTGTAGCCACATTAAGCTGTCCAATTGTTATCTTTTTATATACGAAATGCACATACTTAAGAATTTTCTTTTTTGGATTTCCAGACCGTCTGGAAACGAACAAAAGAACACTGAAGTAAAAGAATATATTTTGTAAAAAAATGTCTTATGCAACAACACCCTAGCATAGGCACTAACATTCAGAAGCTGCACAACAACGTAAGCTATCAAAGGGACGTTTATCAATGCCTAACGCACTGGATTTTATTCTTTGACTGGTACATCTTATGGTCCACATGAACCCGTTAGGGGGGAGTGAGCTGTAGCAGCAAATAATCCCCTATATAAATAGTTACATACTCTCGTCATTGAAGCTGACCATGTTTTTTTTAGCGGACACGACTAGTTGAAGGCGCTCGGTCATGCATCACCACCAGATCACGACATGACACAGCGTGGGAGATAACTCACTCTTTAGTTGGCCAGTCTAGACGTTGCTATCCCGTTGACGATCTATTCACGACCAAACATAACTTCTCTTCCATCCTTCATTGCCTTCATATTTATTCTCATTTGTAAGAGTGGGTTCAATCGTTAGAATTTGCTCTGGTTATACGACAGACGTTACTTGACCATATACCGGAAGAACCTCTGTTATGATCTTCAACCTATTAAATAGGTTTTACGATCGTATAGCTTTTTCTGCTTTAAACTAGCCTTATTTCACTGGAGTCCACGAGTAAGTTGTAGAGGCTCAATAAATCTATGCCTTTGAGAAGCACTTTCAAACTGGCGATATTGAATACCAATGTTCAGGTTTTCGGTATACTCACGTTTAAGTAAACCTGTTTAACCATACTTGACCTGTAGATCAGATGCGGCTTAATGTTGGCGATAAAGTGAATTTACGGAAAGAAGACTGACTTCTGCGCCTTTATTGACGGGGTCGCAAATCTTCGTTATCATATCAGTGATGAATAACAGGCGGCTGTTTCTACCGGCTACGGTTGCCTCTAACGTGAACTGTCGAAATAGTTTCCCTATGTGTTAACATTCTGTTTGTTCCCTGGGGAAACAGCAGGGGTCTCTACACTTCCTTGAGTTTTTGCCACAGGTATTGTGGTACCAGAAGCAACGTGAGTTTCCTCCTCATCAAGGTCGAGTTGTGAATCTTCTCGTTGAATAATTTTCTTTTCAAGAATAGCTCGATCCGTGTAATTTCTGTAGGTTGAGAAATCGAGAAAGAGTCTTGTACAATTTGTAACTGTATATTCGATCTTATGAGGCTTTTGTGTGACAAAATAAACCTCAATGAGGCAAGTTCTGATGATCTCCAGAATTCGATCAGCAGATGAACATAGTTCATTTACTGGGTTGTTGTTAAATGTTACCAATACTGCTTGCACTTGTTGTGGCAGTTTTGATAGGAAGAGTTGATGAAAGAGACTTTCCTCGAATGTGCGTTGACCAATTAACTCTGTCATGCGCAACAACATTTCCGTCGCAGAACCGCTGCCGAGCTCAATGGTGTGGAACAACTCGTCAAGACGTTGTCTATCGGACAAGTTTCCGCGTTTGAAAATCGATCTTTTGAGCTGGTCATAAGGTTCTAGACAGTCGGGGCTAAAAAAGAAGGTATGACGTACCTGTTTAATTCACGCGGAAGTGACCATGCAACTATCAGGAAGTGAACGCGTGGATCTGTCATGCTGTGGTCTCGAAACTCAGCTTCTGCGTAGCAGAACCAATCTTCTACATTATCTACCTAAAAAGGAATGAGCTGAAAGTTTGGAGGAGTGGGGATTTTAATCCTAATAATATCAGAGTCTGATCGGACACCAATAAAATAGTAATGTATGCAAATACAAAAGTATCGTGAAAAATATGCAAAAAATAGTATCGCACTAAAAATACTCTGTTGAAAACTACAAACAGGAACAAACTCAAAGTAATAATCGTGTCCAGATCACGTCTAGCTCACCAATGAAGTTACGTTTGTCGTACAACCAAAGCTAATTCTAGTGATTGGACCCACTCATTCGAATAAGAAGAAATCTGAAGGTAATGAATAACAGAAAATAAATTATGTCTGATAGTAAACAGAGCTGCAATGGAATGGAAACGTCTAGGCTGGCAAACTAGAGAGAGATGTTACCCACGGTGGTTTGAGTCGTGATCTGGTGGTGATGCATGATCGAGAGCCTTTAACTAGTTGTCTTAACTAAAACAAACGAGATCAGCATTTATGACGAGAGTCTATGTAACTATGTATTTTGGGGATTATTTGCCCTTATATTATGTACAACTCAATTAGATCGGCCAATTCCTGGCACTCTCAACCTTTCGAACTAATCTTTGCAAATTTCGCTGATGCATTTAGATAATTTCAATTTATTATGATGATTTTAAACAACATTCTCATGATGCCCGCTATCACTTCTCTTATCTAAACATTTATTTATATACTTATGTCTGCACCTAGGGGAATTCTTGCAATCTGTTTCTACCAGACAAGGAACAGCGTAAAGAAGAGGCTTTATCTTTTTTTCACGACTATATAAAGAACTTTCTCACTACGTGGATGCAGATCTGAAGGAAATGTAGTTCGCTATTTCTACCAAAAAGATTGATGCTTGTACGCTTTCATATTTCAACACAGTACTGTACAGTCAACTCGTTACTAGTCTATGTTAACTTGTTCTTTAGTCATACTCGATCAGAGAACTACATTCCAACGGTATTTTAAAGTATTTGCGCGTTTTATACTGTAATACTGTAGGGATTTTGGTAGACATAACTTTTACGGCTGAACTTGAGCGACTATAAAATGACCTTAATGAACCAATCACGGCCCTCTAAATCAGAACCAACGATTTTTCCCCGAATTCTAGTGATGTATTAGAGAATTCTAAACTAAGACTAATTGTAGTATGCCTCCCCCACGTAAATCTTCGGCAAACAACGTAAAGTTCTTCGTTTCAAATTACATACAGATAATACTAAGGCTTAACCATATCCGAAATGTAATGGGAAATCCTCTAATGAATTCTTTATAGTTGAAATTGAAAAAATAAGCGAGATATATTATTTGTATATCATCAAAAACTTATGTAAGCTATTCTCGTTCTCCAGACTTAAAGTTACGATGCATTTTATATAACTGTTCATCTAGATGACTCCATAACATCCTTCCTTGCGATCCAAAGTACGGTCGCAAGTGACACCTAATTTGACTCCACATTGATCCAATATTGTCGGTATGAACTCCTATTGACGGATCAACGAAATGTTTCTTATGCACTACGATTCAGTACGTACCCCATGTTTGAAAGTGATTCATAGGGTTTCTAGTTGTCACTATATATTATTGTCCCAGGTAAGATGTATGTTTCTACCAGCTCAAGGAGTATAGCAGCTGATCTGTCACGAATCCTCCCACAATGTCCTTTTTTAACGCTTTGTCCCATAAACCGAAGAGCTACAAACATTAGAAAAGAGGCTACTTACCCAGTCTTCTTTAACCTGTCGTCCCCTGCTTTACTTTCGTTTACGAACCAATGCTTCGTCAATTTTGACTATTTTTCCTCGTCCCCCATATTGGATTTATAAGGAGACTAATATGCCGGAACACTTTATGACAATATTCATACCACTGAATTGTCTCCTTTTCAGACACATCCATGAGTGAAGCGACTGTCATTACTTTAATCCCAATCACCCATTCAATAATTAAAACGAGTATTTTTTCCAATTCTAACCTGGGACAAGGATAAAAACCCGTTCGAATGGATTTTTTACACCAGCACCCAGTACAGCGAATGCAATAGCCATCTCGTGTTCCTTGCGTTTCGGAAACTGTCATTTCTTTGCCACATTGACAATTTATTGCTTTTCTTAACAATCCCATAGTTTGCAAACTAATAACGCGATTTTTATCACTAATATGACCTAGAATACACTCTATAGTTAACATGCTTTTGTCAGGTGTCCTCCGTGCCCTTAAAACGCTTTATTCGTTCCTCATTGGTTTGGCGGTAAAAATCATGTCCTCTGACCCGGAAATCTTTGAAAACTATTCGACACAATAAGATTGTATTTTAAAAATAATGGTAACCCATCGTGCCTATGGCTTGAAAAGGATTTTTCTCCTTTGGTTTGTGCTCAAGAAATGGCAGAAGGAAGTAACTAGACTTATAAAATAAACCTCACCATCCCTGTCGTTTGAGAATAATTAGTGAATCATCTCAACATATTATCTCTGACTAACTTTTTTCGGCTCACTAGCAACATGAACACTCAAAGCCTTCCTCAAATTCGTTGACTACCGTCATCCAGAACACTAGTAGGATAATCTTATTCCTTTTTAAAAGTACTACATGACAGTATTCTGACTTCTAACTCTTGTCTGTGGATCCGGATCCCGTTGTTATGGGCTTTTATGGGTCATCTATTTGGCTTCGAGATGCAAACCGACAATGGTAACTCTAGGCTTAGGTGACTTGTAAAACTGTTGTCTTACGTCTACCTATATCGCTCATGATACGAAGTGCCTACTTTGATTTTAGACGCTAGTATCATCAAAATGGTCGGTAAATTTGACTAGAAAGCCAAAATTACTTGCTGGACAGGGTTTATGAGATAATCGTCAAGTGATTTGGCTTGAAATCAGCCCTAATTCATTTCATTTTTAGTCTCGCTGTATATCTTGATGATAGGATTATCACTGCTAATTTTATTACTTCTACTTCTTTACTCTCCTCATTGATTTTGTCACACTGATGTGAAGTTTGGTTACGTAAACTAGTGTACATTTGCACCGAACCGTATGGTACTTGTGACTGATTGATGACTACTATGGTTGTGTGGTGTTCATGTAAAAATACTTTGGGGCTAAAATACTTTGCATACATTCAACCCATTTCTTATGCTTTATAAAAATTTTTTGTCTAGTATACTTACCAAATAACTAACACATTATTGTCATAATTGCACTGACTCGTTGCTATTAGTCATGTATGAAACCGAAGTTAGTGATAAGGAGCGAAACTATTGAATGTGTCAACCGTTTTACTTATCTTAGGAGCCTCATCAGTCCTGATAGTCTGGTGTCTAATAAAATCTCGGCTCGTATACATAAGGCTCGATTGGCTTTGGCCAACTTGCGTCACTTGTGGCGTGAGCGAGACATTCGTTTACTGACGAAAGAACGCGTTTTCTGCGCAGCAGTTAGATCCATTTTACTTTATGGATGTGAAACATGACCATTAAGGATAGAGGATATTCGTAGGCTTTTAGTATTTGATCATAGATGTCTCCGAAACATTGCTCGTGTTTGCTGGGACCACCGAGTAAGCAATGTGTGGGTTAGGAATAGAGTACTAGGTAAATACGATAAGTCTGTTGATGAAGTAGTGAATCTTCACCAGCTGAGGTGGTTAAGACATGTTTTACGTATGCCTGACCACCGTTTACCTCGACGAGCAATGTTGTCTGGTGTGGGAGTAAGCTGGAAGAAATCTAGGGGTGGCCAAACGAAAACATGGCACCAATCCATGAAGTCATTGACGATTGGGCTGAGCCATGTTAATAGATGTAGACTACCTGGTTGGGGCCCACGCGATGATCGTAACAGATGGTTAGAGACTTTAGGTGATATGGTTGAAAATCATTGGCAATGGCGCAGGTGCATCCACTCCTTGTCTTCATCCAAATTCTAGTTTTTGAGCTTCTTATAGTTTTCTCTTTACTGAATCGCTTTTTATTTAAAATCTCATCTCTGATCTGTATGCCTTTCTATTAGTACTTACTCTTTCTACATTCCCTATTCTGGTATTTGGTCCGACAATTTAATCTATCTGCTAATTGAGGCATGGCAACTTGAATTGATGTACGCATGTACCAAGTTCTACGTTGTAACTGACTGACTGACTCTATGTAGAATGATTAGACATATAGTTGGCAGTTTTTATCGGTTCAGTTATGCATTTCACTACATTACTCGCCTAATTTTTTTATTGGTTGATTTAGGAATACTATTGGAGTCTTTATTTAGAAAAACTTGGATAACGTCCATCCAAAATCAATGAGAAATGTAAATGTACATCCTTTCGATGTATTTGATGCACTTATGATTGAAATAATTAACTATTCAACTTCTGTTTCAAGTGGTGTATGGGTTTTTCAAAATCTTTATTTTCTTTATATTAAAAACATACCCAGGACTCTTGCGTTCGTTTCCTTGAATCAATTGGTGTAAGCGTAAGCGAGAAGTTAATTGAAAAGTTAGTTTTTTTAAATTTTTCATAATCCTTCACATCAAGAGCGATGAAAGACCACTCTAGGTTTATTAATGAATTAGATATGGTTAAATATGTATGCACGGAGTTCTGGTCGTCAGTATACCACAAACAAGTTGATACACTAAAAACCAATTATCAAGTATGATATACTTGTTATTTGTTAATTGCATAGGACGTTTACGTTCTAACTGTTAACGACTTCCAACCTTTGTTGAAATTCGAAAGTGTTCCAGAAAGTATGTCTGAAATTCCTAAGGTAAGTTTATGTACTTCCTTACTTTGCTTCCAGTATTTGGCATTTCCTTCAGGACTTCTGAAAGGAGCACTATGTAGTCTAGGACTGAATTGTATTGTAACAGCAGAGTGTGAACAGCTCCCCACATGTAAGTATAGTTATGATGATATTACTAACATTAAAATAGGCAAATTCACAGTTACCATACTTTCTTATAGAGGTGTAAATTAGAATCCTATAATTTTTCGTGTATGTTAATTTCATCAGTTTATTTTGTTATTTTTGACATCTTAATAAAATAATAATACATTTCGTTATCTAGTAAAATATCTGATTTTGCTTTCCATAGTGTTACCAAAAACTTAACTTCCGTCTAAATGATTGGCTGATATCTTGAAAATCCCTATTTTGAGTAAACTTTTGAGAGCATAAGAATTATGTGCGTACTTTAATTTTTTCTAGTCACTGACTTCAGTAAGTTCAATGTGAATACCGGCTGTTATGTGCTTTTCTGAGAATGTTATAATATTGTGAAGTCATGTATTTTTAATATGATCAAGATCATATGAAGGTTTAAGCAAATAGAATAAGGTTATTCTGTTAGGAACATCGTTTTTATTTATCATTTCAACTTCAATTTAATGAGGTTGTAATAAAAATAGGTTATTATGTGAATAGATGATATGCTCGGAATCCATCTTGATAAAAAGAAGTCAACTTTAAACAAAGTTCCAGAACTTGAAAGGGTTATGGCTTGGTTTTCTCATCATGTTATGAGATAATACAGATTACTGAACACCTGTGTTCTGATCTTGCGACCTTCATTCGATCTATCTGTTCGTCTTAGTTAGAACCGGATATTTGGCTTTCTAAATTATTGACAACCTTCCGTTTTTAGCTCTCTGTTTCCCCTGACGTAATAAAATTGAATTATATTACCAACTTGAATATGTTTTTCGTGTGCAATGGAATCTTCACAAACTAGGTGGATTGCATACCTAATTCACAATCACGTTCACACTCGAATTAAGGTGAAACGTAAATTGTGTGACCTTTGATTCTCAAAAACAAATAAAATTATATTAATCAATTAGTTAAAAGAATTTTAAATATGAAATATCTCAAAATAACAATTAAATTTAAATGATTGATCAGTAGTGATACTTAGTCATCTGTAACTTCATAATCAAGCCTCTGGTCCATGTTCTCAAGTCTAATATGCACTAAATGTTTTCACAGCTATATTACTCATTAAGCTTTGGGGTTGTAAATTGCTACAATATTGTGATTTCTACTGGTTTTACTTTTCGTACTACATTGTATTTGAAAAGATTGTCGTTAGAATTGAGCGGATGATTGTAGAAGCATATTTTCCATAGTTTGAAAAGTTTGTCATTCTTCATATATAGGTGGATTTTCCTCCATATCGAATATGGTACTATTGTGTTTATTCTTAAAATTGAGTTTGCAAACTTAAGTGTTGGTCTGATGTAGTTCGCTAGCAAATGTGTTTAAACTTCGAGCAACAGACTTCAATGTTAACGAAGGTGTCCTTAGTTTTATTCACTGTCTAATTTTATTCAGTCCAACTAACATTTTCTAATAAAAACATAATTTAATTATCAAGTTATCTGAAATAGTTTCATTAGTAGCTAATTAATTTTCCTATTAGTCATTGTGTTCAGAGTTTGATGGGATGTATTTCTGTGAGTACATCAATTTAATAAAAGCTGATGAAATTCACGGGTTCTTGCAACTTACTATCACAGTGAGCCTTATTATCATTATTATATGAGGCCGTCTCCTGTTGTTCCAAGAATTGAATTCTGCTGGGCTAAACTTCAATCGATCTTTTTTTTCTAGCTTCTCTGCAAGCATATGCATGCTCTTACTAGAGTATGATCAGTCTAAACATGTGCTTCAAAACGGGCGACAATCTTCTATCGAGCTTATTCAACAATGACTGATGGTGATGTGATCTGTTGGGGTCCATCGTTGCGTTGGTGCATAAGGTCACCATGTTTGACAATATTTTTGTATATCTAAAGTAGGTAGAAGTAAACTGTTATCTAAGCATAGTCGGAACAGATAATCACCATTGTTTGCTTACTGAACTACTATGCAAACACTTGTCCTTCATTCCATTGTAAGCTACCCATCTGAAATGAGTACTACGTATACATGGTTAGCTTTATGAAGGCATTTAGATAGCTTTTTGTAAAGTTGTCACTTTGTCCGGACCGCAGTTATACGATGATGGATTACCAATACTTTTTAAATAATCATTATTTTCATTTGCAGACAACAACATCAACACGCTAGAGCTTCAAACAGATTTAGATTATTTAGTTAATTGGTCCGATAGTTGTTATTCAAAAATAAACTTCTGTAAAGTTTATTATTGCAAATAGGACGCAGCACACTATCCACGGGATATCTTCACCACCTTCTGTAGAACAACATGGATGTAATGAGAAGAATTCCAAGTCCGGTTAGAACATGGCGTTTCTTCTGTGTAGTGGTATTGGGTTGTTCTAGCAATGCACAGATCTTCAAAATGACAGTCCATGACGGAACTAAATGATAAATTTTGTTACCTAACATTACCGTGGAACCATACCAACAAAGCTGTCTCAAGTAATTTATAGTTTTTTTCTGTCAAGGACATAATATGTTCCTACCGAACAAGAATATAGGTTTGATCTTAACGGGAAGTTGGCTGTTCTCTGATGTCCTTAATTCATACCTTCTCATAAATAGTTATAATTTATTCCGTTGTGATAGAGCCACTAAAATGGTGGGAAGGGGGTTGTGTGGCATACGTATCCATCACCTTAAAATCGGGAAGCATCAGTGGACAACGTTCTTAACACAGTATCTGATTCAACATGGCTAAAAATACGCGTGGATAACTACCAACTATTACTTGGTTGTATATACAGAGCTCCAAATACTCCTAAATTAATAGGCACACAAGCAAGTGAGTCATTTTCACAAGCTTTCACTCAGCCTCGATTATACAATAGTATTTAGTGGATTTAATCTCCTCAAAGTAATTTGGCACACGTTCACTAGCTGTCATATCATGAGAGCATAATTAATATTCACAGTTAGAAACAACATATGTATCTAGCTACACGAAACACCAACACTCTTGACTTGTTCTGTCGTGATATTGCACTAACGTCTATAGCTTTCGGTGGAAAACAGTGGTTTTAACATAGTTCTATGCACACTAACATTTCCTGGAAAGAACAAAACGACGTGTAAGTGTTTTCACATTGTAAATAAACCTATTCTATAACTACAGGTTTCCTTCCAGTTTACAGGTATCCTGATGATATATAAGGGAAAGCACTTTAGAGATCAAACATACAATATGATAGATTACACAAGTAGAAGCAAGTTTATGATATACAAGTCTCACGCACCAGGAGTTTACATGGTAATAACAGTAGTTTGAAAGTTATTATATGAGGCGTATAATACGAGATATGACCTTGTGGCGGTAACTGTCAAGCAGCTAAAAGATGGTACAGAAAATGGTCTGTGCCAGCATATTAGTGTTGTATTTTGACAGCAAACACATCATTCGCTACTGGGCGTAAATGTCCAGTGTTATACTCAGTGCAATGTATCGACGTCTGCTAAAAAATAAAAAGTAATCTACTTTCCAAGCACAATAATTCAATTGGCTTACCAAGAAGCCGATTGATCACTCTGACGCATGTATTGTTATAACGAACCAATAATGTACGATATACATATGTGTATGGTCTATTATTTGTCTCACATGTCATTTGTCAGACATATCACTTCCCTTCTTTAGTGTAAGACTCAACTTTTGGGTCAATTTGCAATAGTCCTCTCCGCCTATATTGCCCACGTGGTTCACACTTCATTTCATTTTGACCATCATTTCTTTCCATATATCGATGGATAGGTGGTGATGTAGGTAATGGTATATCAAAGGTTCGATACACAATTTTCATGGGAATTCTACTTCCAGGGGAAGTGTTACATCACCATTTTTTTTAAGTTGCCGTTGATATGTCGCGCTATCACTAAGTCGCCCACTCTTACTTCATATACCACTTTACCTATCTTAGCAACAATTTTCCCACCGATCCGTTTCGGCCTACTGGGCCTGTAATCACAGGCATGAACATAGTCACCAACGTTGAATTTACGAACCTTATAAACTTCCCACCGTGTTTTAGTGTCACATTAACTTTACCTCTAAGGCCAAACATAATCTCGACTTAAAACTTCCTGTCTCTGTTAAGGCTTGATGTTAGCTCTGTATGAGATAAGTTGTTGCAAGGCTCCCTCATCATTGATAGACCCTCTAGATTTTTAAACAAAGCCCTTTTAATCTTATCCGCAATTCTCTCGGCTTAGTCATTCGATTGCGGTTGATAAGGTAGTGTTTCAATATGTTCTATTCTATT
The DNA here is from genome assembly GCA_025215515.1 of Schistosoma japonicum. Lineage (NCBI taxonomy): Eukaryota > Metazoa > Platyhelminthes > Trematoda > Strigeidida > Schistosomatidae > Schistosoma > Schistosoma japonicum. The sequence continues at coordinate 80,058,220 of CM046061.1, forward strand.
CCATGCAGCATTAAGAGGTATATCCTAATATATTAATCCAGTCGATACCCAGGATATTTGATTTGCTGTATGAAGTTCTTCCGGTATATGGTCAAGTAACGTCTGTCGTATAACCAGAGCAAATTCTAACGATTGAACCCACTCTTACAAATGAGAATAAATATGAAGGCAATGAAGGATGGAAGAGAAGTTATGTTTGGTCGTGAATAGATCGTCAACGGGATAGCAACGTCTAGACTGGCCAACTAAAGAGTGAGTTATCTCCCACGCTGTGTCATGTCGTGATCTGGTGGTGATGCATGACCGAGCGCCTTCAACTAGTCGTGTCCGCTAAAAAAAACATGGTCAGCTTCAATGACGAGAGTATGTAACTATTTATATAGGGGATTATTTGCTGCTACAGCTCACTTCCCCCCTAACGGGTTCATGTGGACCATAAGATGTACCAGTCAAAGAATAAAATCCAGTGCGTTAGGCATTGATAAACGTCCCTTTGATAGCTTACGTTGTTGTGCAGCTTCTGAATGTTAGTGCCTATGCTAGGGTGTTGTTGCATAAGACATTTTTTTACAAAATATATTCTTTTACTTCAGTGTTCTTTTGTTCGTTTCCAGACGGTCTGGAAATCCAAAAAAGAAAATTCTTAAGTATGTGCATTTCGTATATAAAAAGATAACAATTGGACAGCTTAATGTGGCTACAAAAACGTGTAAAATATAGACAACACCAATATGAATAAACAAACGTTTATTAATATTTTTTAAGCATACGAAAATATGTCAAATGCATACCGTAGATTGAGAAAAATAATTGTATTCAACTTTTGTTTATTTTTTCGAAAAAAATTACAATACGTAGGGAGTAGGAAATTAGGAGAAATCGTACATTTCTACCAGAACGTGTAGCTCTCGGCGTTATGGAGCTCTTCGAAATTTCCACTTGCTTGTTGATCGTTGCTTAAGGCGTGGTGACTTCGTTCATGTTAAGTTTCGAGGGTGTTGTGGTGAATTCGACATTAAATGGTTTGCTTTCTAGATAGGCTGCTTTTGGGCGGTCAACGCTGACATTATCCTCTTGGCCATTTTTGTCGATTATATAGTACATTCATTTTTGTTTCAGGACCTTGTACGGCCCTTCGTAAGTTGCGTCGAGAGGTCAGTGTATAGCGTTGCGACATATGGAAACGTGCGTACTATATTTTAAGGCAGGTTGAATAAAAACGTCTGTCGATTGCTGTCGAGTTTGAACTGGCTTAACTGAACTCATAGAACTTGTAAGTCGGTTCATGTAAGAGTTGAGATCTAGGTTTGTCGAGGTGAGAGTGGTTTCCGAGAATTTACTAGCAGTCGAAGTGTAGCTCCGTAGACTAATTTGGCAACACTGCACCCAACATCTTTTACAGTGCTGCAAATTCCTGGTAAAACTAATGGTAAAGCGTCGGTCCACTGCAGGATATTCGTAGTTGTGAGTGGTGCTCTCAGTTGTCGATGAAATCATTCCACCAAGACGTTGGATCGTAGGTGGTAGGCGGTTGTTAGGAAGCGCGTAGTTCCGAGGAGTTTGGTCAGAGAGTGGAACAGTCCAGGTTCAAACTGACGCCCACGGTCTGTCGTTATTGTAGATGGACAACCTAAGTTTGCTATCTATCGTTCAACGAAGCGCGAGCAATCGTTTCACTAGTTATGTCTTTTGAGTGGAATCGCTTCTGGCCAGTGTGTGAATCGGTCCATGCATGTCAGAAGACAAGAGGATCCGTTTGATTCTAGTAATGGTCCTATCAGATCAAGGTGGACGCGATCAAATCGAGCTTCGGGAATAAAGAAAGTGCCAAGAAGGCATTTATTATGTTGGGTCACTTTGTTTGTTTGGCAGGCCACACAGGAGCGTGTCCATCCTTTGATGTCCTTGTTCATCTTCGGTCAGCAGAATCTCTGGGTAATCAGCTTAGTCGTAGTACAAACTCCAGGATGTGAGTGGTTGTGCAATATGTCAAAGATGATGCGCCTATAACTTTTGGGAACAATCGAACAGGCCATACCTGTAGAAGGATCACAAAGTGTCCTTACCTTTTCCAAACGTTTTAGTTTGGAGTTTGAGCGTCGTTGTGGATAAATCGGGGTGAGGAGGTCGAGCTAGTTCAACAAGATCGAGTACTTGGATATGATTCAAGAAATGTATTTGCGATAAGGCGTTGGCAACTACATTGTTAACTCCAGATATATGTCGTATATCAGTAGAGAACCGGGAAATGCAATCTAGGTGACTCGACTCTCGTTTAGAATACTTGTCTGAAAATGACTTCATGGAAAACATCAGTGGTTTATGGTCGATGAATATTGTAAATTCTCGGTCTTCGATGGAATGTTGAAAATGTCGTACAGTACAGTACATGGCTAGTATTTCACGTCCAAAAGTGCTGTATTTCGACTCAGTATCGTTTAATTCGTCTGGAGAAGAACGCTATAGGTTGCTAAGTTTGGCCAATCTATTGTTACAGAACTGCGCCGGTAGCTGAGTCAGATGCGCCAACTGCAATGCTGACAGGAGCTTCAGTATTGTGACGTGCCAGCATAGTTATATTGGCTATTACCTCTTTAGTTGCAATGAAGGCTTCCATTGGCTCTGTATCCATTGTGACCGCCTTTTTAATCCCGCAAAGCTGAACCATTAGTGGTTTCATGATAGATGCACAGTTGGGTATAAATCGTCTGTAGAAACTTACCAATCCATTGAAAGCTCGCAAATGCTAAGTGACGGTTGGTTCCGGATATTCCAGAATAGCCGTCACTTTGTGTTTTTGAGGTTGTATACCATTAGCATTGATAGTATGCCCTAGGAAGTTTAACGAGGTTGTTCCAATTAGGCATTTCTGTGTATTAATGGTAACTCCGTATTGTTGTAGTCTTCCAGAAGCTGTGTCCAGATGTTTCATATGTGTTTCCTCACTCGGGATTGCGATCAAGTAGTCGTATGGATGGACATAGTCGGGCCCCCCAGAACACGTTATCGATGAAACACTGAAATGTTTGTGTTACATTTGTCAAACCAAAAGGAATTCGGAGGGATTCGTAAAGGCCGAATGGGGTTACGATAACCGTTTTGGGTTTGTCGTTCTCGGCCATCGTATGTGATTTTACTCTTTTACTAGGTCATACGGTCACATCCTACACGGTGGCTGTTAGGTCATGGATGTGTGGTAAAGGGTAACTATCAGGCGTAGTTTGAGCGTTGGGTCGTCAGTTATCATTGGTGGGACATCAATTATTGCTCCTTTTCCGGAACCATATGTAATAAAGATGACAATGGACTACTGGATGTGCGGATTATTTCCAGGTCCATCGTATGATCAAATCCATTTTCGGCAATCTTAAACTTTTCAGATACAAGTCGGCGTGATTTTGAGAATACAGGTTGACCTGTTGTTGTGATATAATTTGTTACATTGCTGGTTTTATACGTTAACTTCGACGTCGCTTTATTCAGGTCTGTATATTTGTCAAGTAATGGTTGAAACTAAGGTCAATCAAATGTTTGAAACTTATAGAGTATTGGCTACTACCTGTAGAATTAGTTCCTCGAACGTGTAACATTGTGTTGCCATTCTCTGGTCTTTTTCTGCAAAGGTTCACACACGAGCTGTTGTCTATCGAACCCTATGATAGATGTTTTTACATCAACGATGATGAAAATTCGTTACGTGGGTTTTGCGAACTGACGTTCAAGTCGACATATGGTTTGCCACTGTTGGCCGCTTGTTGATCGAATGTAGCTTTATGTTGGCTATCAAACTAATTTATAGGCGGGATGTTGACCTCAGCGCCAGTGTCTATGATTTAGCGACGCTTCATTATCACATCAGTTATGGATGACAGTCAGCTGTCTTCACCAGCTACGGTTGCTGCTGACGCGTGTCGGTGAGAGGATTTAACGACGCATCCACTGTGGGCGTGTGGTTCCAACACCAATGTGAGTTTTTCCTTCGTCGAGTTGTAGAAAACGATTGCTTCCGTGGACAACTTCGTTGTCGTGAATTTCTTGGTCTATGTTGTTTCTGTAGGTAGAGGAATCGAAATAGAGTATTGCACAATTTCGTCACTTCGTTTTCGGTCGCATGAGATTTTTCTGAAATGGAATGAACCTCGTTGTGGCGGGTATTTCAAAGTATGTCTTTACCCGGCTCGGACTTAGCATGGAACGTAAGATTTACTTGAACTTCACCGAGAAAAATAATCTTTGCCAATAGCACCTTTGACTCTGAAACGCAGAACGCAACTTTAGTCTTCCAGCGCTTGACAGTGTTGCCTCTGAGATCGTTTCAATATTCAATTCAGTATCCAATTGTGACTGGATAGCTTTATTTCTGTAATAAACTGTCATAAATTTTCTATTCGCCGAAAAATTTGCTCTAAAGAAGGGAGGGTGGGGTTTTTGGCTTGCAGACATAATTGTGTGGGAGATAACTTCAAACTTCCCTTAACTGTAGTGCGGAACCTGTTTTATGTTTACGCCTACGAACTACAGTTCTAACATGAGTAAACATTCTGTAGTGATGTTCGAAATGCTCTAATATGTGCTATTCAGATACACATATAAGGTTTAATTGGTACTATCTATCTATCCATTAGGATGTTCTACTGCAAGGAAAAACCAGACCTCTACGCTACAGACTATGAAGCTGATACCTATTAAAGTTAAGAATACTAAAGATTATCCACACACATAATCATTTATTGCATCTATTGACATACTGTGGACTATATTAATATTCATCAAGTTCCTCTCATAACTACTGCAACCAGTAAAAATATGTCACTTAATAAACCTCACCTTTCACAGAAACACAGTCTGAACACTTTTACTGTAACCTTCCTTAATAGCCAACCTACCAAGAATAACAAATTATCTTTTGCCAAATAAACTTTAACATTCAAGTCTTTACCACTCCAAACACTTATACTTTTTTGATTGCTTAGATAATCAGAAAAGTATAGCTTTGATAATACTGTTGCTCCGTTCTGCTGTTTGTTTTCCTTCTTTTCACCACTTTGAGATGGCCTTATACTACGCAAAAGGTTGAACATAATTATTATTATCTACATTTTCCGTGATAATATAATTCCTCAAAATGGTGGTTTAAATCCATCCCGTCATTCTCCTGTACCACGAGGTCGTCTCAACGTCATGTCTGTAATGGCTGCTACATATATACCAATTCAAAACAAAGTTTGCTATTCCATTATTTCTGTGTATTATAGTTTAATAAGTTTATGCAACAATCAAACTATTTTACCGTCTGATATATTATTGATCATGCCTGTTAAAAATGGCTTGCTTCTGATATCAGGAAATAAATTATTATTATTCTCATTATTAGACATTCGGAAACCGTCGGAACAGTCGTTTCTCCTCACTGTGAATTTGCAGCATCTTTGTACATAGCTCTTTTTCCACATTTAAAATATACACACTTTTTAAGGAGACAAACTTTAGGAAAATGATACTCACGAGAACAACAACGGCGTAACTCAGTTCCCTTCGATAATTCACTTTATTATTGGTAATAATTCTCTTCTGCAGTGTGGATTTGTGTAATGCATTAATTTATATGGAGCCGCGACACTACCAACTGGGTATCATGCTTTAAAGTCACTATCCGCAACATTATTAAGATGCAAACTGTATGCGTATGTGCGTGTCAGCCTCATTCCTGGACAATATATGGGAACGAATGTCAGCATCTACAGGCGACTTTCATCCGAAAACGAATACTAGACATGTGACCTGATCAGAGGTCACCTCACGTGGTCGGAATTGTTCACATCGGCAATTTGCAAGGCTGGTAGGTGTCAATAGCCATCGTGGGATTTCTCGAAACAGCTGTGTGTGGCATGCAAGAGAGATTATTTTTCCATGAACATACGTGTTAGGAAGTCGACTGTATCCACTTACTTGAAATCAACCGGCTTCGGATGAATATAGTTACAATATTTCTCATGCTCTGATGAACCAAGCTTCCAAAGTAACAGTCTCAATTTTGAACCTTTCTCAAAGTCTTTGCAATCATTAATAAATAAATCCTCTTGTCTTTCGAACCATGCTTAAAATGTTATTCCACTTTCAGAATCAAAGACAAACTACGATATTAAATTTACAACGGTTTCTGACGTCACAACGGATTGTTGTGGACTTGATTTCGGTGACACCGATGAACTCTTTACTAGAAGCTTGATAAAGGCATTCTGTTGTTGCAGTAATAGCTTACTATCCCTCATTGTGTAACATGAAATCTTTAACAATAAGCTACATTTTAGTTCAGTTTTCAGTCACTGTTACCATTGTTAAATGTGACGTAACTTCTTCATTTTAAATCATCGTTGCCATTGTTATACCTGATGTAGGGATAGGGCAGTATTATCGATTTTGATTATCCAAAACGCGATATCTTACAGCTGACACCCGGCTTTGCCTGTGATTCACTTTCAAGCACAATAATTCAATTGGCTTACCAAGAAGCCGATTGATCACTCTGACGCATGTATTGTTATAACACTAACCAAAATGTACGATATACATATGTGTATGGTCTATTATTTGTCTCACATGTCTGTCACACGACATTCATCAATCACATATCTCCTGCCAGACACATCAGTGATTATAAGATTAAGGACTATGTCATTACTGCCTGGGATATCTTTAAAGCCCTAATCAAATACACTAGATAGATCTATTTTTTTAAACGCAAAAGTATTACAGAATCACAGGAAACGCTCTACTGCACCGCAAAGTTGGTTTAAACACTACGGCATCCACACAGACAGGTTACAACATATTGTCTCCCTAAATAAGCCTTAAAACCACAACCGATGGACACAAATTAAGGAACTAATACTTCATTACAAATGACTTCGTTGTCTTGAAACGAATATAATCTACCAAAACACGTAAGGTGTCAACAAATGACTCACTCACAAACCGAGGGATGCATGGCACCTAGTGGCGAATTCAAAACTCGAGACTTATACTGTCTCTTATGAAAAGGTCTAGAAACTGAGGATTATAATAATCAGTCAGTACTGTAGAACACAATAACTTACGACGACCAACAAACCATCTGCGGACATCTTAGTGGAAGATTCTTGAAAAATGAAAACACGGTCCAAACACCGGCTTAGTATATGCAAAACAATGAGACAATACATTTCATTTCCAAAATATTAGTAGAGCCATTATCGTATTTAATCCGTATGCTAGCTCAGGGATTGATGATATATCATCAGTCTTATACAGGCATGTTAGACCTGATGTGCTCATTCTACGCAAAGTATTTGTTTACTTCTATAAACGTGAAAACCTACCTTCAAAACCTAAAAACCACTTACATATTCCCCTAAAAGGAATAAGAAACCTAACCCAAAACTGTCTATCAATTAATACCATACTAGTGATTTAACGTGTAATGGAGAAGGTAGTCAAAGAACAGATATTTGACTTTCCGCTAAAGATAGACGTTATCAATGCTTCTCAATATAGCTTTCTAAAAACGAGGTCATGTGCCACATGCCATATCAGCTACCTTAATTAGGTTTCCCCGAACCGCTACAACAAGAAATTAGCGGTAATACTCTGCATTTTTATAAAAAGCATCAGTCTGTCGAATTTACTAACCCTCTCCTATTGTGGCTCACATTATTTCTCACGAATCGATATCAAATAGCAAAGTAAGTACTCTAGTATCAACACTGCAACTTGCAACCAGATGAGTTCTTCAGGGTAGCGTCTTAGCCTCCCTACTCTTTATAGTGTACACCAGTGGTGTAATGAAAGTAATTTATCGAAAGGAAATCGCACCTATATACTGATTACTTAAAAGTAGTCTCCAAGACTGACAAATAGAGCGTCGTACAATCCACTGAAAGTATGCAGGATAAACTATACATCGCCATTCAGTGGTGCTCAGATCAATGTCTAAAATTCATTACTAAAAGTATGGATGAATATACATCGAGGACTGAAAAGAAGACATGTAGCACTAGTCGAAGTTGACTTGATCAGTGTCCTTTGATCAAACTTCTTGAGTTGGAATACTATGTTGTCTCAAGCCTTTGAGTGACTACGATCTAATTATTCAGTCATTACACTTTGGTTATCCTCACAACCCTTGCGACAATGGAAACAACCGTAACGTCGTAATACACATATATTTGCACGAAAATAACAAATACCTAGAGTTTGATGGCCAGCAACAGAGTTTAGCAAAATTGTTATTGATATGAAAGGTACTTTTAATGGTATTTTTTCTGGATCTGCCTCACAGAACGGCCAATAATGTCTATTATAACTGCTGCAACGAACGGAACTAAATCAAGTCCAACAGTGCTAGTGATCTATGGTACCAATAGACGACCACCATTGACAAAACTTATAAACATGACGACTTAGGCATGCGGCACTCTCACAGCATAAACTCCTCTCAACACATCCCTACAAAACAATCTAAATCATGAAGACTTTTAGGCTCCATTCTGTGAAGCTTTCATTAAAAATAGTCAAGACTCATTCTATCTAAAAAGGTTTAAGACCTGTTCTTAAGTATTATCCGGAAATCCACTCACGAGTGATAAACAGAGTCGAAGTTATGCAACAGTGCTTAACACAAAAACTGAAAACAATAATCTGTTGTTTGCAGGATTTCAGATACTTTCACAACCATGCTCAAAATGAAGCTAAAGTTCTCACTACATACCCTATTAATCGCTTCCAATACTTTACACAACATTGCTTTATCTTCTTTTCAGTGTCCTGGAAAAAAATAATGGGGAACAACATAAAATAGTCGGTAATATGCGAGAAGTAATAAGTTTTCGGAATGCACCTAGTTAACCAAGTAACGTTTGCCTCATAACTAGAGCAACTTATAACGACTAAACCCACACAAACGAATAAGAACAAATTAGAAGGTAGTGAGAGATGTATGCAAAGTCACATTTGATCGTGAGTGGAGCGTTAATCGTAGAGCAACCTCTAGGTTGGCCAACTAGAGAGTGAGTTGTCTCCCACGCCGTGTCGTGGTGTAATCTGGTGGTGATGCATGACCGAGTGCCTTCAACTAGTCGTGTCCGCTAAAACAAACATGATCAGCATCAATGACGAGAGTCTACGCAACTATTTATATAGGGAATTATCAACCACTTTATCGTAATAATAAGTGGTTGATGATGCAAAAACGACGTAATTGCTTCAAATAATATATTAAACAAAAAATCCTCTTTAGTGTTGGTAAAACATTTGAAGGTTTATGATAATTAGAAGTAAAAGTTACATCAAGTTAGGTAACATTCGACGTAGTCTTAATTGTAAAATTTCCAATTTCACACAGATCGTGCAGATTTACAAGGACATTTAGGTCTTCTTTATGTCTCATACTAAACTGACTGTTTGACGTTTGAAGACTACTTAAACTAGACTATCATTCATTATTTGTTAATGAAACCATTCGTTTCAGAACGATTTATATAAAAAGAAACAAGCATGCAAGAAAAATGAGAAAAGAAAAGAGGAATGAACAATACCCTGAGGTGCATCAACTTCTGTTAATGGATGAGTGTAATATTTTCTTTTGTATTAAGTATATTGTTTTCTTCCGGAGAAATGGAAATATAGCCAGTTTACAATTCAGTTTTCTATTTTTATATTCTTAGACCTGTTTAGTAATATAGGTCTAGGAATTGAAATCAAAGGCGGAAGTATAATCGAGAAACATACTGTGAACATACATCACTCTTTTCTAAGCTAAAAATTATATCATGTGGAATCCGACTGCTGCATCTAGTGTGCTTTCACTGCGTCTGTATGCAAACTAATATGGGTAGATATATCCTTTCATCGCACACTGCAGCTGACGTAGTAGGAGTTTTTCCATAATTTTGAGAAAAAGGGAAGTTACAGCTACGGATCTAAACACAACATTCTCTCCAGTAGTCACACTTTTCTGTATTGGTGGTATTTTTACTTTCCTACGTGCTTTTGTTACAACATTTGTTAAAAAGTTACTAGTCAATAGCTGATACAAAACATGTGCACCATTCTTAAGAGGAAGGTTCGAAGTATCATCAGGTCCTGGGCATCGTGATTGTTAGAGTGCCTTCACACATTCCAAAACATCTATTTTTGAGAGTATAAAACTACGATGATCTTTTGATGCATAGTGAATAATGATATTCCCTGCAGTTCACACGACGGATTGATGATTAACGATCGTAATATTATAACCAACCTTTTTAGCGATTTATTTGCTAATAGAGGCAAACCCCCGGATGACATTGAGATAGACACTATCAACTCGGCTACTAACCAATATGGAATCCATTTCCTTCACTTATGACAACATTTATGAATTCATAAATTCAATTAGAACGTCAGGTAATTATGGAGTAGATGATATGGCATCCAATTACTTCAAACTCTGTGGACCTAATACCACAATAATCCTACTAAAAGTGTTTACCCTTCATATAGTGTGGATCCTTTATCAATGACTCTATCAAAATCCTTGTATTTAATTTAACCTATATTATTATGATCGTACCTGTAAACTGGAATTCTCTCATGCACAAAAGGTTATTTGAAAATAAATCTATTATTATTAAGGGATACTGTAAAGAAAGAAGGAAAGAAATGAACAGAAGATCAAACAGAATGGACAGGTAGTTAAATAATAAAATAACAATAATAGTAGTGCTAGAATCGACTAACAAAGACCTATTCATTATTAAATAAATAGATAAATAGCTATTATTTTTAAGTATCAGGTTGTACATGAAAACATGCCAGTTTACAGGTATTATCAGAATGATATGGGTTTACATACATATCAATATTTCGATGAAGTGTCACCGACAGGATATTCATAATACATGAAGATATGAATCGACAACCAAACCAACGGCATCAAAATGTACAGTACTAGGGCACTAAATATATCTATTGTATCATGGCCCATATATGACTAAGAACCGCTTAATTCTTGACCCGGGCGGTACGATTCCAAAAAAGACTGAGAGTGGGCAGAATGGATCGCTGGACATGTCCAAATATGGGATAGGGCCAAGAGTTCATGGAACCTGGGTGTTGAAGAGAAGTCAGTAGTATTTTGTTAGTAGGTTCCATACTTGCTTTATACATTATCATCTACAACTAGATGGAAGATGGCAGTAGAGAGAACACAAACAAAAGCACTGGTGTCGTGAAACGAATGGGCGAAAATTAGTGTTCATACAGGCATTAAGAGACACGACTGATTACTTCTTCTTATAAATGGATTAAAAGGGAAGAACACTAGCATATGACTAATACAGGTGAACGGTACTCACACGTTTAGAGTTCTAATTATTTCGCTAGTGGAATAAGAAACAGTAGTTGGTATGAAAATTGTTAATGAAATTACCAACGTGTCATACAAATAAAGAAAGTGAATCTGTTTCCCTAATGACTTGGGGCAAATTGTTCCAGATTCTCGAAAACTTATTTAGGGAATAATTTATATGAAGAGTAGATTTGGAATGTGACATTTTTATTTCTGAAGCTGAATTGCGTAGGTTGTATCAACAAGGTTACCGTAGCTGAATTGTATTAGACGATGAAAATCCTAATTTGTTCAGTGTCTTGTAAAAGAAGGTCAGGTTTTACTTGAATCGGCGTCTCCATAAAGTATCCATTTCTAACTTAGTGCATCTGGTTTTATAATCCAGAGTACGTTCTACCTAAAGAATGCGAAGAGTGATGCCACGTTGGACAGACTCCACTCTGAGTTTATCCTTAATGAAAAAAATTACTGAAAATAAAGGTGCAATATTCTAGTAAAGGTCGGATACACACTTTATCTAGCAGAATACACGAATCATTATCACAAACGTCGCACAATATGCAACCCAGAAGTTGATGCGACTTAGATGTGTGCATAGTAACTTGTTCTGTTAAATACAGACTAAAGGAGTACATTAGTCCTAAGTCAACTACTGATGAAGCCTAGACAACTTACTACCGTTTGTATAGAGATCAAAGTTGAGGCACTTATCGCCAAAACATATCCAGCCACACTTAAAAGCATTGAAATTTAACTTCCATTTTGAGCACCATACTGCGACCTTGTTAAGCTTAGCAGTGACACCATAAAATGTGTGTGCGAGCTCATGAGGAGTGGATGAGTACACTATTTTAAGATCATCTGGATATAGAAAAGGCCTACCCATGCTAAAGTATTTGCATATAATATTTGCGTAAGCTATAAAGAGCAGTGAGCTTAAAGCACTTCCTTGTATAACGCCACTTGTAACTGGGTAGGCCTTCGAAAGAGCAGAGTTAATTTTAACAATTTGATGTCTATTGCTGAGAAAAGAGTTTATCCATGCAAGTAATGGATTCCTAATTCTATAAGAAGAGAGTTTATGTATAAGAAGCCTGTGATTCACCATGTCAAAAGCTTCAGATAGGTCTACGTACAGTACTAATATCAAGTGTCAAAGGCTTACTATACTAAGGTCTAAATCAAAAAATTAAAAGTGACATGTCATACAGGACCTAGTTTTGAGAAAACCATGTTTGCAAATAAAGATAAGTTTTTCGGAAAGTAAATAGTCAGGCATTTCTTCACATACTACCTTTTCCATAATTCTAGAGATAACTGGGGTGATATTTATGGGCCTATAGTAATGCAGGTTTGTCCTGTCACCTGATTTAAATCGAGGTCATGTGTATGGGGTTGTAATGGTAAATAATCTCCAAAATAAATAGTTGTATAAACTCTCAATATTGATGCTGACAATGTTTGCTTTAGTGGACACGACTAGTTGAAGGCGTACAGTCACGCACCATCACCAGATCATGACTCAAACTACCGTGGGAAGCATATCTCTCCAGTTTGTCAGCCTAGACGTTCCCATCTCATTGCAGCTCTGTTTACGATCAAATATAATTTCTTTTCTGTTATTCAGTACCTTCTGATTTTTCCTCATTCGAATGAGTGGGTCCAAATGATAGAAGTTGCTGTGGTTGTACGACAAGCGTAACTCGATCATATACCGGGGTACACATCAGGGTTTTCCATCTATTAGGTCAAGTGTTCGTTGATAAGGAAAGGCCAAACAGTTTTAGTAGAATAAATAAGATCTACCGAGTTTGAAGTAAATGGATGCATGCCATCTACTCGCCTATTAGTACTGTTAACTACTTGTTCCTTTGGCTCGATTCATTTGCAGCGACCATAATAACCGGAAATAGAAGGGTTTATATATATGCGGGTTGAGAGATTAAACGTTATAGACGATGAATTTCTAAGGCGTAGGAAGCAATAAAATTGTAAAAACAGATTATAATGTGTCTAAAATTGGATATAACTGTCTAATAGAGTTAGTTCGTTTAATTACGGGAAAACAATAGTTAATGAACGCAGCTTTGACAAAGCTGATTTTATCCAGATAGGTATAGGAAGTAGATTTGGGAGGAGTCAGTCTCTTTATAGTTTCTCGTTAAATATGGATTTATGTTCAGTTTAGTTACTAACACTTACGAAGGTATTGTTATCACCTTACTCTGAATTTGTGAAAAGATAGCTATATGCATACCCAGTTTCGGCAGACGTTGGGGAATGATACCGCGGCAACTAGTCTTTAGTCACTCTTATTCTTAACTCCTAACTAATCTTTTCTTCTTAATTTTAGAAGTAGCATAAGGTAACATACCCTCTCTAAACGTAGGTCTCAAGGAACGACATTCCGTTTATTCTGCCAATCAAAGTTTGAAGGTCCAAACAAACGGCCACACATACTCTGTAGACATATAGACTGGCATCAAGTCGTGTTACATGTTTCCATAAACTGCTATCCTACCGAGGTCTCTTTGATGTGGTAAGACGCCTGTAATGAAAGCAGATTGCTAAGCACAGACAACATGCATCCTTACGGAGGCTCTTGATAAGTCATTGCCTGGTAAGTTAATACTAAGCATCTCAGCAACCCTGTTAAAAAGCAAGGTCAGGTAAACTTCTGTCTGAAAATATAGAGACTTATGGTGATAGGATCTGAGGAGTGAGAGAAGAAGAAAAATGTAAAAAGCAAGAAAATGCTCGATCTGACCAAAAGTTAACTCACCTTAACAGAAACAGTAAAACGTAAGGGCCTAATGAATCGTAGTTAGACCGTTATTTAACATAGAGTAGTAAAGCATAAATATCGGGCCTAAAGTTCGTTTCGAACACGACGCAGACTTGATCAGAGGTCTACTAAACATAATCGTGCCTCCAGAGGTAAAACGAGTTGCCATCTTAAAATTTTAATTAATGGGAAGGCTGGTAACGGATAAAGGGAAAAACAAGGAGCAATGGCCTAGAGTGATACTTTTTCACCAACGAGTGAAATGTTATACAATAAAATATGAGCAACCTTAAAGAAATGGAAGGTTTTGTACAGGAATTCTCACTTGTGGATAAAGTAAAAAAGCGTGAGGTCGAATAAAAACTCGAACTAAAAACGGAACCCGGAGTGAAAATCTTAAAATATCTAATTTCCAGGTAGTGAGATTGCCGGAGCGAATGTTGTCAAAGCCACTCTGGGTACAGTACGGAGTCGGTTAAGTAGTCTGCGTGTCTGCTACGCAAAAACCTAAAGCTTGCTTAACATGCCCGAACACGTTGATTTAAGAGTCATGTAGGCACATAAATGCTAGGACAATTTCGGCCCTGTACACTGTATTTATGCCACAAAATCACGAACAATGAGTACAAGCAATTAGACGCCATCCAAGAAAGGTGCTTAATTATTAAAAAGGTTCCATGAACGGTAACTAAGTTAATTCTGAAATCTCGAGGGTTACGTGTGACGAGATGCCATGTAGAAGAAATAAAGGGTATCTGATAATAGTCCTAAAAATAATTAGTATTAACCTTGACCCTGATATGCTGTCCTCTTCCTTACCGTCTAGGGCCTAGAACCAACTATCTGCCACTTGAACACCGACTCTCACATAATGGTTAACGAGTGGAACTATCTATCTCAACACGTAATTACTGCTCTATTTGTTAAAATGATTAGAAAAAGTAGGATCGACTGAGAAATTTCAGTCACAGAAGTAATATGGGCAACCTAACCTTATATCCTTATCAAACTGAAAATGAATGTCTTTAGGGAGTCTTCACTATTGATTTCAATTGAAAAAATAAGCGACACCTTTTTTATAGTCGATTTAACTGTTGCGGGGTAAGAAAATAATTCATTTTTATTTATAGATTCGACTTCTGAGATTTGAAGGTGGAAGGTTTTGTTTATTGGATATTACTGAAACCGAAACCTGCCTTCAAGTACTTGTTGGCGGCTCGTAATAACACCGAATTGAGGTACAAGTCCAAATGAATCCTGACTAGTGAGTTTACGTGGCCTAAATCATTTTTTATACATCCATCGGCATATTTATCTGATTATATCTTGTATTTTAGCGATTACCTCTTCAAACTCTTACTTATCGGTGATTCGGGGGTGGGGAAATCATGTTTGCTAATTAGATTTGCTGTAAGTTCTTTCTAGTTGCCGAATATAACATTAACTTAGGACGAATCGTTTAGCGAGACGTACATAAGTACTATCGGTGTCGATTTCGTAAGTACATATAAGTGTAACACAATGTTTGTAGAAAATACGAACCATAGATTTAGACGGCAAAGTTGTGAAACTTCAGATTTGGGATACAGCTGGCCAAGAACGTTTTCGGACAATTACTTCTTCATACTACCGCGGTGCCCAAGGAATTATAATTGTGTATGATGTGACAGATAAGGTAAGCATTACACTGTTTTAGATGCATTAATCATCATGATATTTTATTTTTACATGATCTTTAGCGTCTAGCCAAATAATCAGTGGTTCTTAAATATTCGATGTGATTATTTGACGTCACTTGAACATAGTTTGTGGATTCTCTAGCATAAACTGAATTTCTTATCGATTTTACAAGTTTAGGGATTCAGGTTTTCCCATCTGGTACAAATTCATAAACTCAAACTCCGACCCCGTTGTTCAGGATCATCAACTTCGCATTTGAGTCAAGCAACAGAACAAATGTATGAACCATTACTATAGGCAAAATAAGTATCGTGCCATCTATAGTTTGTAACGAGAGCCCGTTGTTTCCTAAATATAAACTACTAGTTTTGCTATTCAGAATAACCAGTGATTGTGGGCGTTTTCGTGTTTTGTCGGTGTTGATTCTATTTCTAACTACTCACATAGTTGATAATAATGATTATTCAAATTCAAGGTAAGCTTTAATGCAGTTGGATACCATTGATCCAATTATATCTAGTTACAGTGGGCAAAATATCAAGTACTATGGTAGTAGCTCTTTCCTTATGGGATTATGTTGGCTTACTGAGTGATCACCTGGTTTCATTATTTTCACTAGGCTTTGTGAAATATGCTATAGAAGCTATTGTTAACTTCACTACCATTTAGTCTTTTAACATAAGGCTCCTGGATTTGGTTTGTCTCTTTTGCACTGTTTGTGATGCTTATGTCCATCTCACCTCACATTTATCTTCGCCTATCTTGTTAATTCGCTCTTAATAACCCGACTGTGCTGCTACCTTAATGTGGTAGTCGGGCTTGCCTATCGTGATGACTCAATCGGACTATACTGACTAGAAAAATCGTTTCTCAAGGTCATACCATGCTAGGCATGTCGATTGAAAAGCGGTGAGACTACAAATAGCAAATATGAGGTCGGAGGGCGACGTCGTACTGCCAGCTGTACAGAAGTGTGACGGTGGTAAAGTGTTGCCCACGAATAACCAACATGACAGCGATACTGCCCACGAAGGAAGGGTGGGATTAGAAAAGGTCGGCCCTATAAATACACACTTCACGTTACCCCACGGATTTCCGTCCACGGCAGTAAGGCCTAAACATGTCAATCAGTCAGTCAGTACAACGTAGAACTTGGTACATGCGTACATCAGTTCAGGTTGCCATGCCTCAATTAGCAGAGAGAGATTAAATTGTCGAACCACATCCCAGAGTTGATATTAATGAAGATGATGAAATTTAGAAGAATATGATTCAATAAAAGCGAAATATGATGAGTTCAGAAGTTTAGGATTTGGAGGAAGGCAAGGAGTGGATGTACTTGCATCATTGCGAAAGATTTCGAGCCATGTCACCCAAAGTCTCTAACCATTTGTTACGATCATCCCGCGGACTCCAACCAGGTAATCTGCATCTGTTAGCATGGCTCAGCCCAATTTCGAATGACTTACCGCTCTCATACCTCTAACAGCACACAAGGTTATCGTCATTTTAACCGAATTCCTATTCCCAAAAATGCTCCTACCCCTACTTCTCTATCCTCAACTTCCTAATGTACCATCAATGCCAACAATTCTAGCTCACGCAATAATGCCCTGGGCCTACTGAGACCACACTCCAAACTCCATATTGTTGCATTTAATGTACGGATTCTATCAAGTCTGGCAGGCATGCCTCCCTAGCTAAGGTATAATCCCGCGCCATCGATGTATGTTGTCTCTAAAACGCGCCTGCAGGATCCTGGCGTGGTCATTCACTAAACCTCACCTAGTCAGTATGAGCACCTACGCGATACACCCTTCCTTGATTGGCGACTTCGCATGAACTCGTGGCTTAGTCAGTGTAGGTGCTGCGTTAACTAGAGAGCAGTACAGGTATTTTTGAATGAATACCTGTCAACAGTTGCCTACGTTTCGTCCGCTCTCACTGACTGCAGCCGGATGAAGTGAAAAATGATTTTTTTTGACATATTGTCTTACTTTTTAGGAATTGGTCTCCTTCCAGGAAATCCACTTATTGCTTTAGAATATGCTAATGATAGTCATGTTTGACGAAGACTTTGATAAAATGCAGGATCTTTTAACAACAATATGCAACAATCCAGGCGTGTTCGGAATACGTTTCTCCCCCTCTAAACGCAAACCGTTACTTCAGAACTGATCTTTGTCAACATCTGAGCTGAAAATAGGGGTGAGTTAGTTGAGCACATCGACCACTTATCTTGGTAGTCTGATCTGCCCTGATGAGTTGGTCTTTGTCGAAGTCTCGGTACGGATCAAAAAAACTTTGGCTTTTGCCAACCTACGTCACCTATGGCCTAAGTAAGATATCCGTCTCTCAATGAAAGGAAGAGTATACTGCACAGCAGTTCGCTCAGTTTTACTATAGGGATATGAGATGTGGCCATTAAAGGTAGACGACACTCATAAGTTATTGGTATTTGATTATCGATGTCTTTGTAACATTTTTCGTGTTAGCTGGGATCACTAAGCAAGTAAGAGCGAGATTGGATACCGGTCATTAGACAAAAGTGATAAATCAGTTGACGAGGTTGTAAATCTTCATCGCCTGAGGTGTTTGGAACATGTGTTGCGTATGCCATCAATTGCCTACCTTGAACCTTGATGATGACTGATATAAGGAGTAGGATGGAAGATAAGTAGGGGCGATGGAACCAAAACACGGTATCAGTCCATGAAGTTGTTGACTGCCGGTTTGAGTCGTTTCGGTAGACGCAGGTTACCTGGTCGGGGTCCGCGCGAATTCCGTAGCCAATAGTCGGAAACTTAGTGACGTGACTAGGAATCGGTCACAGTGGCGCAGATGTATCCACTCATTGTCCTCCTTTAAACCGTTAGCTTAAAATTATTTCACATCTTGCTTTCTGCGCTCCATTTCTTTCTGCCTGAACCATTTTCTGTATAATTACTCTTTGTTTTTGTTATTATTATCACTGAGGTAACTTTTACTAATGTGATGTTAATCTTACTTTGCTTTAGAGGTATGGCAACTGATGCACACACTTGCCAGGTCCCATGTTGATCATACATACATACCTAAACATCTTAAATAACGTCACAAGCATATTAGGGATGCGTTTCTCCATCCAAATGCAAAATGTTACTCCAGTACTGGTCAGCATTGCCTAGATTAGTCATAGGTAGTAAAGTAGTTCAGTACGTTGACCACTTTACTTATCTCGGAAGTTTCATCATCCCAAGTGAGTCGGTATCTGATGAAATTTCAGTGTGGATTCTGGTAGTTTGTTTAACTTTTACCAACCTACGTCACTTCTGGCGTAGACGAGATAGCCGGCTTAATGTTAGACGAACCAATCGAAGAGGTTGCAAACCTTCATCGAGCGAGATGATTGGGACATGTGTTGAGTATGCCTAACCACCGTCTGTCTCATTGTGCCATGCTTGATGGAGTAGGAGCGGCCAAACCAAAACATGATGTCAGTCTATGAGGTCTTTGACTGCCATTTTGGTAGGTGCAGGCTATCTGGTTTAAGTTCGCAGGACAGTCGTGATCAGTGGTTGGAGACGCTGAGTGACGTGGTTCAAAATCGGTCACAGTGGCGTAAATGTATTCATTTTTATGTTCTGCTAGATCCTAAGTTCCACTATCCTTCAATACTCTCACTTGTTTCATTCCTTCATGTTGAATTATGCCGTTTTGTTGATCGTGTGAATTTGATCTCGTCGTGCTAATGTGGTATGGCAATTTGAACTAATACGCATACGCGTCGAGTTCTACGTCGTATGTGAATAAAATGAAAACTGATTGCTACTTGATATTTTTGGTAAGTTTGATTAATTGTTGTTGGTTACTTTTTTATCCCTGTTTTTGGTATAAACGAATAAATAATTTTCTGATTGTTCTATATCTCTTCCATTGATTCCACTCCTAATACTTTATCATTTTCTTTTTAGACATCATTCATCAATGTCAAAAGTTGGCTTCAAGAAATCGAACATTATGCTAATTCTACAGTCAACCGACTTTTAGTTGGTAACAAATGTGACTTGCCAAAGTCACGTGCTGTTGATACGGTTGATGCAATGGTATGTAAAACCATTTATGTAATCACGTAGATTCAACAAAAGATATCCTTACAACTGTCAGCTTATTTTTAAACTGTTACATTCTTCCGCTTGAGTTAATATTAGTACTTGAAACGAGCTTCTACGCTAACGTATACATACTTTATTTGAGTCCATCGTTCATCCATTCTTTGTCCTTCCCCAGATTCTAGGTTTATGTATTTATCGTAATTTTTTCCACTGATTTATATATTTTTTGGATCCTATGTGCGATCCCCAATCATCTCCATCATTACTAATACTGTTACCACTGCCACTCTTGGATTCGGCTTGACAATTTCATCTCTGCTAATTGGAACATAGCAACTTGAACTGATGTACGCACATACCAAGTTCTGAATTGTAATTGAGTCAATGCAATTGGCCGTCATGTCAAACGATCTCTTATGCTTAAAGTTGGTACTTACTAAACATAAACGATTGTCTAAACATTATTTCGGCGGACAGTCAACATTATCCGTTTTCTGGGCTGGAATACCAAAACACCCACTTAAATGTCTTTTAGTTTGATTTAGACTTTAAAATCACCTGCTATGAGTACCTAATGTGTATGTTTGGCTTTATGAAGACATTAAGAAAGTTTTCCGTAAAATTCATCTTCCGCTTCGTCCGGGTTGCAGTCAATTAGAGCGTATGCAGAAACGATGAAAAGGCAACTACATTTATCCTTGTCATTCTGATTTCAGGGAACCGTTTAATCGGATAACATCATCGATGACTGTCGAGAGGGATCCACTTAAAAGGTGCGTGTTCCGCTCTCATATTTTGTGCCATATCTACACCATCCAGCCTTCGAAAAGTTGTTGTCGGATCACCAGATAAGTGAAGGCTTCTCCAAATAGGCCAGGTTAAGTCAAATGAATGACCACTCTAGGATTCAATATTCATGTTTCGGAGACAGCATGCATCTATAATATGAGATCCTAATGTGTTAGCCAGAAAGGGCTTCTACTTGATTTGATGTAGAATTCGTACGTTAAAAACTCCAATGTACATTTTGGAGCATGGTTTTAGTAGACTGAGGACAGTTTCGTGAACTATATTCGTTGGCACTGGTGGCATGTAAAAATAGAGTTGAGAACAAATTTAAGGTTGGTTGCGACGGTCGAAGGTAGATTTGGGATCGAAAGATTTTTGCTTAAAGTATCAATCAATCAATGCCTGTTACCCCATGCGGAGCATAGGCTGCCAATCAGCCTTCTCCAACCAACCTTGTCCTGTGCTTTCGTTTCCAGCTCTTCCCAAGTGCTCTTCATTCTCTTCATGTCTGCTTCCGATTCCCGACGCAGTGTTCTTGAGTCTTCCTCTTTTCCTTTAGCCTTCAGGATTCCATGTTAATGCTTGTCTTGTGACACAGTTTGGTGATTTTCTCAATATGTGTCCTATCCACCTCCAGCATTTACTCCTAATTTCTTCCTCAACTGGATTTCAAGTGATTTGTTCTCTGCCATAGAAGGTTGTTGTTGATGGTATCTGACCAGCGGATCCGAAGTATCTTACGCAGACAGTTGTTTATAAATACTTGTATCTTCTGAAGGATGCTTCTCATAGTTCTCCAAGTTTCAAATCCATACAACAGAACTGTCTTCACATTTGTATTGAAAATTCTAACTTTAATTTTGGCTGGCAGTTGGTTTGAGTTCCAGATGTTTTTCAGTTGTAGAATTGCTGCCCTTGCCTTTCCAATCCGCACCTTCACATTTGCACCAGACCCTCCTTGTTTATCGATGATGCTGCCCAATTATGTAAAGGATTCTACATCTTCCAGAATTTCTCCGTTAAATGCAATTGGGTTGGTGTTCGTTGTTTTGCATCAAAGTATCTTGCTTTTCCTCTTGTGTATGTTGAGGCCTACAGCTAGCTGCCGAGGCTGGTGCTGCCTTGCCCGTCTTCATCTGCAGTTGTTGCTCTGTGGGATAGGAGAGCTAGATCATCAGCAAAGTCTAAGTCATCTGGTCACATCCATGTTATCCACTGTATTCCGAGATTGCCTTGGGATGTTGCAGTCTTCATGATCCAGTCAACCACCAGCAGGAAGAGGAATGGAGAGAGTAATCAGCTTTGTCTAACACCGGTTTTCATTTCGAACGAATCTGTGAGCTGACTTCCATGGACGATTTTACAATGTAGTTCGTCGTAAAAATTCTGTATGATAATGAATATTTCTTGGGTACGCCATAATGTCGAAGAAGGCTTTATAATGTTCTTCTATCCACGCTGTCGAATGCTTTTTTCGTAGTCGAGGAAGTAGATGCAAAGTAGTAAATTCCATTCAATTGATTGTTCATCAATGAACCTTATAGTAGCGATTTGGTCGATACACGATTGGTTTTTATAGAATCCAGCCTGTTGATCTCGACGTTGGGCATCGACTGGATCTTTCGTTTGGTTCAATAACACTGTTGAAGATATTTCCTAGTATTAAAAGAAGAGTGATGACTCTGTAGTTTTCGCAGTTGCTGAGATCTCTCTTTGGTATCTTGATAAGGTATCCTTCTTTCCAGTCTGTTGGCACTTGTTCTTCCTCCCAAATCTTTCTGAAGAGAATGTGGAGTATCTTTGCAATTGCTTCCATATCTGCCTTAAGTGCCTCAGCTGGTATGTTGTCTGTCCCTGGTGACTTGCCACTCTTGATTTGTCGGATGCTTGTTTTGATTTCTTCGAGTCGGTCGGTGTTTATGAGAAGATCCGTGGCTGCTGCTTCGATGACTAGTTGGTTCAGTGATGCTGGTCTTTTCAAGACTTCTTCGAAGTGTTTTACCCACCTGTTTCGTTGTTCATTCACTACAGTGATTGGTTTACCATCCTCGTTCTTAAGTGGCCGTTCTGGTTTACTGAATTTTCCAGCTACCTTCGTCGTTGTATCGTATAGGTGCCTTATGTTTCGTTCTCTTGAAGCTTTTTCCGCCAGTCATTGCTAGGTCCTCAATATATTTCCGTTTATCCAACCTGATGCTCCTCTTCACTTGCTTTTTGATTTCTGTGTATTCGGCCTGTGCTTTGGCTTTCTCTGTTCTTGTCCGGCTGTTATTAATTGCTGCCTTTTCGCTCCTCCTTTCTTCGATTTTGTCTAGAGTACCGACAGAAATCCATTCATTTTGGTGTTGTTTCTTGTCACCCAAAATCTCCTGACATATTGAAGTTATTGTTTTTTCAATTTCTTTCCCATTGTCCTCCATATTTGTACCACCTTCTTCTAATAGATCATGAAGTGCCTGGAACTTATTGTTGAGGTTTTTTTTGAATTGGTTGTGTTTGTTAGTATTCCTGAGTAGGGCTGTGTTAAACGTTTGAAATACTGCTGTTCCAATTGTCCAGTGCTTCTTCAGCTTCAATTTCATTTTAGCCACCACCAGATGATGATCTGAAGCAATGTCAGCTCCTCTCCTTGCTCTTACGTCTTCCATGGTTCTTCTAAACTTCTTATTGAAGCAGATGTGGTCGATCTGGTTCTCCGTAATATGTTCCGGTGAAACCCATGTAGTTTTGTGTATGCGTTTGTGGGAGAATACGGTGCCACCTATAATCATTTTGTTGAAGGCACATAGGTTAGCAAACCTCTCACCGTTTTCGTTCTCTTCTCACAGTCCATGTCGTCCCATGGTGTCTTCATATCTGGTGTTGTCCATTCCAACCTTGGTGTCTCCTACCAGAATGGTCAGGTCCTTGGCTGAGCATTTATCGATGGTTGATTGCAGCCTTGCATAGAACTGGTATTTGTCGTCATCGTGGCCGTCGTTGGTGGGTGCATAGCACTGGATGGCATTCATTATAATCCCTTCCTTCTTCGTCGTAAAAGATGCTTTGGTGATTCTAGGTCCATGAGGTTTCCATCCTATAAAGGCCTTCCATGCTTCTTGGTACATCATTGATGGTACTCCTTGTGTATGTAAGGCATTTTCTTCGTGACCAGAGTATGAAAACACTTCTCCTGAGGATAATCTTTGCTGTCCAACTTGTAGCCAATGGGTTTCACTTTTTTTAAGTATCTTCAGGTTGTATCCTTTCATTTCTACAGCTATTTGCATGCTTCTTCCTCTCTCCCACATCATGCGAACATTCCATGTACCTATATTAATGGTTGCTCTGGTTGTCAGAAGAGGCATCGGCCTCGTGGCTTTCTAAGAAACTCGGTTTTTATCATGAGGCATCATAACAGACCTTCCAACTCCCAGGGCAGAGTTAAAGTGGTTATGAAGGTTTTTACTGGTTAGCGTTTTTTTAGCAAGGTTGTTGTTTTGCCGTTTGGGGTTGCTAACCCCATGCCCAACCCTCCTTTATTCGGTCTTGGGACCGGGAGCAACCCTAGGGGGCTCCAGGCGGAGTTACTAAGAGTATGGGGATAGTTATTTATTCCCTGTTGTTTGCATCGTAGGAGCGTTTTTTCTCGAGTTACGTGAAAAGGAAATTGAGTTAAGTATGTTATTGAAGTGTGACTGCCGCGCCAAAAAGACAGCTGCATGAGGTCGGCCACACGGTTTTTCTGTGAATGGCTTTTGATGTGTTAAGATCTCACCACCGGTGTTAAGTGAGGTTTGAATTTTTAGGCCCTACTGTACCTTTGTGAGCAAGCAGAATGGCCACAAAGTTGGTTGTCTGGATAGGGAGGGGGAAACTCCTTACTACCGTCTTCTGTAAATTCGGCAGTACGACTTCACTTCTGTACTTTGGGTTTACTGTTTCTGGTCTTGTCACACTTCAAACCACCTGTTTTACATAACAGGACTTTATGAGACGAATGTTCTAGCCAATATAGCCTGATTGGGTCATCACGATAGGCCCGACCACCATATCAGGGTTATTCACATACGACGTAGAACTCGACGCGTATGCGTATTAGTTCAAATTGCCATACCACATTAGCACGACGAGATCAAATTCACACGATCAACAAAACGGCATAATTCAACATGAAGGAATGAAACAAGTGAGAGTATTGAAGGATAGTGGAACTTAGGATCTAGCAGAACATAAAAATGAATACATTTACGCCACTGTGACCGATTTTGAACCACGTCACTCAGTGTCTCCAACCACTGATCACGACTGTCCTGCGAACTTAAACCAGATAGCCTGCACCTACCAAAATGGCAGTCAAAGACCTCATAGACTGACATCATGTTTTGGTTTGGCCGCTCCTACTCCATCAAGCATGGCACAATGAGACAGACGGTGGTTAGGCATACTCAACACATGTCCCAATCATCTCGCTCGATGAAGGTTTGCAACCTCTTCGATTGGTTCGTCTAACATTAAGCCGGCTATCTCGTCTACGCCAGAAGTGACGTAGGTTGGTAAAAGTTAAACAAACTACCAGAATCCACACTGAAATTTCATCAGATACCGACTCACTTGGGATGATGAAACTTTCGAGATAAGTAAAGTGGTCAACGTACTGAACTACTTTACTACCTATGACTAATCTAGGCAATGCTGACCAGTACTGGAGTAACATTTTGCATTTGGATGGAGAAACGCATCCCTAATATGCTTGTGATGTTATTCAAGGTGTTCAAGTGATTCTCCATATTTTCAGAGTCTTCACCAAATAGGACTATATCATCTACGTATTTTACGTCGGCGTGTGGGTTTCCGCGGAAAAGGTCAATTCCTGAATGGTTGGTGGAAGAATGAATGATTTCTGGAAAACATTTATAACGAAGTTAACCAAAAAAGAGGACATTAATTGTTGAATTTGTTGATCATCACTCAAAATTAACAATGTTCGTGACAGTTCATCGTTAGCTTGACCAATGGAGTAGCGAGCGTTTATAAAGTTTATGTACTTCGTTGGTTCACCTTTTATTATCAAAACTGCCATAGGATCTCTTAATACACGAAATCAAATGCTGCTTTCAAGTCAGGAAATGCAACTATTGTCGGACAATGGCAGCTTTGTTTGTGTTCTAGGATCTGAGGAAGAGTAGACGTCTAGTCAATGCATCTTTGTTGGGGTCTGGAACCAGCCTAGTTTTCCCGAATTGGTTGTTCCATGGCTTCAAACAAACACCAATAGATTACCGTGGCTTGTATCTCAAACATTATGTTAGTCAAACTGACCCCTGTGTGGTTGTCACAAGAGAATTTTTGTCCTTTCTTATAATCTAGATTGATCAGTGATTTTAACCATTCGGATGGGATTACGTCAAGTTCCCGAACTTTAGCTTATATGTTTTAATCTTACCTTTAAAAACTGGGCCCATTAAGATATTTGTGGTCAATCTGTCAGGACCTGCTGCTGTCCCTCGTTTCAATTTACTTGTGCCTTTTGCACCTTACTAAGAGTTTGGGGTTGACATGTGTCAATTTTTCACACAGGTAGTTCGTGGACAGTCGAAAACGGAGGGTAGCTGGACTCCGTTTGAACTTTTCATGAAAGTGTTCAACGCATCGGTCTCATCTTCTAGATTGAGAGTGGATCATTGACTTATCCTTTTCCGAAATAGTCTCACTAAAGGTCATTTTCTTAATACTAGTTTCTTTGATGAGTCGGGATGGTTGTATAATGTCACCTATCTCCGCAACCCTTTTCATCACTTTTGATTTCGCCACCCACCGCTGCCCACGATCCTTGTGTAAACTTTTTATTAGTCTACGTTTGAGTAGTTGTCGTTCTTCATCATTCTCTGAGCTTACAGGGATGAGTTTTCGAGCCTCCATTAGTGCAGTAGAGGTTTCGAAAATCTATTGACCTTTTCTAACCTTTATATTTTGGTTGCCCGACCGTAGCTGCTACCTTGACGTGGTGGTCGGGCTTGCGTATCGTGATGACCTTAACCGAGCTATACTGGCTGGAACATATGTTCCTGTAGGTTCTACCATG
Organism: Schistosoma japonicum; assembly: GCA_025215515.1. Taxonomy (NCBI): domain Eukaryota; kingdom Metazoa; phylum Platyhelminthes; class Trematoda; order Strigeidida; family Schistosomatidae; genus Schistosoma; species Schistosoma japonicum. Next base: position 80,084,997 of record CM046061.1, read on the forward strand.
CCAGGCAGGTCGATTGGAGAACGATGAGACTAAAAGCAGCTACTCAAGGTCTGAGGGCGAAGTCGTACTGCTGACTGCAGAGGGGTGTGACAGCAGTAAGATGTTTCCCTCGGACAACCAGCATCTTCAGCGATGCTGCCTTCTCACAAGGAAGGAGGGGTTAGAAAAGGTCGGCCCTAAAAATGTCACCTCACCCTACCTCACAGATTTCCGTCTCCGGCGGTATGGGTGCCCACTAAGGGCTTTTAAGTGCGGAGCTAATACTCAAAAAACTTTTCATAATAAGGCCGTGCGTGACAGGCCTCAAGCAGTTGTCCCTTGGGCTCTGCGGTCACGCTCTCAGGTCTCTAAGACCAACACTAATCTACCTTCTTCAGGTTCCTCAAGAAACACCCTTCCATGGTGTGGGCAGCCAGGAAGTGAAAACCGCCCTCATACCTCTAACAGCACACGAGATCATCTTGTTCGAAGCCAAATCCCACCTTCAACTCTTAATAACTCTCTTATCACCATGCCTAATCCTTCTAACAAGATTTTATCGCCTTGCATCTCTAATGCTAGTGATTTGAGTTCATGAAACGTTATCCCTGGTCTCCTAAAACCGCGCACTAAGTTATATATTGGAGCTTTCAACGTTCGAACATTATGTCAAATAAGACAACAGGCTTCCTTAGCCATGACTCTAGAATCTCGTTCCATCAATGTCTGCTGCATCTCTAAAACGCGTATACAGGATCCAAACACAGTCATTCGCTTGACCTCACCTTATGAAAATAAGGAATCTGCTCGGTTCACTCTTCGTGTTTCCGGGGACCCCACTGCTACCACTCGAGGCCTTGCTGGTGTAGGTATAGCATTAAGTTTAAAAGCTGAACAGGCTCTCCTCGACTGGATTCCAATAGACAGTCGCTTGTGCGCAGTCCGTCTAAATGGAACGGTAAGGACTCGTAAAGATAGGGACACACGCCGTTGTCTCTTTGTTGTCTCTGCCTATGCTCCCACTGACTGCAGCTCAGATGAAGTGAAAGATGAATTTTACAGAAAGCTTTTTGACCTTCTATGTAAAGCTAGGCGCACTGATGTAGTAATAGTGGCGGGTGATTTTAATGCCAAAGTAGGTAGACTAGATGAAACCGAAAGGCATCTAAGTGGATCATATGGTGTTGAGGCTCAACGAACAGACAATGGCGACCGGTTACTACAACTTTGTTCAGACAAGCGTTTATTTCTCGCAAACACCAACTTAAAGCATAAGGAAAGACATCGGTTGACATGGCGGCCTCCGAAATCAACCCAACGCTGGACTCAAATAGATCACATTGCTAATAGCCATCGTTGGAGAGGCTCGATAGAAGACTGCCGCTCGTTTTGGAGCACATGTTTAGACTCAGATCATGCCTTAGTGCGAGCGCGTATTAGTCTGCGTCTCACTTGACGTAAAAGATCCACGACAAGGATCCCCCTCAGAGTTCAACTTAATGATGAAAAAGTCAAAAATACATTTCAGGAACAACCAAAAAACCAATTAGTAAACGGCGTAAACTGTACTCATCCTGAGCTAGCCTGGAATAATATCCAAAAAGTTGTTGAAAGAGCAGTAATATCTACTAATAAACTAGACCAAAAGGTTAAGAAAACTCAGTGGATTTCAACTGCATCTACTTAACTGGGAGATGCTCGGCAACACATCCTGTCTGGTTCTGAACATGATGAGGAACGAAGACAACTTAAACACAAACTGATTAAAAGCTTACGCAATGATCGTGAGCAGTGGTGGGTGGCGAAAGCTAAAGAGATGGAAAAGGCAGCGGCAATAGGTAACAGTAGGCAACTGTTCAGACTTATCAAGGAAACGGGTATCAGGAACCCAACTGTAAGTGAAACTATCTCAGACAAAGATGGTTCCATTATTCACTGTCAATCCAGAAGATTAGACCGATGTGCAGAACACTTTAGGGAACAGTTCAACTGGCCCACGGCGTCATCCCTGCTGCCCACCATCCCCAAACAATCTGAATGGCAAATTAACATTGGTCCCCCAAGTCTCAGTGAGGTTTTGAAGGCTATAGGAAACTTAAAGCGAGGGAGAGCGGCAGGACCAGATGGATTGACTCCTGAGATATTTAAGGACGGTGGTCCAGTTTTAGCAGCCAGATTAACTGAGATCTTGGCTAGAATTTGGGAACTAGACGTAATCCCATCTGACTGGTCTCGAACACTAACCATTCCGGTTTTTAAGAAAGGACAGAAGTCCTCGTGTGACAATTACCGAGGAATCAGTTTAACGAATATAGTGTCTAAAATACTAGCTTCAATAATACTTCGACGTCTAACTAAAGCTCGTGAAGAGCAAACTCGAGAAAACCAAGGTGGTTTCAGACCTGGACGTGGTTGAATAGACCAAATATTCACACCTAGGTAGGTTCTAGAACATAGGCACACTTTCAGACGCCCAACAATAGCTGTTTTTCTTGAGCTTAAGGCAGCGTTTGACTCTATTGATCGTAAGGTTATGTGGCAATGTCTGTCATTGAAAGGCGTACCGGAGAAGTACATTAACCTTATACAAGCTCTCTACTCGAACACCACATGTCGTGTTAGAGCTTATGGCAGATTGTCTTCGGAATTGACCACTTCTAGTGGTGTTCGCTAAGGTTGTCCGCTATCTCCATTTTTATTTAATTTTATTATGGACATGGAGTTAACATTGTCATCGTCTGATTTCTCTGGGGTTGACCTCCTTCCAGGAGATAAACTTACTGACTTGGAATATGCCGATGATATAGTTCTACTGAGTGATGATGCTGATAAAATGCAAAATATTTTGACAACCTTAAACTTGAACGTAAGCATATTTGGGATGCGATTCTCCCCATCCAAATGTAAAATGTTACTTCAGGACTGGCTTAATTCGGCACTAAAGTTAGTGATAGGAAGTGAAACTATTGAATGTGTTAACCGTTTTACTTATCTCGGGAGCCTCATCAGTCCTAACGGTCTGATGTCCGATGAAATCTCGGCCCGTATACATAAGGCCTGATCGGCTTTTGCCAACCTGCGTCACTTGTGGCGTAGGCGAGACATTCGTTTAATGACAAAAGGACGCGTTTACTGTGCAGCAGTCAGATCCGTTTTACTTTATGGATGTGAAACATGGCCTTTAAGGATAGAGGATATTCTTAGGATCCTAGTATTCGATCATAGATGTCTTCGAATCATTGCTCGTGTTTGCTGGGACAACTGAGTAAGCAATGCATGGGTTAGGAATAGAGTTCTAGGTAAATACGGTAAGGCTATTGATGAAGTAGTGAATCTTCACCAGCTGAGGTGGTTAGGACATGTGTTGCGTATGCCTGACCACCGTCTACCTCGACGAGCAATTTTGTCTGTTGTAGGAGTCGGCTGGAAGAAAGCTAGGGGTGGCTAAACAAAAACATGGCACCAATCCATGAAGTCGTTGACGATTGGGCTGAGCCATGTTAATAGATGTAGACTACCTGGTCGGGGCCCACACGACGAGCGTAACAAATGGTTAGAGACTTTAGGTGATATGGCTCAAAATCGATTGCAATGGCGCAGGTGCATCCACTCCTTGTCTTCCTCCAAATTCTAGTTTTTGAGCTTATTATAATTTTCTCTTTACTGAATCACTTTTTATCTGAAATCTCATCTCTGATCTGTATGCCTTTCCATTAATACTTACTCTACTCTACTACCTTCCCCTACTCTGTGATTTGGTCCGACAATGTAATCTTTATCTGCTAATTGAGGCACGGCAACTTGAACTGATGTACGCATGTACAAAGTTCTATGTTGTAGCTGATGATGATGATGATATTTTGGTTGGAAGCAGATTGTGCTGTTACATTTATAATTGCCTTAAAATTGTCTCAAGCTTTCATGGATGCACGTTCTAAACATGATCGACTAACTGTTCAGCTAACTCTTCTCTAAATGTATTCTTGGCTTTTCATTCACAGACTGGCAACCGAGGGATTTTCTAGTTGTGACCTTTCTGCATCCGGCAAAACGTATGGACAGTCCTCCTACAGAGCTAATACTGACATGATCTAATTGTGTCCATCGTTGAGTTGATGTTGAGGGGGAGGGAGTCGCTATGTTACACAATGTCTTTCCTTATACTTGAAGTTTGTGCTTGCTAAGAATAAGGAATAATCTAAACATAATTGTCGAAAATGGTCTCCACTACTCGTTCGTTGGGCTGGGCACAAGGAAACCCACCGGAACATTTTTCAGCCTGATTTAGCCTACCAATTAAAGCGTTAAAATATCCTGCTATGGTCACTTTTTCTGAGTGTTTAGTTTTCTGAATGTTAGAGAACTTCCTGTTGAATTCCTATTTCACTCCATTCGAACTGCAGTCAGTGGGGGGGGGCATAGGTAGAGATTACAAGAAGGTATTGGCCTATATCTCTGTCTTACTGTACCATTTAAACGGACAGCGCATAGATGGTTATTGACAAAAATCTATTCAAGTAGTGCCTGTTTTGCTCTTGATCGTAGTGCTATACCTACAGCAAGGTCACGACAGCTTGTTGCTAGATCCCCCAGTAAACGAGTATATCGTGCTTGTTCTCTGGACCAATTAAGTGACGTCAAATAGATGATTACTCTTGGGTCCTGTATTCATGTTTCCGAAACACTGCATGCATCAATCGCGAGAGATTCAAGAGTTTCGGCTAATGAGGCCTGTTCAATTTGATAAGTGGTTAGCAACATTAGAAGTGCCAACATGAAGTTTAGACTATGGTTCCAGGAAACTGGAAATGAAGCTTCGTGGAATCAAGTCACTAGTGGGACGTATGGGAGAAGTGAGAAAAAGATGAAGGATTAGAGTAAGGTAAGGGAGTTATAAGGGAAGTAGAGATTTGATTGTAAATGGGGTGATCTCGAGTGCCGTTGGACGTATTAGGACGGTTATCAATTCCTGGTTCCCCACATCGTAGAGTGGCTTTTGGATTGATGTGGCTGAAAAACAAATTGGGCTAGGGTTGGTTTTAAAAACCTAGAAGCGTGACCACAATGCCTAAGAAACAACTGCTTGACCCCGATCACACGTCGTTTCTGAGTTTCATCCATTCATAATAAATGGATTCATTCATTATTATTGAGGTACACCAATCTTTTATTGATCGAGGCTGATACCTAGACGCGATGGTCGGATTTGATACCTCATTGGAGCTATGTTGTCCGAATCACCTATTGTTGTAGGTCCTATCATGTAAGGCCGGTTTTTTGAAGAGTGGTATGACTAAAAGGGAAAAACTAAGGCTCATGGATAGGGTTGTACCGTTGACTGTGGTGACGAGGCTACCTCACGAAAAAAAATAATGGGCTAGAAAAGGTCGGCTTCTAAAAGTCTTATAATTTTGTCACCAATTTCTGTTACTGGTGGTAAGTTCTTAAACGTATTGAGTCTACACATCCAAACTCCATCCACTACCGGTCTTAATCAGTTGTCCTTCGCTTGTGCTTTAGTGTTGACAAAACCACTACGAATCCGACTTTCTCTTCAGGTACTTTAAAAAAATGTATCTTTCTACGGTGTAGTTACCAGCCCATTAGTAACTGATTCATTACCTAACAGCAATAAAGATTACTTTTTTTATTAACGATCAGACCTCTTCTTTTCGTATTATCCACCTTTCTATGACCGACCCCCCCTCTCACTACCAGTGCTAACGATTCCAGTTTTTTAAGTGTTATTCCGAATCTGAATCCATACCTTGAACTTCGTGTTGAAACTTAATATTCGAATCTTAACTCAAGCAACAAGACTCGTTAGCTATTACTCAAGAATATCGTACTATTGATATTTACTGCGTCTCTGAAACTCGCATTATTTTTATAGTCATCTACTCGGCTTCATCTAATCAGCATGAAGTACCAATGAAATATATTCAACTATCTAGAAACTTGATCGCCACTTCTCGATGCCTTTCTGGAATACGTAAAATATTGTTCATAAACAAAACCGGCTCTCGGTCTTTATCCTGATAAATAATTGGTTACTCACTGTCCTATCAAACGGGTCTGTAAGAAGTCGAAATGATAGGAACGCACTCTTGCCTCTTCATTGTCTCTGCCAACCTGAATAGTAAATTGATTCAATGTTGTTTCTGTAAAGCTTTTAATTTAGTAAACAATATGTATGTTTGTTTATAGAAATGATAGCCAGTCATAATTTTGCGTTGAGCGAAGACACTTATTCAAGTGCTCGGACTTCCGATCATTGAATTACAAGTCTATACTGCCTGATTCAACTTGGGTATAGAGTCAACCTGAAACCGAGATGATAGAACTTAGTCATATTCTCAACCACAGGGTTAATTATAATCTTACTATAAACTCCCTATTATGCATTCAAGTACCTGTCAAACAATAAACTGCGAAAGATTTACTTTCGTAATTGTTTGGGATTCTGTTTAGTCTCACATGTTTCGACATAGGCCAGGACAAAACCACCGAGTGCTTATTCCTATTTTTCATTGATTCCCTATATGATGTCGTTGAATGGTAAATACCAACTTCAACTTGATCACTTCATAAACCACATCTTACTGATAGCACTACATCTTTATTACTAGTCATATTTTGTCTGACTAATTTTTATTAAGTTACTTCCGACTGTTTAGAATTATGTTCCTCTTTTAGTAATTTTTATTGTCCATACATTCGATACTCTAGTCCACATAGATTCATTCTATTTCGGCACTCCGACTCCACAAACCTGTTTGTTTCTACTTTGCCTCATTCTCAATGCATACTAATATTTTATCGTTATCATTACATTAGTAATATCTTTCTATAGCGACGTGAACTTTTCTATCATTATTATCATAACTACTCTGACAATTTTCGTACTACATATTACATTAGCGTCAGTACTTCATTGTTTCCATTATCTCAACTAACCCAACATAACATTTCGTCTATTATGCATTGTATTCACACGATTTATTTTATTACACCGTTTGTAACTCAACACCTTATAACGATATTTTTCCTATCTTTTTTGAATGACCCTTCAACACCAAAATGTAGCATGTGTTGAACAGTAGTCGATATACAAACTCACGATCTAATTCACTCAGCATATTAATATCATATTTCGACCATTACAAAACATTATCCATGGGTTTCTACTATATTACTAAAAGCAATTGTCTACTAGAATATTTCTTAAATCTTCACCTTCTATGTTATGCCTCAGCCTAGTGTACAGATAAGTACATGGTAACTTGAGTTGTTTACTGTTATTAACAATTTGGAGATTTTGTGTTGATTATAGGTTTAGCATTTTGTCATCGTAATTAAGATGAAGACCATGATAATGTATTTATGAAATCCAGTTTTATATACAATTATTCATAAGACGTTTTTGGTTTTCAATTTCACAGAATTTCGCCAAAGAGCATCAAATGCCTTTCCTAGAAACCAGTGCCAAGGAAGCTATTAATGTTGAAGATGCATTCATGGAAATGGCTCGGCAAATCAAAGCAAGTACAGCACCAATGCAAAGTATGTCTTCCAATGTAACAGTTAACAGTACACAACCCGTTACAAAAAGTGGAGGTTGCTGTTAAATAATTTTTTTTGGTAACATTGATACTGTCCACCTTCAACTTTATAATGGTTTATTTCCATGTGATTGTGCGCTAATTAAAATGATTACTGTTCATCTCTCATATTCTTCTTACTACATTACTGAACTTGTGATATTATTTTGTATCTGAAATTCTTGGAACAGGCCATCTCATAGAATTGTATTTGTATTCAGGTGTTTTGTTGATCTGTACACTTATGATCCTGTTCTAATTGAGTTTTATTGATGTATTTTAGTTTCATTTTTTGAAATGGAAATGCCATAATCTTTATCATTTGAAGCTTGATGTACTGCCACCGATACAAGACTGCATTAACATTTTTTTTCTGAAAATTTATACATTCTAAAGAATTGTTTTTCGTTGAAAAACTAAAGAATATCTATGTACCATATCTATTTGTTTAATTATTCAGTGGCACTAATAAATTTGATCTTATTTATTTAGGGGATTTCATTAACCGTATTCGATCTTTTTATTCCACTCTTTGAACGTTTTGGTTTTATCATTTTAGATTTACGTTTCCGGTCTTATATTTTATGCTAAAAATGAAAATAAGGTTAGTTGACGATGATAGGTGTTATTCAGCTCCACGTCGTTTTAGTATGTTCTGAGTGAAGAGCTTCAGTCAGTCAGTCAGTTACAACGTAGAACATAGTACATGCGTACATCGTTCAAGTGATGCTCAGAGCAGATAAGATTACTCCCAATAGGGAATGGTAGTGAGTAATAGATAATGGAAGGCTACGATCAGAGATTATTCAGATAAAAAGTGAAGTAACCTTGACGCAAAATTAGATTCAGTCATGTGAATACCTTGAGAAATGATGGGATCGTGTCAGGGATGCTTTTCTCTCCGAATGTAAAATGCAAGCTTTACGACTGGTCTGCTACAATGCTTTGGCTAGTGTGATAGTCAGTTGTGTTGGCTACTTCACTTATCTTAAAAGCGGTTGGTGTCCGATGAAGTCTTAGTACGAATCCGGAAATTTCATTCACGTTTTACCAACTTGCATCACTTGTAACGTAAGTAAGATATGCATCAGACTGCCTGAGGGTGAGTAGCAGTTCCATCTGCACTAACCTTTTACTTTGAAACATGGTCTGTGGAAATAAAAAACATCCGTAGTCTGTAGATCATTGGTGCTTTCGAAGTGTCCTTAGGTATCATGAAACGATCGAGTTGGTACCGCAAGTTTTATACTGTATTAGCAAAAGATCGCAAGTCAGTTGATGAAGTTGTGAATGTTCATTCGACTGATAAAGCGAGACATGTCACACACGCCCAACTACAGCTTACATCTACGTTTTATAACTAACTGTAAGAGTACTATGGAAACCAGGAGTATCCAAACCAAGAATCAGGACGAGCCCATGAAGGTCGTTGACTTTGTCTTGAACCATGTTGGATAGGTGCAAACTACGCAGTTCACGTTTCTGCAATCAGTGGTTAGAGTATATTGAGTTGCAACTGAAGATATTGTCGCAGCTGCATTCACTCTTTATCTTATAAATCTTAAGTTTCATTATTCTTCCATACGTATCTTTACATTTCTCATTGTCAAACGATGTCGTTATATTATTCTTTTTACTTTGACGTATGCTAATTTGGTATAGCAATTTAAACTAGCTCAGATACGTACCAAGCTCTGTACCACTCACTCCATCGTAAACGATGGTTAGGAGTTTCAGATGATTTCCTATTCTGAAGGAGATAAGAGTCCGATCAGACGGTTTAACAAACAGTTTAAGGAGGATTTAGGGATTTAATGATAGCTAGTTAATCATAACATGAACTAACAAATCTGGTTAACTGAATATTTGGAATAGTCGGTTGTTAAGACTTAGAATTTGACAAAAAGTTCGTATACTCAGATTAATCACAAGCCAATGGGATTTACCACCATGAAAATCGAAATGTAGACATGATTTATGTACGATAGTGGAAAACTGCACAGATCAGCTCAAATGGAACGAATAAAACTGTACTGAAACTTAATATTTCGAATATGCTTATGAGTGGATCTATCCTCACTATTGTCACTAAATTTGGGACTGTGCAACGCAGTATCTCTAACCACAAACGTCACTGCACCTTAAATTCTCAGTTTAGTGAAATTGCAGGATATATCGTTGGTCATCACTAACCGAACTCCAAACTATATCATTAGAATGTTGGGGTGGTTAATGGTCGGACAACTCCAACGTGTGTCTCAATCATCTCGTATAAGTATCAACCTTCTCATAGTACCCTCAACTGAAAATCGCTTAATTGGTGGTTTTAACATTTACAAGAATTCCTCTGAAGACAGTATACTTGAAAAGTTTTTATTTATTTGCTTTTTGACCAAATTAACACAGGCAGCCGACCAGCATTCTCCAAACAACCCTGTCTTCAAATCACCTTCCCAATTCATCCCAACTGCACTTCATTCGCCTATTCATATCTGCCTCAAATTCCCTCAGGAATGTATTTATTTGGTCTTCCTCTCTTCATTTGACTTTTACGATCCCACCTTATCACTTGTCTTGTGACACAGTTTGGTGATTTCCTCAATGTGTGTCCTATCCACATTCTCGGTGTTTCCCTAATTTCTTCCTCACTTGGATATTGGTGGATTTGTTGTCTGCTACAGAAGGTTGTTGTTGATAATATCTAGACAACGGATCCGAATTATCTTGTTCAGACATCTGTTTATAACTACGTGTATCGTTTGAATGGTGCATATCCTCGTCCTCTTTACAAGTTTCAGCATCATCCAATAGAATCGACTTGACGTTTGTAATGAAAATTTTGACTGTGTTTTCTGACAGTAGGTTTGAGCTCCAGTCGTTCTTTATTTGTAGAAATGCTCCCTAATCTAAAACAATACATAAATTATAAATAATAAGTGATTCTAATGTAAACCTTTAACAGTCAACTTTAAACGATGTTGTTCTAGGTATTAGCAGAAGCCTAATTAGAACAAATTCCTTGGCAGTTAGTGCTCACATTCATGAATTATTTTCGTTTCCCCGGAATCTAAACCCTTGGTTATCCCAAGCGTTACTATGAAGAGCTATCCAATATCCATCCATCTACGTGGGAAATATGTGTACCAGAAATTTACATTTCACAGACAACCTGCACAAACAATATGTAAATTATCAACATACCGAATCTTGACAGATGCCAGCATGAATTCTCTGGTGACCACTCCAACAACAGACAAACGTAACATAAAGTTTGAGGTCCCCATTCAACAAAGGACCACAAGTCACGAAGTGACAGTACGTTGCTTTTTCGAATTGTGATATTGCATTCTTTAACGTGTGAAGTGTCGGAAACACAGCCAAACGTAACATGTTTTGAAATAAATTCCCAGTGGTTGTAACTACATGAGAACCGAATTCCATCACTAACTTTTCACGATTAATATTGTCCATGATCAGGAAAAATTCAATATTACACAATAATGAGTACTGTATGCAGTCGATTGAAACTAATTATCTTATTTGAAATATTGTTAATATGTCATCGGACAAAATGTGACAGAAGGTAGGTGTAGAATAGGAGGATTTCGAATTTCTTCCAAAAGTCGAGAAAATACTGTTGTGTAGTGTAAATTGTATGAGTTGGGGAGTTCATCATGTTTACGTTTTCTAACCGTTATTGTGGGTCATTTTAATCTAATGAGAACGGTGATAAATCATGTTATTGGTTTCGACTCTTAACTGATGTACTATAAAACGGAAATCCCACAGTTAAATGACCACCTCTTTAGCAGTATGAAGTTAAATGATATTGGAGACGGATCACCAGTTGACGTTAGTTTGTCGTCAACGTAGTGTCCTAGCTAACAATGATAATTTACTTTTGACTATTCTGTACATGGTTGCATTTTCATCAGTAAGTGCACATAAGAGTGCAGTGAATGGATTTGAAGAAGCTACATTTTGTCGCTTGATGATTCTGTATTCTTGTTTATTTTGGAATCAGAAAGAATACATCAAGTTTCACAACTGGAGAAGTGACCTGTGGCGTGTGAATCCAAATCGTGATCATCCCCTAAGGAGGAGGTGAGTTACTTACGTTTCTCAACCAATTCTTAGTAATGCATCATCAAAGTGTGATTGTGTATCATTTATCTTTGACAAAACGTAAGCGTTATCGGACTTTTGGTGCAGAAATCTGTAGCGTAATCATGAATGCAATTCTCTTGCGTGCGACAACAAGACATGATTGAGAAGGTTATCAAAGACAGAGTTTGAAGAAATTGAACCTGTGTCATTTTTATGTACTGTAGTATTAAGTGTTATGAAGATTGTCTATCCTATTGGACATTACGTAATCGCCTGCAGCCTCGAAATGTGGTGGACATTAATCAGTTGGAAGTGATCACTAACTAAATGAATAACACCAACTCATGTAAATTGATGACTGTGTTATGAGACTTTGTACATAATAATAAATAGTATCATTCTGTTAATGTAAGGATTAATAGGAATATTTGAAACTCTGTATGGGAACAAGAAAATGTTGGTGGAACTAAAGTTTAATGGAGAACTTGAGAAACCCAATGAAAGTGAAGTTTTCAACTTGAAGGTCGAGTGAGTATCAGAATCGAAAATGCTTATATTGGATACTCTTTTGGCGGAAAAAAACCGGTCAGAACGGATCCGAGCTATCTTTAGCGACCAGCTGTTTATAAATACCTGTATCCTTTGAATGATGCTTCTTCTCGTCTTCTTTGCAAGTTTCAGCTCCATAAATAATAAATGATACTACTGTAGACCTTCAACAATCCAGTTTCCAGATCCTTATTGTTAAACTCTGGATTGTTGATGCGTTAGTAACTATTGCTAAACAAGTTGTATGATAACAGTTCATCGGTCAAGTGAAAGGGAGCATAATAATAATAGAAATAAATTAATTGATTTACATGCACTAAAAATACGTGAACATTTGGGATTCAAATCAGCTATCGGAAAACACCAAAGTCAATATTTTCATTACAAACGTCAAGTCGATTCTATTGGATGATGCTGAAACTTGTAAAGAGGACGAGGATATGCACCATTCAAACGATACACGTAGTTATAAACAGATGTCTGAACAAGATAATTCGGATCCGTTGTCTAGATATTATCAACAACAACCTTCTGTAGCAGACAACAAATACACCAATATCCAAGTGAGGAAGAAATTAGAGAAACACCGAGAATGTGGATAAGACACACATTGAGGAAATCACCAAACTGTGTCACAAGACAAGTGATAAGGTAGGATTGCAAAAGTCAAATGAAGAGAGGAAGACCAAATAAATACATTCCTGAGGGAATTGGAGGCAGATATGAATAGGCGAATGAAGTGCAGTTGGGATGAATTGGGAAGGTGATTTGAAGACAGGGTTGTTTGGAGAATGATTGTCAGTGGTCTTTGCTTCACGTATGGGGTAAGTGGAGGGTAACAGTCATTGATTGTTTGATTGTCTTAAATTATAAATGTTGGTTTTAATAATTTTAATTTCAAGTCATCTAAGAATGAATATTTTTTTAAGAAGTTTTTACTAAACCGTCACTGATTCTTAATACCTTGCTTCATTAGTATCAGTCTATTCACTCGTTCAGGATATCAGTCTATCATTTAATATAGTAGTAACCAACTTTTAAAACTCCTATACACTATTTTTATCAAGTTAGTTTTGAATAAGGTTGATTCTATTGATGAATCATGCAGAAAAGTGTAGTTCCTAGTTTACCTTCTGTTTTTATTTACTGTTCACTGCTTGTATAACATCATCAAGCTTTCGATATTCATCAATGTAACGTACAATATTTACATTTGATACAATTCATTCTTTGTGTTATTGATTTATCACTTATTTTTCTGTTTAGACGGATAAATTTACTGTTTGATTGATTGATTAACACTTTTTGTTTTCTCTGTTTATTTCAACTTTAGAAAAACATATGCGATACATTCACATGATTACGCAATTACCTATTGTTAATTTCGGTTTAGCGCAAAATTTAATTTCAGAACTGAAAAGTTCTATTGTTAATTTTTCTAACACTTGTATGTCTAAGATGATTTGTCCACAGTTCAATAAAATATTTGACATACATGAGAATAACAGTAAATCATTGTAGTAAGGTCATTGTATCCAATGTAGTTTATTTTGAATTGACGTCGTTATGTGAAGATAGGTATTATGTTTAACTGTTTGCATTTGACACAGATTAATATTGGTTAAGCACTACTGATAACAAGAAAGCACTAGATTGATTTTTCGTTTAAGTGTAGGACTGTTTAACAATGCGTACTATTAATTCCACCAGAGAATCGGTTCATTAACGACTACGAGATCTTCTTGAAACTCCAGGAAGAAGTCATGACTAGTGGATTTCAAACTGGTCCGAAGCGAGGTAGTTATCACCAATGATAATCAATAATCGTCGCACTTTATCATAAACTGATGGGAGCAGGTATTCTCTCATCATATTGAATAACGACCTAGTGGTACAGTGAGTTAGACGTTTGCTAAATTGAAGGCTTGGGTTGAACTCCCTGATGAAATAGAGACTGTGCACTGCTAAAGCACTCCACACCGAGAAGAGACAGCTGTCCAGTACTCCTTGGTTTTCACTGGTGCCCATCTAACATTAATCTGTGACGAACACAAACAACTAAACAGCTTATTTGAATCACTATTGGAAGTGAAATCCGTTTATTACTGCATGAAGCGAGGAGGGGGGGGCGGTGATTCTTTAATCAAACCGTTTAACTTTTACTCATGACGTTGTGAATTCGAATCCCTCTCCACGTACTTCGATTTGAGCAACTGAGTAATATCATTGGCTGTTACATTTATAATGTGACTTGAAGTCAAGTTTAGTAGTCTGTATTTCGTAGATGAGATGGAATTATGTTTTTTTTAAAGAAGAACTTAACGTTGGATATTAGGACATTTAGTCATGGTAATACAGATGATCTCTGTGATCCAGTACAGACACACACACACACACAGAGTTCGATATGTACATCATACATTAACTAGAGTTTTCTTCAACACCTTCGGTCATTCTTAATGAAAAATTATGCTACAAAATGCTAAATGAACGAAAAAGTGACCATAATCACTTGTTACAATACACAGTGAATGATGAGAACGAATGTATTATATAAACTTTAATTTTTGATAATCTATTGAATTTCTAATATACCGCCATTACAAAATAGTAATAATTTAGTCATTTAGATAACAAAAACAGTCTATTCAAACTAAATGTGAATGTACTGATCAGTTGATCAACATCTATTAGGATGATTGAAAAGTGTTGTAAAATGTTCAATTAGGCTGTTACCATTAATTGTAGAAATATTGTTTATAACGAAACTAAACTATGCTATTAATCTTGATGAAACTACTCACCATGAAGGTAACGATTTTAAGTTCATCGGATATATTCGAATAAAAGATGCTTACTTTGTATTGCTTAATTGACATTTTTTGTAATGTTAACGTTATTATTAAGTCGATAAAATATTTGACTGATTCATTTACCGTTGCCTTGTGGTTCTGAATTAAATCGAGCATGGTATGTGCTTCGAATAGTGATGATGTAATGATTCTATGGTGTAGTGTCTGTTGGAAAGTACAGTGTGACATATATGTATGCTGGTTGCCATGTGGATTGTTCTGGCGGTAAGCCTGGTATCTACTCTGACAGACGTCAGTGAAGATTATAGAGTCCAGTGGTACTAATAATACCGAAATGTATACATCGAAATGACGTCACGATCACACATGTCTTTGGGACGAGTAGGAAGAATCATTGGTAAACAAACAGCAATCATAAAAAGAAAACAATAGAGTGAGATGTTCTAGGAATAAATGGGTAAGTTCGGTATTTACGATATAACATAAAGAAATGAGACTTTTCCACTATATTACAGATAGAATGGCGAGAACACTAATACCTATTATTTGGACGTGCTTCTTACTAAGGACGACAATTCATACAGATGATTGGTAAACCTGCTAGCCGCTTCAAAGAGTTAGTTATATTCATCGCTTAGTTGTTCATCAAATTATTTTATTGATCCCAATACCGGTGTTTACACACAAAACATCGAAGCATATTGTCATCACCTTAAAGCGTTTCTAAAATCTTTAAAAGATTCCAGGAATAATGTAATTTACAGTCATATGAATAAGTTCTTTTAACGATCATATTATGACTTTAAACTACATAAATCTATTTCGAATCTTAATGACTTCATTGATCATGTTAAAACTTTGTATCGTCTACAACATTTTAAAGTTTTCTTTTATCCCTTTCTTTCATTATACCCTACTGTGTTCTCATTGGCTTAAAAACCTTTTTAGATCATTTGTAATCAATCAAGTTCAGCATTAAAGTTTAATTACGTCAATTATACATTCAATGTTCAATGTTTCAGATAATTTACTTTTAAGTTAATGCAAATCACTACTAATATCAAGTGATTATGCATAACTTTAGAATGCTATAAATTCACTGCAATTGATAACTTTATTGATTGATGCATAAATGTCAAAATCACCTTATCATAATTACACCGGTAGGTTGTTGCATAACTTAAAAATCATATTTACATAGAATTAAATTGTAATCTGATACAATGAATAAGAATGAATCATTAATGGTTAGTTGTGACCTTCATTTACCTTCATATTTAATCACTATGTGTTAGTTATATAGTTTATCTGTAAATGACAACTTTGATTTTTCTATTATAACAAATTATGATACAAAGAATTTTTTTGTTTGCATTTATTACAGATTGATATTGGTTTGATACCAATGAAAACAAGAAAACATTGAACAACTGTTCCTTCCTAGTATGCCACTCCTTAGCAGTGTACACCCTCGATTCCGTCAGTGAATAGAAACCATGGAATTCAAGTCACATACTGAATGCTTAACCCTTTTCACTACACGGCTGACCAACTGGCCAGTGTCCAATTGTATAATTTCCACTTCCATCAATTTGAGAAATAACGTGACAATCATCCATCGCCACTGATGTTGACTGTCTCATTCGCAACATGTCTTAACTCATCAGAGTTTCAAGAACATCGTGAAGTTAATCACTAGTGAATTGTTTACTGTAATTGAAATGGGATGGTTTGTGAAGATTGGTATTAAGTCCAGTTGTTTGTGCATATAGTAAAATAGAGATTAAACTAAGAATAATATCAACTCTTAATTAGTTTCCAGTTTATCATTTTTAATTTGTATTGTGACTGGCAAGTGGAATCCAGGACGCGCGTTTCGTCCTATTTGGGACTCGTCGGCTGGATGTACCTGCATCCCAATGTTGATGTTCACAGTGGGATTCGAACTCAGTCCGGTTCGTGTCATACGCCACCGCGTACACCACTAGACTACTGAGTCCAGACAGTCACGTTTGTGCAATGGGCGAATTGGTAGTAGTACATCCAGCCGACGAGTCCCAAATAGGACGAAACGCGCGTCCTGGATTCCACTTGCCAGTCACAATACAAATTAAAAATGATAATTACGAATAATCGCTATATCGAGGCGATCCGCACAGGATGCACATATAGCAACAGTGACTGACCAGTTTCAGTCTATAACAAATCAATGGGAATATACAAATTCATTCTACTAGTTTCCAGTTTGTTTTTGCATGATTTTATCGCATTATACAATGCTGTGTTAAATTTATAGTAAAGACACTACGAAGCTGTATGCTTTCAACTTAACCAGTAGTGAGACAATAAATCAAGGATAAGATACAAATGACGTGTTTTTCGGTGTATGTGTGTATATGTACCAATCTAATACTTAGTGATAAAAGAACAATTCCTAGTTTTATATTAGGTATCAAGTAAACTGACAAAAAGTGTATAATTACTTGTCGACAAATTTGAACTCGTTATGATCAACTCCAGTGAACTTGACAGATATATATCCAAAGCAGCACATTCAACTTCAATGTTTACCACGGGGTTTGATTTGGTTACCCTATTACATAATATTAACTCCACACTTATTCAAAACAATTATTACACTTATGACTATTTAAGTCTCCTTCCATTTTTAATTTTGATATTCATCTTTCTCTATTCTTACTATTTTCTTACTATAATTGCAATTGTCTACATTACATTCACATGTTGGGATGGCTCCTGGAAAATTCAACGAAGCCTCCAAAACCCTTGAAGGAGCCGGAGATATTTCATCCAATCACTGATCGATAGAACCTTCCAGAATCTAAACGTGGCACGTTCTAATTGAATAACAGTTGAGATTTCTTAGTTCGGATTAAATGGATTATAGTACTGATTTTTGTTGTTCAGAAAACTGTAAATATACGAATTATTTATACATAACTCACTCTCCATCTTACTTGAATAAAGTTCCTATCTACTCGTCTTCTATCTTAGAAATTTGCGATTATGAGTGTTCAAAGCGTTCAACTGTTAAGGTAGTCTGCAGCTAGTCAAGTTATCAAGTACGAGATAATAACACCATACAATTTTATCATTGTTACTACTATTAATCCAATTAACTGGATATTATAGTCTCTTCTATTATGTTGGATTATATTTACATGATTTTTATTATTACATTGATTGTAATTTGACATATTACAGTGAATGTTCATTAAGTCTTTTGTAAATATTCTGTCAAACTTAAAAAAAACGACACATTTGGATTATATATTAAGACTGTAGTCAAGTTCACTATATTGACGTATAGATTTATCATGTTGACTTACTACTTATATATGCCCTATTTTAGGTGCTGATATATATTTTATCAATGGATTTATGATTGTAGAACCGAATGGTTTAGTATATTTGTCAAAATCAATCAATCAATGCCTGTTACCCCATGTGAAGCATAGGCTAACGACAAGTATTCTCCAGCCAACTTCACCTGGAGCCCCAATTCGGTTAGTGCCGGTCCCAAGACCGTATAAAGGAGGAGGGTTGGGCATGGGATTAGCAACCCCATCCTGTAAAACAACAACTTTTCTAGAAAAAAACGCTAACCAATAGTATATTTGTAATACTATTGATTTATTTATATTGTTGTTAACGTTGAGTTATTTCTTCATCTTTTTCAATTTTCAATGGTATTCTCCCTTGATTTCAGTAGCATGAAACAGTCCTAACTAAAGCATACTCAAAATATACTTACGAAGCTGTACTGTGATTGGTCCATTTTTGGCTAATCAATGCTGAAGGACAATCGAGAAGGTTCTGAAATGTTTTCATGTACATTTTATATAAACTAGGTGTAATTATTTACTTGCTTTTCTTTTGCTTTCTACTTGGTGCTGTTCCATTTCTAAGCACATTCTGCTACCTACTATATTCTTATTCTGATTTGGGACCAAACTGGTGTTGCTGAATCGTAGAATACTAAACGGAATTAGCGCGTAATATTATCTGGTCAGTAGGGAAGTCTCAACAACTATTGATTCATTTATATTGTTGCTAACATTCAATTATTTCTTCATCCTTCCAATTTTCAGTAGTATTCTCCATTGACTTCATTACACGATAACAAGCGGTTAAAAGAAGTTAATTTGGAAAAATTATTGATGATCTCTTGGTAAATAATATTATTGCACCATAGTGCCATGTTTTAAGATTTCATTTTATAAGTTGATATTTCGAACTAACTGTAGTCAACCTATATCGTCGGTGGACAACATTATAGACTGATGGAAGCTTAAAAATTTAATCCACTGGATTTAAACTCATTGATTTGGGGGTAGGCGCTCTATACGGAAACCTAAGGTGTTGAGTTCGATTTGTGCTGTGAGTTTCATATTAGAACAAAACAACTGTCAGATGCTTACTGGTTCTTAATAGATACAATCAATCCGTGATGACAGTTGCAACATTCAATAATCCTCATAAAAATCCTGTATGCAAATGGGATTTTTACACCTTTAATAGGTAGATATGACTGATGGAGTTAATCGATCAAAAGTGACTTGCTGATATAGATCACGTAACTATGTGATTGGTGGTAGTTGATACGAAAACTTGACGTCATAAATTGGTCTGAGTTAGACAACCATTGAAAAACAGGAAACACTGAACAACTATTTTGTCCTAGTATGTGACTCTTTAGTAGTGCGCATCCGTAATCCTACCAAGAAATCGAGCTCAGAACCCTCAGACTTCTCGGTAAATGCTCAAGTATCAATTACTGACATAGGATCCCATTACATTCAGCAGGAGGCAATTTCAATTGACCTAGTTAGAAGACGTGACCATTGGAGTTCATCCATGTTGAGTTTGAGGCAGCTGCCCACTGATAGCATAAGATGAGGTGACGCAAATATATCATAAACTAACTGAGTTAAAAATATCAGCAACTGGATACAGGTTTGGTGTTTTGATCCATAAGAGTCCTCTGCGAAGTCCAAACGTCCTGGAGTCTATCCTATGCTTGGGTCATGGATCAACACTACTGATGAGTTACATACTAGGACAAAATAGTTGTTCAGTGCATCTTACTTCTTAACAGTTATCTAACTAAGACTAGTTAGTGATATCAAATTAAAATTCAACCATCCCCATAAAACCCAGTTAAAACCCTACATTCATTTAGGTTTTGTGCTAGTTATCGATTATGAATACGAAATATTTTCAGTCTTAAATAAATTAAACTGCAGGCAACTAGCTTCACAATCTGTGATGGTTATCAGTGACGTAAACTGGACTCCTATTAAATCCCAAATACTTAGTACACAAACGATTATAAAGAATTCATTTCGGGTAATTCTGTATCTACTGGTCCAAAATAAATGAAAAGTCGAAGTAAGGAATTACGTTTTCAACATCGATCTAGGTAGTGTTCAACGTTGAACCTTCGATAAGTTTGCATCCAGCTTGAAGGAACACTGTGTACTTAGAACAATATACAAAACAGGGTGTGAATATACGAGCACGAAAAAGAAACAAATGGGCTACATAATCAAAAGCATGCAAGATGTGCTTTAAGCAATCAGTCGATGCCTCTTACCCTCCACTTACCCCACACGTGAAGCATGGACCACTGACAATCATTCTCCAAACAACTCTGTCTTCAAATCACCTTCCCAATTCATCCCAACTGCTCTTTATTCGCCTATTCATGTCTGCCTCCAATTTTCTCAGGAATGTATTTATTTGGTCTTCCTCTCTTCATTTGACTTTTACGATCCCACCTTAGCACTTGTCTCGTGACACAGTTTGGTGATTTCCTCAATGTGTGTCCTATCCACATTCTCGGTGTTTCCCTAATTTCTTCCTCACTTGGATATTGGTGGATTTGTTGTCTGCTACAGAAGGTTGTTGTTGATAGTATCTAGACAACGGATCCGAATTATCTTGTTCAGACATCTGTTTATAACTACGTGTATCGTTTGAATGGTGCATATCCTCGTCCTCTTTACAAGTTTCAGCTCTATCCAACAGAATCGACTTGACGTTTGTAATGAAAATATTGACTCTGGTATTTTCCGATAACTGATTTGGGTCACATATTCTTACTTTTGATTATAGAAATTCCGCCCTCACCTTACCAATGCGTGTCTTCATTTCTCCTACAGATTACATTCTCCTTGTTTATCAGTGATGATACTGCTGCTTGTTATGTGTGCGAATGATTCCAAGTCTTCTAGAGTTTCCCAGTCAACTCAAGTGTAATTAGGTTGGTGCCGTGGTGTTTGGATTCATGTATGTAAGCATTTCGCATTTCTCTCTGTGTATGTTGAGGTCTTCTTCTGGTTGGAGAGTTTTGTGTTACACTGTCCGTGCCAAGTTACATTTGTTGCTGTGTCGAATAGAAGAGTTAGGTCGTCTTTGATCTTCAGATCGTCAAGTTGAATTCATGTTGGCAAGTGTTTTCCGTGCTTCTTTTGACATGTTGTAGTTTCATAATCCAGTCAACACCAGTGAAAGGAAGGAAAAGGACGAGAGTAAGCAGTCCTGTCTGAATGCGATCTCCATTTGGAATAAATTTGTGAGCAGCCCTCCATGTTTTATTTTGTAGTGTTATACATCATAAGAATTCCTAATGATATTGACAATCTTCTCGGTTACACTATAATGTCGAAGAAGACTGCATGTTGTTTGTGTATCTAAGCTGTCAAATACTTTTTTATAATCATGGAAATTGATGTAAGTGGTGAATTGCATTAAACTGATTATTCAACAATGAACCATAGTGTCTATTCACGATCGATCTTTACGGAATCCGGTCTGTTAATTCCGACGTTGGGCGTCAACTAGGATCTTCCATTTATTTTATTAACACTTCTTTGAAAACTTCTCCTAGTACGGCATGTAGATTGATATCTCTGTAGTTCTGTCTATTTCAGCCTTAGCCTTTAGGTTTCCAATCAAAAAGGTCAGGTCCCTTAGCTGAGCATTTCTTGATGACTGACAGCAGCCTAGCATAGAATTGTTCTTTACCGTCTTTGTAGCTCTTATTGATGGGCACATATTACTGAATGACATTGATCATAATCCCCTTTTTCTTGAATGATGCTTTCATGATCCTAAATCCGTGAGGTTCCCATCCTATGTACTTTCTGTACTTCTTGAGACTACAATAATACTACTTTTTGTATGTGTGAGGCATTTTCTTCTTTATGACCGGCGAATAACAAGATGTACTTACATTTAATAAATAGAAGTTTTCACTAACAATTATCAATAATACAGAGAAATGAGATCAAGACAATATAACAATTAAAACTAGAAAGTGGTAAGATACGATTTCAAATGTGTTACAGATAAAATGTTTCTTCTTGTTAGTTATTTATTTTCAATAGGTGTATTTATATCATCACATCTAATGAATACTGTGTAAACAATGCTGAAGTTTGATTATTTCTAATGATTAAGTAATGATGATACTATTGATCAGGAGTTGCGTAATATTCAAAATCCACTTGGAAATCAATAGTGGTTACCAAAACAAACTTATCAATAATCATATGAGCTTAAAATAAATCAAAATGTATCTTAGTAAATATTCCAAAGAAATCTTTATTCTTTAAACTGTATTTCAAGCATGACATACCTAGTGAAATGTTAACACAATAAGTCAAAATGACAATACATAGAACATTTAATAATGCTGATTTGAAAATGTTATTGTGTAACCGTTCGATCATGTTAACCAGACTGCTTGAATTCTCTGTATCTATGTGATCTTGTGGAGCTAGTCAAATTTAACAAACAATTTGGCAAGTTTATCATCGCATTACTAAGCATCACCCTTCCTGACTTACGAAATGACAATTAGGAGTAGTTGAAAGCTTGATTTTTGAACACTTACTAGACACAGGACACCGAGTGGTTTAAAATATAACCTTCACAATTATTTATTGTACCTCCTGTAAGGTGCCGTACGGCTAAAAATATATGTTTTCCGTACACGCCTGAAGCCATTCAGATTCCACAAGCTGGATCCTCTTTGTACACACGAGATTCGTGCAATCACTTTCCTTATTTTGGCCATCTTCATACGTTTATACACATCTCCGTAAGTTTTGCTTTAGTAAGTTATAATTCATATAATTTGTATTCTTACATAATTTGTTGATTTTAACTTTAATCTTTTGTCATTATTCTCATTAATTGACTTTCATCAAAATACCTTACAATAAGTACCATCGAAAACCATGGAACACTGAATAGCTGTTTCTTTTTAGTGTGTGATTGTTCGACATCGTGCTCCCTTGAATCCACTTGGTGAATCGAACTTATGACCTTCAAGTATCACGGTGAATAGTCAACGCTTTTAATTACTTACGATATAACGTGACGTTAATTTATTGCCTTAAGTGATATGTGTTTTACTCCTGATAAATCTAGTGTATTATGTAATCTGTCAAACTACATAATTTAACTTTTGGTTACTGCAATCACGTTGTAACTTTTTCTGTAATTATTCGATATTATCTCCGTATGCATGTGATCAATCAACTCACAATTATAATCAATGTAATTGTGTAACACTATTACACGTTGGATAATACTCGCTTTCTATAAACCATACAGCAGCCTGATGAGAAACTGGGAAATATTTCTTGGATTTATGTTGCCATCTATTAAGTAACCAGTAAACAACCAGTATAGATCGTATCGGATAATTACCTACTCAAATTTCTATTCGATGTAAATCTATGAGAATAAGCTGCTTACTTATCTAAATCTAATTATTAATAAGAAAAGAAATGATGAATTAGTTTATTCACGGTAACTAAAAAGGTCTATTTCATTATCGTATGCCTTCTTATATTGATGTCAACAGGAATACTTTGAACATAGACGTTTATCTATCGAATCAATAGAAGTCAATGATAACTCTAAATGTAATATGTTGCATATTACACATTAACTTATAGTACGTATGTTCAACTTGTGATTGAATTCAGAAGAAAGTTGCTTAACTTTCGGCGACCTATTTAAGTTGATTACTATTTGAATTTACGTTCAATGAACGATCTAATTCCTACAAACCCATCATTAATGATTTTTTATATTTATACTCTTATTCTACTTCATGTGAAGATGTATAAGTTAGTGTTGCATACAGTAATTTATGAACATGCAATAATTATACTACTACTGAACTGAAAGTGTTTATAATCCAATATAAATAAACAACAACAATTTACAATCCATACTTTTCTTTAACATGTAACTTATACAAACAATGTAAAATTTTTTTTTTTTAATCTACGAACGTCGTCGTCAACATCAACATCAGTAGGTTTATCTAAAATTTCAATATTTTTAATGTTACATTTAAATACTGATATCTTTTTACATCATCACCAGAATTCCTACATGTTAGAAGTAAAATATTCATTACGAATTGTATTAAATGATAATCGTATTAAAATGTATGCCATTGAAAGTGATGAACAGTTGGACCATCGATTAATAATAATAATAATAATAATAATAATAATAATAATAAATCGGAATGTTGTTTGGTACAAGTAATTCAATTAGGAATTATAGTTTATTAGAAAAGAAATCTAATCTGTATTTCTTGTTTAAACAAGTTAAGTGAGATAATGAAAAGAAAGTTTATTTATTTTTAATTGATTAGTCAAATTTTATTACATTAGCAGTTTTTGTTTATTAGAAAATTATAGTTACTTAGATGAAAATCAATGATTTTAGTTACTAATTAGCATAACGTTAATATGCATACTATCTATGCCTAGACTTTTTCCATTAGAATGTATTTTCAGTAAAAGTACCTTGATTTATAAATAAAAGTCAATGAGCTCAGTAGTAACTAACTTTAAGATGTTCTTGCAAACTCTGATGAGTTCAGACATGTCGCAAATCAGACAGTCATCATCAATGATAATGAATGATGGTCACATTATATCACAAATTGATGGAAGTGTAAATTGTACAATTGGACACTGGCCAGTTGGTCAGCCGTGTAGTGAAAAGGGTTAAGCATTCAGTATGTGACTTGAATTCCATGGTTTCTATTCACTGACGGAATTGAGGGTGTACACTGCTGAGGAGTGGCATAGCTAGGAAGGAACAGTTGTTCAAGTGTTTTCTTGTTTTTACTGGTATCTAACCAATATCTTTCTATAACAAACGCGAACAGCGGAACTTAATACCTGTCTTCACAAACCACTTCAGTTCATTAAGAAATAGTTTAGTTTTCTGCTTGCTAACTCTTGATATTCAATGAAATCTGGCTTATTCGAATTGTGTAAAAACGTGAAAACGAATATATATTTCGACCTAATAATCACAAACCTCCTCTTCAACTAAATTTTAATCACATCTAGATAGGATGAATTCTTGAAATAATAATAAGACGTTATGACTGTTAGAATTTAGCCATATCAGAATTGAGGCAGTTATTCACCAACTTCATTTTTAGTAATGTTGAATTGACTGAACTGAATGGTAATTATCGTCATTCTGGACAACATCATCAAAACAGACGATTTCGAAAGCGTTTCTAGGTTGATCAGTAACATTATTAGAATAATACCAAATATACTTAGGAACAAGAATCAGAAAATACAATCTCAGTCTTGATATCTTAAGTAGTGGACATGAATGACGTCGACACAAGTACACGAGTAACTGTTTGACATTGTTTTCATTGTAGTCTGAATTTTTAGTTTTTTTTTTCTCATAGATACTAATTAAATTATGAATGATTGATAACTTAAAAGGATGGAATTTCAATTATGATAGTTTACTCAATTTTAGTCTCTTTTAAATCATCTCATAGTGTAGTCAAATTGATCAATTGAAACTGTTCCTTATCTACTTTTGATAGATTGTTAAGTTTCCACTAAATTTTCACAAAAGAATCATTTTAACGCAAACTTTTTTAAAGGTGTTCCACTTTTCAAAAATAACATAAAGTTTTTTCTGTTAACTTAGATCTGTCAACAAAAAAATGAAGATGACATATCTCACAGAATCCGTTTGAAGTTGCTGATATAATTGAATTACAGGAACTCTGTAATAGTTCAACATCATGCTTAAATTAATAGAAATGTTATAATGGGAATACATAACATTAGTGACAACGATAAGTAGTTGATCATTATAGTGTAATTAGTCATGTGTTCATAGAACTAGGACTATGCAATTGAATATAAAAAGAGGGAGGAATAGGAAGCTGGTGACATGATACTAATGAATAGATGGAAATGATGATAATAATACCAATACTACTACTACTACTACTACTACTACTAATAATAATAATAATAATAATAATAATAATAATAATAATAATAATAGTGATTAAGAATATGAATCCCACTAACACGGAAGTTAATGTTTTTTTATGATATTCATTTAATTTTTTAATTTCTATCATAGTAAGCGATTGATTAAGAAAATCGTATGTAAATGTAAAATTGTGAGTAGTCATTTCAACATAGGCGAATGAAGTCGCTATTCTAAGTAACCGTTTATTTGATTGAATGAATCTCAGATTGATGTTAGTAGGGCATTACTGAGAGCCAGGAAGCACTAAACAGCTGTTTCGTCCTAGTATTGGACTCCTCAGTAATGCACCCTAGATTCCGCCCTAGATGGATCAGGTTGGCGAATGTTCAACCCTCTGCACCATTGAATTGGCATCCAATGGTGGAATTTCCAATTCCATCAATTCACAATGTAGCGCAATAATCATCCGTTAGCAATCGTGATAACTGTTTCGCTCGCGGTATATTTAAATTTCATCAGTCATTACTTCTCGTTAGAGCTTCAAGAAGATCCTGAAAGAGGTAGGAGTACATCACTCTGAAGCCCCTTGCGCGGAGTCTAGGGCGCACTGCTGAAGAGTCCAATACTGGAACGAAACAGCTATCCAGTGCTCCCTGGTTCTCAGTGGTACCCTGCCAACAATAATCTGTGACGAATTCAATCAACTAAAAATACTAATCTCCACAAACCATCTCAATTCAATAAACAGATACATTTGTTAATATTGATTAATCCCTATCGTTTGGTGCAGAAACATTTTTTTCATGTGAAAAAAAATTTTCTTGCACCCTTCCCCCCTCCTCAATTTTTATAGCCTTCACTCTATCTCATTTTGTCCAATGAGTAATTAACAATATTTGGATTCAAATCATTGGTTTTAAGAAGGTATATAAACTATTGATTCCTGAAAAATACTACTTCTGTTCTTAATGACGAGCAACAATAATGGTGAATGGCAGTATTATGGAATTCGATTCACATGTGGTTACTTCTACTGGAAACTTATTCCACAGCCATAGTAACGTTGGTTGAATAGTAAACGTAGTTATTGACTTCAAATGATGAATACCCGAAACTACACTTATATTAAAAGGATTTATGAGTAATCAAAATGTTATATTGTATTAAAATATTACATAAGTATTCATACCTTTCGATTAGGAAAACTTTCTTGAACCATTAATCCCTTTAGATCTTATTAACCAATATAAAGTGAAATAAAAATTTCTTATGTATTTATATTATCCAGCGCTCAACTAACACATTTTATAGTATTAATGGATATTGATGATTGATGAAGATTGATGAAGAGAACAATGAACAATTCATGGTATTCAATATGAAATATGATGATGGCTTATGAAGAATTGAAGCAGTTTTTCACTTTTAACAGAATACTATAAATTATTTTATGTTTTCAAATAATGTATACTGTATAATCAACAATGTACCACCGTTACATTTGATAGTCATTGAAGCTTATAACTATGAAGATATGCAAGTAGTCTGTATAGTTAAATAAATTGTTATTACGTTATCTAAAGATTACTTTAGATAGATAAGAAACCATAAGTGAAATGATGCAGTAGAAATTAGATTATTGTACATGATCAGAATTATTTGAATTGTTATTCAAGGTTTTTACGAAATATTCTTTACTATAAACTATAATCAAGTTATAAGCTCTATGAATTAGAAATTAATCGTTAATCCTAATAAGTGGTGTAGTACGATGCAGGGATGACTTTTGAAGACAAACAGGATTCGAAATGTGAACATCAACATTGGGATGCAGGTACATCCAGCCGACGAGTCCCAAATAGGACGAAACGCGCGTCCTGGATTCCACTTGCCAGTCACAATACAAATTAAAGGATTCGAAATGGTTAGTAAAGTAAAATTACTGCTAACAAATTGACTATTATAGGCATAATGTTAACTTCAATAAATCTATAGATCAGTTGAAATGATCAACGTAACCAGTCTGATGAATAAATCTAAGCTGAATACAAACCTACATAAATGTTTCATCGAAGATTATGTTATGCACTAAACAGTAATATTTCCAACTAATCGGATGATAGAAATCAGTTTTTAACAGACAAGAAAATATCTACCTATCAACGAAATCCATTTACACATCAACCAATCACAAAATTTATAAAGATTAATAAAGTTGTTATGTTATGTTCTAAATGTCAGCCATCATGTAGTAAATGTTATTATAACAAATGGACTGAATTAGAAATATCAATCGTTGGGAACCAACTCAGTAGTCTATTGGTATAGTGTTCGCTGCGTAGCCAGACGGTCCTGAGTTCGATGCTTGATGGGGTCATGGATGCACACTACCAACCCTCCTCCTTTACCCGGCCTTGAGATTGGCAGCAACCATAGAGAAGCTTCAAGTGGATGTAAAGGGGCGGATTGGAAAGATAAGAGCATCATTTCAACAACTGAAAAACATCTGAAACTCAAACCAGCTGTCATTTAACATTAAACTCAAAAATTTTCAATACAAATATGAAGAGAATTCTGTTTTATCGATTTGAAACTTGGAGAACTAAGAAAAGCATTTTTTAGAAGATTCAAGTATTTATAAACAACTGACTGCGTAGGATACTTCGGATCCGTTGGCCAGATATCATCAACAGCAACCTTCTATGGCAGAGAAAAAATCAACTTCTAGCCGAAGAAGAAATTGAGAAGAGACACTGGAGGTGGATAGAACATACACTGAGGAAATCATTAAACTGTATCACGAGACAAGCAATAACATGGAATCCTGAAAGCCAAAGTTGAAGAGAAGACCTAAGAACATATTGAATCGGGAATTGGAGACATACATGAAGAGAATGAAGAGCACTTGGGAAGAGTTGGAAATGAAAGCTCAGAACAGAGTTGGTTGGAAAAGGTTAATTGATGGCCTATGCTCCACATGAGTTAAAAGGCATTGATTGATT
The DNA here is from genome assembly GCA_025215515.1 of Schistosoma japonicum. Lineage (NCBI taxonomy): Eukaryota > Metazoa > Platyhelminthes > Trematoda > Strigeidida > Schistosomatidae > Schistosoma > Schistosoma japonicum. Next base: position 80,114,370 of record CM046061.1, read on the forward strand.
GATTGAATGTAAGGGTAAGGGACACATATACTTTGTTTAAAGTTGTTATGACATAGAAAAAAATACTTTCAAAATATCGAACGCCAGGTTGGGGGTACCTAGTCGATTACTGCGCATCTGCCCTATGGCCACTCAGTCCCAGGCCGGCGATAGAAGAACATAAGCCGATAGACCAACTAGGACAGAATCATATCATATTTCACAATTCCCTTTATATATGCATAAAACCTGACCACACAGTCAGCCAATTAGGAAACTAACATTAATACAAAATAGGAGAAATAGTGAATGTGAAAGTGAAGTAACGTATACACAATCGGTCAACTACAGTTCGTCAATGAGGAACGACATACTGATAGTTAATGTGTCAAATGGGAGGATAGGTCAAGTGTAACTGAATAATAATAGAAATAATATGTCCACCTTGTGTACAACCGAAAACAATAAAATAGTATCCAGATAAATAGCTCTAAAAGATAATCAGTCTTCTTTAAATATTCCAGCATATCAAAAGAATATTCCTAAATCATCAGAAGATCTGAGAAAACTCGAAAATAAGTCGGCAATAACTATTACATTCAATAGAAACAAAGCACAACATCAATTTTGATGGAATTAAAATCCTTCAAGAAAGTTTGATTCTTATATATAGAGAGAGATTAGCAACCGAAACCAATCAAATATGAGTAAATGCCAATTATATTAACCGACGTGATAGAGTACTGTTAACTGCACCATGGCAACTAATAATTAAAAAATGAATTCAGACATTATCTACTACTCCACTATCCTTCTACTATTTCACACTATGAACGACAATGAATAATTTTTTATAATTAAATGTGATGCTACCGACTTGATACGTTCACACTCTATCACATACATTTGTTAATTTGCCCAACATTTAAACACATTCAAATTATTCATTCATTCCATTCAGACTTATCTAATTGAATTACATAGTTCAGTTATGCTATCAGTAACAAATATACATTCACCCTTTGACCTATAATTATTATCATATCCATTTACTCTTACTCAAATTTACATGATTTGACAATTCAATTGTCTATTGGTCTTCGTTAGCATTTCTTAAGGCTATGTAAGTACACACAAAATACACACCTTTCGATCACAGCATTTCAAATATTGGTTCACTTATCGTTATAATGTGTTCATATTCTACAGATGATTGAACATTTATAGTGATAGTTAATCGCTAAATTTACATTTATATTCGATAATTTTTGATTTTTGTTATTTCCCTAAAAAGGCATTGAATCAGCTGGTCAAGTGAAACATTGAAATTTTCTTTAATTTCATTCACTGAAACTATTTACAAATATCTTCTATTCATATGTCTTACACCCACATTCGGCGCCTAAGTTTTGCAAATCTATTTGATCTTTTTTGAACGAAAACTCTTATAAAATACAATAAAGATAACTGATTAGGAATTAAAAATATCAACCGTTATGAGCCGACTACATGGTTCGCCGCGGAGCCAGAGGGTCCTGGGTTTGGTGCCCGGAGGGAGCGTGGCTGTGCGCTGCTGAAGAGTCCCACACTGTGACAAAACAGCTATCTAGTGCTTCCAGATGATCAGGGGTTGTCTAATTCAGATCAATTTGTGATATCGGGAGTGATAAATTAACTATCTGCACAACCCCCCAATTGATTGGGAAATGTTTTCTATTCATAATGTCATTGTAGTGAACACATCAATGAATAAGAAAGTGAATACATATGTGTACGACTATACTTACGTAATGTTCATGCTTAATAGTAATTTTAATGATGATAGAACTGTCAGTAGATACTTGGCAATTTATGGCGTACTGAGTCTGTTAGTGTCGCCAAACTGTTGTAACTCAAACATGTAACAAGTTACTGATTGGTTAATTAATCAGGCTAAATACTTGACTAAATAATGATGTTTTTCACGTTTTTTTCCGTCGCCAAATGTTATGACTGATTTGTTTAACCAAGCAGTACGCGTACATCTCTCTCCTGTGACTACTAGGCCTCAAAGTCGTAATGAAGAAGATAAGACAACTGAACCAACTACTAGACAGAATCAAATTATACTTCAAACAACCTTTTATATATACATGAAACCTGACCACTAAGTTGATCAATTAGAAAAATAAAACCAATATAAAATAAGAGGAACAGTGACTGTGGACTGGAGTAAAATATACACAATCGAGTAACCATAGTTCGTCAATAGAAACTGATATACTAACAGTTAATGCGATAATCAAGAAGATAAGACAAGGGAAACGTATTAGTAATAGGAATAAAACATTCCCTTTGTATACAAACAAAATAAATGAAATAGACTACCAAAACACAGTTCTAGAAGATAACCAATCAGTTTTAGGTTCCGGACATGTTAAAGCCGTTGTACGATGTGGTAAAAGTAAATGGATTGTGAACATTTACAAAAATAAAACGACTTGAAGTGTTTCCTTACTGAAAGCCTAATCATATTAGGAAAATGCTGTTTGTAAAGAACTCTTTCATAGTGCAATCATTAATCATCCTAATTATTTAACCGTAACAAGAATGAATACAAAAAAACCAAGATGAACGAAAAAAACGTACATCTCCATTGATCAAAATATCACGAATGGGGAGAGGGTGTTAATGAACTTTGCTAGTTTCCTTGAAACGTTCTCAATCCAATGATAAGACAGTTTTTAGGCAAATAATATTGGTCCATGGAACTGTTATAAAGTCACAGAAACTCTTTTTAACGGGAACAATATGCCTCTACATTTCGCGTATGCACTTTGTTAGCTGGATCCACAACGTGTCTTTCATAGTCATGGACACAATCATTGTAACCGAGTCTCCTTTAGAAGCCATTTATATTTTCAGTCATCTGTATACATATAGTTATTCCCGGAAGAACATAAGTTTGAACAATTAGGATTAGTGTTGTTAGCTTTCTACTAAGGACATATTTAAAATATTGCTTATTAGAAGTTTCCCCATAAATACTAAAAACCTAGAACTAAAATTAAAGTGATCACTTTAATCATGATTAGCATACACTTACCACTAAATTTCCACGCTTCTTACACTGTTATATTCATTTTCCTTATTAGTGTTTCATCAGCTTCAACGATTTCGTTGATGCCTTCTAACGACAGCTGTAGATTTAGTAACATTTCCCAGCATTCCTGAAACTTCGCTCACGTTTAAAAATTCCGGTATCAGGGTAGGAGGTAGCTACATCGTCCATAAAATAACTAATATAGACATTTGTCTCGGTTTTCATCTGCAGGTACTACAAAAAGTTTCTGTTCCGAAATACTTTTTCTATCGACAGCCATTACGACGTAGAATAACTGCATCATGAGTGTCTCCCGATCGTGTGGTGGTCGTATTAAGTCGGGAAGCACAAGCAAAAGTTGTACGTAACATCCCAAGAGCTTGTAGATTAATAAACACAATGTTATCATAAAAAATTGCGATCAAGCTATCCAATTCCCTCCAATTCCCTCAGGAATGTATTTATTTGGTCTTCCTCTCTTCATTTGACTTTCGCGATCCCACCTTATCACTTGATCTTGTGACACAGTTTGGTGATTTCCTCAATGTGTATCCTATCCACATTCTCGGTGTTTCCACTAATTTCTTCCTCACTTGGATATTGGTGGATTTGTTGTCTGCTACAGAAGGTTGTTGTTGATAATATCTAGACAACGGATCCGAATTATCTTGTTCAGACATCTGTTTATAACTACGTGTATCGTTTGAATGGTGCATATCCTCGTCCTCTTTACAAGTTTCAGCATCATCCTATAGAATCGACTTGACGTTTGTAATGAAAATTTTGACTTTGGTGTTTTCCGATAGCTGATTTGAGTCCCGAATGTTCAGGTATTTTTAGTACATGTAAATCGATTAATTTATTTCTATTATTATTATGCTCCCTTTCACTTGACCGATGAACTGTTATCATACAACTTGTTTAGCAATAGTTACTAACGCATCAACAATCCAGAGTTTAACAATAAGGATCTGGAAACTGGATTGTTGAAGGTCTACAGTAGTATCATTTATTATTTATGGAGCTGAAACTTGTAAAGAAGACGACGAGAAGCATCATTCAAAGGATACAGGTATTTATAAACAGCTGGTCGCTAAAGATAGCTCGGATCCGTTCTGACCTGTTTTTTTACTGCCAAAAGAGGTTCCAATATAAGCATTTTCGATTCTGATACTCACTTGACCTTCAAGTTGAAAACTTCACTTTCATTGGGTTTCTCAAGTTCTCCATTAAACTTTAGTTCCACCAACATTTTCTTGTTCCCATACAAAGTTTCAAATATTCCTATTAATCCTTACATTAACAGAATGATACTATTTATTATTATGTACAAAGTCTCATAACACAGTCATCAATTTACATGAGCTGGTGTTATTCATTTAGTTAGTGATCACTTCCAACTGATTAATGTCCACCACATTTCGAGGCTGCAGGCGATTACATAATGTCCAATAGGATAGACAATCTTCATAACACTTAATACTACAGTACATAAAATGACACAGGTTCAATTTCTTCAAACTCTGTCTTTGATAACCTTCTCAATCATGTCTTGTTGTCGCACGCAAGAGAATTGCATTCATGATTACGCTGCAGATTTCTGCACCAAAAGTCCGATAACGCTTACGTTTTGTCAAAGATAAATGATACACAATCACAATTTGATGATGCATTACTAAGAATTGGTTGAGAAACGTAAGTAACTCAATTCCTCATTTGGGGATGACCACGATTTGGATTCACACGCCACAGGTCACTTCTCCAGTTGTGAAACTTGATATATTCTTTCTGATTCCAAAATAAACAAGAATACAGAAACATCAAGCGACAAAATGTATCTTCTTCAAATCCATTCACTGCACTCTTATGTGCACTTACTGATGAAAATGCAACCATGTACAGAATAGTCAAAAGTAAATTATCATTGTTAGTTAGGACACTACGTTGACGACAAACTAACGTCAACAGGTGATCCTTATCCAATATCATTTGACTTCATACTCCTAAAGAGGTGGTCATTTAACTGTGGGATTTCCGTTTTATAGTACATCAGTTAAGAGTCGAAACCAATAACATGATTTATCACCGTTCTCATTAGATTAAAATGACCCACAATAACGGTTAGAAAACGTAAACGTGATGAACTCCCCAACTCATACAATTTACACTACACAACAGTATTTTCTCGACTTCTGGAAGAAATTCGAAATCCTCCTATTCTACACCTACCTTCTGTCACATTTTGTCCGATGACATATTAACAATATTTCAAATAAGATAATTAGTTTCAATCGACTGCATACAGTATTCATTATTGTGTAATATTGAATTTTTTCTGATCATTAACAATATTAATCGTGAAAGTTTAGCGATGGAATTCGGTTCTCATGTAGTTACAACCACTGGGAATTTATTTCAAAACATGTTACTTTTGGCTGTGTTACCGACACTTCAGACGTTACAGAATGCAATATCACAATTCGAAAAAGCAACAGTACTGTCACTTCGTGACTTCGTGAGTCCTTTGTTGAATGGGGACCTCAAACCTTATGTTACGTTTGTCTGTTGTAGGAGTGGTCACCAGAGAATTCATGCTGGCATCTGTCAAGATTCGGTATGTTGATAATTTACATATTGTTTGTGCAGGTTGTCTGTGAAATGTAAATTTCTGGTACACATATTTCCCACGTAGATGGATGGATATTGGATAGCTCTTCATAGTGACGCTTGGGATAATCAAGGGTTTAGATTCCAGGGGAAACTGAAAATAATTCATGGATGTGAGCACTAACTGCCAAGGAATTTGATCTTATTAGGCCAATGCCTGACTACCTGAAACGGCATCAGTTTAATGTTTTCAATTTTTCTTATAATAATTTCATAAACGACTTGTTTCCAAATCATGTATTCAATATGTCTCATCCGTACTTTAAACAGTCAAACCTTCCAAATGTAAGTGATAATATCTAAAATCAAGAATAATCGGATATTCCTCCTCCGAATGTGATACTCCTTATCATTGAGATTCCTTAATCAGTAAGCTGACTTCCATCGACAATCATTTCTAACTTCAGCCGATGTACGACATATGGTTCAACCTCGACTATTATCAATTATAAGTAACATTCACTCACCTAACATAAATTGATTCCATTGGTCATGTCTTTTTCACTAGAGCTGCAGCTATTACCTCCTGAATGTTGTCACTAGTGAGGTCATGTCCGACTATGATTAGTGCATTATGGAGGTTTTTAGAAGTGGAATTTGATATCAGACAATTTCTCTAGACGATACACTTAATACTCAATATACAAGCAATATTATACAATATCATGTTGATTGAAATTGATTTACTGTCAAAACAGCCTAAAGCATAAACTATTTAGGTTTTACTACTGTTTACTATGGAGTGAAATACATAAAAAAAATCAGGACTTCAGATAGTGAATCATTGACTTTTTGATCTCATGATAAAAAATCAGTTACTGGATTAGTCAAATATACATAAAAAGCTTTAAATGAGAATGTCGACCCTAATTATGGGTCATATTTATTCAACATCAACTAAACTATTAAGTATAATGAACTATTGAAACTTAAATATTATTCCTGCAAAATACGTGCTATTATCTTTTAAAATTCACTTATCACATTCAACTTGAATACAATATGATATCCAGGTAAGTGTTTTGCAACAACAAAATGTATTAACTCATTGCAAATAATGAATGTAGGTGTCTGGTAGTAAATGCAAATACTTTTTGTCAGTATCCTAAAATGCAAGTTCTTACTTTACATATTCATATAATTAGATTGATTATTGTAACATCATATTCATTTTACTGAGCTTACATAAAGCTTTGAGAATATTTAACGTTATTCATTGATCCCAATACAAAATTAAAGTTAAACAATCAAAGAAAGTAAGAAGAAGAGATCCAATTCATATATTTCAATCAGTAAGTCAATCAATCCAATTAACTCCTGTTACACTCCCCATCCCCCTCCTCTTCGCCCCTACATGTGGAGCATGAACCACTGACAATCATTCTCCAAACAACTTCTGTCTTCCAATCACCTTCCCACTTCATCCCAACTGCTCTTCATTCGCCTATTCATATCTGCCTCCAATTCCCTCAGGAATGTATTTATTTGGTCTTCCTCTCTTCATTTGACTTTCGGCAATCCCACCTTATCACTTGTCTTGTGACACAGTTTGGTGATTTCCTCAATGTGTATCCTATCCACATTCTCGGTGTTTCCCTAATTTCTTCATCACTTGGATATTGGTGGATTTGTTGTCTGCTACAGAAGGTTGTTGTTGATAGTAACTAGACAACGGATCCGAATTATCTTGTTCAGACATCTGTTTATAACTACGTGTATCGTTTGAATGATGCATATCCTCGTCCTCTTTACAAGTTTCCTCTCTCTCCAATAGAATCGACTTGACGTTTGTAATGAAAATATTGACTTTGGTGTTTTCCGACAGCTGATTTGGGTTACACATGTTCTTACTTTTGATTATAGAAATTCCGCCCTCACCTTACCAATGCGTGTCTTCATTTCTCCTACAGATTACATTCTCCTTGTTTATCAGTGATGATACTGCTGCTTGTTATGTGTGCAAATGATTCCAAGTCTTCCTAGAGTTTTCCCAGTCAACTCAAGTGTAATTAGGTTGGTGCCGTGGTGTTTGGATTCATGTATGTAAGCATTTCGCATCTCTTTCTGTGTATGTTGAGGTCTACTGCTGGTTGGAGAGTCTTGTGTAACACTGTCTGTGCCAAGTTACATTTGTTGCTGTGTGTCGAATAGAAGAGTTAGGTCGTCTTTGATGTTCAGATCGTCAAGTTGAATTCATGTTGGCAAGTGTATTCCGTGCTTCTTTTGACATGTTGTAGTTTCATAATCCAGTCAACACCAGTGAAAGGAAGGAAAAGGACGAGAGTAAGCAGTCCTGTCTGAATGTGATCTCCATTTGGAATAAATTTGTGAGCAGCCCTCCATGTTTTATTTTGTGGTGTACTCCGTCATAAGAATTCCTAATGATATTGACAATCTTCTCGGTTACACCATAATGTCGAAGAAGACTGCATGTTGTTTGTGTATCCAAGCTGTCGAATACTTTCTTGTAATCATGGAAATTGATGTAAGTGGTGAATTGCATTCAACTGATTATTCAACAATGAACCATAGTGTCTATTCACGATCGATCCTTACGGAAGAAAGAAAAAGAAGTGAATATAATTGTAATATCATTGAATTTTGAATGTATTAAGTGAACAATGAGTATTTTTAACCAAATGATTGTTATAGTAAACAGTATTTTAACATGAAATTCTAAATTGAAAGGAAAATTTCTAATACAAAATGTATAACTGCTTATATTGGGCGATTATTGAAGAATAACTAACTAACTAACTATTGAAATAGTCTTTTTAGGAGATTATTTCACCGAGTTTTACTACATGTGAATCGATTAATTCATTTCTATTATTATCATGCTCCCTTTACTTTAACCTCTCGCTTGACCCATGAACAGTTATCATACAATTATTTTTTGTCTAGCAATAATAACTAATTAACTATGCATCTGTTTCGACAGTTCATAGTTATTCTTGTCCGTTTATTTGTGTATATAAAGGAATAAGTGAAGTGTAAACTGACTGGTTGGTTTCTGGCTCACTTGTCTTGTGTTCTTCGAACCAACTTGGGGACTAGGAATCAAGGGGTAGACGTGCGGGCATACAAAACGGTCTTGGTGTCTGTGTTTTTCGGTATTGGTTCCTGTTAAAGTTACTGTTTTCATAAATCGCGAGTGACCGTAGTTCACGCCATATCAATAAATAAAGCCGTTTTATAAAGCATTTAAATCATATAGTCAGTTCATCAGACATTGTAGAGGATAAACAATAAAATAACATTCTTCTGTGGGTGGTATTCACAATTTGGTTTCAAGTTAAAACTCCTGATAACTGGATAGTTGTTTTATCCTATTATGAAGCTCTTGAGAAGTATATACCTTTTCAGAGATCGTATCCAAATCCTTTAAAAATTGCTTCAAGTACTCGACTATCATAACCATTGGGTTAGTGTCTAAAGGCGACTATTTTCACATTGAATAGACTGGCCGTATAACGCGCCAGGTTCTGTGTTAATTACAACTTAGTGATTGATTAAGGATCAATCTATGAATAGATTTCATTTCAGTTTATAGCATAGTTCCTAGTTAAATTCAACAAATATTCAAAGAATAAATACGCTTATATAATTCACATTTACCAAGTAAATATACTTACATTTAATATTTTTGTTAATGATATCTCTCAGTTAATATTCAGCAATGGAATTGATTCGTCTCTGTTGACATATCTGCATCGAAAACAGATTGCCTCGGTATAAACTTTTTTGTCATAAAGCTTTAGAATATTTAGCATGTGGCTAGTAGTATTAATCAAGCTGAGTGTCTTATCCTATTTGGGGATTCATTCGATGAATACTCCTAACATCTAAGTGTTGATATTCACAATAAGACTTGAACTTAGTACTTTTCACTACCAATGTCAATATATTATCCATTTAGCTAGTGACTCCATTAACACATCATCATCAGACTGTATCACGAGACAAGCACTAACTTGGAATCCTGTTGGAAAACGGAAAAGAGGAAGGCCAAAGAACACCCTGCGTCGAGAACTGGAAGCAGACATAAAAAGGATGAACAGTAACTGGAGACAGCTGGAAAGGATTGGTGAGGACAGAGTTGAATAGAGAAAACTGGTGAGCGGCCTATGCTCCTCCGAGAGGGGTAACAGGCAGTAAGTAAGTAAGTAAGTAAGTAAGTCCATTAACACATAAGAGTTCAAGTGATATGCACTGAATTTCAGTAACAACGAGGGCATTATCAATTAGCTACCGGTAGATTCTACCGTTAAGTCTAGTGTAGGTCGAAACATACGTTGTGAATTCTGTTGCTTTCTTTATACCAGGAATACTACATCTTATTTAAATGACGTAGAAAGATACGATTGAATAAAAACTTCGTTTATGATCTTAAAATGATTTATTTACTTATATTATTAACGTATTTACTTTATCACAGATATACACATGTGAATATAGTTGAATATAATTAATCTAGAATAAATAATAATTCATTTGTAATGTGTCTAACTAATGAATATAATACACTTGAGAAGGTGCCTATACTAATAAATAATTCTTTAATGGAATGAGTTGACGCCCTAAAACAATAATTCATTCACCTCTTCTTACTACAAAATCATGTTGAAGTAGTTCAATCAGTCAGTTATTTCTATTTGATGATAACATTCAATGTCTTACTTAACATGATAAGGTATGTAATGAGAAAATAAAAATAAGAATTTCAATTAAACTGTAAAACATAGAAATATTTAAGGTGATTTTATCACTAGTCATTGGATTATCTTGAAAGATATATTATGTTATATACTGAATAGTGTTATGCTTTAATATCATCTAACAAATATCATAGAGATGATCTATTTACACTGATTAGTCAATAAATAGTGATCAATACAGTATTTGACCTGTCGTTCAGTGCTGATTAAGAGTAGACTCAACTAATGAATGCCAACTAAAATGAAAGTTACTTTTCAAGATTCCCTCTGACTACATTTAACGATCTCATGTCAAAACAAACTGTACACTATAGGAAGTTATTTAAGCTAGTAGCTACATTACTATTTGCTCTATAAACTTCAGTTAACACTAATGAACAAAGTATACATAGCATTCATCATAGTTAAACGATGCAAGTATCTCAGTCTTACAGGAGATTAATTTTAATCTGATTAACTCAGTGGTAATGGTTTCGAACTATGATACTGTGAAGTGAGCGTTTAAGACCCAAAAGACAGAGCTTCGGTTTACTTACGATTATATGTATGCCTTTTTGACAAGCTCCAAGTAACACGAAACCTAGATCAAAACAGTTTCTTTCGACTAACCTCAGTGACTTCCCATCCTGAAATCCATTTATAAGTTAAAATTAAATTGTGTACAACTGAAAAGGCATTCTATTTAAGTCGGATTATGACTGGCAAGCGGAATCCAGGACGCGCGTTACGTCTTATTCGGGACTCATCGGCCGGATGTATCTGAACACAGTGACGTTTGTCACGAAGCCAAGTGAGTTTCGAATTCTAGTGTGAACATCAACATTGAGATGCAGGTACACTAAGCCAGTGAGTCCCAAGTAGAACGAAACACACGTTCTGATACGTATGTAATTAGAATAAGCTTGAATCTTACTGTTGATTTGTAATGGACTGAAACTGGTCAGCCTTTGTTGTCATATGTGCGTTCTGGATTCCGGTTACCAATCACAATCCAACTTAAATATTACTTGTGTACTATCTCTGTATCGAGGCAATCCACTCAGGATGCACATACGGCAACAGAGGCTGACCAACTTCAGTCCATTACAAATTAATGGAGAGACATAAGCTTATTCTAATTAAAAGGCATAAATTGGTATAAAAGACATTGTATGGAAACATTTAAATGAATGAGTTACATGTCAAATGGTAAGAAAACAATACTTTAAGTCAGAAACTAAACGAAAGTGATTTAGTTCCTTTTTGTTCAGTAAACTGTTTTTTCTGGAAGAAGTTGATAATTTGACTGAATTAAGTTGAATGACTGATTTCCATAACTATTTTCCATGAGATAATTTCTTATATTTACTTTATGTTTATTGATAACGTTCTACTTCCATCATTTGTCTATCCACTTGACTTTAACCTCCTGTTTGACCTATTGACCGTTGTGATATTTTCCATTTGTCAGCTATAACCAACTAATTATGTACACATTGCCTCGGTTACTCATCATTGTTCTTTTTTTAATTGGTTGACTGTACGATCAGATTATACGTACATAATAAAGAATGGTTGAAATATAAGTGTGACTCTGGTTAGTTGGTTCAAATATCTTATGTTCTTCAATCCGACTTCGTAGACTAGCAATATCAGGACAAATTTACATTCACAAGACTCACTATTTCTGTCTTCTTGTACTATTGGCTCGAGTAAGGTATATCGTGATTATTTGTAGTTCATAGCATATCAGATATGTCAGCAATTTAAAAAAACATTGTCAGTTACCAAGTTGTAGTGTTATTAAGATAGATTATTCAAGTTGGGATAATACGATCCACTGTAATTAGTGGTATAAATAGTCTTAAAAATGTTCTCCAAATGTAGATTTAATATTGATTACTTATAAAACAAAAGTAAAATGTTACTATGAATGAAATTACATTTTTCAAATACTCACTAACTCAGATACTTTGATGTTTTACCGAATGCGATCTGAAGAATATGGAACCATAATCATCATAATTACCATCGAAACAATTTGACTCAAGTGAGTTTTCAGAGTTTAATTAATACATTATCTTGAAAATCATGAATAATCCAACAATACTAAGCAACATTTCGTATATATTCATTTTTAAAAATTCAAGTATACATTGACAATGTTGTAGATGTTGGACTGAAGTTGACTAGTAGTCAAAATCTACTTAATCCGATTGGGATGGCGTAGTTGTCTAACTTAAGCGGACTTGTGGTAAATCCACACCATCCAATGAGTCCGTAGCCTGGAGCCGTCTAATTGTAGTAGCTGGGCTTTCTTATTCCTTTAGTACTTGATATATAAAAATCAGTCTTACCTGACAAAAATGTATTTAAATAGATTGAAGGTAAGTTAATAAAATGGATTATCATCACGCTGCATCAAAAACTGTCTCCGATTCGGATATTCCCTGTGTTTTATTTTTTAAATTCATGAACAGAATATTCAATTAAAAATAAGTAGCTGGAAGTTTATACTGTCTTATCCTGCTTTGTGTGTATTTTAAAGTTGATTGTGTCCACAGATTAGTATTAGCTGATGGATGCGTTGAAATTAAACAAAATGATATTACTCTGACCTAGTAGACCTTTATGCCACTTGGTTCAGATAGTTGAGTTCAACTTTAATATTCCATATTTCCAATTTTAATGAATTCGTAATATAGATCAGTACTATTTATTGAATAAGTTGGAAGTTTTGTAACTCTGATGTAGGTTCATTGTAGAGATTTAAATATAAAAAGGATTCTAAATCTAATTTATTTAGTATTTCACGAATTGGCTGAAGTTAGGAAATATCAATCACTGACATTTGGCTCAGTGGTTCAATAGTTAAGTGTTTGCCGCAAAGTCAAAAGACCCTGGGTCGGATGCCTGGTTGGGCCATGAATGCGCATTGTTGAGGAATTTCAAATTAGAAAGAGACGGTTATCAAAGGCTTCCTAGCTCCCTATAATTGTCCAACTCAGGTCAGTTTGTGAAATCAGATAATTATTCACTATTTTGTTTAAATAAACTAGGTTTAACCTTAGCCATCGATTCATTTAAAGGCTCTAGTCTTAACTTCGGCCATCTAGTTTTGTGGTCTAGGATATATTCACTCCCAATATACAAAGAGCAAAGTGACAGTCCATAGTCTCTAGTTTAAGTTTATCCTAAATGAAAACACGATTGATAATGAAAGTATAGTATTCCATCCATATTCAGACAAATAATTTCTAAAGTAGAATACGACAATTATTGCTATGAAAGATACGTAGTATGTGGTATTTTCAAAGTAATCTCATTTGACAGTGTCAGATTGTATGAATAATTGAATCCCAAATCAAAACATTGATTATAAACCCAGATAAACTATATCCATATACGGAGAAGTTAAACACAGAGTTGTTTATTACCAAGGCATATTTATCCTCATGTTGAAGCACTACGTTTCAATTTCCATTTTGGGCACCATAATACGATCATGTTGATATAAATATTGATTCTACTAGGCACGTGGATAAACCCAATAAAGAGTATGAAAGTACACACTTTTAAGATCATCAGCATACGTAAAATGTTTCGCCTAAACTGAAGTGTAGTTACAAGGAATATAATACACTTCTTTTGCAATCTCATAAATGTCCTTATTTTTCTACTGGCTCATTCTATTTTCTACTCCTTTCACTAACAAAATATTACATGAATGAGTGACTTTAAAAAGTAACTCCGAATACATCTGAATTAAACGCACAGTAATAATCGCTCTTTCTCTCACTCTCTTATATTACTGATATTCCACATATTAAGTAGTCAGGATATGATTGTTTGATTTTATCTACCATAAAAACAAATAAAATTTAATTTTGTTACATAAAAGTATAGCATACTTTATTTAAAAGGATAAATCAATTAAAAGATATACAATTAGAAAACCAATAAAAGTTTATACTTTCCCGAAAGGATGATTGTTATCATTGAAAAATTATTTCAAATAATGATGTGATGAAAAAAAAATGTTTCGTCCTATTTCGAAACTCATCATTCTTGATTTTACTTGAAATTTCAAGTGTAATATATTTATTAATTTCACATTATGAAAGAGATTCAATTACGTTAACCAATGAAAATAAAATATAAAAAAACCCAGTAAATACGTACTTCGTTCAAATATGAAACTAATTAGTCGTGTTCATCAATGATTTCAATAGGAAAGGTAACAAACAAATTGATGCGAAAAGTATCAGTATCTAATCGGTTAGCGATAAGAATTCTGATCAATTTGGAGTATTACATGATCGTAATTTATTGACATAAGTGATATTTATCTCACAATTGAAAAAGGAGAACTCTACTAGTCATGGCATCGTACTAGATATCTGGGAGTTAATATTCAAAGTTATTTGCTAGTAAAAGCAAGATAGAAAGGAGAATTGTCAAGTTTGCTGTAAATTTGAACTAAAAATGTATTCCGTAGACAATATATTGTTAACAGGATTAACATTCAGGCTTAAGTTTAAGAATTTTAGTTAGAATTAGACTTCTAATGTCAGAAATATGATTTTGTTTTAGAATTCAAGGTAAGAAATAGGTATAACGGTAGAAATAGTTGACGAGTGGAACTCTCCATCCCAACACGTAGTATCGATTCCATCAGGCGATGTATCTAAAAATAAGTAAGATCAACTGTGAAACTCCTATCACCAGGAATAACACAGGGAATCCAGATATCTGTCCTAATCATACTGAAACTGGAACTAACCCAGTTAGGCCAAACGTTGGTACCAAATAACAATACGTTGGTGGGAGGATTGGTGCAGCTGGAAGACAGTATGTGCATGAAACATTGAGGAAATGTATGAAAACTAAATGGCTTTGAAACATTGATTTAAATTTTTGGCGTTGAAACATTTTAACTAACCACTACGTTTTGCTTCAAATCTTGATGTTAACTAACATTTCTAAATCCTATTGTTGTACAATAAATGCTGTTTCCAGCGATTAGTCGTAATATTATTCCTGAATTTAATTTCAGTAGTGCTGTGAGACTGAGGAAAATATAATACAAAAGTAGGTAAAAGTGTGATACAATTCCGAAAGTAGTATTTGGGCTTATAAATTTGTTGTACGGTTAGCTAGTAGGTTACCAGCCGTTTGGCATAGTTATTCTGTTATTTGAAAATAGATTATTCAATCGTCGGTGAGATAACTCATTATATTATTTATACCTGATAGAAATCTTGAGTAAAATGAGGTTTATAGTAAGAAGTACATATATATGCGGTTGGTGGTTGGAACCACCGTAGTGTACATCCATTCGTTGATAAATATTTGCCTACTAGTAAAGAATTTCATGATTGTTTGGTTGGGTTATGGTGGTGGTATGGGTAGTTGGAGGGGCGGGGATCTGAGACAAATTGTGATGTATCTGCACTCCGAATTGTATGGAAGATAACCTGACTAAGAGCCATCCAGTCACATCAATGAATTTTTTCATCGATGTTTCTGTGGCTTGATGGTGATGATCTCACTGCAATACTATGAATCATTTACTCGTCATGAAAATATTTATATCGCCAGTTGTGATATAACTGCATTATTCTCGATTGGTGATTGAGTTATGAGAACTGTCTTGATATTGGCGTAAAGTGGATTATGATGTAGGTTGTGTATTTGAAGTATTGCGGTTGTTCGTTCGTAAACTGTATTTGATCCAGATGCAGAATGAAAGTCACCCAACGAATAGGGAACTGAATTTAAGTTGTGACAGAATCATTTATAGAGTAAAATATGTTGAATGTAGTTATTTATAAGAGAATTCAACAGCATTGATTCTACAGTATGAGAATGTCTAAATATAAAGCACAACTGTTCATTATATCAGACAAAACTATCAAAGCGATTAATGCAAACGATGATGAAAATATAATCAAAACGCTTATTTGTGTTTAAAAATATAATTAATCTCTAGAAATGTTGTTTTCAATCAGTGATGAAGTAATTTCAGTTAGTGAAACTTTGAAATGAAAAAAAACCAAGAAAATTAATCACGATCTAGATCCTCTTGTAGTTTGATTACATAATCAATAAAGTGTATTTGCATTTCCTATTTGTAATATTCTATGGAACATTTATCTAGTGGTTTAAACATTTAAGTGTCAACTGGTAAGGTGTGGGTTCAAACCTTGATCTATATACTCCAATATGTTCACCCGTGTAATATAGCTAATCCTTATACAACTAGAACGTGACTGTAAATGAATGTATGAATCTGAACGTAATACATTAGTAGATAATTTGAGTTTGAAGAATGCTGATTACTTATTGCATTTAAGCGAAACATTCAGGCGTGAAGTAAAATGGGACAATATAAATGTACCGTATTCTGAACAACGGGAATTAGTTAAACAAGTTGGATTCACTCTCCTTAATGTATGGAAATCATCTAAATAGTACGTCAGCGACCTATTAGGAGGTTACTTATGCTTTAAATACTTTGGATGTAATGTCTGCGTATTTGGTTCCATCCTAATCTTCATAACTCGTTGGTAAAGACTGTGGTATTAAATTTTAGAAGTATGAACTTACATGTATTATTTCAATGAAGAGGAATTGAAATTTCCAACTACAGTAATCCCAACTTTCGCTATTAGAATATTACAAATCTATCTCTTAATTCTACAAACTACCTGTGACTGACCAGCTTCAGTCTATAACAAATCAATGGGAATATACAAATTCATCCTACTACCAATTCGCCCATTGCACAAACGTGACTGTCTGGACTCAGTAGTCTAGTGGTGTACGCGGTGGCGTATGACACGGAACGGACTGAGTTCGAATCCCACTGTGAACATCAACATTGGGATGCAGGTACATCCAGCCGATGAGTCCTAAATAGGACGAAACGCGCGTCCTGGATTCCACTTGCCAGTCACAATACAAATTAAATGACTACCTATCTGACGTTCAATCTATTGGAAATGATCAAGTCTAACCTTTATAATGATACCTACTGCGAGGACTATGTTTTTGAGATTTGGAGTAATGTTTTCGGTATGCAATAACAAACACAGAATATAAACTAAGAGTACTTATAGGGAAATAAACATGTATTGTGATTCTATAATTTTGGCTTACTAACCGAAAAGATGGTGATTAACACTAAATAGTGCACGACAATATCTAATATTAGATTTGTAATACTACTGGTATTATGTATGATACAGGAAAACTTGGTAATCAACACACCATTTTACTCTACTATCTTATGTTCTGAACCACAAGAATTTAACAATAGATTGAAGTACATTGAGAAGCTTTAAAACACAATATGTATGTCAAACAGTTCTAAGCTCAGTACTTGAGGGAAGATAAAGAGTAGATGCACATTCATCACTGCGAGTGATTGTGATATATATCACCCGGGGTAGCAAACCTTTGGTTACGGAAATCGCGCGGAAACAAACAACGTAGTTTGGATCTACCAAAACGGCTCAGACTAACAGTTAGTGACTTCATGGACTGATGTCATGTTTCATTTTAGCCAGCACTACCGTTTTTCCAATATCAGTTAGCATTGAACGTCGAGATAGATGGTGGTTAGGCATACGTAATACATGTCTCAACCACTCCCGATGATAAAGATTCACAACCCCATCAACCACTTTACCGTCTCTCCTTAATGCACTGCAATTAAACTGATTACTGCATACCTGTTGGTCCAAACAAACCCGGGTGATGTTTCGAAGACATCGATGATTAATTACCAATATTTACGAATGTGGTCTACTGTTAATGACGTTTCATATCAATAGAGCAAGACAAAATAGACTGCTTGCACTAAACTCATTCGTTAAACGGTAGACGATATCACGCCTATGCCATAAGTGATGTAGGTTGGTTGGCATAAGTCAAACAAGCATTTGAATCCGTGCCAAGATTTCGTCAAATACCAACCCATTAAGGCTGATCACACATCTCAAGATAGGAGGAGTAGTTGACGTGCTCAACTACTTTTCAGTGATCAAAAATTATATAACAGTCCTACAGGAAGTCAATCGAAGTTCAAATAGCTATGTGATATAATATGAGGATAAGAAAATGAGTAACCCTCGCTCGAAGTCTCTAGGAGGCATCAAATAACATGTCTGATGACTTCTACACGAAACTATCTAACAGTAAACGACGATGTCGCTTTATAACAACTACAACATGAGTAGTTACAAAGATACTCAAAAGAAAAACACAACGCAAATAATAACGCATAGACATGACTTTTCATTATTAATTTCAAGACATAAAAGGAGGTAGTATACAAGGGTATTGTAGAAGTACTAACAGTACATATAAACCATGTGACTGTAACAAATAACAGCACTGATTTCACATGAATGAATACTGTTTGTTCTTTTCTTAAAAAAATACATTTATGTGTAAATAGCATAAATCAACCAACAAATAAAAGTGAGAGCAAAATAACCATACATAAACAAAAAAAAACTCAATTCTTATGTTGTATATTGTTTTCACTTCATGAAAAGTAAGAGAAGAATAATGCAATCAATTAGACAGAAGAAGAAAATGTAACTACTACACAGTCATATTGGTACATATGTACATGCATACAAGTAATCTATAACATTCAGTATATACAATGTCTTTTGTTACAAAACAAGAGTGCATACACACAGAGCAAAGAAATGACAGAGAAAAATAAAAGATCTACAACACAACAACATTGAAAACAAGGAGAACAATTGACAATTGTATTGAACGAAAGGAAGAACATCATCAATTGAGTTGGTTCTTTGTTTTCTTCAACTATGGAATGCACACAAATTTAACAACATACATTTCATCGCATCAACTAATTAATAAATGAATAGAAATCATCAACAATGGCAACGATGAAATTATGAGATGAAACCAAAAATTCGAAAAATTGAAAGAAAAAAAGAGAGGAGTAGACTAAGGAACAAGTGAATGAAAGACATTTGTGTAAATTAATGCACAAGTATTAATTTTCACGTCCAAAAAAACAAACAAACATGGACAATGATGAATGCATTGTGAAATATTTACCTATTAGTAGAATAATCAAATCGTTCCAACGTTGGTGGATTAGGACTAGACTGTGAATGAAGTGTATTCACCGAATTATTAGTATCATTATCGATCTTTGATTTACAATTTAACTTGGTTTGGTTACGGTTTAGTAGAGAATTACTATCACTACTGATTAGACGATTATCGAATTCATGATAATCTTGCAGTGATGACGTAGCTAAATAGTATTTAGGCATGACTGATGACGAACAGGATGAAGATAATGATGATGATACGGTAACTGGAGAATTCTAAATTTGTAAAAGAAAAGTAAATAATTAAATTAATTACATAACCACATATAATACGGTTTAAAATCATGAACAGACCTTATTTACACAACCAACGAGAATGAAGAGGCATTAGACAGTTGGTTCGTCGTAGTGAAAACTAACTGAAGCTACTGGGTGCTGTAAGCAGTGGTCGAAAGGTCATCCTATTGTTGTAAAGACTGAACTATCTTTAATCTATGGTGAGGAGCCCTATATTAGAACGAAACGGTTGTATAACGCTTCTTAACCTTCAATAATTGTGTAACTGAAGTCAGCTCCTTATGTAAAACTTGAGATCCAACAATCTTTACTCCATAATAGAGGATTCGATTAAATAAATAACAGAATATGTACTCTTCGAAAAGAAAGAACTAAGTAATTTAATATCAGTTGCTCATAACAAGTGAACATCCCTATCAAAAGTGGTAGCCAGTTATCATCTGAATAGCTAAGAAGTAAAATCGTTGACTACAACACTAGATGATATGAATTCGAGCACTCATGAGGAGTACTAGTCCCTTAGAGATTGTGGATGTAACTTATTTCTGAGAAGAACCAACTAACATGACGCTAAGATTGAAAATTCCTATCTGTGATTGTGTCAAAGTAGATGATAAGTTAGCATAAGTAATGTATGACAAAGAAAACTCTATCGATGCTAACTCCTAACATTATCGAGCGACTGATTCATCTTTCCCCTAGGAGACAAAAGGATTATATTAGATGAAAAAAACTACACTATGACTGCTACTTAGACGTTGTGGTTGGTCTAGTCTATCGTGATGATTAAATATAACTATATAGTCAAGGTTGTTCATAGGCTGTAAGAGCAAAAGCAGTTTACAAAAAGTCATTATCATGTAGTGGATTGTGGTTACATACAGCTGCCTTCTTACAACAGAAGAGGTTGTAAAAAAATCGCCCTATCCTTACCTGCCACCCGCAGATTTATACTAACGGCTGTAAGACCACATATGTACGAACTACCACATCTATAACTTTCTTCTCTGGAATTATTCTTTTAGCTAGTAAAGACCAGTCTGTTAAATTGTCCTACTGTTATCTCTATTAGTCCCAGTAATATTATGTATTAATCCCGCTTAGTATTCTACGGTTCGACGACGACAGCGACTTGATCCCAAATCAGAACAAGAGTAGAGCAGATAGCAAGATGTATTGAGAAAATGACAGCAGGAAGTAAAAGCAAAGCAAATAATTGCACTAGGGTTTATATAAGCCATTTATCGTTTACAGGTACTTGACAGTAAAAAGTAATCGCAGATGCTTGATTCATGATGAGAATCACAAGCATGTCAAACTTAAGTTGACCAGTATACATAATCTGTAAAGATTTGATAAATCAAGCTTGCAACATAACGTTATATTGAGATGGTCTGCACAATAAGAACACACGCAATAAAGGCTGACCAGCTGGAGTCGTTGAACATTAAGGGTGGGTAGATGTGAACCGTTACAAATGATACGTATCGCCGTTTCATAAAATTAGTTTTCGGGACTCAGTAGCCCAGTAAACACAGTGGTGGAGTTTAACACGAATGAACCGAGTTCGTCCCGATGTGAACATCAACACTGAGATATAGGTATGTATAAACAACGTAGAACTAAGCACATATGTGCATCGGTTCAAATTGTCACGCCGTAGTAGCGCAGCAAGATTAGCACCAGATCAGCAGAAGTAGTAGTTACTTTAAAGATAATCATAATAAAAACGAAAAAGAGTGAAGATATTGAATATGGTCCAAGGGAAAAGAGTTAATTCGTGAAAAGAAAGGAGCACAATAATTTTAATCTCATGACTTAACGAAGGATAGAGAGTGATTGTAGGTGTACAATACAGAGGAGTCACGTGTCATGACGAAACGGTTGCTTGGTATTTCCTCGTTTATAATGATAGTTTATCTGCAGTTAGTCTGTGGTGTAAGTCAAAATATTCGTTAATATCCACCTTTCCTTTTTGGCCAAAACTTGCTCACAACGCTTGAAAAGTATACTAACTATCAATCACCTTGTGATATAATCGAGCTACGGTACTTTAAACATCTAGAAGTCTCAACTTTGAAATTCATGATTAGTTTCATGGAAAATAAAAAGGGAAGTACCTGGATTTTTTTCGATGATGATACAGCAGTAATGGCGGAAACATTGTGAATAGTACTATGATTAATTTCGATTGGATTTGAAATAGATAACGAATTGTCAACTTTGAATTTACGAATATTTGTTCGAGTCATAGGTGAGGACAACAACGATATGGATTGTAAAGGAGGAGGAGAAGTTTCAACTTTTGAGGAGTTATCTTGTTCATTCGTTACCGTTTCTTTATTAATCAACTCAAGTTCAGTAGAGGATGTGATATGAGAAAAAAATATATGGCGGGATGCAACAACTCTTACCTGGTATTTTGAAAAGAAGTAAAAGAGAAAGCAGATTTCTGAAAATGATGCATGAATTGTAAAAGAATGGAGCTACATATTATAATACTTTTCTATCACAGCATATAAGTATCTTTGCTGATAAATCCAAAGTTTAAAGTACTTGAGCTCCTAACAGTAGGTCATTGTCTCGAACCTCAGATATACCTTCAGTTTGGGCAGCTGAACAGTATCACTGATTGATATAATTTTCGCACCAAGTACACATCAATGTATAGAACTTTGAACCGCATTATCTGTGATATTTAGAGATACAACGTGATTGTTCAAACGAAGGTGGGGCGACGTTCGAACTTATGACTTATAAGTTAGAAGCCGAGTGCTTTAATCACCAGGCCACTGCTCCATGTAACTCCACACATACAAATAATGTGACTCAAAGGAAAGGATATAACCATGTACTTGGTAGGTGAGCTATATAATCCGATGAACATATCGTTAAAAAAAGGACTATCTTTCAGTAACAACCATGAACAAATTAGGGTTATTAAACCGGTTAATCAGTAGTATATATATGTATGTATATCGGAAAAGTAAGCAGCAATTGTTACAGGAAGCATTTCGCCAAGAAAATAAATTTAATTGAAATTCCCCAAATGCGTTTGCTGATTTGCTCGGTTCTTTGATATTCGATATTGTGGTGAACCTGCTTGACATTGAATAATTTTAGACTATGTCTTTTGTATAAATACAGATTAGTGACGCTGTAGCTATAGTATAGGGGTATTTCGCTATATTTTCTAGACTGTGTTTCATGATAGATTTATTTTCGCCTAAAACTATCGGTACAAACACTGCGCTCATAATAATTAGCCTTGCTACCTGTGCATTTTGACAGTTGATTCACTGCTAGAATAGTTGCTAATGAAGTAGATTTGAAAAAATTGTCTAGGCTCGAAATCCTAGCAAAATACAGTGTCACAAGTAATCAGCTTGACTTCTGAAGAATTGAAGGGATGTTTGTACAAAGTAAATGGACACCAGACATATGTCTATTACAAATAAGAGGAATTTTGAAAACAAAAATAATTAACATAACTAAGATTCTCTACTTGAATATTCATTAGATAGACTATACATGTCTGTCTCTATCTGCATATTAGTATTTTAAATTAATATTTAATTACAAGAAGCTTGAAAAACCCAACCAACTTTTATAATCAGGCCACACCGACACAGCGCGATACATCAAATAAAAAACACAAACATTTTGCCTTAGTAGGTCCCTAACTTTTTTTCAGACTACTTATACATCAGTTATCGTCTAACACAGAGGCAAGAGATAGTTAGATAACAAATTTTATAAATTGGTTTCCAGATTTCGTCAACTCATCTAATCTGAATAGACTTCCAGTATTAGAGAAGTGGTAAATGCGCCTAACCCGGAATTTTAAATTCAACTATACGGAAAGTTATTTACCTCTAACAGTCTCTAAATGTTTGAGTTAACTTTCTGTTGTGAATTTCGATTTGTTGTAATAGAACGATTAAATGGAAAGGACAATCTTTAGATAATATTATTGGTGATATCAGAGCAAGTACTGTTAAACTGCATTCGCTTGACATTCTATAAGTACCATATTAGTATTTATTAAGTATTCAGTCTAGCAGAGACTTGTTAACAGTTATTGAGTCTACTTTTGTTTTCAAGTTATTGCAATTTTACTACAGACCTAACATCCGAGGCACAACTCCTATAGTTTAGTCAGTTATGGTATTTTGTACCTTTCTTATCGAGTTGGTCTATCATTTGCTATATAGAAGCATTATTTTTACTCAATAAATGATTCTGTCACAACTTAAATAAAGTTCTCTATTCGTTGAGTGTCTTTTATTCTACATCTGGATAAAATACAGTTTACGAACGAACAACCGCAATACTTCAAATACACAACCTCCATCATAATCCACTTTACGCCAATATCAAGACAGTTCTCATGACTCAATCACAAATCGAGAATAAAGCAGTTATATTACAACTGGCTATATAAATATTTTCATAACGAGTAAATGATTCATAGTATTGCAGTGAGATCATCACCATCAAGCCACAGAAGCGTCGATGAAAAAATTCATTGATGTGACTGGACAGCTCTTAGTCAGGTCATCTTCCATACAATTTGGAGTGCAGATACATCACAATTTGTCTCAGATCCCCGCCCCTCCAACTACCCATACCACCACCATAACCCAACCAAACAATCATGAAATTCTTTACTAGTAGGCAAATATTTATCAACGAACGGATGTACACTACGATGGTTCCGACCACCAACCGTATCTATATGTACTTCTTACTATAAACCTCATTTTACTACAAGATTTCTATCAGGAATAAATAATATAATGAGTCTTATCTCATCGACGATCGAGTAATCTATTTTCAAATAACAGAATAACTATGCCAATCGGTTGGTAACCTACTAGCTAACTGTACAACAAATTCATAAGCCTAAATAAGGAAGCGCAAAATCACGATACTATTACTTCCTAGAAATTCGGAAAGTTCAAAATACTAGCTGACAAAATAAAGAGTGACGGCTAGTGCTAATACCCATATCGAAGTAGGTTGAGTAGATTGAGTAAAAGTCAGTTGTAAATTAGTGACTGTAAATCGAATGCTCTAATAACTTAGTTACTATATATGAAATATAATCTGAATACAAACATAAAGTTATACTACTACTAGTAATAAAACATACTTTTTGTAGAAACCAATGAGGTAGTTTAAATGTTTTTAATTTTTCCGTACGTACTGTGTTATTCAACTTTGACGAATATGAATTAATTTGCTTAGCGATCTGATGTACTTGTTCTGCATGAACTAAATATGCTTTTACACCATGACTTATGATTAGACCAGTTTGAACAAGCC
The DNA here is from genome assembly GCA_025215515.1 of Schistosoma japonicum. Lineage (NCBI taxonomy): Eukaryota > Metazoa > Platyhelminthes > Trematoda > Strigeidida > Schistosomatidae > Schistosoma > Schistosoma japonicum. The sequence continues at coordinate 80,139,524 of CM046061.1, forward strand.
ATGCTTTGTCTTCATTATCACAAATGTAACGAAATAATTCTGGATGTTTACTATAAATACGACCACGCGCAGTACCCATACCAAGCCATCTAATAGAAAAAGAGGAAACGAAATAAAGTAAACAAGAAAGGAAAATACGATTGGAACAAACAAGTTCAAGTTAAAATGTTCATTAGCAAACTGTAAATTCTGTAGTTAAGTATTTATATGGAACATAGATAAGTTATTACCTGTAAAATATAAAGGTAAGTGTCATAAAGAATCATCTATCAACTGCGCGGGTGAAGATTACTGCAAACACTAATGATACTTTGTTCCCAGTCAGTGTCAAAACCAACGTAAAACATAGCACATAAATGTGTTTATTTAAGACAAGTAATGTTAATACAGTATAATAAATGAATGGGAAGTAACTGCAAACACTAAATGAAAACTTAATGAGTTTTGTAAATGATGAGACAACCTACTTCAGCCTTGAAAGTGACAAAAGAAGAAGTAGTAAACGGATTCTACTCATAACATGAAAAAAATCTAGGTTGCATCAATCATATAACTTCGTGAATAAATAATGAATATACTATGAATAAATAGAAGAATACTTAATTTACTTTTACAGGCTGAAGTCAAAACATATGCTTAATTGAGATTAATATTACATTCACATGATTAAAAGTTCCGCTCATTGGGTTGCTTAGTTAATAAGGAGCTTTTTCAGCAAAAAATAACACTACCACAACAATTATTTCATAAACAATGGGAAAAAAATATTTAATTTATTATTTTACATTAATCTTAGACTAATATATCTGTGAAGTAGATATATTGAAGTACAAATAGCTTGAACTACAATTTAAGTAATTTTATATTGCAATACCGTTGGCCTATCATAGTTGTCTTTGAATATCCGGCGTGTTGCTAAGGTACTCAAATGTATTAAGTCACGTGTGTGAATTATAATTACATGAAAATGATTTAGTAACATGTGGAATTAACAAAGCCAGGTAAACTAGAGAAAAGTTAATCATATCATCGGACACTTCAAGATGTTAGTATCTATCATTGTTTACTCGAGAATAATAATAAAATATGAAGCTTTCAGTTATAGTAACTGAGCATTAAAATGATATGGCTTGCAAACTAGTCACGATAACCAAGATCCATTCATTAATTATACTTTTCATTTAAATTAAGAAACTATTATACTTGTTCGAGCAGTCTACTGATAAATTTATTTATGTTACAATATTAGACACTTCTTTATGGACTATATATTACAATAATATTTACAAATAGTGATAATTAAGTTGGATTGTGACTGGCAAGCGGGATTCAGGACGCGCGTTTCGTCTTATTTGGGACTCATCGGCTGGATGTACTTGCATCCCAATCTTGATGCTCACACTGGGATTCGAACTCAGTCGGCTTGACCACTAGGCTACTGTGGCCAGACAGTCATACTTGTGCGACGGGTACATATGTAATTAGAATAAGCTTGTAGCTTACTGTTGATTTTTAATGGACTGAAACTGGTCAGCCTATGTTGCCAAATGCGCATTCTGGATTCCACTTGCCAGTCACAATTCAACTTAAATATTACTTGTGAACTATCGCTATATCGAGGCAATCCGCTTAGGATGCATATATGGCAACAGAGGCTGACCAGTTTCAGTCCATTACAAATCAATGGGAAGATACAAGCTTATTCTAATTTACAAATATTGGTTGACTGCTTCTTTCTAATCAACAAATTTGTTGAGAATAACCTTAAATTGTCCAATATGAATTCGGAGCATTTTCAGGTTGAAATTGATATGAACATCCGAGTAGAGTTTTCCAGTGTTCAACAATATATAAGTATACCTAAAAGTTTTTGGCAATCTTAGGCTCTCTCATATGGATGACTTAATCATGAAACTGTTGATGATGCTGTCCAGATCGACAACGAAAGCTTTACAATCGAATGATTCAATTCATATAAATAAACATTATCAAAAATATCCGTCCGAACTACAAACCTTCATCAATTCATCATTCTACATGTTCCGACCGTAGCTGCTACTCTGACGTGGTGGTCGGGCTTGCCTATCGTGATGACCCAACTGAGCTATATTGGCTGGAACGTATGTTCCTCTAGGTCCAACCATGCCAAGCAGGTCTGTTGGAGAGCTATAAGACTAAGGGCAGCAACCTAAGATCTGAGGGCGAAGTCGTACTGCTAACTGCAGTGAGGTGTGACAGCAGTAAGGTGTTTCCCTCGGATAACCAGCATCTGCAGCGATGCTGCCTTCTTAACAGAAGGAAGGGGTTAGAAAAGGCCGACCCTAAAACTGTCACACTTCACCTTAATCCACGGATTTCCGTCTCCGGCAGTAACGCATTCTAAAAAACAGAGCTAACACTTCAAAAACTTTCAATAGCAAGGTCTTGCGTGATCGGCCTCAAACAGTTGTCCCTTGGGCTCTTCGATCGCGTTCCCAGATCACTATGACCAATAATAAACCGGTTTCCTTTTCAGGTACCTCAAGAAGTAATATCCTTTCGTGGTGTGGGCAGCCAGAAAGTGGGAATTGCCCTCATACCTCCTAACAGCACACGATATCATCTTGTTCGAGGTCAAATCCCGCCATCAACTCCTAATAACTCTCTTATCCCCATGTCTAATCCTTCTAGTATAACTTTATCACCTCGCGCCTCTAATGCTAATGGTTCGAGTTCACAAAATGTTATTCCTGGTCTTTTAAAACCTTGTATTAAACTATATATCGGAGCTTTTAACGTTCGAACCTTATACCGAATAGGACAACAGGCTTCCTTAGCTATGACTCTAGAATCCCGCTCCATCGATGTCTGCTGCATCTCTGAAACGGGTATACAGGATCCAAGTATAGTCTTTCGCTTGACCTTACCTTGTGAAAATAAGGAACCGGTTCGGTTCACCTTTCGTGTTTCCGGCGACCCCACTACTGCCACTCAAGGCCTTGTTGGAGTAGGTATAGAACTAAATTCAAAAGCTGGACAGGCTCTCCTTGACTGGATTCCAACAGACAGTTGCTTGTGCGCTGTCCGTTTAAATGGAACGGTAAAAACTCGGTTGGATAGTGACACACGCCGTTGCTTCTTCGTTTTCTGTGTCTGCGATCTCACTGATTGCAACTCAGATGAAGTAAAAGATAAATTTTACAGGAAGCTTTCCGACCTCCTTCGTAAAGCTAAGCTCACTGATGTAGTGATAGTGGCTGGTGGTTTTAATGCCCGAGTAGGTAGACTAAACGAAACCGAAAGGCATCTAGGTGGATCCTACGGTGTTGAGGCTCAACAAACAGATAATGGCGACCGTTTACTACAACTATGTTTAGATAAGCGTTTATTTCCCGCAAGCACCAACTTTAGGCATAAGGAAAGACATCGGTTGACATGGCGACCTCCACAATCAACTCAACGCTGAACTCAAATAGACCATCAGCCACCGTTGAAGAGGCTTGATAGAAGACTGTCGCTATTTCGGAGTACATGTTTAGACTCAGATCATGCCTTAGTACGAGCGCGTATTAGTTTGCGTGTCACTGGACGTAGAAGATCCACGGCATGGATTCCTCTCAGAGTTCAACTTAATGATGTAAAAGTCAAGAATAAATTTGTGGACAACAAGAAAATCAATTAGTCAACTACGTAGGCTGTGCCCATCCAAAAACTGTTGAAACAGCAGTAATATTTACTAGTTAACTAAGCAAAAAGGTTAAGAAAACTCAGTGGATTTCAACTGCGCCTACTGAACTGGCAGGTGATCGGGAACACACCCCGTCTGGTTCTGAACACGATGAGGAGCGAAAGCAACTTAAACACAAGCTGGTTAAAAGCTTACGCAATGATCGTGAGCAGTGGTGGGTGGCGAAAGCTAAAGAGATGGAAAAGGCAGCGGCAATAGGTAACAGTAGGCAACTGTTTAGACTTATCAAGGAAAAGGGTATCAAAAACCCAACTGTAAGTGAAACTATCTCAGACAAAGATGGTTCCACTATTCACTGTCAATCCAGAAGATTAGACCGATGTGCAGAACACTCTAGGGAACAGTTCAACTGGCCCACGGCGTCATCCCTATTGCCCACCATCCCCAAACAATCTGAAGTGGCAAATAACATTGGTCCCCCAAGTCTCAGTGAGGTTGTGAAGGCTATTGGAAACTTAAAGCGAGGGAGAGCGGCAGAACCAGATGGATTGACCCCTGAGATATTTAAGGAAGGTGGTCCAGTCTTAGCAGCCAGATTAACTGAAATCTTGACTAGAATTTGGGAACTAGAGGTAATCCCATCTGACTGGTCTCGAACACTAATCGTCCCAATCTTTAAGAAAGGACAAAAGTCCTCTTGTGACAATTACCGAAGAATCAGTTTAACGAATATGGTGTCTGAAATATTAGTTTCAATAATACTTCAACGTGTAACTAAAGCTCGTGAAGAGCAAACTCGACAAAACTAAGGTGGTTTTAGACCCGGACGTGGTTGTATAAACCAAATATTCACACTTAGGCAGGTTCTGGAACATAGGTAAACGTTCAGACGCCCAAAAACAGCTGTATTCCTTGACCTTAAGGCGGTGTTTGACTCTATCGATCGTAAGGTTATGCGGGATTGTCTATCACTGAAAGGTGTACCAGAAAAGCACATAAGCCTTATACAGGTTCTTTACTGGAACACTGCATGTCGAGTCAAAGCTTATGGCGTATTGTCGTCGGAATTGATTACCTCAAGTGGTGTCCATCAAGGTTGTTTGCTATCCCCATTTTTATTTTATTTTATCATTGACATACTTTTATGGTTAACATTATCATCGTCTGCATGTTCAGGGGTTGACATCATTTCAGGAGATAAACTTGTAGAATTTTCTGACAACCCTAAACATGAATGTAAGCATGTTTGGGATGCGATTCTCCCCATCCAAACGCAAAATGCTGTTTCAGGATTGGCTTAATTTGGCACAAAGTTAGTGATAGGAAGCGAAGCAGTTGAATGTGTCAACCGCTTTACTTATCTTCGGAGCCTCATAAGTCCTGACGGTCTGGTATCTGCCGAAATCTCAGTTCGTATACATAAGGCTCGATTGGCTTTTGCCAATCTGCGTCACTTATGGTGTAAGCGTGACATCCGCTTACTGACTAAAGGACGCGTTTACTGCGGCTGCAATTTGATTCGTCTTACTTTCTGGATGTGAAACATGGCGATTAAAGATAAAGGATATTTGTAGGCTTCTGGTATTCAATCATAGACGTCTTCGAAGCATTGCTCATGTTTGCTGAAACCACCGAGTAAGCAATATGTGGGTTACGAGTAGAGTACTAGGTAAATACAGTAAGTCTATTGGTGAAGAAGTGAATCTTCATCAGCTGAGGTGGTTAGGATATGTGTTATGTATGCCTGACTACCGCCTACCCCAACGAGCAATGCTGTCTCGTGTGGGAGTAGACTGGAAGAAAGCTAGGGGTGGCCAAACAAAAACATGGCACCAGTCCATGAAGTCATTGATAATTGGGCTGAGGCATGTTAATAGGGTGCAGACTACATGGTTGGAGTCCACGTGATGATCGTAACCAGTGGTTAAAGATTTTGAGTGACATGGATTAAAATCATTCGCAATGGCACAAGTGCATCCATTCCTTATCCTCCTGTAAATTCTTAGTTTCTGAACTTATCATAATTTTCTGTTTACTGAATCATATTTTCTTAAATCTTATCTCCGATCTCCATTCTTTTCCATTAGTATTGACTCTGTTACTACCTCCTCTACTCTGAGATTTGGTCCGACAATTTAACCTCTATCTGCTAACTAGGGCATGGCAACTTGAACTGTTGTGCGCATGTACCAAGTTCTACGTTACAACTGATTGATTATTGTGTGTGGTTCAGACTATTTGTTTCTTTTTGAATCGAAGTATGGGAAAAGATAATGAGCCCATAAAAGCACTGATTTAACAGTATGCACCAATTTTGTTATTTGCAACCACATTAAATGCAGAAACTAACAAGAAGAAACAAAGAAAGTGTAAAGACTTACGCATTTGCTGATGAGCCCAACGCGAAAGGTGTATTTTGGTCAAAAGTAAACTTTGTTACATTACTGTTTTTAGTGACAAACTTATTATAGGTATTTACATTATTTTTTATTGTAGTGAGGTTTTTCCTAGATAAACGTGATGTGTTTTTACAGGTACCACTACTATCATCATCACAATCTTCATGATCATGAATGACGTGATTAGTGTTATGTAGGAATTCATCATTGATATTAATACTTGTATGAATCACAGATGAAGTAGAAGGTTGGCTGTAGGCGTAGAGAAAAAAATAAACAAAATTACAGAGTAGCGATGAGGATTATGCAGAAAATGAAATTCGCAAATGAACTAAACAAGTAAGTGAAGAATAAAGTCCGACCCCAGCTCCCCTGACTGTTCGACTGCATTTTGACTAAAATGAATGTGTTAGATAGTTGCAGTCAGTAAAAGATCCTACATGACCCAGGTTTCATCATAATTGACTAACACGAAAAATACATACCTAAACTCTTAAAGAAACTGATACTTCCTATTAAGATTTAAACTCGTGTAACCAAGCATCGTAAAGAATGAAACATCATCACTAAACTCAATGAATGTGGGTCAAAGGAATGGGAGACAAACGTCCCCCCCCATCAATGTGTACTTATGACTCCGTAAGGGATCGAACTCAGGACCTTCAAATCTCGTGAACATTCAATAATCCACATCGCTGGGAAGCCGTCTAGAAGTAAAATTCCCAATCAATTTGTGAACTATTTTGCGACAGTTATTGAATACCATTGGCGATAACCCTTGCTTTCAGCTTGTCTGAACTCAAATAGTCACGGCTTTACATTAGAACATTGAGACATCCTTGAAGTAGATCACTGGTGAACTGGTTGTACTAGTCAGAAAGGAGTATTTTAGTGGCGATTGGTTTCAATTGTTTATTTTTAGTCATCAAAAATTGACTGGTGCGAAAATCATACTTTTGGACACCTGTTTAGTGGTGAATATAGCTGAGCATTTGTCCTGAGATTCGGAGGTCATAAATCCGATCCATAGAAGTCGTAAGTACGCACTGATGAAGAGTTTCAGGTTAGGATGAAACAGATATCATATTTCCAAACTTCAACGGTACTCAACATGTAAATGAATATATATATATATATATATATATATATATATATATATATATATATATATATATATATATATATGATATCGTAATGAGATAAGTGAAACAAATTTTTCGTTTATCTGACTAGTGTAACAGTAAGTTATTATTAGAATGTGCCCATACATCAAGATAAATACGTATATGCTTTCAGATAGAAGCACATTTTAATACAATAAACAGTTCATAATACGTTGAATAAAACTCACTTGGATAACGTGCTGACAGATTGGTGAAGATCGTTTTGAGCCTAAACATCATTGATTAAAAAAAGAAACATAAGCAAGCACTAAGATAGTACTGTTATTAAAGCACAGAATTATAGCTTATAGTGACAGAGTTAGGTTTTATGTTAATAGGTCACAAGTTCGAACCACTTATCACCTGCTAACCAAAGAAGGAAAACTGGTTAGAATCTGTGAAAATTTACGTATGCTCGACCGCTGACTTTATCGATATACTTTGTTAGATGATGTAAAAATAAGTGAGACAAATTTAACGGGTGAGATCAAACCAAGATACGGTATCCATCTATGGAATCATTGAATATTGTTCTCAGACATTGATATATCAGCCTGAGTTATGACTAGTTCAATGAGAGCGAAGACAGATCATTACAAGTGAGCGAACAGAGTATTACAATCAATATATTCTCCTTTTCATTCAAGACTACTGATCGCTTATGATTGTGTTGCTATTACAATAAACACCGCATCGGACTAATTTACTTTTCGATCGTTCAGTCAGATTATTGTATCAGAGTTGAACTGTCAAGGTAAGGTTACAGTAAGCTGTTAGCATATTGAATCAAGTGGACAAATAGCCTTTAAAGTTCAGTTAGCTACCTCGCATCTATATTAGCCATGTTATAAGGGGAACACTCTTTTGTAGGAGTGTGAGTGATATCCGTGACCTGAAGATAGAGATTAGATTACATCTCATAATCGGTTACAGTGCAATTACTTCCGCTAAATCTTAAATCTCAGTATTCCTACACATGTATCCATTAATTCTGTGCTCTGTAATTATATTCGAAAAGTTTGGTCCTCATAATCATTGTAACTGAATTATTCCGACTTCGTTACCATTCGTCTTGTTAATTTCATCACATCGTAATTATATGGCAAGACAACCAAAGGTGACACATTTGTCCTAGGTTCTAATTTGACTGATTGTACCTACAGTAGACACTATCACATAGTAGCGAAATACATAAACCCTAAAAGAAACGTTACCGTAGAAAACAAATTGTACTAGTTAATTAATTCTACTTGATTTCAAGAATTATTCATAAACACGCATATTTTCTAGTTCAGTAGCCCATGTTTCGCAGCCACAAGTTAAAACGAAGCATACTGCTGTGCAGTATATTCGTCCTTTTGCTAGGAGACAGATAACTCATCTAGGCCACAAGTGACTCAAGTTGACAAAAGTTAAGCGAGCATTTTTAATTTGTGTTTAGATTACACCAGCCCATCAGGATTGATAAGACTTACAAAGTAAGTGAAGTGGTCGATGCACTCAGCTACTTCATTCGTTATAACCAATCTAGGTGGTAATGCAGATTCATCCTGCAGTGTGTGAGGAGAGAAACATCATTAATTTTATGTACTTATGAGGTACACCTATTAATGACAAGTACTATCACAGAGCCTCTCGATCTACAAAGCCAAAACCTACTTTAAAGTCGAAGAATACGGTTACTGTCTGACGTATGTGAATATACCTTTTCTAGAATCTGACGGAGGGTGAATATTTAATCAATGAATCTAGCCTTACATCTGAGACCAACGTGGTTTTCTTGAGTTTATCATTTTCCATCATTAGATAAGCGAGGAATGATTATAGGGATTAATACTTTAGACATTACGTTGGTTGAACTGATTCCTCTGTGATTATCATAAGAGGACTTAAATGAAGAGCAGAACTACTGTCAGTGATAAGCTATAAACCTGGTCGTTTGTAGTCATAATAATATTACGACAAAGCCAACTGTAACGGAGATTGGTATAAACTATATCGGCTTTTATGATAGTAACAGTGTAATGTCACTATCAATTTTATCAGCAATTTTAGAAATAGATGAGAGTGAACACTTATGCCTATTAAATGTGTGTGGGTTTAATCACTGCCAAAATAAACAGATACGGTAAAAATAAATGAACTTGTATTTTTGAATATAAGAAAATACTATTTCATAGCAAGCAAGAATCTGGTTTAAAGTTGGCGTAAAAAGCTACAAATTCCCGGAACATATTACCTAATATTAGTCATTACTTGGAGCAGTCGATAATTCTATAATCATCATTAAACACTGAATTGAAGTAGGCAATCGTTTACCCAGAGGGCAAAAGAGTTAAGTGTACTGAGATAAATCAATTTGAAAAGTATTCCGGAGACGACAGAAACAGTAAAACATGCTAATTTAATAAATAAAAAAATGAAGAGGGGAAAATATATCCACTGGTTATAAAAAGAACTGCAGATAGAATCCATAAACAACTTAACAAAACGATAATAATCGGGGGAAGGAGGAATAATGGTTCTAATATTTGGCGACAAATGAAACAGAAAATCAATGTTACGATTCATACAACCAAGCAATTAATTAACAATTTCAACTTGTTTACCAAGTATAGGTTCATTTACTTGGTTAAAAGCCATATTAGAAATGTAAAGGTTAATTAAACTACCCAACTGCCCAAAGTGGGGGGTGGGTGGGTGGAGTGCGGATTTAAATCTACAATCTAGTGTCTTAGAGTTGGATATTTTCATAAAAAGCACAACGCTCCACAGATTCTACCAACTAAAGTCACTAACTGTTTCTATGAATAAGGATATAACAACAATAGGCGGCAGAATAAAATGAATCTACTTAGCGGCATTGTTTTAATTTCTTTCTAATCTAGAAATAATCATTAAAAAGGATGATATAAGTATACATACAAGAGGATCTTGAAGATTTAGGGAGTTGATATGGATGTAAAATAATGAGAATAACTATGTAAAAATTAAAAATGGTTTGGACGGCTACTTATTTATAGATTAAGTACACGAATGTTCTATAAGAAAATTGATATAACCCTTGATACGAAGCTTTCCCAAACACAAGAAATGTCCTGAATTCTAACCATCATTTGTGGAGTCACAGAGGTCGTTAAAAAAAAAGTACAGTTAAGTAACAAAATGAGGTCACTAAGGAAGAGCAAAGTTGGTTTAAAACATTTTATAGCAACTATTTCTGCAAAATGCGAAAAATTCAAAGTCATTCGTTTATTATCTTAAGAGATTTCGGAACAATTAGATCATGTCTGCTGTAAAGCAAGTACACTGCTGAAAAAGTGCTGACCTTTTAGTATTAGATTTTGCAAAGTACGCCCAGAAATGCAGATGCTGACCCTTCTTACTGTTTGCAATATATATATGCACCGGCACATACAACTGGATTGTAAGACATCTAAAGTAACAGAAAGTGAGAATTTTTTCACATTTGTCTGTCTCTATGAGCGGTTTCTTTAGCACAGTGAAACTAGATTAGCGGTTGGATGCGTCTTGTTCTGAATAGCTTAAATTAATCGTTCTACACACTTGGTCACCCTAGGTCATTCAGGTTTTAAGAAGACAGAATTTTCGACAGTAGCATACTTTCTTATTATTACAAATTGTTTATTATTAAACAACTTATATTAGCTTTAACTTCTGACAAGATGAATTCATTTCAACTACTGATTATTAGAAGTATTCTAACGTAAATTGATAAATAATACACATCGTCACTAGTATGATATCATATAACCACACTTATCGATTCACAAATTTCTATTGAATAACGCCAGTTCCTGCTTATATATGACTAATAAGACAGCTGGATCAAGAGTTTAGATTACTATCTAATGAGGTAGAAGTTCCTCCTTATTACATTTAGATTCATTATGCTGTATAGTCAAAATAATCTTACCAAATAATTTAGTCGTTTATTGAGTCAATCAATTAACTATGGTTAAATATGTATACAAAGGGAGGCATCTTTATGAGTTATGTCAGCGAAATGTCATCTTGTGATAATATTGAGGCACAGTAAGGAATAAGGTATTGTTGTATAGGCAATTAATCCTTTAGTTGATAGAATATTTAACCACCAGAGTAATAATTCATTTATTGGATTCATATTCGAGCGTTCGGCTACGAGGCATATCCTGAATGCGTGACTATCCCGGTGACCCAACTGAAGCACGGTGAAGCGTAGTCTAAACCCGGTGCCTATGCTTAGTAGTTGAAAGATTGAAATCTTAGCCACTGAGTCACCAATTCTAAATGAATTAGTAAACTTACCAATGAAGTTTTATTGTCCTATTAACTCTCTGTCATGTTCACCGTATTCTATGCGATCACTATTGTTGGTAGAAGTAGTAACTTTAGATTTGGACTTATTTGCACGAGTTTTACGCCACCATGAAGTTTTACGACCTCTTGAGGCTTTAGATTTCATTCTACGAATTGAAGTATTGGAAGTTTCCTTAACAGTTGATGATAAACTAGCTGAACAATTAATTTTAAAACTTGATGATTTATGGGGTAATTGTATGTTGCCATTGTCCTGATAATGTGGCATTTGAACCGATTAATGTACCATCACTATCTGAGCTAAATGGATCACGAAAAAAGCCAACTGTAGAGTTTGATGAAGCCGATGAGGGCGAATGAGAAGAGAATGTTAAATTAGCACACTTTCCTGGTAAATAATTAACATCATTACATTCTGAAGTCAATGATTCAGTATTAATTGAAAAATAATTGCTATTGTCATATAAGTTTGAAGAATTTTTTGGTACGACTGGATGGATGCTGTCTCTTACGGACACTTCCAAGTGATGAATAACTAGATACACTTCTTAAACTATAATGTGCTTCATCTTTTTGAGAAATTGGATTATGTATAGTCGGATGTTCAGTTTGAAATGTTTTCTCTATAACTGGATCTTTAGCATTGTTAGGGATTAAAGATTTCTCGAAATTAATTGAATCTGAAGTAGGTATTGGTGAAAGACGACTAGGTTTATCAAAATATACAGATTCTGATGAATCAGGGGTTGGAATACTGGATTGAAGTTTTGAATTTAGCGATTTCGATTGGAAAACAGGTGATGAACTGGTTGTTGATTGGATAGTGAAACCTGATGTTTGAATATTCTGTTCTTCAGATTTACTGTTGCCGAATTCTGATGCAGGATTACTCTTAGTTTCTTGATGGTTGCGAGAATTCCAATGATCACGTTCAGGGAAATAACGTTGGGCGACCTACAAATTAGTGAACACGAACATATTAAACAGTTATAATATGAGTTTAATTCATGTATGTTGATATAAGTGTACTGCAACTTTGCACTCAATATGAAGACATGTTGAAAAGTATTTCTGAAAAGCAGCTTGTTTAATAAAGAAAACTTCACGGAATGAATTTGGTACATAGGAAACCAGGAATAATTGGAAAGTTATTTTATCTTAATATATGACCCTCAAGAAGTTTGGAGGACCAAAACACGAAGCGACGGGCAACTATTTGGTTTTATCTATGGGATTCAGAAGTGCACACAGCTGCATTTACTGGGGATTGAACCCGGAAAGTTAAGGTTTCCCAGCAAGTGATTAACCTTTAAACCACTAAGGGATAAAGTAGATATCTATAAGAAAGAATATACGCAACACGCTGTCAGTAATACATTATCGGTTAATGATTTAAGTTCCATACGCATACTGGAGTCCCTGAAACCGACAAATATTTCACAAAACGTATTATAAATCATCAATATATCAAGATATAGGAGAAGATAAATTAAAAATAGCACCAACACTAAAATTCAATGTTAGTCGAATGACCTATAGAAACTTTTCACTCCATAAGAACGTTATTAAGGGTAGAATAAAAAAAACCCATAACTATATGTAAGTTATGGCAGGTATATTGAGATGAAATACAACTAAAGACCAATACAACGATAATAACACGTAAAAAGAGAGTAGATAGATTGAACTACTTAATATTAGTAAACAGTATAATCCTATTACAAAAAGTGGGCAAGCAGGGCATTATATCGAGAAATCAAACGAAATTAAGCACAGTAGGTAAACATGAAAGCCGAAGCCAATTACCTATAAGGCATTGATCATATAATATGACACAACTGTTTGTATATCTTACAGGATTGTTTTGAAGTGAAACAAAGGAAAATCATTCATTCGTTGTAATAAACTTAATGAGTAAGTAGATTATGGAAAACAAAACGTATAAACGATCTTACTTATCACATATGACACTTAGCTATTTATAAATGCGAAATAGTAATTTACGCCTTTATTACACTGAACATTTGCTGCCTCCACCACGATATTACTATAACTTGTTAATCTTCTGAACTCGTGAATAATACCAATGACACCATGACCATATCTTGATAATTTCGTTGAAGCTGTGGCATTTCAATACTGCGTTTTAGTACTTCTTTTCATTGAAGGAATTTTTATTGAATACGTTCTTCCGTTTTGGATTTCAACTAGATCTATGGACACTACTTAGAGGTGTCATTTCTGATACAGATTAGGAGCTTAATTAATTGCAATTTTATTGAAATAATGAACTGGCTTTGTTGTGACTACCTGAGCTGAACCATGTTTCGTTCCCGAAATCACAAAAAAAAAATACTTCTTTAGTGTATCATCTGGGTTTCTTGAAACAGTATCAGTTGACAATAAGTACAAACATATTCTAATGAACATGTTGCTTGTATCTGGGCATTAAATTAGCACATGGCATCACTGACTGCTTCACATATTAGTTCTGGGGAGATTTGGCTGACATGGCCATGTATTTCTGACAGTATTTCAATAAACAGCTGTCGATCAATAATGAGGCAATTTGACGATAAATTTGTGGGCTTATTAGATGCCTGAAAATTTCCGATCAAATAGGCCTGAGCCATTCACTCATTCAATGGAAATCGATATATTGATTGCTTCTAAATAATGATCCAGACAATAACCAATTACATCTAAGGTCGCTGATGACAACTTGATGCGCTGATTGGCCAATTAATTACGTAGGGCAACAGTTAGATGACACTGACTTTTCAATGCGTACAATGAGTCTGTTGTTTTAACCCCGTCGCTAAAATCGACAAATCACGTTTGTAAGCTACTAGTATTTGTTCATAAGGGCTTTCAGAACATTTGTTAGGAACATCGAAAGGGTAACACACTGAGGTTATATGCTGCGGTACTATGCACATATGGCGAATCAGTGAGATTCACCGACTGAGGTGGTTGGGACATGTATTACGTATGCTCAATCACCTCTTAAGTCTATTGGATAGCCGGTTTAGTAGTATGGGAGAAAGCTTAGGGTGGACTAAGAAAATTTTAGCATCAGTTCCTGAAATACTTGACTATTGGTATAAGCCGTGTGTTGATAGGTGTAGCTTACGTTATTGGGGTTCATGCAATTAATGTAAAAATACATGGAAGATTCTGATTGATATGGTTCAGGATAAATGGAAATAGCGCAAGTGCATTCGATAAATGTGTTCCTTTAAATTCTCATCTGTCGAACTTTTATACACCCTTGTTTTTATGAATTAATACTCTCTTCTAGAATTATATTTTCTATGTAGTACTCATCTTCCCGCGCTAATCAAATGTGACCGATGCATATATGTAGGAGATTCATGAATGACATAGATGATTTCTAAGCTGGCGTGAACATTTGTCAGTTAAATTTATCACAATTAAATGTCATTACAATAAAGGATGGAAAAGAACAAGGTGAAAATTTAGGAAGATGTAGGGATATAGTAATAACCATGGAGGTAGCAATTAAACACCAGATACTTAGTTTGAAAGGAAATAACATTCAATCATATAATGCATGGAATAAATGTGAAGACTCTCAAAAATGACGTGTCACCAGGTTCAAGCAATTATTCCTTGAGCACTACGGTCACACTCTTGGGTCTTAAAGACCAACCGTAACCTTATTTGCTCTTTAAGTACATCAAGAAGAACCTTTCCACGGCGTGGGAAACCCGGAAGTGATAACCACCCTCATGGGTCTAACAGTACTCGAGATCAATCCGTCCAGTCGAGATCAAATTATGACGAGTACAATGAAAAAATTTACCACGAAGAATCAGCTACATTTGTTTTTATAGTGCCCACTTACTATATTTTACTACATTTATTCAAAATCGAATTGTCATGAAATGACAAAAACAATGTGTACGTGATCAACAATAAAAGATTAATGAAGAGAATTAGGTGTATATACTAGTGACTTGATGAATAGACGCGTATGTATGAAAGAGAGAGGGATACGACAACTGAAAACCAGAAAGCACTGCTAGATAGCTGTTTCGCCATAGTATGGGACTTCTTAGCAGTGCTAACCGTCGATTCCATCAAGGAATTTAACCCACGGCCCTCAGATCATTTGAACAAATAGGGTTAATCAGCCTCCCATGATAAAATTTCAACTTCTATCAAATTATGATGACATTAGTGATAACAATTTCACTTATGACTTGTTTGAACACCCTACCCTAGTGGGTTTGATTCCCTATTGTGAGCACTACTGACAAGTCTCGTATTAGGACAAAAACAACTATTCAATGTTTAATTGTTTACAATATGCCTAATCAACATTAATCTGTGGTGAACATAAACAATTACACATAATATCTATCTTTATAAAACTACTTAAATTCAATAGAATTTCATATATACAATTCACTTATTGTATAATGATTCTAATCATCTAGATGATAAAATATCTTGGCATATATTTTGCAATTTAAATGATTACAACAGTTAATGTATTGAGTTCATATACATTAGATAAGATTCTGTTAGATAGTTAACATTAATAGTTAAATAAAATAAAACGAGTCATTTATGACGCAATTGAATCATTGTGATTGTTCTATCAGTCAGATGTAAAAATTACAATTACGTAATCATAAATATATCAGATTAAAGAAGGACACCTACCAACATAAGAAAACTTATTGAATTTAAACGAAAAAAATTTGTATATATAAACATGGTTGTAAGCTATGAATCATCATGTTATGAATTACAAATAAACTAAATGATTTAACCGTTGATATTTTGTGTATAAAAAAAGAGGTAAGTATTTCTAATTTTTTTTTTAATTTAAATTGGACTGTGACTAACAAGCAGAATTCAGGACATGCGTTTCGTCTTATTCGAAACTCATCGGTTAAATATACCTGCATCCCAATGTTGATGTTCATACCAAAATACAAGTTCATCCTAAATATTTGTAAGTAATTTATTTCATATCATGTAATGAGATCTAACTAGAAAATTACTACTAGATAGAAAACTGTTTTATTCAAGTATAGGATTACTCAGCATGATGTATTCACATTCACATCATGAATTGAATCTAAGATTTTATATGTAAGCACAGTAAGTATTTAACCTATAGACTACAGAGGTAAAAACAAATGGTGATATCAGCTCATGAAATTATCGATTGTTGATTAGATTACTGTTGGTAAGTGAAAATTGTTTCGTTAGCGTTTGCATGATTATCACTGTACAATTATCTAATAATAAAAGTTTTTTGGTTTTTTTTGTGAACTCTGAAGATCAGAAATTCTACTACTTGATGTTGGAACATAACTAAAAAAGGAAAAATTAAAATGTAACATCAGTTCACGAAATGGTTGACTGTTGGTCTGTGGAGATTGTATGATTGAAGTCTGCGAGATTATTGTAAGCATATATTCGAGATTGAGTGTCATGGATCAGAATCGGTCGCAACAACGCCGATGTATTCACCCAATCTGTTTTCTGAAATCATGAGCTGCTCAACATTTATACACTATTGTTTCGATGAATGAATACTGACTTCATGAATCATATTCTCTATGTACAATCTGATGTTACTAGGACTTATAATACTTTAATATTCATCTATCCTCGCTAAATGAGTGTGATATCATGGACCGATGCACAAATATGCTACGTTGTACGCTGTAAATGACTAACTTGGTGATTTCATTATACAGAAGCAAGTATTTAAAGAAACAAACTTGTAGACAACGTATATCTTCTGCCTTAAAACAAATATTCCATAGCCGAAATACAATGCAAATATAGTCACTTATTCGTTAAAAATTATCTCGTCTACACCATAAGCATAGCAAATATTCATGCCAAGGATTTGTGAGCATTATGTAGAGCTCAAATAATTCGATCATAATGTTTCACTCTAATATGATGCAGAACTTCTTTTAACCTTAACCAACACCACTATGTATGCAATTAAACAGTAACGAATTAATACTAAGTTTTCTGTTCTTACAATCACCTACCTACCTACCCACCCACCTGCCTCCGAGTTACACACAATCTTCTTGTCATATTTAGCTGTCTCCAAATGAAACGTAAACGTAAAATATGTGAGATTGAATAAATACATAACAGTTATATTTATCATAATACGTAGTTACTAGGAGAAAAAAAATCAACATTTGATGCTACGAAAAGAGATTAGAAATGTTTCGTTCTAGTTATCAATACAATTTCATTTTGGAAAAAAAAACAAGTAATTCAATGCCTTGATTATTGGAATTTATTTGTTATATAAACATACTACAACGATAAAGGAGTAAAAATGTTGAAGCTGGATAAAGAGAAAGAAACCTACATTTCTACGTATGAAACAAATCGATAGTGAAATGTAATCCCACAAGATACTATAATTACTAGGCTTTCTGTAGTGTAAATGAAAAATAACACTTTCGTTAAAAGTACTGATAATATTAAGTTAAGTGTTTGTTACGATATATAGTAATTACTAATGTATATTACAAATGTGGACTGTTGAAGGAATAAAAATTACTGTACAACAGTCCGATGCGTACTACAATTTCGGATTATGACATTTATTGATGAAAAACAGAAAATAATATATGTTACATGATATGGTGAGAACATTCTACATGCTTCTTGGTAATTATTCCTTTGTAGCTACAGATGCTGAACAGCGAGGGTTCGAACTGAACAGCAATAGTGTACAATAGTCATTCATAAACAAGGTACAGCCTGACACAAATGAACATTTAACTTAAGCTACTATGTGGCATAAGCTAGAAATAATATTAAATTAGAATAAATACCAAAACATACTACAACATTAGGGAATGAAAATATGCAAACAGGAATGTAGTGTAAATTGAAAACTTAAGGATAAAGTGAGTGTGCATCTTTGCCATTGTGAAAGATCCTTAACTATAACAGTGAATGTCTCCAACCGTTAATTATGATTATTATGCAGAGCCCAAGCTAGTAGTCTAAGTCTACCAACAGAGCTCAGACAAAAAGCCGAGGATTTCATGGATTGATGTCATACTGCTCATACGACAGTTATCGTTTCTCATAGGGACAAGGCATACATAGTACATGCCCCACCAAGTGCATCTGGAGAAGGTTCATAGTCTCATGAACCGAATTAGATGAGGTTGTACATGAAATCATTCTTCATTGTCCTTAAAAATTTGAGTCCATTATTTAATGAACATCTTGCAAACACTTATAATGCAATACCATTTCAGATGTTACAAAGTCAGTGAGTAATACGGAAAGTAGAAAATAGCGGATCAATCTATGTTTGCTACACTTCATATCAACAGAGTTAGAAATGATAAGGGGGGGGGTCAAAGATGGCAATAACAATTATTATGAGAATCCAAACGAAGAGATATAAAGTGTGGGTGAAATCGGCATAGTAAACGTATGAGATAACACACACAAAAAAAATGTATTTAACGAGTAGTAAGGGTTATGTATACAATATTGTGCCAATACAAAAGGATCGATCAAAAATACACAACGATTAATATGACGTTCAAATAATAAAAAACAATTAATTCGCCAGCATGGGACTACGAATGCAGTGTACACGAATAACTTTTATAAATTAAATTCGAAACCACCAGGTCTCGCGACTGACGTGTAACAACCGGATCGTTCATTCAATATTACAATTTCAGTTTCAATCAATTTGAGATAATGAACGACGAACGTAATATGCTACTAATAACAACTATTTCATTCTTGAATATCAGTAAGTGAGTACGCAACCTAGAAACTAAACAAATCTCCACTAAAATTCAACTAAATTATTACTTTATCTAATTGTTTCTGACCAGTATAAACAGAAGTGAAGTTATACAACCACCTATCCCAATTGTTCCAACTCTACATGAAACCCCCCTTAGGGTTTCTGCGGTTTCCAAGACCGAATAAAGGAGGCGGGTTAGACACGAGGTAAGCAACCCCATCCCGTATAACAACAACCTTACTAAAAAACGCTTACCAGAGAAAAACATTTTAACTCTGCTCTGAGAGTTGGAAGGTCTTTACTTCGAACAGTTGTGATGCCTCATGGTGGAAGCCGAGTTTGTCCGGAAGCCACGAGGCCGATGTCTCTTCTAACAACCAAAGCAACAATTAATATAGGAACATGGAATGCCCGCATGATGTGGGAGGTAGGGAGAAGCATCCAAATAGCTGCAGAAATGAAAGAATACAATCTGAAGATAATTGTAATAAGCGAAACCCACTGGTTACAAGCTGGATAGCAAAGATTATCCTCAGGAGAAGTGCTTTCATACACTGGTCTCGAAGAAAATGCCTCACATACACACAAGGAGTAGTACTATTGCTATCCCAAGAAGCACGGTAGGCACTTATAAGCTATTAACTTCATGGACTAAGGATTATCAAAGCACCCTTTAAGAGAAAGGAGGGGGTCACAAGCATTCGACAGCGTAAATAGGAGAACACTATAAAGCCTTCGTCGACATTATGAAGTACCCGAAAAGATAGTTAACATCATATGGGATTCTTACAACGGACTACATTGTAAAATAGAACATGGAGGTCAGCTCACAGATTCATTCGAAGTCAAAACTGATGTTAGATAAGGCTGATTACTCTCGCCCTTCCTCTTCCTGCTGGTGATTGACTGGATCATGAAAACTGCAACATCTCAAATGAAGCACGGAATGCGGTGGACAACATCGATGAGACCAAATGACTTGGACTTTGCAGATGACCTAGCTCTTCCATCCCACACACAGCAACAAATGCGGATAAAAACGGGCAGTGTAGCAGCAGCCTCTGCTGTCAACATACATGGAAGAAGCAAGATCCTCATACACAAACAAAACAATGAGCACTAACCCAACTACACCTGACTTAGAATCTCTGGAAGATGTGGAAACTTTTACATACTTGGGCAACAACATCATCGATAAACAAAGAGGGTTTGATCGGTGGAAGATGTGAAGGCGCAAATTAGAAAGACAACAGCAGCATTTCTACAACTATGGAACATCTGGAACTCAAACCAACTGTCAGTCAACATCAAAACCATACTTTTCAATACAAACGTGAAGACATTTCTGTTGTATGGAGCTGAAACTTGGAGAACTACGAAAAGCATGGATTGGAAGATGCAAATATTTATAAACAATTGTCTGCCTAAGATACTTAGGACCCGTTGCCCAGATACCAACAACAACAACCTTCTGTGGCAGAGAACAAATCAACTTCCAGCCGAAAGTAGTGAATTTAGGCATGGTGGTATAACCTAACTATGCCTATCTAACTGCATCATCGATAGCATTTTGGAAACAACTCTGGGTGAAGTATGCAGTGGTGCGATTTCCAACGTTGGTGTCGATTTGTACCACATAAATAAATAAGTACGAATATTCTATACAACAAACCAACGGATCATTTCATTAAAAAACATCTCAAGCTTAAGCAACGACATAAGCGATGATAGTAATCATGTTTTTTTCCGACGTGGTTAATTTAAAAAAAAAACAGGTCAGTTGGCGGCGACGACAACTGAACATTGAATTCGAATTGGATGCAACAAATTTATAAACGTGTGTAATACAAAGACATCTAGATGTCTGCTTAATTCACCATATATTTTCCTAAATTTTATCTAAATCGGTCAGTTAGTTACGACGTAGAACTTGGTACATGCGTAAATCAGTTCAAGTTACCATGAACTAATTAGCAGATAGAAATGAAATTGTTAAGCAGAATTCCAGAATGGTGGAGGTAGTAACAGAGTTAGTAATAAAGGAAAGAAACTTAGAATTTGGAGGAGGATAAGGAATGGATGCACTTGTGTCATTGCAAATGATTTGAATCCATGTCACTTAAAGTTTCTAACCACTGGTTACGATCATCACGTGGACTCCAACCGTGTAGTCTGCACCAATTAACATGCCTAAGCCCAATTGTCAATGACTTCATGGACTGGTGCCACGTATTAGCTTAGCCACCCCTAGCTTTCTTCCAGTCTACTCCCACACGAGACGGCATTGCTCGTTGGGGTAGGCGGTAGTCAGGCATACATAACACATATCCTAACCACCTAAGTTGATGAAGATTCACTTATTCACCAATAGACTTACTGTATTTATCTAGTACTTTACTCGTAACCCACATATTGCTTACTCAGTGGTTCCAGCAAACATGAGCAATGCTTCGAAGACATGTATGATTGAATACCAGAAGCCTACAAATATCCTCTATCTTTAATCGCCATGTTTCACATCCAGAAAGTAAGACGGATTGAATTGCTGCGCAGCAAATGCGTCCTTTAGTCAGTAGGCGGATGTCTCGCCTACACTATAAGTGATGCAGATTGGCGAAGGCTAATCGAGCTTTCTGTATACGAGGTAACTAACGAGTGTAGAGCGCTTTGTTTCATCCTACGACTGTGAAACATGGTCCATAAAAGTAGGAGGCAGTTTGTGATAATAGGTCCACGTATATCGTGGAACACTTAGACGGATAATGCTGAAATCAGAAATTAGGATGCAAGGGTAATATGCAAGTCGGTTGATGCGACCGTGAATGTGTGCCTGGAATATTAAATGTGCATACCCAACAATCGATTACCCAGATGAGAGATGTCAGATGAAGTAGACGTAGGTTATTAAGAGTTTCGAAGGTGCCTAACCAAAGCATGTATATTAGCCCATAAAACCAACAACTTTTGGTAGGTGGAAAAACCCGGTTGCGTTCGATGTGAGGGACAGGATGCACTGGAGCAAATGCATTCACTATTTGTCTAACTAAAGATCTAGACTTCCAAAATTAAATCATACTTTTTTTACTGGAATTCATTACTTGCATTTAAACCATATTGTCTATTTAAACATTTCGACTATCACTGATACTACTGCTTAAATATTTGTCTTCATAAACTGACCTAGTAATACTGGTTTAAGGCGTCTATTTTGTCCTATACACGTTGTTTATGATTGACAGAAAGTTAGAAAACGTTAAGGATAGCTAGAAAACGAGTGTTATTGAATGAAGTTGGCGATTGCTAATATCCGCGCCATCCTAACATATGGCTGCGAAACGTGAGCCATGGAAACCCAAAATACGCGTCGACTTCACGTGATTGACCATAGAAATCTTCGTAGCATCTCTTGTATATCATGGAACAGTAGAATAAGTAATGTGGAGGTTAGACAAAAGGTTCTTGAGGAATATGGTAAATCAGTCGAAGAGGTCACTAACCTACATCGACTGAGATGGTTGGGACATATGTTGCGCATGCCCGACCACCGTCCACCTCGTCGCGAGATGTTGACTAAGGTTGAAGTAGGATGGAAGAAGGGTAGGGGCGATCAAACCAAAACATGGCATCAGTTCATAAAGTCTTTGACTGTTGATCTAAGCCATGTTGCTAAATGCAGATTAACTGGTTGAGGTACGCGTGATAGTTACAATAAATGGCTGGAGATACTTGGTGACATGGCTCAGAATCGGTCACAGTGGCGCAAGTGTATCCACTCTTTAACTTCAATTAAATCTTGAATCCTATTATTAGTTGTTACACAACTTTACTTGACTCTCCTCTCTTGTATTCTGTTATTATATTACCTCTGTAATCTAGCAAAGCTAATGTGGTATGGCAACTTGAACCTATGGGCGTATTTGCCCGGTTCTACGTTGATGATGACGATTGCTAATATTTGTCATGTCAAAAGATGAAAACTTCCAATAATGAGTCGGTGATAAAACCTTAAAGAACGACTGGAAACTGTTATGCAGGACCACAAAGAAGTGTAACATACTTTCAGAACTGTGTTTTAAGAACACTATTTCATTTATTCTAACTGTGTGTAATGTAAACATTTTGTTTCTATTATTGTTACGTTTCTCTTACCCTATCCTCCCGTTTAGCATAATTACTGTTATTATATTGTCTCTTATTATGGACTATAGTTAATTAGTTGTGTACAAGTTACCCCTATTTACTACCACTATTTCCTTTCTTCTGTATTCATGTTAATTTTCTAATTTGGTTTGCTGTGCGGTCTGGTTTTATGTATATATAAGGGAATGTTTGAAATATAATAGGATTCTGTCTGGTTGATCTATTGGCTCGTATTCTTCCTATTCTGGCTTGGGACTAAGTGGGCATAGGGCAGACGCATAATTACCGACTAGTGATTGGCACTCGGCCACCCAACCACCGAATTTCTCGCATCATAACAGAAACTTAAAGAACTTCAACTATGAAGTATCATAGTATAAAAATACTCTTGCAGTTAGTTATTTATAAATGCTGAATTTTTCTTCCATAATATTATTTTAATGATACCATTTGAAATATCTGGGATATCGATATTAAAGTTCACTGAATCAACTGGATCATAATAGATTGTTAAGTTAAGAAATATTAGCCAATTGATCAAACCATATCAAGTTGATAAGAAAAACAGTACTCTCAGTAGTTTTAACATCGTAAAACTTCAGTGTTTACACAATAAAAAATTGTAATAGTAGGCAATTAAGAGAAATTATACCATGGAAAAAAATGATATTATTTAAATTAGCAGATAGGATATCTTTAACAGAGTAGCACTTTAAAGATCTTGCCGTCCGACATCCAACCACAATTATCTAGTAAATATACTTGTTACCTAAAAGAGCGCAAATCAGACTGCTAAGTGAAACATTTGTTTGAATGACATTTTTTACTTAAATGAATGCTGAATACATCATTGTAGAACGAAGAAAGAAATAAGAATTTGTTTCTAAATATTTGACCTTATTAAACCGACACGATGGTTAGTTAATCAGATAGAAATAATTCTACATTTGAATCTAGACGTAATGCATACTTTAAATTATACGATTCCGTGAATAGTGTATAGAGTTTAAATAACAACATTTTACTGAGTGCTTTCAATGGTAATACAGATTTTACTATAGCAAGTTTATTCTCCATCTTACCTGATTTAAATTGGAACAAGAACTTACTAGTGTTCATTTTACAAACACTAGTAAAAGAGATAAAACGCGTTATTATATTTTGAAATTAAACAAATGTGCGAATAGGTGGTTGAAGTATTAGCACTTAATCAATTAGAATTTAGTATCCGTAAGTATGGTATATACCTGGAACCTTCAAAGTGCAAAGTAATTCAACAATACCAGCGGGGTGTGCAGCAGCTCTTATTACTTACAATCAACAAATGGAAGAAGTCGAGAAGTTTATGGTTGAATGTCAGTGGTGGTGTGAGAGATAAAATCTCTGTATAATGGAAGTTAGATTGGCTTATGCAAATGTAGGCCATTTTTGACACCGTTGTGATGTTAGTTTGACTTTGAAACATGAGATTTATAACGCCTCGGTGATGACACTTTAATCTCTATGCTTCTAAAACCTGGTCTTTCCAGAATGAGGGTGTTCAGGTGTCAATCTGTGTCCGGTCATCGTCGTCTCCGAAGAATTGGTGACATTCAGTGGGAACACTATGTTAATAATGCATCGTATTTCTGAGTCCAATGATGACAACTCAATTTGTGTCATCATTTTGAAACACTGGCTTTAGTGGGTCGGTCATGTTTTACAAATATCATCCAAGCGGCGTCTATATCATGTATTATTCGCAACACTGGGACTAGTTAGGAAAAGCAGAGGTGGTTAGTTTATGATATGTTGCCGTAGAATGAAACTTGAATAGAACTAGTATCTGTTAGTTCACCCCGACTTCTTGGTTGGGGTCCTAGAAATGGCATAAATCAGTGGCTTGAGACCTTATAAAATATGGCACAGAATAGAAGCCATTGACGATCCTGCTACAATTACCTGATAAAACGTTCATAAAGATGTGATGACTTTTTTTAAAAGGAATGAAAACTCGTTTGAATTTTTATCTGGGCTGTATCTCTTACCTTGTAATTCTCCTGTTATCCTATTAAATTTCACCTTTCTTTTCTTGATTGTCTTCTGTCTCTATTTTCATAATAATATTACTTTTGTACTAGTGTAGCAAATATAATTTTAGTACCGATTTAAACTAAGTTTTATTATTTAAGAAAAAAAATAAAGTGCTGGGCTCAAGTCTCAGTATAAACACTAAGATGGATACAATTACATCTAGTTGTCATGCAAATCATCGATATCACTTCTAGTCACCCTATCGAATATTCTAATATAATTAAGTAACAGTTTTTAAACAATGTTTAACACAGATAATCAAATAGTTCAATGAATTTATTTGACAATTTGTTAGTTATTCGTTAAATGCTTCTTTCAAAGAATCCGTATGTATATTGTAAATATTATGAAGTGAATAACGAGAAAGAGAAAATACAGTTAATAATAAGAATCTAGGAAAGGATACTTTATTCAAATAAATAATAATACATAAATAATTAATTAATAAGATATTTTCCTACTTTATTATATATTTGTATAGAATGCAGGAAATAAATAACGCCTACATATACACAGAACTTAATGTTTAGTATTCAAGGAAAAACTTTAAGACAGAACTGTAGCTATTCAATGATTATATTAAAATGTTATACAATTTTCTATGTGTACAGTCTATTTTTCATATAACAATAAGATGAGGTTTTCTCTCAATCTAATTATTATTCCAGATATTCTTTCTTTAATTATAAAGTGAGATAATCACTGTCAGTAACATTGATGTTCATCGTGCTATATTACAAATTGATTTAAGTGCGAGTCGTGTTATTGAAGGCCAGTTGAATAATTTTGAAGGTTAGGTGTTTGTCGCCAGACAGTAAGATCCTGTGTCCGATGACTGATAAAGTCATAAGTGCGCACTGTTGAGGAGCTTCCATACTAAGATATAATTGTTCAATGCTACCTGGTTCTCAATGGTACCCAACTAAGATCAAACTGTGATGAAAACAAGTAATAAATTATAAAAATCTATTACCACAAAACCATCTCAGCTTAATTTGAAAGTAATTTTCATTATGAACTGATACATCAGTAGGTGGAGAGCAGCAATTTGTTATGCATAGTCTTAGGTGGACGCCTAAGAAGTATGCAAGAAATGAATCTGGAAAAAAGTATTTTTAAATTTACTCTTTGATAAATCATGCACACTAAACGCTTCAGTAAATTACTACTTTTATTATTTTTAACAGTTGAATCGTGAATGAAGCTAAAAGACGTAAGTATGAGAGAAGCATTACTCTCAAAATGAATTTAATAACAAGGAAAATATGTTTAAAAGGTTGCCAATGACTTTGGAAAATAATTGGTTAGTTCTGTTGGCAATTGACTATGTTACAATGTTTATTCCTTAGCCCCATTTGTTTTTATTATGCAATCAAATCACAACTGTGGCGATGCTGATCTTCACAAAGGAGGAGGTTAAAAAAGATGTTACCTAAACTATCTTGCCCCCAGGACTTTACGTCGTCAGTAGTTAGAGGCTGACACTACTCACTAGCAGTTGTATCACTAGCTCTACGGTCATGCTTCCGGGTTAAGACCATTTGTGATCTAGTTTTCATTTCAGCTTACACAGGAAGGATCACTCTTTATAGGTATGGAACGACTAAGAAGGCACACAATTCTTTAATCCCCTAGAAAAAATCGGTAATAACAATTCAAAATAATACTTCGAAGGATGTTTCTTTGTTGTTAACTGAAGCCAGTGAGGTTTGTTGGCAAACAGCCAACTAAAGTCAAGGCATTTTTGAGCTTATTGACAAGTACCACAAAGGCATGGTGATGAAAATAAAGTAGCTTCGAAAACTTTGTATCATACACAATGGAGTAATCATAAGTAATCCCAGTGGCATACCAATGACAAAGAAACCTGATGGAGCTCTAAGAATGTCTGTTTACAAAAAATCATAATGGAATGATCATTCATAAACTTTCACAAGTAGGTCTCCAACGGTACAAATAGATATTTAAATATATTGTTCAACGTCTACTTATATTTCGAAATTAAACTCAAAACGATTTTCTGCACAGACCATTACTATTTTCTTCTCCTTCTTTACTGACCTTTTACCCTGAAAAGATTTATTTTCATTTTTGAACACATCATAGTTGGTTGAATTCGTCATAGAGCACCACTGGAAACCAAGGATCACTGGACGGCTGTTCTGTCCTATTATGGGACTCCTCAGTAATGCATACCATAGATTCCGCCACAGAGGCTCCAGGTTGGCGAGTGCCTAACCCTCTGCATCACTGGTCTGACATCCGAAGCTAGAATTCCCCGCCCCCATCAATTTGTAACATATAGCGCGACGATCATCCATTGTCATCGATGATTGTTTCAATTCCGACACGTCTGAATCCCACCAGTCACCACTCCTCACTAGTGCTTCAGTGAGCTGATTAGTGTAATTGAATTGAGGCCGTTTGTGGAGACTGGTATTAAGTTTCAGTTTATTGAATTCGTCACAGATCGATGTTGATAGGATATCATTGAAAACCAAGGAGAACTGGGTGCACTGGTGGTGCAGAGTTAGGTTTTCGCTAACTTAAAGCCCCTGGTGTAGAATCTCGAGTGCGAACTGTCGAGTTGTTCCGTACTAGGACGAAACATCTGTCCAATGCTCCCTGGTTTTCAATTATATCCTACCAACGTCCATCTGTGAAGAATTCAATCAACTAAAACTCAATACCAATCTTCACAAACAACCTCAAATCAATTATATTTCATCTTAGTTTTATATGAAAAAAAAACCATCTTGGCGTATTACGTAACTTCTTTTCACATTTAATAGTCATCATCTAACTTCTACAGCGTGTTGATGAAGATCCAACTGCATTTTCAGATTCATATGAATAACGTTTCCTTTATTGCTGTTATGTCATTAATTAATAATTGCTGATTATTATTATGAGAAAAAAATGTATGTAATCATCTAGAAAATGTATTCGTCAAGAAGGGAACTTTTTGCTAAGGAACATATTCTTATCCTTATTTATTATCATTTGTAATACAATTCTGAAATCAACTGATGAATACATAAAGGTGAATAAAAGAATTTAAAAAAAAAATAGAAATCAATTAAAACTAATTAACAGACAAACTTACTCGACGAATTAAACTTTGACGAAATTTATTCAAATCAGTTTCAGACACAGACTGTTCGCCTAACACATCACGGATATTATTCACAGCCAACAGAATGATATCCTAGTTTGTTTGTTTTTTTTTAAAGGAAAGAATAAAAGATAACAAATTTCCAAGAAATCAGATAGGAAAATAAAATTTTTCAAATCGACTAAAATAATCACATGAAATGGGGGGGGGGGAGGGGAGGGAGATTTTAACAGATTTTGGCTACAGTACAGTATAAGAATGAATAAATATAGTACTTAAAATGTCCGCCCTCAGTTAACGAATGAACCAGTTTATTGTTTCGATTCACTAACCACTTTAACTTAAGAAGAAAATAGTGTTTATGAACAAATTGATTAATGAGTAAAAAGGAAAGTTTGTTACAGGCGATAAAAATATTTTACATGATAAATAAATGAATGATAGTTATGCATTAGGATCTTTGCTGTTAAATCAGAAGAAAAGATAGGAAGTTATGAGCGAAAATTTCACGGATTGATTTCACCGTGAATGCAATTGATTTAGATAGTTGAGTAATTCAAATATTTACAATTTATCTACAAACAAAACATGTGTGAACAGTGACTCTGACAATTAAAAAGTTGAATTAACTAGGCAACAATTTGGTAATGTTTTCAAATATGACAAAAAATAGGGTCAATGAATTCACCAAGTAAAAACCAATTTTGTCTAATCACATAATAGGTTTGAGAAGAGTACTGCCTTAAAAGAATTGAATTTTAATCGCTAGGTTACAGGTGTAAATTAAGATCTACATAATATCGATGCAATTTATATAAAATGTACCGATTTGTGTAATTAGATTCGAGCCACACTTACTATGTGAAGGTTAGAGATACCATTCACTGTTCAAACACAAGTAAGTAGAGCGGAACTTAAACTAGCTAGCTAGTTGTCGAAAGTCGAACCCGCTTTATTACTAAGTAATTGCTTTATAATAATTAGTATTACCATCAACTTCCACGCGACAAAATGCACAAGATCATGATTAGTTAAAGTGATTCGGTGAAGTACATTTCTGTTTTACATTTGATTAAGTGCATTAAATATTTATGGTTTAGAAAATGAACAAATTGAATATCATATGATTTATTTTTCAAAAAAAAGGACAAATTAATCGACTACAGTAAGATAAAACATATAGAACCTCTTCTCCAATCAGTGATCAACAAACAAAAACCTTGCTGATGAATAAAATGAAGATGATGATAACGAGAAAGAGGAGGAGAAGAAGGAATACGTTATTAATATAGTAGTCTTAGAATAAGAATAACAAGATGTTGTCAACATAAAACTGGCAAATAAAATTTCTACTAATAGAAAACGGCTATCAAGTTGATGAAGCGTTGGGAATTTGAGAGTATTTATCATAAGTCGATTTCATACTATTATGAACCGAAAAAGAACTTCGGTAAAATATGAAGTACACCATTTTTTATACTGTGGATTATATTGAAGATATTCGAGTTAATCCAACAAACAACTGTTTGCTTGCTGACTAGTTTTGAATAGTATGAAATGTGAGTTTTTAGTCCCACAATTATTCGCAATTCAACCTTACTACAAAAATAACTGAATGGCAATCATAATCCATTCCGCTCATGATGCGCATAGACTAAAATGGATAATATAAACCTATACACATAAACTTTACTTATTCTGATATTATATATTAACGTTTACCACTATTCTTTTTAATTGAACTGCTCACATGAATACAGATACGTTGAAAGGTTAGCTAGTCAGAAATTTGAAACACAAAACCTGGCCCATCGATCTAAGATGCGACACCGATTTAGTACGGAAAGATGTATATCGAAGTATTACAAGCCGTAGTAACATCAGTAGTAACAAAGAAATATTGTACATCATTGACAATGCTGTTACCCCTTAGACCAGTATTCGCTAACCAACTCTGTCCTAGAAGAATT
This sequence comes from Schistosoma japonicum, assembly GCA_025215515.1. NCBI lineage: Eukaryota > Metazoa > Platyhelminthes > Trematoda > Strigeidida > Schistosomatidae > Schistosoma > Schistosoma japonicum. The sequence continues at coordinate 80,170,172 of CM046061.1, forward strand.
GTACATACAGGATATGATTCGAGAAGTATTAATTCATCAAAAGAAAAGTGCATGAAAGTTCGGTAGGTCATCATTTAAGGAAACAGACTGAGTGAATGCATTTGCGCTGTTGCAGCCAAATCTGATTCACGACACTCACAATCTAAAATTTATGATTACGATAATCTCGTGAACTTCAACTAAGCAATCCACACGTACCAGCACAATTCAGACCAACAGTCAACCATTTTAAAAGCTCTGGTTTAGCAATCGCCAGCTTTGTCCCAACATCAAGCAGTAGAAATCTCTGATCATCAGAGTTAGTAAGTTTATAAAGAGTACAGAATTTCCATTATTAGATAATTGTGCGAATGAAATATACAGATGCTTACATCACGTTAAATATTCAGGTTAAATAATAGTATATACCACCACCCAAAAAAATATTTGAAGCTCTTTCAAACGAAAAAGTGACTGTGAAATTCTTTCGATAGTATCTAGAAAATGAAGTCACTGTAAATCAAAATTTACTCTAATAAATTCTAAAGTTTCGCAATATTACAAAGGTACTTAAATATCATAAATGGTATACTACTGAAGTAATTACAATGAAGGTAATAATTTAATATATGTATCTGGGTGGCTATGTGAATATGATAATTTAGGTAATCTTCAGGACCGTCGTGACGTAAGTTTAGCTACAGGTCAAGTTTAGAACATATCCATGAAATCAGTCCCTAATTTATTCTTGTGGTGCTTGGTCTCTTCGAGCTAAGGATGTTCGACGACTCTGTATCTGATCACCATTGTTTCCAGAGGATTGTTGATACACAGTGACGACATCTGAGTAATGCTAATGTTACGTTAGACTAATATAGATAAAAAAATAATTAACTTTCAAAACGATGTATTAGAAGACTATTACAGTTGTTTAGTTGCGTGTAAACATTTATTTACTATCATTATTATGTCATTCGTGTCCTTTCGACGTCTAACTAAAGCTCGTGAAGAGCAAACTCGAGAAAACCAAGGTGGTTTCAGACCCGGACGTAGTTGTATAGACCAAATATTCACACTTACGGCAGGTTCTTGAACATAGGCACACTTTCAGACGCCCAACAATAGCTGTATTCCTTGACCTTAAGGCGGCGTTTGACTCTATCGATCGTAAGGTTATGTGGCAATGTCTGTCATTGAAAGGCGTACCGGAGAAGTACATTAACCTTATACAAGCTCTCTACTCGAACACCACATGTCGTGTTAGAGCTTATAGGCAGATTGTCTTCGGAATTGATCACTTCTAGTGGTGTTCGTCAAGGTTGTCCGCTATCCCCATTTTTATTTAATTTTATCATGGACATACATTTAGAGTTAACAGTGTCATCGTCTGATTTCTCTGGGGTTGACCTCTTTCCAGGAGATAAACTTACTGACTTAGAATATGCCGATGATATAGTTCTACTGAGTGAAGATGCTGATAAAATGCATAATTTTTTGACAACCTTAAACATGAACGTAAGCATGTTTGGGATGCGATTCTCCCCATCCAAATGTAAAATGTTACTTCAGGACTGGCTTAATTCGGCACCAAAGTTAGTGATAGGGGGTGAAACTATTGAATGTGTTAACCGCTTCACTTATCTAGGGAGCCTCATCAGTCCTGATAGTCTGGTGTCTGATGAAATCTCGGCCCGTATACATAAGGCTCGATTAGCTTTGGCCAACCTGCGTCACTTGTGGCGTAGGCGAGACATTCGTTTACTGACAAAAGGAAGCGTTTACTGTGCAGCAGTCAGATCCGTTTTACTTTATGGATGTGAAACATGGCCTTTAAGAATAGAGGATATCCGTAAGATCCTAGTATTCGATCATAGATGTCTCCGAAACATTGCTCGTGTTTGCTGGGACAACCGAGTAAGCAATGCATGGGTTAGGAATATAGTACTAGGAAAATACGGTAACTCTATTGATGAAGTAGTTAATCTTCACCGGCTGAGGTGGTTAGGACATGTGTTGCGTATGCCTGACCACCGTCTACCTCGACGAGCAATGTTGTCTGTTGTGAGAGTAGGCTGGAAGAAAGCTAGGGGTGGCCAAATGAAAACATGGCACCAGTCCATGAAGTCATTGACAATTAGGCTGAGCTATGTTAATAGGTGTAGACTACCTGGTTGGGGCCCACGCGATGAGCGTAACAAATGGTTAGAGACTTTAGGTGATATGGCTCAAAATCGATTGCAATGGCGCAGGTGCATCAACTCCTTGTCTTCCTCCAAATTCTAATTTTTGAGCTTATTATAATTTTCTCTTTACTGAATCACTTTTTATCTCAAATCTCATCTCTGATCTGTATGCCTTTCGATTAGTACTTACTCTGTTACTACCTTCCCTACTCTGGGATTTGGTCTGACAATTTAATCTTTATCTGCTAATTGAGGCATGGCAACTTGAACTGATGTACGCATGTACCAAGTTCTACGTTGTAACTGACTGACTGACCTTCATGTCCTATTCTTCTATTTGGCACATTAACTATCAATATATCAATCCCTATTTATGAACTATAGTTAATTGATTATGTACACGTTACCTCGATTCATTACCATTGTCTTCCTCGTTTTGTATTGATGTTAAATTCCTAATTGGCTGACTGCATGATCTAATTTATGTATATATAAAGAAACCGTAGAAATATATGATTTACTCTAGTTGATTCCTCAGTTCGTGTTTTACTATTCTGGTCTGGGATTAAGCAAAGATACAGGGACTGACTGGGCACTCTTGTTTGCGTTTGACATTAAAACCTCGCGCGCAAAAGGACATATCGAATAATTGGTCGTACACATCAAAACAACGGAAGTAAAGGAATATGTGTTTGGGAGCAGTAACGGCAATTTATTTGATATTGCCATCCCGAAACACTATTTCCATGGCTTCACCATATTTTATAAATGCTATTCCAATAACTTTCATGTTATGCATAATCTGCTGACGCTGAAAATGAGTGGGAGAAGCATAAAGGTAGTCATTTTACCATATGATATGAAAAAAATTCGTATAACATTGACCCTCCTATAGGTACATCACGATTCCGCAGTTAGGTCTCAAAAATTGTGAAACTTAAAGGCTTGAGACATTGTAAGATATGGTCAGTCAGTCAGTCAGTTACAACGTAGAACTTGGTACATGCGCACATCAGTTCAAGTTGCCATGCCTCAATTAGCAGAAAAAGATTAAATTGTCAGACCAAATCCCAGAGTAGGGAAGGTAGTAACAGAGTAAGTACTAATCGAAAGGCATACAGATCAGAGATGAGATTTGAAATAAAAAGTGATTCAGTAAAGAAAAAATTATAATAAGCTCAAAATTTAGAACTTGGAGGAAGACAAGGAGTGGATGCACCTGCGCCATTGCAATCGATTTTGAGCCATATCACCTAAAGTCTCTAACCATTTGTTACGCTCATCGCGTGGGCCCCAACCATGTAGTCTACATCTATTAACATGGCTCAGCCCAATTGTCAATGACTTCATGGATCGGTGCCATGTTTTCGTTTGGCCACCCCTAGCTTTCTTCCAGTTGTAAGATATGGCTCAGGATAGAAGCCACCAGAGATCCGTACGTCGTTGTCTTTTACGTTTCGCATAAAATGATAGCAATTTTTAACCGAACAAAGTTATTTTTAGCTGTACTTTCATCGAAGTGTATATCTCATTCAAATATAACTGAAACCAGAGACCACAGGATGCCAAAGACTCCTAGTTAAAGAGTGATTTCAAACCTGATATTGCTAAATGTAACAGCACACTGATAAATTTTTGGCGATATACGAGTAGCATAAAACGGGGCTCGCCCTGTATCGTGATAATGGTCGTAAAGGATTATCGTATCTGATTTTTTGTGTCGGAGGCCAGGAAAGCCATTAAAAATTGTGTGGTTTGGACTTAGAAATATTTAAAATACAATCTAGTTGGTTTGATGATACTGCCGGGAGCTACCTGGACGAGTTGCCAAAATCAAAAAAATTGTTAATTAAGAGATTAAATCATAATGTCGGTTATACCAAAAGTTCTTTTAATGCTAAACATCAAGTATCCAAAAAACATTTGAGGAAGCCACCTCAGTGATAAAAAAATGGACTGAAACATAAATGAGGAGAAGAGTTCAACTTCCTAACTGTGCTTGAAATAAAAAAACACCAGAACATACATTTGCTGGCAAATGTAAGCTTGGAAACTATTGCTGCGGATCTGAAATAAAACTGCTGGGTCGTTTAATTTGTGGAGAACGTAGATCATGTTTAAGTACTTTGAACGATCTCCTCAGATACATGGTTCTTAGCGTGAAAGATTCTGAACGGTTAGTACTTAGGTTTAAGTGATATAAGGTTGTAAATAATGGTATCTAATCAGCCTAAGATCATCGGTTATCAGAAAGCGGGATGTTCGAGAATTTCTTGCACAAAATGCCAAAGATCGTCTGTCATGTGTAAACCATGACTGTAGTAGGGGTTAGTGATATTATTTCTAACAGTTGCTGACTTTAAAAAATGTAAAGGTTAACACAGTGTAGAAAGTCTTGACGGATTTCGAGAAGGTGCTAAACATGCTCCACTATATTATCCATTTTTTATGTTGTGTAAATACAACGTAATTACAAACCATCTATTCATCCGATTGTCGCCCCCTCTTATTTTCCTTGTATTCTTGATATCTCTCTCTACTGTTGAGTCGATGATATTGATCAAACTCCTTACTTTCAGCAATGTTTAATCGTATTGTGATTAGTTACCTTTCACTTCTTGTGAATGGTCCAAACATAATGACATTTAATTAGGATCAATTAATCTTTACACACAGACTGCACAAAGCTCTCGGAACTAATTACTCAATATTGGTTGATTCTGAGACATGGGAAATTTCTTTAATTTTAAATGCCATAATTTATGTTTATTGAGAGATCACATTCATGAAATTCTAATCCAGTTGCAAAAATTGGTAATCTTCTTGCTTATGACTTTTATTAGAACACATATCGGCAGCTATATCTTCATTCAAAATGTCCGTGAATCATTTTTTAATGGTCCGAATATCAACAAAGGTATCTCATTTTAAAACTTAATATCGATGAAAAAAGCGACTGATTTTGAATAGACCAAAAACAAATTACATTACAAGCATTTTACTATTATTCTCTGTAAAACGTAAACTGTTGATGCATATACATGTTTATAATGATTGAGTAAATGAAATAAGCAGCACTTTTATTTAAATATTAAATCTGATATTCGTCTCAATACTAAATTACGTTTCTAACCTGATTATCATACAAAACAGATTTTATTGTATATACTATCATCTCGGATTATAAAAACACTGATCGTAGTTGCTACTTTCATGTAGTGATGAGTGTTATTTATCATAACGACGAAATTACATTATACTGGCTAGGACGTTTATTTTTGCACATCGCAACATGCCACGATGGCTGATTTTAGAGTAAGTAATATGCTTAAATTCTGAGGGTGAATGCACAGTGCTGTTATAGAGGTGTAACAGTAGTGAGGTATTCCCGGCAGAAGATCGAAAATTGTAGGGAGATGCTAGTTTCTCACAAAGAGAGGGATTATAGAAGGTCGACGCAAAAAACTGTCCACTTTATCTTGCCTATGGATTTCCATCAATAGTGGTAAAGTATTAAAAGTATGCAGTTGGCACTTCAAGAACTATTTACAAAAACCTAAAGAACATATTCTCTGAGAATTGGATTCATGCTTCGATATTGTCAAGACAATACCTAGCAAATTTCTCTTCGGGTACTTCATGAAAATATTCTTACATAGTACTATCAATAGGGAAGTCAAAATTGCTTCCGTAATTCTAAAAGCTATCAAAATCATCTGGTTTAAAAGGGTGAGTAATGGTTGAGAAAATACCGATTCTGTGTAACATTTCATTTGAATATCCGGTACTCATGCCAAATTTGATGCTGAAATAACTACTGGAGGTATTTTAAAAATGCACAAGCCATGTTATAACGAAACAATCCACACTTACATCCATATACTTTTTTAATAGTTGATCAAAATCACGATTGATATATGGTTGCAAGAATTTTCTTAATAAGTGTAAAGTTAACTTTGCATCTAAAATAAGTCCAGTATGTCTGAAATAGAAGAAAACAGATAAAGAAAATCAATATGCAAAACTAGTGGAAAATTATATACGTTAATTTATCATGGTAGTACTCAGCATGCATAACATTAGCACGATTGCGAGATAAAAAAACCAAGGTTTTTAAAAGCTACCACACTACGATGTGTAGAAACTCATTATTGAGCCGTTAAAGGATAGGCAAGTAGTGGTTCTAAAACACTAATGATCAAAGATCAGCAGAACATGTATATCTTTTACTTTCATAGCCTAAGTTTCAAAGTCACAAGTTAATAGAGAATGAGTTATTAAATAGTATATACATTTCATAGTTAGGAGGTGGATATCTCACCTAATCTACAAGTTGATAAAAACCAAACAAACTATATGAATCCAGGATTAGATTTTATCGGAAAACTATTTAGTAAAACTGATTAAACATAAATCGATAGATCATTATCAGCTAAAAAAAAATGGAATTTTACCAAGGGGAGATGTCTCCAACAAATTACCTATATAGCAGCAAATGATAATGTTGATGACGCCGGATTTTCAAGTACTTTATAAAGTAAAAAGCTATTGATTTGAGTTGCTAAATAATTTTAACAAAGATTTCGAGAGGGATTATCAAATTTGTGTTGAAGATCCATCTTGATTATGATCAAATTCGCTGACAATGCAAGTGCTTTAACAAAAAGATATGATGATGAACCAAAGATTCTTGTAATTGATACAAAACAAAAGAGTGATATCAGAAAAGTGTAGTTAAAGAGGTGTAGGCTCAGTTAGTAAGTTGGAGGTTTAAAACCAACTCTCTCTGCTTCGATTTGAGCAATCAGGTAAAATAACTACTCCTTACAAATTGAATGTAGCTCATGACCAAGTAAACAAATCAGTACTAGGTAAATGAATTAATCTATGTACAATATAGGACCTAGCACATTTGTGTATTAGTTCAAGTTGCTACATAACAACAGCAGAGTTAGTTAATAAATGATAAATATCTATCATAATAATTAAACTTTTCATTTAAATGACTGGATACACTGAACCTAATGAATGAATGCGTAGGCAGAAAAGTAGAATGCTCTTTTTATAAAAAAAATGAAGAATAAATTGAATTATATAGTTTTGCTAATGGTTCGTTTTATTGACGATTGATTAAAAAAAACCTATTTCGACTTTGAGCAACGATTAACGTATCTATTTGCTTGAGAGGAAGTAGATAAACCGAGGTAACCGAGACTGTAACCTAGTGGAGTTGAGTGGAAACTGATCCAGCTAATTAACGAAAGTAGCATAATGTTTTGGTAATAAATAAAATGGAAAACTTACAAGATCACTTTAAATTGACAGTATAGAAACGTGCATTTTTTAAAATATAGAGATTAAAGAATATGGAAAATAAGTTAAAACTAGGCTTAGGGTTGAGTGAATTGATTGAAAGTAGAGTGCCGTTCAAACATAAACCTCAGTAAAAATACTGAAATCTGATTCATTTTCTTGAATACAAGCTGTTACTAAACACTGAATGAACAAAATTTGGAATGAAGCTGCGGATTGAGATTTACGATCCGCGTTTCCTTCCACTTGGGACACGTCAGTTGGATTTGTTTGCATTCTATTGTTAATGTTTGCATCGGGACTCGAATTCAGTATGTTTGCACCAAACGCTAATGTGTTCACCACTGAGTTAAGACAATTACATAAGTGCAATGGATATACATATATAATTTTGAAGTACTTATTATCGTCCCATTGATGTTATCATGGTCTAAAGTAGATCGATTCCCCTTGCCATATGTGCATCCTGAGCTAATTGCCTCAATACAGCTGTAGTTGACAAGTATGATTAGAAGCAAATTGTGTCTGGTAAATAGAAGTAAATTTAGTAGCTTAGAAGTGAACGCGGTGGCGCTTGACAAGAGCGAGCTGAGTTCAAGTTCCAATGTAAGCATCAACACCTGGACGAAGGTAAATCTCGCTAACAAGTCCTAAGCAGGATGAAATACTAACCATAAATTTCACTTGCTAGCCACAACTCAACTTTCATCATACTTGTAAAGTACCACTGTATCGAGAAAATTTATTTAAGAAGTACATATAGCAATATGAACTTATCGATTTCAGTCCAAAGCAACATCGAATAGACTGTTTACATTGGAATTTATTGATCTTGTTCCTCAAGAAGATTTTTACAAGTTTTTATATTTACCTCTGCATTCGTTAATTCGAGCAATAATTTGGAATCATTAAAATTAAGTAAGCATTAAAGCAATGTAACACTGTTTACACTAACTGCTTCAAGCATTTTCAAAGATTTCGAAAGCTTTTCCGAGGTCTTCTACCATTTCTATTCATTTATATATTTACAGTTTGACTGCGAATTTCGTCAGTTTAACAGTCAACAAAATGGCTTTATGAAGTTGTGACTGTAATTTCACCTAAATATAACGTGACATGTTTACCAAACAGAGCTTAATTAAAGTGAATTCGAGTCATGCTGTTTGTGAATGACCTAAACATGCTTTATCTTGCTACCAAAACCGAATTAAGCATAATCTAAGTAGTAAATAGACTAGTTTACTGGTTGTTTAGTGTTGCCTTTAATATTTCAGTTGTAGTATTTAAAACTTTGGTTGACAATTTCGTTAACCAAAAACAATTGTTCGTTTAAGGAGGTTGTTGCGGAGGTAGTTAATTTGTCAATTCTGATATGATGAATAGATCTGAATCAGACAACCAGTGATCACCTGGAAGCACTGGACAGCTGTTCCGTCCTATTATGGGACGACTCAGCAGTGTGCACCCACGACGCCGCTGGGGGACGAACCCAGGACCCACTGGCTCTGCGACGAGCGCTTTACCATTGGACTACTGAGTCGGCTCCTAAAGGTTGATATTTCTAATTCAGTCAATTCGTGATGTGTTTGCGCGACCTCATCCATTGTTATCGGTGGGTAACTGCCTCACACCTGACACGACTGAACCCCATCGGTCATTTAGTGAACCTCTATATTTAGTAACTCTATAGGCTATCTTCTTTGTTGTTGTGATCAGTTGTTATATATTGAAAGTTGATGACGTGACATTGCGAAGATGTGACATCAATTAGATAATATAATGAGATAACAAATATCCAATGTAATATACATAACCAGATATAGTAATCAAATAATGTTGAATGAGTTCAGTGACCTTCAGATCTTTCAGTTAATTATTACTAATTTAATACAGTACTTTTTTCAAATGCATGAAATACAATGTAAGAAAATAAACTAACTGTTTTAAAGTTAAATTGCGTGGGTGTAATGCAATTACAATATAAATGTAGCTATTTATTTTATTTCCAAAAAAAAAATTTATAAAACTCGTAATGATTCGTGTAGTCGTAGAATACGAAACTTGTCTCAAGGTCAACTATACTTTTTTTTTCTTAATTGGCATATATATGTATATGGCCACGACTACTACACTTACCTAGATGGAAACACAAACATCCGATCATAGATGTACTATACACGTGCATAAATGTTCATTGATCTAAGCATACGTGTTCACATTTGCGTAGGTGTATAGTCATAAAACCAGTGTCAAAATATGGTAATATACATGTAAAGAGAGAATGTGTGTGTGAGTGATAACGAGCAGAAGAGTGAGAGATAGAAACTATACGCATGGAAAACGACTACGAATATATGTCGACCATTATGACGTCATATCATAATACAACAGTACTAGACTAATCTAGGATAAAAATAAATCATGTCGGAGTCGTAAATTACCAAATAGTTTAAACTAGGCCATTTATTAATGGGATGATTATAATGGTGAGATGACGTTCACTTGTAAATGATTTGGCTGGTCTTCATGGATGAGTGTGTGTTGGTAATTCATTCATGACAGACAATCAGTGTACCACACATTTTGATGTATGTTTTGCCTGTATTTCCAATAGTTACGATCACATGTGATAGTCTTGCACATTATGCAACGATATAAGGCGTTGGATGAAACCATAATAATGCATGTATGTCTAGATGTACTTCTGTATGTCGATAATAGTAAAGAAAGACTGAACATGGAGAATGTCAACCAAAAAAGATGTGATTTGTGAAACAAAGTCTGTTAAGCAATATTGATACCAAAAAAGTAATGGAGATGATATAAGATAAATTCATCAGAACCATTGCAATCGAATCATGCAACCTAAGGTTTCCAGCTATTGATGTCAAATATTGTGCTAACTTCCTCTTCAACAAAGTAAACTATGTCAACCAACACGATTGAAGACACACGTTGATGTCACGCTGCACCTTAGCCATCTCCAGCTTTTGTTTAACTTCTTCTTAGGCTAGTAAATATTTGATGATAAATTCACAGTATTTGCATGTATTTAAGTTGTAAGAATGGTTTATAAACTGTAAATCAAACAAATTGATTGGAGATGCAAATTTAGATTTGTTTCGAAACTCAAATGTTCATTGACTTAAAACACCAAAAATGTTAACTGTGTAAGTCATTTAGACGAAAACAATTGACAATAATAATGATAAATAATTATTATTGTAATAATCTCTAACTTACTTGAGACGCCTTTCAAAGCCTGAATTTTTGCGATTGGAGTATTTTGGATAATGAAGTACATTAGCATAACGTAAATTAAAACGCGGAAGACTATTGCACTGAAAAGCAAATCGTGATAAAGAACAACAAAATTTAGATGATTAGATAACAGTCAAGTGGTATCAGTCACATATAAACCACCTAAAACATGAGACATGTATATGTCGGTCTAAATTACCACATTTCAATTCAACATACATAGACAGAAGGACACGAAATTAGAGAGAAGAAAATTTATATCTCTGTTCTAAACGGAAATGGCGGATAACTATATCTACTTTGCTGTAATCGATGTTAAATCAAATCACCATCTACTGTCTTCAATAGTGTGCTTATAATAACACGCTTCGGACCTACATCAAGAAGTTTAAACATCTTAACATGAAATATTAAAGTAGTTGATGATTTTGTAGACTGGTATACTGTCTTGGTTTCACTGCCATTAATTGTATACCAAACCAAACTAGGGTAGAAAATGTAAGGTGATAAAGAAAGACGTAAAGACACATAAGCCAACTTAGTCTATATAAATATATACACTACTCTGTTGCGTTTTCTACTGTTTAGTGTCATTTGGGCATTATACTTCGCTCGATTAGTCTCAAATTACCGCATGAATTATGAGGGGACAATATAAATTCTAATAAACCTGAGTAATAATAGGTATATTGAAATATATACGGAATCACATACAAATTGTAGAAATTTCCAGCATATTCACGGTCTATCCACCGACATTGATTACTTAAATATGAATCAATCAATGTATTTTGACTTGAGAATGACCTGGCATGCAATGGTTATGACTCTACGCCGCTGGCATACTCATCACTCAATATAGATTTTCATGATTTGTATTAGTTTGAGAAGTACAAAGAAAGACAAAAAATAGATCATATGAAGACAATCTAATTGATGTAGAAAAAAAAAAATCAGGAAATGACTTGTGACATCGTTATATAAACTTAAATTATTGATTAGTGAGGCGGTGGCTTATTAACCAGAAGAATTATTCATTTAGTCATCTGTATTCAGGGTTTGAATATAACTATATTTATTTCAAGTTGAGCAGTATCATTTTCATATGACAAGCACGCCTATTAGCAGAATGTTTAAACCTGTACATATCTACTAAGTTAATTCAGTTTATTAACAATCAACTATGCAAATATGAATTGATAAATAAGAAAGCTCTAGAGGTTTTAAAATTCCTTCTAATTAGGTTAACACAGAACTGAGAAAGGCTATAGTTTGACTGTTGAAAACACTTAATACTATGTGACTGTAAAGAACCGAATATGTTGTATTAGAATGAACCGACAACATTATTTTATCTACTCATTGGACGGATCATTAAATACAAACTCAATCGTTTTTCAAAAAGTAGAACTCTCAGTCAAATAAATGAATATGTAAACATGTATTAGGAGAATCCGTCAGTCAGTTACAACGTAGAACTTGGTACATGCGTACATCAGTTCAAGTTGCCATGCCTCAATTAGCGGATAAAGATTAAATTGTCAGACCAAATCCCAGAGTAGGGGGAGGTAGTAACAGAGTAAGTACTAATCGAAAGGCATACAGATCAGAGATGAGATTTGAGATAAAAAGTGATTCAGTAAGGAGAAAATTATAATAAGCTCAAAAATTAGAATTTGGAGGAAGACAAGGAGTGGATGCACCTGCGCCATTGCAATCGATTTTGAGCCATATCACCTAAAGTCTCTAACCATTTGTTACGATCATCGCGTGGGCCCCAACCTGGTAGTCTACATCTATTAACATGGCTCAGCCCAATTGTCAATGACTTCATAGACTGGTGCCATGTTTTCGTTTGGCCACCCCTAGCTTTATTCCAGCCTACTCTCACACCAGACAACATTCCTCCTAGAGGTAGATGGTGATCAGGCATACGCAATACGTGTTCTAACCACCTCAGCCGGTGAAGATTAACTACTTCATCAACAGACTTACCGTATTTACCTAGTACTCTATTCCTAACCCATGCATTGCTTACTCGGTTGTCCCAGCAAACACGAGCAATGTTTCGGAGACATCTATGATCGAATACTAGGATCTTACGGATATCCTCTATTCTTAAAGGCCATGTTTCACATCCATAAAGTAAAACGGATCTGACTGCTGCACAGTAAACGCTTCCTTTTGTCAGTAAACGAATGTCTCGCCTACGCCACAAGTGACGCAGGTTGGCAAAAGCTGATCAGGCCTTATGTATACGGGCCGAGATTTCATCAGACACAAGACCGTTAGGACTGATGAGGCTCCCTAGATAAGTAAAACGGTTAACGCATTCAATAGTTTCACCCCCTATCACTAACTTTGGTGCCGAATCAAGCCAGTCCTGAAGTAACATTTTACATTTGGATGGGGAGAATCGCATCCCAAACATGCTTACGTTCATGTTTAAGGTTGTCAAAAAATTATGCATTTTATCAGCATCTTCACTCAGTAGAACTATATCATCGGCATATTCTAAGTCAGTAAGTTTATCTCCTGGAAGGAGGTCAACCCCAGAGAAATCAGACGATGACAATGTTAACTCTAAAAGTATGTCAATGATAAAATTAAATAAAAATGGAGATAGCGGACAAACTTGACTAACACCACTAGAAGTGATCAATTTCGAAGACAATCTGCCATAAGCTCTAACACGACATGTGGTGTTCGAGTAGAGAGCTTGTATAAGGTTAATGTACTTCTCCGGTACGCCTTTCAATGACAGACATTGCCACATAACCTTACGATCAATAGAGTCAAACGCCGCCTTAAGGTCAAGGAATACAGCTATTGTTGGGCGTCTGAAAGTGTGCCTATGTTCCAGAACCTGTCTAAGTGTGAATATTTGGTCTATACAACCACGTCCGGGTCTGAAACCATCTTGGTTTTCTCGAGTTTGCTCTTCACGAGCTTTAGTTAGACGTCGAAGTATTATTGAATCTAGTATTTTGGACACTATATTCGTTAAACTGATTCCTCGGTAATTGTCACACGAGGACTTCTGTCCTTTCTTAAAGACCGGAATGGTTAGTGTTCGAGACCAGTCAGGTTATTTATTACTTATGTACAAAGTATTAGGATGTTTTTTCTAATACATATTTATATATTCAATCAGTCGGCTGGTAGTTCAGCTTTCTGAATATGAACTCAATTCGAATTTAGGGGATGGTTCCACTAGCAGCTAAAATATCGATTTGGTTATTGTAATAAGTAATGTTTTGTCTCAAATTATACATGACACATTTATGTTTGCAATGAAATACAAGCTCCTTCAACATTTCAATAAATCACGCTGAAAGAATTAAAACTTCCTAGTATTTATTATGACAGAGCAAATGATTGAATAATATTACTAACATCCGCCTGACGCGGTTGAATTGGAAAATTATTCAGTAGAAAGATATTGAAACACTAATTGAACAAATTTCAATAGACTATATATACATGTACAAACTATTATTAGCTACCGACATACTAAAATCAATATACGATGACTTGGCAGATAGCAAACTATTAATCAAGGATGGAGAGTGAAGACGGTATAGTAACAAATGCAGTTTCGCTTCTGATCGTAATACATTATTTATGTTTAGAACTTCTAAACATAATAAAGGTTTGAACCAAAAGCCAAATATAATAGAGCTCCAAAACTAAGGAACGGAAAACTCGAGAAAACCAGATTGTTTTCATGGGAATGCATTGATCAGATTTTCACTCTCCATCAGGTTCTAGAAATTCGACATACTTACTGACACCTGACAATAGTGGCATTCGTTGACTAGAAAACAGCATTTGATTACGTAGACCAGAATGTCTTAAAATAGTGTCATAACCTCAGAAGTACATAGTCCCTGTGAAGGCTCTTTAGTTGTTGGGATTCCCAAATCTCCTAAAAATACAATTATTTAGAAAATCAAGCAAAAGGACTCGTATTGATTTTTAGTAAGCTTGATTTGTAAACTTCATCACACTAAATTGATCTAATGTGAATTATACTTCAGAGTACATGCAATGACGTTAAATTGTATTAATTAATTCGACTGTAATTTTGTATCCGATTTGTCAAGCAATCACTAGTGTCAACTTTGTAAAGTCTATTCAGTTGATGATTTTTTAATAATCACTGTAGATAAATTGATATATAAATAAATGTTGCTTCTTATTGATGGCTCATTATTAAAGGGTTTTCCTTGTACCTGTTTGGGGCTAAGGATTAGAGTAGACTCACCGTAGACTGTGAATATTTGGTCGTACATATTTTGGTTACCAAAGTTCGTGACAATAGACTAGCGGGGAAATTCATAAATCAGCATTTGGTATCAAACCCTTAGGTCGCAACATTAATTTAGTCTGACTATATGGAGAACTGTAAGTAGAGTAGTCAACTTCAAGTGGTGGTCGTCAAAACTACCCTTTATCCGTCTTTTAACTTAATTTGTTCCAAGAAATTACACTATCCAACTGAGGTGGTTGAAATATGTATTATGTATGCTGAACTACCGCCTACATCGACCCATGATGTTGGTTTGTATAGGAATAGGATAAAAGAAAACTAGTAGCGTCCGAAATATAACATCAGTCTATGAAGTCACTGACTGCTGATTTCAGTCGTGTTAGCAAAGACAGATACCACATGGTTAAAATTCGAACGATTACTGTAACAAAAAGTTAGAAACATTCGGTGATATGAATAGGTCACGGTGGGCAAAATGCGTTCACTATTTATCTTATTATATATTTTCCGTTATTCTCCAATTCGTCCTTGTTGAATTATACTATGTCATTCATTTTATTAATTTGATTTTAATGTGTTAATATTGAATAGTAATTTGTTGTAACGCAGATATATGTCATGTTATTCACTTTGTATGACTGACTTAATAATTGCATTATAAACAGCAGGCTATCATTTAACAAAATCGGATTGTTGAAGCATTTCACTATAAACCAAATCAGTCAGTCAGTCAGTTACAACATAGAACTTTGTACATGCGTACATCAGTTCAAGTTGCCATGCCTCAATTAGCAGATAAAGATTAAATTGTCGGACCAAATCCCAAAGTAGGGAAGGTAGTAACAGAGTAAGTACTAACGGGAAGGCATAGAGATCAGAGATAAAATTTGAGATAAAAAGTGATTCAGTAAAGAGAAAATTATAATAAGCTCAAAAATTAGAATTTGGAGGAAGACAAGGAGTGGATGCACCTGCGCCATTGCAATCGATTTTGAGCCATATCACCTAAAGTCTCTAACCATTTGTTACGATCATCGTGTGGGCCCCAACCAGGTAGTCTACATCTATTAACATGGCTCAGTCCAATCGTCAATGACTTCATGGATTGGTGCCATGTTTTCGTTTGGCCACCCCCAGCTTTCTTTCATCCTACTCCTACACCAGACAACATTGCTCGTCGAGGTAGACGGTGATAAACCAAATGGATCAGTTGCTAGTGGTATTTAGTGTTATTTATTGTCATTTATATGCCACCCAGGCATACATGTTCTGAAATGACCAAGAAATTGAGGCTTAAATAGTTCAACGATTAAGCGATTGTGCTTTATATTATATCACATAGTATTTATGAAGCATAAAAACAAGTAAAAGAATATAATAGCAAAAAAATGGTCTAACCTTTTCATCAGTATTTGTCAAGCTTTCTGAAGTACTTGGTACAGATAAATTTAGTATGTTAGGACCAGATGATTTTTTGTCAGTATTCAGATCACTATTATTGATAATCCTGTTGTTATTCCTACTGATGAAATTACAACTACTACTGTCATTAACCGTCGTTAAATCATTTTTGAAATTATCAGATGATTTATCATTGTGATTATTGTTGCCAACATCATTACTATGTCGTTGAGTTAAAGATATGATAGAGCTTTGCGTTATCAGTTGGGGAACATTTCTGCGAGTCAATAATGATGATGAGGACGACATTGGTGATGACGGTGGGAATACACAAGTCTGAGGAATATTCGAACTATATGTTGGGAATTGATGAGCAATGGAGTAGCTTGAACTGGTTAAAGAGCTGGTGCCGTCATTACTTTCAACAACAGTGAAAGCTTTAGGAGAGGGGAAATTAAAAACAGATGGGTACAGAAAAGAGAAGTTACTATTTTGACTGGACAAACTTTCGCTAGATGAGTAATGTGTAGTTTGATAAGGACAGCCTCTTGTCATAGCTGATAGTTGTAATCGTAGCAGTGGTGCTCGTAGTTGCATATACTGTTGTTGTTAATGATGCTGTAATAGGAGCAGTTAATGTAGTTAATGGATTAAATGACTTGTTTTTCATAACATTATCTAACATAATTTTAGATGACTCTGAGTGCATGTGATTAGAAGACAAATAAGGTTTAACGCTTGAAATAGGCTTTAAACTATGAGATGAAAAGGAACAATATGAAGGGCAGGGATGACTAGGATATTGTATAGGTGCGGTAATAGACAACAAAGGTGTATTATAGGAGTTTCGGAAAGACGATAAAGTTGATGACGATGAAACTGATGTTACTAAAGATGATGTTGAATGTCGTAAAAGGGGGAATGGCTGAAAAAACGATGGCACTGATGCAATATGATTGTAGTTTGAAGTTAATTGTAGATCTGTTGGTTTACAGTAAGACGAAATGAAATCTGAAGAAGGAAGTACGGAAGGGCCTATTTGTCGACAAAATGATTGAAGAATAGTATGTTGATTTTCAGGTACACAAAATGAATTCCTTATTGCACATGTTTCTTTGATAGGATTAGGTGAAGTAATATCTGATTGAAATGAAAAGTAAATTGTGCTTAGTATTATTTTGGTAAATATGAGGTGAAAATGTACTGAGAACATTTAAACAATTGGTCAACATCAATATTTTTATAAACAGTATTATTAAGCCATGAACACATTAAAAGTTTTACTAATGGAAGTAATGGCTCAGTGGTTGATTTTCACAACTGGATTCAACGTTTGAGCCCCGTAGCACCTGCTTCCATTGCAGTAAGCGAATAGTATCACTAGTCTTTACACCAGATTTACCATAGTACTCTATTCCTAACCCACGTATTGCTTACTTGGTGGCCCCAGAGAACACGAGCAGACCTT
Organism: Schistosoma japonicum; assembly: GCA_025215515.1. NCBI lineage: Eukaryota > Metazoa > Platyhelminthes > Trematoda > Strigeidida > Schistosomatidae > Schistosoma > Schistosoma japonicum. Next base: position 80,188,050 of record CM046061.1, read on the forward strand.
CGACGACATTTATAATCAAATACTAGAGGACTACGAATATCATCTATACTTAATGGCCTTATTTTATATCTATAAAATAGGACGGATCGGACTACTGCACAGTAAACACGTCCTTTGGTTGGTAGACGGATGTCTAGCCTATGCCATAAGTGACGCAGACTAACAAAAGCCAATCGAGCTTTCTGTATACAAGCCGAGATTTCTTTAGATATTAGACTATTAGAATTGATGAGACTTTCGAAATAAGTAAAGCAGTCAACATATTCAACTTCGACTTAAGTCAGTCCTGAAGCAACATTTTGCATTTGGATGGAAAAAATCGCATCCTAAACATACATGCTTAAAGTGGCTAAAATACTCTACATTTTGTCAGCATCTTCACCTAACAAAGAATTATGTCATTTGTATATTCTAAGTCAGGCCAAAACAAAACATGGCACCAATCCATGTAGTCATTGACAATGGAGATAAGCCATGTTAATAGACGCAAACTACCTGGCTGGAGTCCACACGATGATCGTAACCAATAGTTAGAGACTTCGAGTGATATGGATTAAAATCGTTCGCAATGGTACACGTGCATCCATTCCATGTCCTCCTACAAAATCTAAGCTTCTGAATTCATTATAATTTTCATTTACTAAATTATATATATATATATATATATATATATATATATATATATACATTTTGTCTTTGATCTCTAGTCCACTCCATTAACACTAACTCTGTTACTACCTCCACTACATTGTGATTTGATCCGATAATTTCATCTCTATCTAGTAATTGGAGCATGTCAACTTAAACTGATATACGCACGTACCACTGGGGTCAATATCGCCCCATACAACTGAATGTTTCTAATTGTTAGACACAATAACTGTGCCAATCTCAACTACGAACTGCACATTTACCAGTATTGCTTAGTTTAAGTCAGCAATTTTAAGAACCAATACTGTTTTGGGTTGGTTCTTCTAATATGTTTGTGTGGAACCTAGGGTTTATGTGAAGGTAAACGGTGAACAGGCATACGTGATACATGTCATTCCTACTAGGACATTATGACGAGATTAGATGGAAAAAATGGGGACTGAGCAGCCTTGATGAACACCATTTGAAGTTGACAATTTTAATGACAATTCGCCATAAGATCTAACTCGATCAACAGCGTTCGAGTAAAGTTTATGTACTTCACCAGCACTCCTTCTAATGATAAAGACTTGAGCACCATATCCGAGTGGAAGAGTTTAATGGCACTTCGAGGTCAGGAAGCATAACTAGGTATTCTTGAGTAAAAGCCTAACAAAGAGTGAATACTCTTTTAATGCATCCACGTCTACATATGAAACGAAACCTAGTTTTTCAGAGCTACTTGTTTATGAGTTCTGATGAAGCATCAGATGATTGATGAGGTTAATATTTGAGATATTATATTTTTGGTAGACGCTCGTGATCATATGAAAGATGAGTTTATATCAACAAATGAATACGGAAGAAATAGAAGTGGATCAGTTTTAAAAGAAACCATGTGTGTGAAAAAATTAACCACTTTAGTTCCAGGAGAAACAATGTACATAGTAGAAATGACTACTGACAAAATACAACTATATTTTTTCCCATATTATTGCGTGAATATTTATTTATATTGAAGGAATAATATATTTTATACACATGCCTACATAAATGATCACTATGACAACTATTAATTATCGATATGATAATGAATACAATTATAAAACAACCAAAACTTCCTATGTGATGCATAATTATTATGAAGTAAGAAGGCGAATACTGAACCGATCCATATATATATATATATATCCCACTTAATTTTGACAATTTACGACAAAACCGAATGTGTTTAAGTGCATCGGGTGTAGAGAGAAAGACACTTAGAAGACAATAGTAATAAGTTGTTAAATATCGAAATCCATAAGTTTATTATGAATATGAATCACATGATCATATAGTATACATTCCATAAATAACTGTTACATGTGGGCAGATCGAAGTCACTGCCTACATACCATCTATCTCCACATATTTTGGACAATAAGAAATAGGGAATTTACTATTAGTATATGGTTGTATAAATCATTCAGTTTGGGAAAAATTAAGAAAAGTCTCTTCTCAACAGTATTCAATGTTTTAACGAGAAACGTTTCCAATTGAGAGAAGTGGAAGTGTGAAAAATATTTATTCATGATGAAATTATATTGGGAACGTATGACTGGGAAGATAATACTCGATTATAACTGATGAATCTTCAGGAGACGGTTATAGCTTACAGTACAAAGATAGGTGATGAGCTATAGTGGATCCATAAACGTCGTTGAACATATAAAATAAACGATATTGTCTCATTAATACATCTGAAGAGGGTTATTTTATCATTCAAATTACTGTGGTGTTTAAATGTACTTTAACTGTTTGTTTTAGTAATTCGCACGCCGAGACCTTGAAGGTAAACTCACATATTGTTGAAAATAGTTGGAAACGTTCATCAGTGATGTTAGTAATTAGACTGAAACTACAAGATCACAAGTTTAAACCCGAATCTAACTATTTGTGATAAGATAGTTGAGTATTATTATTATTAGCTTTTAAACAACAGATGTGATTCATAGCCTGGTACAAATAAGCTACAGGTCACTGATTTAAGCATTAATCCATCGACTTTATTCATTTTGACTTATTTTGACTCACTTATTTTGACTATACCAATTCATATAGTAGCATAATATTGCTAACTGTTGAAAAATAAGGGTCAGTAAGTTGTGATATACGTTCAGTCAGCTATAATTGACTCAAAAACCTAGCAGAAATACGAATCTATTTAAATTTCTAAACAGGGACTAGGGAGACAAAATTATCCGGAAAGAAAATAACACTAAACGTAGAGTATATAGTTTAAAATGAATAAATGGAAATGAGGTATGCATAGAAGGGATATCAGATTTAGGGGTGGGATGAAGTCATGCAATACCTCTAACCACAGGTCAAGACTATCGTGCGAAATGAAATCAGGTGATATGCATTTTCTAACATGGCTACGATAAGTAGTCAATGATCTCACGGTTTGATGTCACGTCTTAATTTGACTGCTAGTAGGTATCTTCCGATCCACTAACCTAATTTACCCAACATTACTCGCATATATGGTTGTCGTCAGTGTATATTTGATGCAGCTAAGATACCTCTTATCATCTTGACTATATTTTTCGCCTAATTTTTGAATTTCTCACTAGGGTGTTTCACAATACGCGAGAAATGCATAGAAAACATCTATGATCTAATAATTGTCAAAATCTGTAATTCGGTAGAAAAGTGACTAAAAAAAATTTAAGGTTAACAAACACATTTTTTTCTTCGTAACTTAAAATGCACACCCAAGTGTATGAGTGGCAGCTCAATGCAAGGTAAATATCAATCCTAATATTTCAGGTAGCCAGCTTTCGAGTGGCTTTTATCTGACATGTGACACTAATAATTAAAAGTTTGGATTATACGACACTGGTGTTTTATATTTAGATTTAAGAAAATGTTATTTCTTAGTAATTTTATTTAGAATGCAGATGTGTCATACTTAATAAAGCTAAATTTTTAAGTATAAAGGAAAGATAGATCGTTGTGGTTAGACTCGGAACAAAATAAGCAATCAGAATAGATTCCATTATTTTATCCTGGTTTACCCAATATTTACATGATAGACAAGTATAACTAGCAGTAAGGCACTAAGTGAAATGTATGACCCTGCAATTACCATCTCGTTAGTTGTGGTACAGTGATAGAAAACTCCTAGAAAAAGCCATAAACATGAAAAGGTCCGAATGGAACCAACGACAATTAAATATTTGGCACTTAACGGTTTACATACGCAGTATAGTCTTCGTCAATACCTGAGCTAAAAATAAGGAGTTAAATAGTTAAGCACATCAACCACTTCATTTATCTTGGAAGTCTGATTAGCTCTGATGGGTTGGACTCTGACAAAATCTCAGTATGAATTCAGAAAGCTCGCTTGGCTCTTGTCAACTTACGCCATCTGTGGCATAGGTGAGATATTTATCTCCCAACGAAATGAAGTGTACTGCGCAACAGTTCGCTTTATCATACCATACGGATGTGAGATGTGGCCATTAGGAGTAAAGGACACTCGTAAGTTATTAGTATTTGACCACCGGTGTCTTTGAAAGATCGCTCAAATTAGCTGGGATCAGCTTGCATTGTTGCTTATTTTTATCAAAAGATTCTGAATCTTATCAGCGTCTTCGCCAAACAGAGATATGTCATCAGTATATTTTAAGTCAATAAACAGATCTCCTGGTAGAAGACCAATTCCCGAAAAGTTAGACGATGAGTGTGCTTTCCATCAGTAAATCGACTATGAAATTAAATAAAAATGAAGACAGTAGGCAACCTTGACAGACACCACTTGAGGTAACAAGTCCGGATGACAATCCGCCATAAGCTGTGACACGACTAATAGTGTTTGGGTAAAGAGTCTTAACACGATTTATGTACTTCTGGGGCACTAGTAGGAGTAGGATTGAAGATAGTTAGGGGCAGCCAAACCAAAAAATACCATCAGTCCATGAAGTCACTGTCAACTAGTTCGAGTTGTGTTGGTAGACGCAGACTACCTGGTTGGGGTCCTCACGAATTCCGTAACCAGTAGTTAGCAACTTTGGAAAACAATCGATGTTCAACATAGAAGCAAAAGTACAATGTCAACTACTGACATAGGTCAATTATGAACAACGTAAAACGGGGTATATATGCGTAAAGATCCGAGTGGCCATTAGATTAGCACATTAGCACCGAATTTACAAGATCAGCTACACAATGCAATTCATTCAGGAGGAACGACCTGAAGGCCTTTTGAGATGACTAACATTAGCTATCAATATTATAAGTTACTGTGAGAATAATATTTTGGTTACAGCTACACGATACATAATCAGTGGGTAAGTGAAGAAAGTTAACCATGTGGTTAATACTAGAAAATAAACAAATGATAAACCGTAAATGTTGACAGAATGTTCGATATTAAACACAGTCTGTGTGAAACGTGACAAAATTTCAGAAGCCATTAAACAATCATTATTGTAAAATTTTCTGAGCCTAACTTACTGAATTTGTGATTTGGAGGATTACAAGGTAATTGACAATGATCAACATCTATTAAACGACTTGCTTTTGTCTGAACTCCATTTACTAACTTGTTATGTATAGGTGATGGAGAACAACATTGATTCAGTTTAATCGACTGATCCATGCGTACAAACAAATAGGAACTATGTTCAGATAATTAGGAAACAAACAATACCGCACAATAAATCTAAATGCGAAAAAGATGAAAGATTTAAACAATGATACTAGTGATATTAGCTATGAAGCAATGCTAATTCCATTACAAATGCTTTGCTACACGAGAACTCGAGTAGAGAAAACCTGTGTGACATCGCGCACGAAGCCGCTAAAATGTACAGTATTTAAAAAAAAGTGTGATCGACTAAAAAATTTTCAAAACATCTGGGACCAGATTAGGTGTATCTAAAATAGGGTAATTACTGCTTCGAAGCAGTAAACATGAACATAAAAAACAAACAGAAAAACAACTAAATATTGAAAACAATCACTGCAGTCTTTCCTTCAAAAGTTTCGAGGAAAAATCATGGAAGAAGTAGACTGTTGTGGCCCGATCAATAGGGTCTCAAAGACGAAATTCAGTACAATGAAGGATAACTAGATAATGATGTTGACACTAAAGCAAATGCTGTCTAATTTGCATGAAAACGAAAGCTACGGTAGATGCGACAGTAAATATGAGATTTGCAGTCTAGATAATCAGAACTAATATAGCAATTTCTGACCATTGCGCAAGACTTAAACGATACTATAGGAAAGCATCGCAGCCAGAATTAGTGGTTAGGCCGAAAATATAAACCTTATTTAAATTGAATTTGTGTTAGGAATAAAATTTGAAACTAAGATTAAAAGTTAGAATCAACAATGTATTAGACATAAGACCGAATTTTAAGATGATTAATAGCGACTGAAACATTAATTAAATCTAGCAATAAAACTTAAAACCACGTAGTTACAACCACTGCTGAGGGTTATAAATATGGTTTTAGACGTTACTTGAGGAAAATTAAAAGTGGCCTTGTGATGCTTTGATTCAAGCACATTAATTAAAACACGATGAAATTAGATTAAGCCATATTTCTTTTAAAACTTCTGGTTGATTTTGAGGACATAAAAAAGAGGACACTACATGATATGCTTCTACCAACGAAATCATTGGTAAGAAGTAAAGATAAATAAACCAGACGACTAAATCAATACATCAGCTACTAGCATAAACCTCGAATTTCTCTTCTAGAATAAATCTAGTTTGCAAACTTATACCTACATCTCAGAGACAAAAATGCATGGTCCGTAAGAAAATGTTTTATGAATGTAACTGACGTTTTTAACGTCAACTTAGGAACCGTTCGAAAATTTAACTACATTTTATTTTTACCAAAATTATGGGTATAATTGAATAATAACTTGATTATTTACCTTTATAGCATAAAAACGAATGCTGGCCTACCCTGGAAACAACGCATCAGTTGAACAGGGCGCTCTTTACATTCAAGTTCCAGGTCATTTCCAACTTATTTTTAGCAGTACACACTTTAGATAAACAGGCCTCCATGTCCGCTTACCTGACTCACTATTAACTAAGGGCGTGCAGCCAGAAATATAGAACTAAACGGTAAATTTTGAACAGACTTTTTATCTAACCAACCGCCACGGAAGAATGTATGGAAGCTATAGATAATGGACTATTTGTGGATGCAATACTCATTGACTTCTGTAAGGCATTAAACAAAGTGTCTCACGATAGTCTCCTATGAAAAATATCAAACTTTGAGGTAACAAGGCCAATCCAAATTTGGACAAACAACTTTTTGCGCAAGCAGAAACAATGAGTTCAGGTTAACAAAGTACTTTCTGAATGGAAGACCTGTGCTAAGTGGAATCTGTTAAGTTACCATCTTGAAACTACACGCAGTGATACTAGCAAGCTTGATCATCACTTTGATGTAGATGAATTATTCCGATAGTTTCAAAGTTGATGGTTAGATATTAATAGCATTAAGGAGTGCACTAATACACGACGATATTTTTAATAGCCGCCAATACACTATAAATAATGCACCACTTCCTACAAGCAACGAGTTTAAGGACATTTGAGTAATCATAATTCATGCCTTGAAAACCACTGCATAATGTAGCTCAGCAGCAGCTAAAAGGTTTCGAGTATAATGGTCACTCAATAGAGTATACAAATATTTTGGTAATGATGTGTTCCGGAATTCATATCCTGCAAAGGTGAGACTACATTTAAAGTGTCATATCAAAGCACCAAGTCTCTGTATTATTAAATGTGCTAGGAAGCTTAGGCGGGTTCAACGGGTAGGTTTTAAGTGGGTAACTGGCTTTTCGAACCTGTTGTAAAATGAGCGCCTAAAGTGTTTGAATCTTTACTATGTCTTGTCGCAGAGCACGAGATAACCGTATATTGGAATTTCGTACTTTAAATAATGATCTAGGTGTAAAGACTAATCTTTCTGCTCCCCATACCTCGAGATTAAACAAACTCAGAGTGGGGAATCATTTTTCACATCGAGTAATCAACGACTAGAAAGGGCTACCCAAATAGGTCATAACGACTTCACTGGCGAATTGATTCAAAAAAAAGCTAAATGTTCACAGGAAAAAATAGTTCAAGGATCAACACAAATCATCAAACATACTCATATTATCACTGGAGTTTAGTTGTTGAGGGTTTTTTTTCCTCGTTTCGTCTGTTTGCTACATGAAAACTCAATAGGTTTTACTTAATCTGACTCCAGTTTAGTTAAAATATATTATGATGCAACAAGCTTGGAATTGCTGTCTTGTTTTGCATTCCTTACGTTTAAAATACACCCTGTATTTTGCCACGTCACGTATGTCATATATATCCAAAGTAAATTCTAACAATTAAGCAAACATGTACAAATAAGATCGACTTAGAAGGCAGTAATAGATGGATAGGAAGATATATCCGATCATAAATAGAGCGTAATAGAGGTAGCGACGTCTATGCTAGTTGGGTAGAGGTGAAGTTACTTACCACATTGAGTTATTTTATGACCTGTTGGTGATGCCTGACACAGCGCCTTCAGCTAGTCGTGTCCACAAAAAAAAAAAAAACACGGTCAACATCAATGACGAAAGCCCACACAACTATTTGTCTGTGTGTAATTGCTTACAAATACAGTCCAATCACCCTTCCCACACAGCAAATTTTTCGTGGACTTTATGATGCACATCAAAATGTTAAAACAGAATGTGTTAAGCATTGATAAACATTCCTTTGACAGCTTGCTATGTTGTGAAATTTCTGGACGTCATGTGCTCATGTTATACTGCCATTGAATAAAAACGTGTACATTGTTGTTCATGCATGAACATCCATGAGACGTCACAGCGCTTCGAAATGAAGCCGTTCCAACTCCCAGAGCAAAATTAAAACGGTTAAAAATAGTTTTCCTGCTAAGCGTTTTTTAGCAAGGCAGTTTGTTCGCGAGATGGGATTGTTAACCTGGTGCCCAAACCTTTACCTTTATCCAGTCTTGAGGTCGGCAGTAACCCTAGAGAGGCTTCAAGTGGGGTTTTCAAATGTATAGGGCAAAAAAGAGTGGGACTATTTATTGATTTTATTAAAACTTCAGCAATACTTTGACAGTGAGGAATTATGGTGAAAATTAATAGATGTTATACTCCTCCAGGTGTACTCGGAACCTAGAAGTTCAACTAAAACTTGTGGCTTTAAAAGATATGAAACTTTCTGGAGTTCCTTCTTGCTCCTTGGTCGTTGAATGAGACATGGAAACTTCATCAAAGCCAAACTTCGGAGGTTTTGCAGCAAATTCGACATTGAAAGTTTTACCTTCTGGAAATTCTGCTTTAGGGCGGTCCAGAACAATCCAGATTCAAATTGACGATCATGTTCTGCCGTAATTGTAGATGGACAGCTGAAGTTTTCTATCCAGCATTCGACTAAGGTAAAAGAGGTATTCATTATTATTGATCACCTTGTTTTCTCTGTAGGCCACATAGGAGTGTATTCATTATTCTTTATCGTTACACATCTTCAGCTAGTGAAGTCTGTGACTGGCCAACTTCTTGGCAGCACGAACTCTAGGATGAGATAGGTTACGTAATGAGTTGAAGAAAATGTGTCGATAATTCTTGGAAACAATTGAATAGACTGTGCCTATAAAAGAATCACAAAACAAAGTGTTCCTATTTTTCAATCGTTTATAGTTAGGGTCTGAGCTTTGTTAGTGATAGCTTGTAATATATATTGCTGTTTTTATTCTGAAGTTGAGCTAATTTAACAAGGTAGATACTTTGAAAACGATTTCAGGAATGCATTCGTGATAAAGCGTTGGCAGTTACATTTTTAGCCGCGTACCTGAAGAGAACTGGGAAGTTTAGTTTAAGCGGCGAAACTTATGGAGAGTATTCATCTGATTAAGGGTTCAAAGCAAATGTCAGTAATTTATTATCAGTGAAGATTATGAATTGTCAACCTTTGATTAAGTGATGAAAACGCTGTACAACACAGTACATGGATATCACTTGTCGGCCGAAAGTGCTATATCTCTGTTTAGTATCTTTCATCCGTCTTATGAAGAATGCCAAAGATCGCCAAGTTTCGTCAGTCAATTGTAGTAAAACTGCTTCAATGGCTGAGTCAAATGCTGTCAACAGAGACGCTGACGGGTGCTGTCGGACTGTGATTTGCTAGCACAATCACCTTGGCTATTTCTTCCTTTATTGCGATAAAGGCCTTCTCTGTTTCTTGATCCATCATGGCCATCTTTTATCTCCACGAAGTTAATTTTTTGATGTCTTCATTATGCATCCACATTTAGGTAGAAAACGCCCGTAAAAACTTACCAACCAATTTAAAGTTTGTAGGTTCCTCATGATGGCTGATTTCAGATACTCCAGAATATACATCACATTGTGCTATTAAAGTCGTATGTTATCAGCACCATTAATATGTCTAAGAAAGCTCAAGGAGGTTGTTTCGATCTGGCATTTTCAAATATTTGTCGTAATGTCAAATTATTAAAGTCTTCTGGATGCTATATCCAGATGCTTCATTCACGTTCCATCATCCGGGGCTGCTATCAAAATTTATAAACATATGCATAAACATAGTCAAGTTCCCGGGACATGACATCCATGAAACACTGTAGTGCTTGCGCTTCAGTTTTCAATCCAAAGAGCATCCTAAAAAACTCACAGAGGCCTAATGAGTTTATGGCAACTATTCTGGAAATGTTGCTTCCGTCGAAAGGTATTTGATTATAGGCCTTTACCAAATCAATTTTCGAATACGCGATCATACTCATTATTATAGCTATTAGGTGATGGGTATTTGGCAAGGGATAACGGTGGATAGGTTATGGACTGAGCACAACTATCTAGGTTATGTAATCTGAAATATATTAAACACTATGCATTTTTTTATCTAACTAACTAACTTTGACAGAACGCAGTCAATAATCAGCTTATATCAGAAGTCGAAAAGAAGTGCGAATTGGGAGTTTATTAGTGTCAAAACTAACGAACGTATTTTCAAAAGTTATATATATATATATATAATGCAATGGTCAGTGTTTAATGTTCTAAAATCAGTGTAATGCTAATACAAAAGAGACAGTCAATCTAATTATTGCATCATGAATATACAACATGCAAGCACTGTCACTACAGTCTAATACATGTAAACGTCTCTGTATATGAATTGCTTGTAATCAAAAAGAAGTCATCTTTACTACAACAAAGCATCTGTTTTGTTCATTAAATCCTTATTTTCAGTGGTTGTTTAGCTACAGTCATTATATGATTTTAATTACAGTATCCGGAATTTTTTGTGTACTCTATACGGATAATGACAATAGTTCATCATTAGTGACGGAGACTTAAAAAAAGTCTAAATAAGAAACATGTAGTGCAGCGATGACGATAATATATAGAAAAAAGGGTATTCAATAATTATGAGAGTGGACTAGTGCTTAGCACTGTTACTGCTATGAATAAGCTGCTTGATTTTACTGATATATCAAAACACTATACGTTTTGTTATCAGTTTTATTAGCACTGGGAAAACGCAGGTCAACAATCAATGTAAATTAGAAGTCAGAACGAAACAAGAATAAGTTTGCTAGTGTAATAGCTGACGAATGTGTATTCAACAGTTCCTAGATTTCAAGTAGCAGTATGACATCAATATGTTCTATATCTATATAGTTGGCAATGAATAAACAATGTCTGTTATTTTTAGTACAATCCCACTTAATAATAATAGTAAAATATGAAAACGTTACTGCCACAGGTATATGTACACTACATTATTTAATATAATACACCGAGATACATTGAAAGTTTGTGTAGGTAATTTTTGATTGGAAACAACAGCAAGGTTGTGTTTTCAGAAGATATCCAAAGACTTCACTACGCAGTGTAGCTTGAATCCTGAAATAGTCATAGGTAACTAACGCTGCCAAAAGAAACTGAAGGATTCTGTTGACTTTAACCATCGTGGTATTATACTTTGTCAATTCTCGGGTGTTTGAAAACTCAGAAAAGTGAGAACAAGAAAGTCTATCGAATAATTTTATTTCCACCATCCCCCCTTACAGACCAGCAGTGTGTACGATTCGGAATGTTTTAGATAGGTATGTGAAATGATGTATTATTGACACTTTTATACAAACATCAATAGAGGATGTACTACATGGATACTGATAAAGATTTAACCCATAGACAACATTATCATACTTTAACAATGATCAATAGTTTCTCAATCACCTTACCGCAAGCATAAATCACAATACTCAATGACAATAAATAGTTAGAATTAGAACAATTTGTAATGCTTAGAAATAAATTGAAAATTTGTAACAAAATTTATCTAAGTTACGAGGTACCAAATATCTACAAATAATTAGATACTTTCAGTTAACATCAAAGTAATAGGAAATATAGTTTTACTTAATAAGTTATTAGTTGAACCATGTCATATCATTGAGTAATCTTCTGCTATATCTAATGTTCTTCTGTGGTGATTAGATCAGGTTTTCATTCCACACTAAATTACAGTTATTAATTACTATATTGATTCAGGTTATTTTATAACTCGAATGTACTTTGGTTACATCTATATAGAATTTTTAGTAGTAAGTAGACAACTTCATTAATTTGAGCATTTTTTGAAATGTTTCACTAGCAGCTATTAGTTATGGTGAAGTGAATTCTGTCGACCAATTTGTCAGTTTGCGTATTGAAAGTTTTATCATTCAAGATGTAACGTCTTTAAAGGAAATTGCATATCATTTACACAGATATTACTCAACACTCGATTCATTTGAATTGGAGAGGTTTGATGGGGATCGGTATTAAATTTAGTTGTTTGTATTCGTCGCAGATTGATTGGTGGAGTTCAAACTGATAATGAGTAAGATAGTTATCAACAAATAACAGTACATGATCATTATACTACTTCACAGATTGATGAAAGTGGCAATTTTATCATTGGACGAGGGCTGGCCCATTGTTGCAGAGAGTTGTGCGTTTGTCTACATGAAGGTCCTGGGTTCGATTTCGTGATAGAATCGAGAGTGAGCTCTGCGAAGAAATTGTATACTAGGAAGAAACAGCTTTCCGGTGTTTTCTGGTTTTTAATGATACTTAACTGACATTAATCTGTGACGTATAAAAATAACTAAACCTACGTTCATTAATTTTATTTTCAAGATTAAAGTGTTTGTGATTCAAGTCCTTATAAGGCAAATATGTTAAACTGTAACTTTACACTAATAGAAACTATGGGACTTAAAAAACTGCGTAGCAAACCTATTAATAGATACATTTTATTTAGTCATGATCATATGTTTCATTGAAATCCTTGTTTTGATTAAAGGATGCTAATTGACAGTCTTCATTCGTCGCATATTAATTGATCATAGTAGGGATATTATTAGAAATAAGAGAGCCATGAATAACTAGTTTTGTCCAAGTATTAGACTTACGATTGAATCCATGGTCTTCACGCCTTAAGGAGAATGACCAACTACTAGAATTACTTTTTTGGCGTTTACTAGTGTGTTATGAACTCAGTTTAGGAAATAACGTGACGCTCACTTCAATCCCTTCTTGTAATAACGATACATTATCTGTGCTTATTCGGTGACAATACTAATCGATAAACTAAACCATTATTAAAACCCTTTAATTAGTGAATATCAAGTTAAAAAGATATTACTGAAAATATAACCAACTATATAAATGGATTTGGGGTTAGTAGACAGTGAACTGTGAACATTGATTTAGTGTTAGTTGCAAATCCTCAACATAGCTCACTTGTAGAACTCCATCCGCATCCGAAACTCAACCGCTATTACTAAGCTATCAGGGGTCACAGGTAGTGTCTAATGGGACTGAGATGTATACAGTGATTAATCACTATACGATAACTTATGCAATCTTTATTTATCCTTCATAGTTCTGGAAGAAATTCGCTTATCAATGTAATGTATTCAAAAGTCTAGATAACTCGAATTAATTATCATTTTTGCTGACGAATGTGACATTTGCATGAATCCTAGGTCCAGGGTGTCCTGACAACTACTCGTAAACCAGCTTACATTTCGACGTATTACCCACTAGTGTTGAATCAGTTAAATTAATGGCTTTATAGCAACTTGACCCATCTTATACTGATTATCACTAGACCAGATATATCACACTGACCACTAATTAATAAATAGATAAAGAATATCTAACTATTAGTGCGTATACGTTGGTTTCACAAACAGTAAGATTGTTACATAAGCAGTCAGCTGAATTTTACGTAACACAATCATGATGTAATGAACTGTATTCACCATGTTATGAGACGATGTGAATACAGTTCATAATAACAAATGAATGTAAATTCACCTTGAACAAGATCAATAACATGATGTAATCATAAGTAATCTAGGTCATAGATAAATAGATGAAATTCATACACTTGTTTCCTACGATTTAATTAAGCCAAATTTGTTTAAATATATGTGTGCTCCGTTAGAATCGGCATCTGTATACACAACGGATTAATTGTAACTTCAATAAAGTAAGTTATTTTGTAACCTTTGTGTTAAAATGAAAGAAAATATGTTTAATTAGTACAACAAATCAAAATCAATTCCCATAACCCCACATCACTTTAAGTACTATAATAATCGGCTCACTTCCATCTATCTTCAAGAGGTTTCCTGAAGTTCTAGTAAGAAGTTATGATCAGTAAACTTCATCTACATTAGGAATGACAAAGTTTTTCGCCAGTCGTAATGGGTGATAATCATACTATATGATAAAGTGACTAAAGTCAAAATCATACGATTGGACGTTTATTCAATGGTGCCGATAGTTATATTTTTGAGGTAAAATATAAGCGAAATGAAGTGTACACTGAGGTCACAAGCTAGAATGAAATAGCAATCCAATGCTTACGAGCTTCGATTGGTGCTTAATTATGATCAATCTGTGACGATCATATACAGCAAGTCAAAACCTAGTGTTTATAAAATGACATCAACATCTGTTTCAACAAATTTCAATAACGTTTTAAAGTTTGGCATTTATAAATGCATAAATGTTGTGCTGTACTATGCAGTGTATTGGGGCATGCTTGTTAAAGTTATGGACGTGTTATATGTTATACGAAGGTGATTTTTATCGAACTCTGCACAGTTCAAAGGATATCTGAAAGATAACCGAGACACAATCACATTTCTTTTGTTGTCTTAACACAGTAGCTTCTAACAATTAAACTCGTACGCTACAAGTGAAAAATTAGAAGACAGTTATGAATGAGGAGGAAGATTTATTTGATTGTAAATAGAACATAAACAAATTTGCAACATCTATGCTGACTATCTATAGAAGGAGATAATTTTCAGCGTGCATCATGTTGTAATCTGGTGATAAGGCTTGACTGGGCACTTTGAACTAATAGTGTCCACTAAAACTAACATGGTGTACATCAATGATGAATGCCTGAAAAGCATTTTATTTTAAGGAATTACACACTGCAACATATTTCTTAGTTTAATCTAAATTTCTAGAATAATGAGCAATTAGTTAAAGAGAGTCAGTTGTTTATGATAGTGTCAACATTATTCCATTGATTTAAGCAATTGTAATTAAACTAAGCACTTATACCTACCTAATAACTTTATTCTGACTTCGGCTAAATGTGCAATGCAACACATGAATCAATGTTTAATGCCAGTTAAAGAAAATTACTTTAAGTTAAGTACGTTAAGTCATTCTCTGTTTACATTCACCATTGCCTGTACATCCTTGTCGTTTTATCAAATAAACGTTAGATACGTCTTTATTGAACATCTGTTAATCATAATACTGATAGTCATTAGATATAATCAAGGTTATTTTATACTACTGATTTCTATAGTTACAAGAGCTTTCATTAATAGCATATGCAATACATGATTATTGACTATATTTTATTCGCATAAAGATTGATTGAATAGATTTTGTTATGACGTGAGAAATTTTGGTTGGTTGACCGAATGCCAATTAGGTCAGCCTAGTCGATAATTGCGCGTCTACCCTATGCCCACTGAGTTCCAAGCCAGAATAGGAAGAACACAAGACAACAGATCAACCAGATATAATCGATTTGTATTTCAATCATTCCTTTATATATACTTAAAATCAGATTACACAATCAACCAATAAGGAAGCTAGCATTAATATAGAACTATGAAAATAGTGGTAGTGAATAGGGACAACTTGTACACAACTAATTAACTGTAGTGCATAATAAGAGGATATAATAACAGTAAATATGCTAAAAGGGAGGAAAGGGTAAGAGGAACGTAACAATAATATAAATGTAATGTTTACACTACCCACGACCAGAATAAATGAATTAGTTCTCTAAAACATAGTTCTGGAAGCTTTCTACTCTTCCTTAGTGGTCCGATATAACAGATTTCGGTATAGTGTCAACAACAGTTTTGTATATTATGAACCTTTAATTCCTTAATGAATGACAAATGATTAAATAACCCCGAAAGTTAAGTTGAAATTTTAAGCTAAAATGAATCGATGTTTAGATGAGTTTTCTTTGTGTATACATTAAGCCAAGCTTGAAATATTTGAAAAATTAGTTCAAAAAACAGTTTAGCTCATGAGGAATCCAAGCGTACTTCTAACTGATATGTAACTAGGTGATTAAGCTATTCATGTTGATTGATTACTGAGTAGTAACTAGTGTCATGTTTGCTTAATCTATAATACTGACTTAATTCTACTGATTAATTTAGAATATGATCACTAGTCTAACTGATATGACATTGTATGTACTATATTTTGATGTTAAATGATTACAAGTATTAAGCTAGTGATTTGATTGTATTTTGGTGATAGTATTAAGTGACTAGGGTTTGATTTATCTAGGGAGTATTCGTTTCTTTTATATTACTTGTAGGCTTACATGATGGATATCAACTAGCATAGAACTGTCATGGAGAATTTCTCTAAACGCAACACTAATATAAGTGATTCACTTGTATAGGCTAATTTTACCATGTCCATCAGGAAAGCATATAAAATAAGATGTTCTTCCTTAACAGTTCAATGTAACTCTGAGTTAACTGATATCCAGCAAATTAAAAAGTGTTATACATCGCAAACGCGAAAAAAAAGACAAGCGCAGTTGTATTTAACTTATCATGATTAGTGCAAGTTCATTTGTTTTTTTTACACGAACAAGTAGACATCAGTATCAATCGAAAATTGCACCTACCTCGTTCATTTGATGAGAGTCTATAAAATAAAAAAAAGAAATCAGACATGTTTGATGAGATTTGCGAGAAGTACATCCTCATTAATTCATTCATTTGCCTGTTGACCAACAGGGAGAATAGTCTGTCAACCAGTATTTTTTAATCAAGTTTGTTCAAAACTCAACATTCCATTTCTTCTCAAGCTCTTCTCCAATTCTCGGATCAATGTGTTCTTTGATCTGTCACTTTTCCTTTAGCGTTAAGATTCAAAGTTAGAACTTGTCTTGTGACAGTGTGATGATTTTCTCTCAACTTTTGCCTCAAATTAAATCATTTATTAATACTTTGTAAAGTGTTTTTACGTTTGTTAGTCATGAATTTTTTTGTTTAAAATATACTACTTATTTCATATGAATAGAATATATTTGTTAATAATCTCAGCGGATGAAATTAATGAAAAATTCCAACGTTTCGCTTGGCAAACTGGTCCGAGCTTCTTCAGGGAAATAACCAAACTATGATTTGATAACAAGCCTATCTTCAGATTGTCTATCCCTCTCCGTGCACGTAACTCAGAACAGTACAGGTACACACATGATTGTAACATGAACTGCACACAAAAATGCACACCTTCCTTCATCCACATAATTCCAATATTAGTTCACTTACAATGACTCATATGACAGTTTCATACCCTGTATGCAATTGGATATCCGTAATCAATTTGACCTCTTATTTACATTTATATTTGATAATTTATGACCTTGGTTATTTCCCTGAAGAAGCTCGGACCAGTTTGCCAAGCGAAACGTTGGAATTTTTCATTAATTTCATCCGTTGAGATTATTAAGAAATATATTCTATTCATATGTCTTACATACACTCGGCGCGCAAGTTTTGTAAATATTTTCGTTCATTTATGGACGAAGATACCTATAAAATACTAATTATTTATTTATTTAGTAAGTGGCTGAATAATAAATTCATAATAACTACATTTTATTCAAATAGGCAATGAATAGAAATTCATCAAAACAAATAAGAACAATCCATGAACAGACGCCTAAATTCAACACTCCCTCATACCCTCTTCTTACTTACTCTAGTCCTCCTCACTCATCGGATTCAAACAAATGGAATAAACTATATCAGTACAACTCACCGGATAAATCAATCAATTTAGCTACTCTCTCTCTGGATGATAATAATTCAACACCTATAGTTGATATCTCAACAATCAGAAATCGATATTCTCGCAAACCCTCCCCCTGTAAATTATTTGTCTCACATCATTCACGTGGAAGATATTCACTTGTGGATAGAAACCAGGTTGATGATGACGGTGATCATTGGTGTATGATACGTCATTATTTTGTTGAATCTAAACATTTACAGCTAAATAATCAGACTTATTTCGACTGTGGCAAGAACTGTCCATCTAGTTTTTGTCGTATTTTTATTGATGAAAATGGGAATAAATATTCATACTTGTAATCAGTTGTGTCATTTTTAAGCAAGTGACTTATATTAGATTTGACAGTAATTTCATTTGAATGTTTCCTATTATAGTTTCAATGTTAGTGTGATAAACTTTCTGAAATACACAGAGCTGTTTTCTATGATGAGCATTTTGATAGGATAGTTAAAGAAATTGCATACTGTTTGAAATCTTAGAAATTTTAAGTAATATTATTTTGTCATCGATTTGGTCAAGTGATCGATGCATCCCAGGTCGTAAATAGACATGTGGCCATAGTAGTTAACCTCATAATACTCGACCATCAACAATGACCGAGTAATTTTGGTCCTTTGGAAGTCTTTTTAATATTGTTATCCTTGAGACAGGGATGGAAAGACATTTGAATGTGCCAGAGGTCCAAGAACATGAATAAGAATCATTTATTTTGTAGATATGTTGATATTTATATGAGATCGCAGACTTCATCGCAGACCACTCAGAGTAATAATGTTAATGTAAAACTAAGATATTGAGGATAGAAAACTAGGGTAACACGTACACAAATAATTAACTGTAGTTCCTGGATGGAAAATGATATAATAACAGCCAATACGCCAAACAAGAGTTTAGGAGTACGTGAACGCGGAAATAGTAAGATCATAATGTACTTAATTAAAATATATAAAATAGTATTACGAAAATAAGTTCTAAAACTACAGTTGATCTGTTTGACTTACCCGTTGTGATAGATATATAACTAATACTCCTCAGTTACAATCAATATCAGTTCACTAGTAAATATTGGAGGTAATTCCTGAAACTCCAGTGAGATGTGACTAGTAAAGTTCATCCATGCAGAGTGTAAGGTAGTTACTCGCCTATGACAATAGATGGTGGTCTACAAATACATCTCAAGTTGACTGAGTTAGAAATATCAACTGTTAAATGCTGACCAGCTCATTGGTGTAACTTGTAAGCGCTTGCCGAGAAGCATGATGTTTCTGGACTCCATTCTTTGTTGGGGTCGTTGATACACACTACTGAAGAGTACCATACCATGACGAAAGATTTATCCAGTAACAGTTCCTGATTTTCGGTGGTCGTCTAACTCAAGCTAGTTCATAGAATCAAACTGAAATTCACGAATCCTCATATCACTCAATTACTTTCAAGAGAAGTAAGTTTAAAGTTAACATCATTTTCAGGAATTTCAATCAGAATTTCATATGTAACAAGATTCAGTTATTGATTTGTCATAGTTATTTGTTAATCAAATAGGATTACTGGTTAACTTGTGTTTTTCATTCGCACAGACATTAGAACGACGATCGTCAGTGTTGAAAATATGGTTAAGTGGTTATATGATCCAAATGGTGTTTATGAAAACTGAATAAAATTAGACTGTACAGATTATTAAGTTAAATGGTATAATTATGATGAAACAATTTATAGTGAACGTAATGAAATCAAAAACAAATTAATGAACGGTAACAGTGAGCATTATAACTCACTAAATCAATCAATCAATCAATCAATCAATCAATCAATCAATCAATCAATCAATCAATCAATCAATCAATCAATCAATCAATCAATCAATCAATCAATCAATCAATCAATCAATCAATCAATCTATCTATCTATCTATCTATCTATCTATCTATCTGTCAATCAATTAATCTATCTATCTATCTATCTGTCACTGATCTATCTATCCGCCAGGAACCCCTCTAGGATTACTGCCGGTCCCAAGACCGGATAAAGAAGAAGGGTTGAGCATCGGGTTAGCAACCCCATCCGGTAAAACAAAAACCTTGCTAAAAAACGCTAACCAGTAAAATCCTTCATAAACACTTTAACTCCGCCCTGGGAGTTGGAAGGTCTGCTAGGATGCCTAATGGTGAAAGCCTAATTTTTTTCAGAACCCACGAGGCCGATGTCGCTTCTGACCTAGAATCATCAAAGCAGCATTCATGACAAAGAAGGAGGGGATTGCTATTTTTAGTTAATGGATGTTGGCAGGATACTATTGAAAAACCAGGGAGAACTGGACAGCTATTTCTTTCTAGTATGAAACTCCTCAGCTGTGTACATCCAAGATTATTATGATTATTACTTAAACATTTTAGCATAGTTTAAACCCCTCTGTCTGTTTTTGTGCATGTGTAGTTCATTCTCTTTACTCTTACGAATCTACAGAGTTAATATTTGTTCTTTTATCATTATGTGTTATTTATTCTCTTACTTCATATTATGTAATCAATCAATTCAATATCAATATATGCTTATTCATATATCCATGATTTATGACCATTGACTAGTAAGCACTGTGTCTACTTCACCATTTGTTAATCATTCGCAATTATCTTTATAAACACATTGATACTTGTAGTGTTTAAATTGGATTGCGATTGATAAAAGCAATCCTGGACGCGCATTTCGTCCCATTCGCCACTCATCGGCTAGATATATCTGAATCCTAAGGTTGATGTTCACACCAACATTCGAACCCAGTTCACTTCGTGTCAAACGCCATCACGTTTATTACTATTTTACTGAGTCCAGACAGCCACACTTGTGCAACGACTATGTGCAATTAAGATGAATTTGTGTCTTCCATTGATTTGTCATAGACTGAAACTGGCCAACCTCTGTTGACATTTGTGCATCCTAAGCTGATCCCCTCTACATAGCTATTAATCACAAATAATGTTTAAGTTGTTGATTGATTTTTTAAATTATATTTTGACACGCCACCACTTAATTGCATGCATGGATACAGGCATATACACATATCAGTGCAGAGCCTTGATGAAGAACTAATTGAAAAGAAACTCTATTGCTCATTTGAAAACTAGCATGTCAGACATGAAATGAGATTAAAGGTGACAGTTTGAGCAGGGAATCGTAACTAATGGGGCTCCAATGTCAACAGATAAGCGTTTGTCTGCAGACCTGAAAATTCTGGGCTCGACACATGGTGATATCGTAGGTATATGCTGCTGAGACATCTCATGGCAGGACGAAAATGCAGTTTTGTGCTCCGTGATTTTAAGTGGTACTCAACCGATTTGTGACAAATGCGAAACAGTAAATATACTATTCATGTATACGTTCTTGTTTCCTGTCCATCTTTACTCTTATGATTCCCATTCATCATTAGATTATGTCTAATTAATTATTTCGAAATATGATTAAAGAACAAGATTAGCTACCGGTAACAGCTCCTACTACTTTGCCGACTAAAGGGCTATGGAGATGCAGCATGATACAATAGAATTTCCGAAAAATATTATTTGGACACATATTCACTTTTTTCCTGGGTTTATTAATCTATTTCTGTTGTTGTTAAACCATTTTATTCAAATCTTATTTTATAGTGTAGAATTGTAGAAAATAAAATACCCTCGTTTCCATGTATCAAAAATTTTACATTAAATGAATCTGTAGGTTTTGTACTCGTTCTGAACAACCAATATGAATTACAAATAAGTGTTTTAACGGGTAGTGAACAATGAGTTATACGATTTGTTGTTCTCGCTAACGCTTTGTATATATTCAAACTCAAATAACTTGTGGACTTCCACACGCATACGTATTCTCCTATTTTACACTATATACCATCAGCTATGAAAGCCTTGACTGCTAGTGCGTAGCTAACCTTGAAATATAAAATAACTAATGCAGTATACCATTGCTACTAAATGATCTATTTTAGTTTTCATTGGTGTTCATAGCATTCCAATAATGTCAAGTAATCTATAAATCATTGAATATTGGGAGATCTAATATGAAAGCAATTCAGTGAAACACCAAGAAGAGCAAAAAATAGTTTCTGACTACAACTGTCCATAAATTGTGCAGTAAATGAAATACAAATATACATAAACTATATCCAATAAGTGTTTGGTTAGATGTTGCGTTGCTAAGCCCGACCGTAGCTGCTACCTTGTAGTGGTGGACCGATGGGCGGAACATTTTAGGGATCAGTTCAACTGGCCTTTAGCCACACTTCGGTTGCCCACGATCCCCAGTCATCCTGAATGGCAAATCGACTTAACTCCTCCTAGTCTTTATGAAATTGAGAAGGCTATAGGAAATCTGAAACGAGGTAGAGCAGCAGGTCTTGATAGGCTTACCCCTGAAATGTTTAAGGATGGTGGTCCAGTTTTAGCAGCTAGATTGACTGAAATCTTAGGTAGAATCTGGGAACTGGGCGTAATACCATCTGACTGGTCTGAATCCCTGATTGTCCCAATTTATAAGAAAGGACAAAAGTCTTCCTGTGACAATCACAGGGGAATCAGTCTGACTAATATAGTTTCTAAGCTGTTAGCATCGATTATACTTAGACGCTTAACTAGAGCTCGTGAAGAGCAGACTAGAGAAAACCAGGCTGGATTCAGACCTGGACGTGGCTGTATAGACCACATCTTCACACTGCGACAGGTCCTGGAACACAGACACACATTTAGGCGTCCTACAATAGTTGTCTTCCTGGACCTAAAGGCGGCATTCGACTCTGTTGATTGTGAGGTTCTGTGGCAGTGTCTGTCATTGAAAGGTGTACCAAAGAAGTACATTAATCTTATACAAGCTCTCTACTCTAAAACTACAGGTCGAGTGAGAGCTTATGGCGAACTGTCATCGGAATTCCTCACTTCAAGTGGTGTCCGTCAAGGATGTCCACTTTCCCCATTCTTGTTTAATTTTGTCATAGACATGCTCCTAGATATAACCATGTCTTCGTCTGACTTTTCAGGAGTTGACTTACTACCAGGAGCCTCGCTTACTGACTTAGAGTATGCTGATGACATAGTCCTATTTGGCGAAGACGCTGACAAAATGCAGAGTCTTCTGACTACCCTGAGCAACAATGCAAGCATGTTCGGGATGCGGTTTTCCCCCTCGAAATGCAAAATGTTGCTTCAGGATTGGGTTGCATCGGCACCTGAACTAGTGATAGGGAGTGAAGTGGTCGAGCGTGTAGACCGCTTCACGTATCTGGGGAGTCTCATCAGTGCTGATGGCCTGGTGACTGACGAAATTTCAGCACGGATACAGAAAGCTCGATTGGCTTTTGCCAAGTTGCGTCACTTTTGGCGCAGGCGAGATATCCGCTTGCTAACCAAAGGACGAGTGTACCGTGCAGTAGTTCGCTCTGTCCTACTATACGGTAGCGAAACATGGCCGTTAAGAGTAGAGGACATTCATAGGTTACTGGTCTTCGATCATAGGTGCCTCCGAAGCATTGCTCGTGTATCATGGGACAACCGAGTGAGCAATGCTGTCGTTAGGAAACGGGTTCTAGGAAAGGAGGGCAAGTCAATAGATGAAGTATTGAAACTTCATCAGTTGAGGTGGTTGGGACATGTGTTACGCATGTCTAACTACCGACTGCCTCGACGAGCTATGTTTTGCGGTGTAGGAATAGGTTGGAAGAAAGCTAGGGGCGGCCAAACCAAAACATGGCAGAAATCGATGAAGTCACTGACAAGTGGACTAAGTCATGTTGGTAGATGTAGGCTGCGTGGTTGGGGTCCGCGAGACGAAAGTCACCAATGGTTAGAGACCTTGAACGACATGGCTCAGAATCGTTCGCAATGGCGCAGGTGCATCCACTCTTTGTGTTCTCTCAAAATCTAACCTTCCGAATTCTCTATCTTTCTCCTTTCAAATTTATCTCACTGAATTATACTTTTCGAATCATATCTTCGCTCCCTAATTTTCTGCATTACTGCTAATACTTCTATTATCGTTATCACTCTTGGATTTGAACTGACAGTTGCGTCTCTGTGCTGATGTGGTATGGCGACCTGAACTGATGTACGTACGTACGAAGTTCTGCGTTGTATCTGTCTGTCTATTGCTCATTTATTAAATGTCTGAATGGGGAGTTTTCACGTTATCTTAGGATATCATTGTTTCCTATCAACTGATTGCTACTAGACAGTGATTAGTTAGTTGCAAGAAAAAAAAACTGTTAATAGAGATTTTATGG
Organism: Schistosoma japonicum; assembly: GCA_025215515.1. Taxonomy (NCBI): domain Eukaryota; kingdom Metazoa; phylum Platyhelminthes; class Trematoda; order Strigeidida; family Schistosomatidae; genus Schistosoma; species Schistosoma japonicum. The sequence continues at coordinate 80,212,429 of CM046061.1, forward strand.
GTTTCTCATCAGCTGCTGAATACAACTTGGTTTAATACTTTACAAAATTGATGTTCAGCATAACATTTAACCTACTTATGAGAATGAATGAACTTGGTTGAAATCACAATTATATAAACCTGTTAGTTATGTGAACATAATACATTGGATAGAATGTTGTAAATACACATCGAATGTAAAACGAAAGCATCAGAACACAATATGGTGATCAGAGTTTAAATGATTACATAATAAGAAAGTTAAGAGATGATTGGTAACACTTAAGAACAGCCGATAAACCAACCAGACAGAATCAAATTATATTTCATACATTCCTTTATATATACATAAATCCAAACCACACAATATACTAAGATTAAATGTACTAATCGGGAGGATAGGGTAACAGGAATGTAAAAATCATAGAAACAAAATGTTTACATAACTCACAGTTATAATGATTGAAATCGTGTTCTAAAACACAGTACTGAGAGTTTTTTAATCTTATTTACTGGTCCGGCATAACACTATCAACCAACTTTGTCATCTGAAGACAGTCGACAAGTGACATGTGTAACATTGATTTTATGCTATTTGTCACTCATCAAAAATACTTACCTGCAAAACTTGATGGCGATTGTGTTAATGAGTATCATCTGGTACATATCTGTTAATTGTATCCAACCATTTAATTCAACATAATCCGCGAAGTAAACAACGACACTTTTGGTGTATTGTCGACTGTTGGTTTGATTGGCATTGTAGATACTTTAACATTGGAAACGTAACAGGTAAACTTATTACCATGCAACTAATACATAATTTGATGGAATACATATGAGTATTACCACCTGCAGTTCCATATAACGCAATATATCATGAAATATACAAAAGAATACATGATTGAATTCTGATGACTGTGTATTATTTATGCTTAAGAAAAACACAACTTTGTTACTTTATATTCAAGAAGACGATAGATTCTTGAAGGAAGGTTTTGCGACGGAATAGCTGTGTGAATGAAAACTTGTTGAAGTCAACATTCTACCTCATTGACTAATTATCTAAAGTGTTGATTTCCACTGAAGCATCTTCGCATCATATTAACAATGTCATGAATCCAGCATTAAGTAACAGTAACTCTTACTTTATGATTATAGTTATTAAGCCTGATTGTAAAACCGTATGCAATTTCCATTATACTGATAAGGCTGTAATGTGTTAGTATCATTTGCCACTCTATCCGTCTAGTAGACGGTGGACAAATAATTACTATCGCTAATCCTCATAATCCCGAATACTGAAATTAATGTTACGTGATGAATACTGTGAATATCTTCACCCAACTATTCAATGCTAATAGTCAATACAAATTACGAATAAACTACAGATGAAAATGTGAATTACTAGATGTTGACATAGTTTATTAATTCTAGGATGATGTAAGATTTTGGCTGCCACTCTGCATATATCTGCTTAATTTTGAGAATTACTTATTCTTTACAGAATACACCAAGTTGAGTTATTTGTATTCATTAAAGATTGATGTTATTCGGGTACTACTAAAAACCAGGAAGCACTAGTAAACTGTTTGGCCTTAGTATAGGAAATCTTTAGAAGTACCTACCCTCGACTTCCGCCTAGGAATCCCATTAAATTCAACTCTGTACAGTAATCTTACTTTGATAAGGAAAATGGACAGCAACATTACATAACGTGTCAAATGTACATCGCAAACAAGTAACAATAAAAATCGACTTGGTTGAATATCACATAATCTAATTCAGTCTTTGATATGTAGTGTGGTAAAGTGACAACTATGATGAGTGTTCGTAGGCTACATTGCATCAGCTAATGTAACTCTGGATATAATATTTTGCACATTGTACTCTTCACTTGTGATTATATGCTTGATATGTGACTAAAGTTAATTTGAAGGTTATTCCCCTTTGACGCTTGTTCCAATTCTCTGCTTATTCGATATACGTTGTGTTCAAATATAATTCACATTAAGTCATCGTAACTGGCTTCTGATATATACACTTACTCAATTATTTGTACTAGTCTATTGGATGTACGACGATTAACAGATAATTTAGCATTATATTATTACTGAACATAGTATAATTGTAATCCAGTATTCCCAAGCTTTAACGGTTCATCCATCGAACGGTCAATCAAACACGTAGCCCAAAATAAATCATATATTTCTTATCTGTAAACATAACACTAACTGTAGTCAGTCGGTTCCAACTAAAATTCGAGAGAAGATACGAATGAATTGTGGACGCTCATCTTCAAAATGCATGAAAGATCTAATCAAAACTGGTTCTATATTTGATATTGAAGCTGATGTCACCTAATGTCATAGTCAGATATGCTACTACTTAGCTATTGAGATGATGATTGCTACTATTTAGTCGTCTAGTGATGTGCCTTATAGTTCTTACTACGTATCGACTTCTAATGAATAAATTACATAAGTATTACTAGAATACGCAATTGTTAGAGAGTCAGTCTATAATCCAGTAGGAAACATAGTTTCATTAAAATTATATACAGTGGTTCATGACAAATGAAAACTGTTTGTCTTGTTCTTCTTTACTATCGCTTACCATCTCCTAATATGCAACAAAGTAGACTGATACATTCAATCACATGTACCTGTTAAAGAAGCCACATCAGAAGAAAAGAAAAAACCACTTACCATAGACTTCTTGAACTTGTATGAATAGAAACTATCGGCAATGCAATTTCCAAACACTTTTTAAATACAAGATCGAAAGTAGATACCTATAAGTTCCTCATGGTATTCAATTAACAACCATACGCTATCTCTTATCGATTCAATAAAATTTTAGCTATGAAAAGCAAGAAACTTAATTGGAAGTGTTTAGTAGCAGATAACTGTTCATCTCTCCTTAAGCTGATGAAATATATCACCATTTGTTGCATCATAATACTTTTCTTCACTCTAACTCTCTTACTTGAAGTTTATCACCAAATCATATTTCTTCTTGACTCATTTCATATTTGACTAGTCTTATACTACAACTTTGTTACGTTACAGTTCTTGATTGTTTTTCTCTTTTAATCTCTTTATCATTTCGTGTCTTGGATACACTTACGGTTCGATAACTTAAAATATTAAGTAGATGAACTTTATTTATTTTACGCAAACTGATCATTAGTATTGTTTTTTGATTATGCAATAGGGTGTTGTGAAGATTGTCGGATATTAATTTGTCATCACAAATTAACCAGAGCTAGAAAAAACTACTGAAAGTTAAGAAGTACTGGACAATTGTTTCGTCCCAGTATGGGACTCTGCAGCACCACCCTAATCCCGAAAATTATTGAAGGCGATTTCCTGATGGGTTTTGTTTGCGCAGTGCTGAAAATTTCCATACTGTGACGAAACAGTTGCCCAGTACTTGTTTGTCTTCAATAGTTACTTAACTCAGAACAATTCATGGTGCGATGTTTTAATTATGTAACTACTGATTTCCATTCAATTTTTTCTTTTCATATCTTCAAAAGCCCACATTTTTTTGCATATTAGATACTTACAGTACTTATTTCAGTAGCTTAACTTTATTTAAACCTTTTCTCACACTCTGATGAGGAATCTTTGCAATAATTTCCAATTAATTTCAATCAATAAAAAGGGTTTTTCTGATCGGCGCTTTTTAGCAAGATCGATTTTTACAGAATGAAGCAGCTACTTCCCATGCCTAACACTCTTCCTTTGTCAGGGCTTCAAACCTGCAGTAACCTTAGAGGATCCCAGGTTGAGATAAGTGATCTCATTCTATTGTAAAATGTTGATATGGACACATTATATTTTTTAATCACTAGCGGGTGAGAAACCATAGAAATAAAGTAGTCAATTCATTTTATTCTACCTATTTAGTTGTTCTCGATTTTTTCGGACTAGTATGTTGTCAATATTTCTGCCCTGCGATTAAGAAGTCTTTATTTCGAAGAGTTATCAGGTCTATGGTAGAATCCGAATATCTCCGTAAGCTACGAGGCCGATGTCCGTTCTGACAACCACAGCAACAATTAATATAGGTACATGGAATGTTCACATGATGTGAGAAACAGGAAGAAGATAGCGAATAGCTGAAAAAAAGAAAATATACGAACTGAAGATAAATAGAATAAACAAAACCTATTGGTAACAAGCTGGATCGCAACAATTATCCTTAGGAAAAGTGTTTTTGTACTCCCGTCACGAAGAAGAAGACGCCTCATTCACACAGGAAGTGGATAAGTCTACTTCTCTTATCTTACCACTACTATTGTATTAAATTTTAAATAAAAAATAATCTTCTTATTCTTTAATGAGTTTCTTATCATTTTTACGGATTCAATGGAATTCAGTTAGATAAAACTAATAACACCATCAATTCACATGATTTTACCGCTCTCATAATAAGGTCAAATGTGATTAAGTAAAGACTAGTGAAATACAAAAACAACAGAAAATCTCTTATATTCTCAGCACAATTAATTTGTGACTGAAGCTACGAATTGAAGCTAAATATACAAATAATGGTGACTGATGCATTTTTTTATTTTCACTTCTATTTACTTATTCACATTCGACCTTATTAGGGCGGTAAAATCATGTGAATTGATTGTGTTATTAGTGTAATGAATGGATTCCATTGAATCCGTAAAAATGATAAGAAACTGATTAAGAGTAAGTAGATGTTTTGTATTCAGTATTTAATCAGCGAAATAGTAGTGGTAAGATAATAGAAGTAGACTGATCCATTCTGGGTGAAAAAAAGGGTTTACGATTGTTTGTCAATGTTGACGATGAGCTTAACTTGATTATTTTATGTTCATCTACCTGATGTCTGTTTATTTGACAACACAAGAAAATAAACGTAGTTTCGCGAATTAATTGACGTAGGCTTGGTAGTTCGATTTAGAGGTGGGACGATAGAGCTGTATACGACAAATACCAGTTTTGTGCAAGACTGTAGTCGATGACAACAGTCGATGAAATTCAAATGGCCATCCCACAAATCAAGAGTGTTAAATCAATGGGGCCAGATAACGAATCAGCTGAGGCACTGAAGACAGATATAGAAGCAACTGTAAAGATACTCCAAATTCTCATCAGGAAGATTTAAGCAATAAAGCAAAAGCCAGCAGACTGGAAAGGTTACCCATTCAAGAAAGCCAAAGAAAGAGAAAGAGGTTCAAGAAAATATTGCCCCAAGAACTGAAAACAGAAACAAACGGAATGAATATAATTTAAGAAGACACGTGAACAAAGCTCAAAACGAAAATGGTTGGAAACAAAATTTGGTGGGGATTGCCCAGCATAAGGTAGCAGGTATTGATTGATTAATTGTAGTTCTCTATTAACCAACGATTCAAACATACATATCATTTGTTGATGTCTACCTGACCATTCTACTTACTCATGCACCACTACGTGTCGTCAACTATGCAATGGCTGTTAAATTAATTAGTCGATATAACGTGGTGCAGTTTTTACACTACATTCTCACCTAAATCATGTTCGCCACTCCTCCATCCAAACTATATTCATATTAAATTTGGAAGTGCTTAATTCATTCATTCTGAATATCAATATATCACTTAACACCCAATACTTTAATGTTTACACGAATGTATTAGCATAGAATTTACAAAGTACACAACAACACTAGTTAAAAGTTTCACAATTGAAATTGGCTTTCAATTATCACTGACTCATTGGTTGATTGAATGATTGACTGAGTGATTTTGAATGTTCCATAGTTTGTACGAGCGCTTTCGATCAGCACACTCCAATCTGGCTAAAAGTGATTTTTATGTCAGTATCTTTAGATTTAACAGGTAATCAAAGTGTTTAATTACTGTTGTGTTTACACTTTCACACATTCTCTTATGATTGTATACGAACACCAACGATTGTCGTATTAAATTGTTGTCAAATACACTTTCGAATTCATATCAGCATGTCACCATGATGATATGCATACACTTAATTCAATCAACAAGTAGAGTCAACAACAGTGAGTACTTTGAGATTTAGCAGATAATTGTATTATTTATCATTGCTGAATCAATGTTTCGTTTCACAATAAAACAGCTCTTTTTGATTAACAAGTAGATCGTCTATTCATGTGCTACAATTCAGCCAAATGCATTTCCGAATTCTAATCAGCATGTCACCATGACGATATGCATACAATCGATTCAGTCAGTTAACTAGTAGAACGCAAAGTTCATTGTCACTTATTTATTATGATTACTATGTATATGTCAGCACTTCTCCATGTAAGTGTTTGAAAGTGAAGGTGTCAATGCATCATAGTTTGTTTAATATCCAATCAAAGAACAATACGCTGTCTAGTGCTCCCTGGTTGCGATTAACAAATCTGAAGGACTACTTCACACTTAACAATAATCAGAATAGACATGCAAATGTGAATTGGACGTGTGAAATTGGTGATGATACTGATGTCTTCGTAATGTAAAATGAAATACATTTGAATGTGTGAGTCGACAGTAAACGCGGAAGTTGGACAGAATCGTGAAATCGACATCACGATTATTAATGATAGGTCGTCGCAACACATTTTGTAGATAAAACATAACAGTTTACATTTACAATCAACTAGAATATTTTATGTTGTTTTTATATTCCTTGTTTCGTTTCATTGAAATCACAGAATATTGTTCAAAGGAAAAATCAGAACAGGCATGTAGGGATGCATCAACAAAGAATGTAGTGTGTTATTGGTGTAAGGATTCTTCGGTTTGTACGAGTACTTTTGATCAGTACACTGAAATCTGGCTTGAAAATAATTGTGTGGTAAGTACCTTCAGATTTAGCAGATAGTCAATGCATTTACCATTGTTCAGTTATTGTGTATAAATTGTAATTTTACATAATCACCTATGATTATGCGAAAACACTTATGATTGTCATATTAAATTGTTGTCAAATACACTTTTGAATTCATATCAGCACGTCACCATGATGATATGCATACACTTGATTTAGTCAGTCAAATAGTAGCATGCGAAGATCATTGCCACTTATTCATTATGATTACTATGTATATGTCAGCACTTCTCCATGTAAGTGTTTGGAAGTGGAGGTGTTAATGAATCACAGTTCGTCAGTAGTATAATCACGTTACTAAAAATGAAATTTGTCAGTTTAAGAAGTCAATGGAATTATGAAGAGTGTATTAGAGACTATAAGTGATATTCTGTGATAAATAATCGAACTTTGTTACTTTTCTACAGATTGCTGTGATGGGCGAAGATAATAAAGGAGATTCATCATCAAGTAATTCAAATTTAAATCCTACGGAAACAACCAGTACTTCATCTGAAACATCAAACCAACAACTAGAGGCAACAACAGTGAGTACTTTGAGATTTCGCAGATAATTATATTATTTATCATTGTTGAATCAATATTTTGTTTCACCATAAAACAGCCCTTTTTGAATTGTAAGTAGATTGTCTACTCATGTGTTACAATGTTGTCAATTACACCTCCGAATTCAAGATGTTTTGAGCATTTGATTGCGACTTTATTAGGTTCGTCAATCTTCAGACGACATATTCACTACCATTTAATAATAATGGCCTCTCAGTGTGTGTGTGTGTGTAGTGCTGCATATTCGTGTTTGTGTCCGAAAATGGAAGTGTTAGTTCATCATAGTTTATCAGTAATATGTTGACCTGACTAGAAATGAAAATGTAATTCGAAATATTAAGTGTTAGTTCATCTGGAAGTAATGATCTGTGTTAAGTATCCAGATATTTTTTTCAATTTTATAGAAAATGTCTTCAACCACTTCACTGCTGTCAGTTCTCTTAATCATCATTGTACCAGTTGTATGTCTACTGGTTCTTTTAATCGTGTTAGCTATTTGGTATTTGACGAGAAAAAACTAAATGTGAGTTAATTACACAACAGATAATGTATTTATTATTATAAGGAGTATAAAAATTTATTGTGTAAATGTGACTTGTATCTGATGACAGCTAATACTAAAGAACTCACGTATTCGAAAAAGTTCTTTATGTTACAGCATTGTGCGTCCAAGACGCCTTCAGTATTCGACCAATGGAGTTCATCCGCGTCGGTGTGAGGTAGTTACCGACTAATAGAAATGATGGAGGTCGTGCAAACACATTGCAAATCGAGTTAATTAGAAATACCATTAGAAGCCGACATAACAGTATAATGTTTAGAAGTTCGATGTGGGGACAGAATGTCGTGGGTGTGGTCCTTGATGGGGTCGTGGATGTACACAGTTTAAGAGCCAATAAAAGGACAAAACGATGTTTATCGCTCCCTGGTTGCGATTGACAAATCTGAAGGACTACTTCACACTTAACAATAATCAGAATAGACCAGTGTTCTTCATAGATAAACATCAACAATGTTATAATCAAATATCATTATGAACATTAACTATCATAGTAAGCATCTTGACACAGTGAACTCATTCACGTTGATCCTATTGTGGCAAACAGATTCTCCACATTCTTCTCATTGGATTGTATTTGTCTAGTCTATTGATGGAACATATTCAGTTTGTGTGTGACATTGTAATCTTTGAACATGATTATTGTCATTGTTCAAACATCGTTGTGCAGTTTGAATACTTGATATTTGAACAGCCAAATTTATACTGTTAATATTCTCTTTACTTTTAGTATTCAACTGATGGCGGTCATCACAACGCGATGTTCTGATGACAGATGTTTTTTTTCAAAAATAATCATAAGACTTCACTATTGAATTATGTAGTAGATTAGATTTTTACTGTAGCATCAACTAGACAATATGAATATTGATGTTATAAATTGTATGTTTGTTAGTTTTAAATTTGTCGACATTAATCCCATTACATTAACTACTTGTTTTGATTTGTATTCTATGTAACTTGATTTAACATTTCATTCATTAACTTGTAAGATTTTCATCATATTCTGTTGTTATTCCTATTCACCTTCTTGAAGTAACTGTGAATGTGTTGTTCATTGTTTTCTGTTTTCTTTTAAATAGTAACTTATTTGATGAATTTATGTTGTTTGCATGTATAATCATTATGCAAGGAAAAAGGAGACACTTAGGTAAATCAACAGACACTATGGTGAATTGCACACATAAATGTAAACTTTAAGATATTCATGTTGCACGTAGCGGACGTGTTGATGCCAACAACAGTAACTGTTTGACAATTGTTTTATTGTAGTGAATGGTTTGTGATATTACGTGACCATTTAACGGTAATTGTCGAGCAAGTAAGAAATACTTGATAAGATTCTTCAAGGCAGTTTATTACAGTATTGTATTACATCAGTGAATAAGCTCAATTTTTAATATGTAAATGCCAGGCGATATATATTTGGTGTAATACATCAACATCTGCTAGTAATGGAAATAAAAATGAATATCAGAATAAAGTGGCTTAGTTAATTTGCATCATCTGACTGTATGTGACAGCAAAGACAAAACTGCACCAATCCCACTATTTGGAGTATGTATTTCATATTCAACGATTAACTAACACTCAATATTAGGATCAGAGGTCACAGAATGGGTAACAAAGTAGCTTAATGACTAGTCAGGGTTTATTCAAGAAATAGAAAGATTGGTGTTAGTAATTAAACAAAAAAATTATAAAAAACATCCGGAATAATAAATGTTTACATATGAATCGTATCAGAGTTCTCATTTATTTAGTATTAACGTTAAACATAACAGCCCAGTAGTCTGGTTATTCATACAGAAAAGTATCTTGATGGATAGTTACCGTCAGCTAGACATTGTATGCGCGAGACAAAGTAACTAATCTTAAGGCATATTGTTGAATGATTACACCAGTCAATGTCATAGAATGTAGACGTGAATACAAAACAGGCTACGATCTTAAAGACAAGACTGTTACTTTATCAAATTATGAATATAAAAAATCTTCTTAATATTTAATGAGTTTCTTATCATGTTTACGGATTCAATGGAATTCAGTTAGATAAAACTAATAACACCATCAATTCACATGATTTTACCGCTGTAATAAGATCAAATGTGATCAAGTAAAGACTAGTGAAATAGAAAAACAACAGAAAATCTCTATGTGAATGAAGCCATGAATTGAAGCTAAATATACAAATAATGGTAATTGATGCATTTTTTATATTTTCACTTCTATTTACTTAACCACAATTGACCTTATTAGGGCTGTAAAATCATGCCAATCGATGGTGTTATTAGTTATATCTAAATGCATTCCATTGAATGCATAAAAATGATAAGAAACTCATTTAAGAATAAGTAGATATTTTGTTTTCAGAATTTAATTAACGGAATTTTAGTGATAAGATAAGAGAAGTAGACTGATCCATTCTGGGTAGAAACACGAGATTATGATTGTTTTTCGATGTTTGACGATGAACTTAACATGATTTTTTGCTGTTCATCTACCTGATGTTTGTTTATTAGACGACACAAGAAAATGAACATAGTTACACGCGAATTGACGTTGGCTTGGTAGTTCGATTTAGAGGTGGGACAATAGAGCTGTATACGACAAATACCAGTTTTGTGCAAGACTGTAGTCGATGACAACAGTCGATGAAATTCAAATGGTCATCCGACAAATCAAGAGTGGTAAATCAGTAGGGCCCGAAAACAAACCAGCTGAGGCACTGAAGACAGATATAGAAGCAACTGTAAAGATACTCCAAATTCTCATCAGGAAGATTTAAGCAAAAAAGCAAAAGCCAACAGACTGGAAAGGTTACCTATTCAAGAAAGCGAAAAAATGTATAAGAGGTTCAAGTAAACATTGCCCCAAAAATTGAAAACAGACAAAATAGAATAGAAATAATTTGAGAAGACATGTGAACAAAGCTCAGAACGAAAATGGTTGGAAATGAAATGTTGGTGGGGTTCGCCCAGCATAAGGTAGCAGGCATTGATTGATCAATTATAGTTCTTGATTAACCAACGATTCAAACATACATATCATTTGTTGATGTCTACCTAACCATTCTACTTACTCATGCACCACTACGTGTCGTCAACTATGCGATGGCTGTTAGATTCTCACCTAAATCATGTTCGCCACTCCTCCATCCAAACTATATTCAGATTAAATTTGGGAGTGCTTAATTCATTCATTCTGAATATCAATATATCACTTAACACGCAATACTTTAATGTTTACACGAATGTATTAGCATAGAATTTACAAAGTACACGACAACACTAGTTAAATGTTTGGCAATTGAAATTGGCATTCAATTATCACTGACTTATTGATTGATTGATTGATTGACTGAGTGATTTTGGATGTCCAATAATATACTAAACATATCGAGTTGTTTTACCTGTCGCCATTGTCAAATTTCTATTAAAGTCAAAAATCTACTGAACTGTATTACTGAAATCTACAGCTCTATAGTTCCACCACTAACTCAATCAACTATCTGCATTTATGTGCTTGAATTATATCAAATCGATAATCAATTTAGACGGAGATAAAGTGACAATTTTGACAGGAGTATGGTATAACGAACTAGCTAACCAACATCAATTAAATTTCGTGTAACTACGTTCATTTTCTTGTGTTGTCTAATAAACGCACATCAAGTAGACGAACACCAAAAAATCAAGTTAATTTCATCGTCAAACATTGAAAAACCATCATAATCTCGTGTTTCTGCACAGAATGGATCAGTCTACTTCTCTTATCTTATCACTACTATTAAGTTGATTAAATTATGAATATAAAATATCTACTTATTCTTTATTGAGTTTCTTATTATTTTTACTGCATTCAATGGAATGCATTTAGATATAACTAATAACACCATCGATTGGCATGATTTAGCGCTTTAATAAGGTCAATTGTGGTTAAGTAAATAGAAGTAAAAATTAAAAATAATCATCAGTTACCATTATTTGTATATTTAGCTTCGATTCATGGCTTCATTCACATAGAAACTGTGCTGGAAATACAAGAGATTTTCTGTTGTTTTTCTATTTCACTTCCATTTACTTATTCACATTTGACCTTATTGGGGCGGTAAAATCATGTGAATTGATGGTGTTATTAGTTTTATCTAAATGCATTCGATTGAATGCATAAAAATGATAAGAAACTCATTAATGAATAAGTGGATTTTTATATTCTGTAGATCAAACGAGAGGAAGGCAATTAAAGAAGTGAATACTTCGAGAATTTAAGGTAGACCTGTGAAGAATGGAAAACATATGTAATGAACTGGAAACTAGATTCACGGACACATCTGGTTGCTTCACATGGGGTAACAATTATTGATTGACTGATATACATATTCATAATGGATAGTATACAAGTTAAACTATTATTATTATTATTGAGAAGAAGTATTTTAATAGAGTTCAAGTTCCTATATGGATTCCGCTGAAAGTGCGACATTCTAAACACCTTTGAGTGAATAATATCGCATTGGATTCATCAATTTCAAATAGAGGTTTCATTGGCAAAGGAACTAAGTGGAAAATCTAACAGTATGACAGAAGTGACTTAATTCAAGCTTTACAGACAACCAGAAGAGAAGAAAATAAAATTCATTTTACAGTGTATAACATGAAATCATCCAAGAAGTCGTGAAGCGAATTGACAGATTATGAGATTACGCCATGCAAATTGAATGTTTAATGAACATTAGAATGTTACCGAAGATTCAAGCGACAGTCATATTAAACCTAAACTGTGGATATCCTGCACATTGCTAGACTATTCAAATGATTTGAATTATATGGGTATCTGAATTCTAGTTCATGAAAATCATGATTATGTTCTTCATGTAACTTGGCAATCTACCGTTTATTCAAAGCCTTTAATTATTGCTAATAATCACCTTGGGAGAATACTGATCTTTTTCGATTTCATGCGACGTTTCGCTACTTACTACTTATGGACGACCTTATGAGCAGTATCCACTACAATACCACTGATATTTATTCTCTTAATTAAGGATTGTATTCTCCATTACAGTAAAATAGTCATAGAGCCATAAGATTTATATCAAATGTTCTAAAGTAGGGACAAGCAAACTGTTCATATCCATTCATAAATGTTTAAGGTCAGTCCTGTTCGCATGACCTATGCTCAGTAGACTGGTAAACAGTGCACAATGCTAATTCAAGAATGATCTGTCATTTATCCCTTAATTATTCTATTGGTTAGAGAAAATTGGTCAGAGTCAATTGACAACAGAAAATCAGTATACGTAATCTACTTCGACTATTACACTAATTTTGATATGGTCCTTCATATTGGATTTCTATTGAAACTAAAAAAATTTCGGAATTTCCGCGAACTTATTCAGGTGGATAAAAGACTTTGTATTTGCTCACAAACTGTATGTAATATTCAATTCTCCCTCATAAGATAAGTACTGTGTGAAATACCTTAAATCTTTGTACTAGGTCCTTTACTGTTTATTGAGTTGTTAGATCTCAATACTCTGTCTTATAGGGGATTAAGAGGTAATTTCATTATGATATCGACTAAATGAAGGAAATGACTTTACTATAGTTATATTTACACTTTTCTTGCAACTAGATATGGGTATATCATAATACGTGGAAGGCGAGTTTAGAAGCCGCGAACAAATAAAATTTCTGTGGCATGCAAACTTTAACAGCAAGTAATGAACTTTGGAAGCTACTGTCGAAAGAAAGTAGTGTCTCCTCTCTCAAATAACTCGCTCGCAGACATTTACAGAAGGTTACTGGAAAAGGAATAACATTAGCCCTTAGTCTTTTGTTCCTCTGAATATAAATCTGAATCTGGTGATGTATCTTTCCGTTACCGAATAGGCCATATCATTTGATGTTTGAGATCAACTGTAATCACCTCTTCTTTCCTGAATTAACAAATAAAGAGAAGGAGAAAATTGTGAAAACCACCTAGGTGACACTCCTTAATTTTTCCCAGTAATTAGTTTCACATTTTAATCGAATATTTTAACACAACTTTAGCGCCGAGTAAATAGAAGACATTAGAACTAGGAAAACATTATAACTGGAATAATCTAAGCTCATGGAATTCGAATATTCCAAAGTTTTATCTAGTCCGAACTTCTTCAAGGAATAATAATCAAGACCTAAACTGTCAAAGATATTTATATGGTCAATTAATTAAACTATATTCTTATCATTTGCTATTGATTAATTTTGTTTCACAAATAATATATGAGTCCAATATGATATGTCAATTTTATGTTAAGTAGATTGTTGTCACGGTGACTTCCACTTCATTTGTAATTATGGTGATTAACAAAAATAAATCACTTTATCGAAAATCAGCTGGACATGCCTTTACGGTGTGAATTAACTTATGATGACAGGTTATTAATCAAATGATTACACGGATTCTACTTTGTAAATCAATCCAACATTCCAAATAATAGTTGTGTTGATCTCCAATATCCAGTTCAGTCGAAACCAGACAATAATATCAACCATATGTACTTGTGGTCTTAATGCTGTTAAGATTGTGTTACTATGTCTCGTAATTCATGTATTCTCCTCACCCCACCCCCCTGTGTATATGCGTCTGCCAACAACGTATCTCCTTTTTTTTAGATTATTTTGACTTAGTATGTTAAACTGACCTAGATCGTCTATTCATGAGCTACAATCTTGCCAAATGCACTTTCGAAAGGGTGGAAGAAACACATCTTGAACATGCTTGCAGTGTTTTTCAATTCTATCAAAATATTATACACTCTATCAATGTGTTCACTTAACCCTATTATGTCATCTGTCTATTCTAAATAAATTAGTGGACCTCCTAATAGTAGATAGATTTCTGGAAATTCACACAATGAGAGCATAATTTCCGATTGTAATTTCGTTGTTAATTTAAACAAATATTGTAGTCTTGGTAGCCGTGCCACATGATGCTTGTGGACACATGTTCAGATAAGCGTTCATCATATCCTATAAATCAATTTATGCTAATCGTACTAATTTCTGTGGTACTCCTTTCACTGGTAGACAATTCTATAGAGCCTCTCTGTCTGCAGAGTCGAATGCTGCATTCAACTCAACTATATCTACGATTGTCAGACGCTGAAAAGTATGTCTGTGTTCTAGAACAAAACAATTTGTGAATATTTAGTTAATGCATAGCCGATTCAGTCAGAAATCAACCTGGTTCATGATTCGCAGTTTAGTGTCTGTCAATTATTGACGTCAGCAATTTGGATTCTATATTAGTCCAGGTAATTCTTCCGTGGTTATAAGAACAAGATATGTTCCGTTCTTATATACTGGAACGATCAAAGATCAAAACCAAAGTGAAAGGAATATGTTCAGCACAGACTGTAGATATTACATAACAATTTACACCATTTCGTTTATTGTAATAACATAAAATTAAACACATGTTTTTACTTCATTCAACTACCTTACAACGTTCCTCTCTCACTTGTTTAATCCATCTACAAACTAAGTCATTATTACTGATTGCTCTCCTTTGAAATCGATTGCCAAAATGAATGTTACTTTTGAGAAAACATTTGTAAAATACCTTTGATCATACTGCTTTCCATGAGTTGATGGGGGAGTGGGGAAGAATTATACCATACTCCTGTCAAATTTATCAGTTTTTCTCCGTCTAACCTGATTATCGATTTGATATAATTCAAGCACATGAATACAGAAAGTTGATTGAGTTATAGGTGGAACTATAGAGTTTTAAACTTCAGTAATGCAGTTCTGTAGATTTTTGACTTTAAAAGAAGTTTGATAATGACGACAGGTGAAACAACTCGATTTGATCAGTATATTATTGGACATCCGAAAACACTCAGTCAGTCAGTCAGTCAGTCAGTTAATCAATCAATCAATAAGTCAGTGATAATTGAATGCCAATTTCAATTGCTAAACAATAAACTAGTGTTGTCGTGTACTTTGCAAATTCAATGCTAATACACGCGTGTAAACATTTCAGTATTACGTGTTAAGTGATATATTGATATTCAGAATGAATGAATTAAGCACTTCCAAATTTAATCTGAATATAGTTTGGATGGAGGAGTGGCGAACATGATTTAGGTGAGAATGTAGTGTATAAACTGCACCACATTATATCGACTAAGTAATTCAACAGCCATTGCTCAGTTGACGACACGTAGTGGTGCATGAGTAAGTAGAATGGTTAGGTAGGCATCAACAAATGATATGTATGTTTGAATCGTTGATTAATAGAGAAATATAATAGAGAAATTAACTATTAAGTCCGAATATCATTGTATAGACTGCAACTCAGAATGCTTCGTATTGTAGTTAATTTTACTTAAGGAACGTGCAGGAAAAGCTAAATGCACAGTAAATCTGGTAGTGGAGTGTACAAGGGCACCATGATATTATTGATGTATTAAATTAAGATTGAAAACGCATTACTGGAAGTCACGTCTCCAAATTGTGTGCATCAATAGTAATTAATTCACAACTACATTTAATCATAGGTCTATCATATTCAATTGAATAGATAGTTGAATTGACTTTAGATTCGATTGATGAATGAATGAATGAATGAATGTATGACTAATTGTATGCTAAATTTGATTGAAATTAGAACTGGAATTAAATTTCACCTCTTCAATCACATCCTCTTCCTCCTCCACCTGCTCCTCCTCCTACTCATGATAAATATTGGAGATTCCATCAAATATGAACTCATTTCCATTAGTAATAAGAGTGTCATTTGTGTATGTTGAGGGTGTCGATTCACATTTACGTTGATCTGTTGAGAAAATGAAGATTTCACTGGACCACTAATATTTACTCTCTGTATTGTTAAATGTGATGAAGTAGTAGTGATCACGTTGACTTATACATGTCGACTGATAGAATGAGAGTGACATAATTTTCGCATTCATGCTGTTTGTCAAAACGAATTACTAATCAAACTAGTTGTCTCTTAGTTGACTATTCTAAATCAATTGGTAGATCTCCAAGTATTAGATTGAGTTCTGGACATTCATACAATGAGTGTATATTTATTGGTTTACCTGCTCTTGTGAGGCTAGGTATATAGGTCGTTTATTGAGGAACTGTACTTAATAGCAACAGAAAAACAATATATACAGCAACACGTACTTATACATACCATTGACCACATTGACAAACCATATTGGACTCATATTATTTGTGGAATAACACAGGAAATTCTTCCGTGGTTATAAAAAGACAGATATGTTCCGTTCTTATACACTGGCACGATTGAAGATCAAAACCAAAGTGAAAAGAATATGTCCAACAAACAGACTATAGGTATTACATAACAATTTACACCATTTTGTTTATAATAATAACATCAAATTTAACACATGTTTGTACTTCATTCAACTTACTAACAAAGTTCCCCTCTCTCACTTATTTGGTTCATCTACAAAACGAATGCGTCATTATTGTAGATTTCTCTCCTACGAAATCAATTGCCAAAAAAAAATGTTACGTTCAAGAAAACATTTGTAAAATACCTTTGATCATACTGCATTCTGGGAGATGAGTGAGAAGTGGGGGAGAATTATTCGTCATTCTGGAGGACGTAGAATCATATATAAGTAAACTGTGGGATTTTCTCTGCAATAGGAACAAATAGCTTGTTTTTTCGACCTTCAATTTAATGGGTGTTTAATGTCGACATATGTACAGTCAGATCCTATTCATACATATATATATAGATACCCTCGATTGTTACCTCAAACGAATATTGGTGGTTATCAATTTCTTCTATAATTCGACTATAAATTGTATGTATTTCAAAATGTCAGTGGATTGTTGATTGACTTAAATGACAACCAGAATCCAGGAGACCCATCGATTCCTATTTGGAACTCGTCAGCTGGTTGTACTTACATCACAGTGTTGACGAAGTTACGCGCAGCTAATTGTTGTGGCTTCAATTCTTAGCTTCATTCACATATAAATTGTGCTGAAAATACAATAGAAATTCATTTCAAGTGAACACACAATAAAACAGTCAGTATTTCAAACTTGATCACTTGATATGAGTTGTTCAGGCAATGTGACAACAATAAAGTTATTTCATGGTTTCGTTGATACTATCTAGATAGGATATTTATCACAACACACTATTCACCAATGCATCTCTGTATCACAGAAGACCGTGAGTATGCATTTAATGGAGTTGATGATGATAATTCAATTAGTTGAATGTGACACAACTGTGTATCGTCGTGAACCACAGTATCATTGGTGAGTGAGATTTATTCCTTAGCCCTGAATTGATTGATTATGGAGAAATGAAAATTTTCTACATTTGGCTTCAGATATCCAACCATTCAATCTATCAGTTGATTGGTGGTGAGTGAAATGCAAATGGAATTAGCAAACGTTTTGCAAGTCTTCAACGGAATACACCGATTTCAGTGCATCAACAAAATCTTCATTCATCTGTCCTTAATATAATAAGTAAAGGTAATGTAGGAATATTTTGCATCCACGAACCACACACACTCTCTACTTTTGGTATCCTACTGTCTTCTATTATCTTAATTTTCGTACACGTTGTTCAACGTTGACAATGAAGCTGCAATCATTAGCAATTTGATACACACATCGCGAGTTAACATACAACAATAATCAGTGTTTCTAATACCCAACAGTCATTATTCCTCACTCAATTTGTAAACCAACTCTAATATTGTTACATGACTAGAGTTATTTCCAAATGTTATCCAATTCACTACATCATCATATCATACGTTTTTGATTCACAATTTTAGATAAGTGACTGACTGACTGACTGAGTCCAATTCACTTCATTTTCAATTGTCATCGGTTGATTCCGACTTCCTCATTATGTAACTTCATTGAATCGCATAATCCTAATGTCAGTCATCACCTAGACCATTCATTTCTATGGGATTCATGCAAATATGGCATTCCGCTCAACATCTATTTGTAAATCCATTACAACGTATTGATGCAGGCCTACATCCAATCAACAGAATTCATCTTCAAATGTCTTTTACATTTTACACAGTCAATCGAGTTTGAAGTATTCCAGTTTGTTTGTGGTAGTTGATCAGAATCAGTAGAAATAAATCAAGTGGAGGTGTGGATGTGAACAAACCATTGACATAGCTACAAACAAGGAGATAAACGGGATTTGTGTGGAAGTAGACAGATTTAATTAGGAATTTATTTGTATTTCGAATGGAGTTAATTGAAGTGATTCGATCTGTGAATGAGAGATGAGAAGAATCACTAGTTGAACAATTTACTAACAGTCAACTTATTACTGTTTGATTGAATTAATAGATGAATGGTTTTTCTTCATGTTAAATTTGTCCAATATCATGACAACACAAATTCGAAGGGCATCGATCGTTAGGGGGTAGCGATTAAGTACACAAGTTTTAGGAACACATTACCTGATTTATTGGATGAACTCATTCAGTGTGAAGCAAAAGCAAACATTCTCCAGTTTCCTTTAGTATATCAGTGATTTCTATCACCGTTTCAGCGTCATGTAGTTTGGTGTATTCAATGTGTGAACACAATTAATATGTGGAGGAAGTTATAAGTGGAAACGACAGAAATGTGATTTTCTGTTGTTTCTCAACTTCACTTGTCTTTACTTAAGCGTATTTGATCTGATTAGAGTACAAAAATTATGTGGATATGCTGTTTAATTAAAGATTTCCGTGTATTCTACTGATAGCGTGAATATGAGATTCACATCAAAGAATCAGTGGAAGTTCGTATTTGGAAATCCATGAAATGATAGTGTTGTTATGAACAACAGTAGATTTCAGGAAGGTGAGGTGTGGACTGTGTGTGAAATTAGACACATTCAATATGAAAGTTATCTGTTATTCAGCAGAATTAGATTTCCCCAATGTTATCCTCAATAAAGAAGAAGAGCAAATGTTGTATTCGATGAGAGGAGATTTTCAATAAAATTAAAGCAACATTTTATCTTCAGTAAAATTATTTTAAATGTTCATCTACAGTTTGCATGAATTCATCGATTTCCATCAACGGGGATCACTGTACGACATCACTGCCCGACGATATTTTCATTAACATTATTGATGAATCAATGCATCAAGGATCATCAATTATATTGTAGATGTATAATACATGTTTATTGGAAATATGTCTGTCAACATAACTGTGGGAAGTTGGAATTCTTCATTCTAGTAGAAGCAGTACATCTGTAGGCTGGTCATATAAACAAAACTTATACTGTCTACATGATGTAAGTGTTTGTTAGTGAGATACCAACTCACAGATGAATAATTGCAGTGCAGATAAATTCTGATGCTTTTTAACTTAAAATGATATTTTACAATGGGTCTTTAATTTCTAGTACAATGAAAGACAGAATACATGGATTCTGCAGTTCTGTAAGTGTTCATCAATTAAACGGTTTCTATGTAATGAGTTAAATATGATGCACAGTACGAGCAAACTACAACTCTTAATGAACTTTCCGTTCAGAGAATACACCTCCAAGAAATTTATGATGTTATGCTATGCATTGTTATACTATGGTTACTATTCGTGGCTCAGTGTCTGTTCAAGGAACTTGGTCACAGAAGAGATTGGCAATACTCTGGGGTTTTCTGGCTTTTATTAAGAACGTTACATCACCATGAATAGGTGCTAGGTTGGCTGTGTTACTCTTTCGTAAAGATGAACTAGTTTAAGTCCTAGCGTATTATAATTTAACTTATCTACTGACTATTACTGATTGTTTAACAAACAATCGAAACAAATATTGACACGTATATATTACTAATGTTTATGTGCCTGAGGACAGCACATCATCTGTCCTTTTCCATTTTGTTAATGAGTTCACTGAGTTTGCTACAGCCATTTTCAATAGGCTTGTTTCTCAGTGACAGCATTCAACTGGATCTCTTTATATATCACTTCGAAACAACTTGACAGATATGAAGGTATACGAAGATGTGTACTGAATATTGAAAAAATATATAAATGCAAAGTGCTTAGAATACTGTGAATTTATGCAGATCAATAGATTTCTACGTATACTGACACTAATGGAAATATCACTTAGTTATTCAGAAGTTGTATTGTTAATCTGCATTATTGACAGTTAAACCGTGATTATCAAATTCACTAATTGGAGTTATAATTTCTCTATAATAAAGTAAATGCTGTTTGTTTGATTCCTGATTCTTATAAAAATTTATATGATTTGCCAATATAGGAAATTTGTGTAAAGAGTGAATACTGGTGGTGGGGGTGTTAAATCCTCAGAACTCACCTGACAAATTTTGTGATTCTTGTGATTTTGTTGTGTAAATTGAAATTTCCTGTTTTCGCACCAAAAAGTTCCTTTCTCACCTACAGTTCGTGTTTCCCACTTGGTAGGACGCTAAATCTTATTGGTTCATTGTTTATTTTAGTACGATATTTATGACATTCTAGGGACGCTCTCTTTTTTGTATATATACGCATGAGTTGTGTGTGTTGATATCGTCTGACAGGCTGCCTGTGGAATTAAACGCTTCTTGCTGTCTTTGGACTTCATACTCTAGTTAGCAGGGCTGGGGCGTTGTGGAATAGCTTAGCTTCCTGTTATTAGGTCGCTGGTCTTACTTTCGTTGGCAGGTATCCAGGTGTTACCTTAATTCGCGATTCCTTAGTAACTGGACAGTTGATGAGGGGATAATACATGGTTTAATTGTAAATCAAGTCTCTTTACATACTGGAAAAGGATAATAAGTGTGCCGGATACAGAGTTGTAGATGCTTTATACTTTCAATGAGAAAATGAACTTTACTGTAGTTGTGTCTGTTTCCACTAGCGGCCATTTATGGTGATAGATTCAAGTGAAATGAATGGTGATTTACGAGTGATAGAATAATACAAGTCATTTGTCTGGAGGATTCCAAATGTTCGCCTACAAGCATTTTATCGATTTCGTCAAAAGTTCCCCCCTTCTCATAGCCGTCAATACTCTACATGACATAATGTACTCTGTTTGAAATGTGAGGAAGAAATAAAGAGGTTCATTATAAAATGATGTCTAGTAAACAGGAAATGAGAAATTATAATAAAGTATATGCAGTATTGTCAAAACTATATAGTCTCTGTGAACAGTGAAGTAAACGAAAATATTTCCTTAATATTGACAAAACAATTGAAGATGAATATGGATTAGAAGTGAAATTTACACCAATATAGATGACATTCTTCATGGTCTCCACTATCTTATCTTCTCTGATACTAACGGGAAGTGAATTTACAAGGGATTCTACAACTCCTATTGTTCTACTTTTAGCTAAACAGAATGGCATTGTGAAGGACAATTCAAAAGAGATTATCATTCAGCAGTGACACGTAAATATCTATCGCCGAATACTTTATAAATGAAGAAAACTACTACTTCCAGTGTCATCCTACTGCATTTGTATTCAAACTGATATGGGACGTGCCGTCAGTAAGATGCTTCATTCCATCTATCCTGTAAACACAAGTGACATCTGAATGAGGCTATGAATTAAAGCTACGAAAATGAAAACTTTCTGTTGTTTCTCATTTTCATTTGTGTTTATTTAAATGTACATGATCTGATTGATTGAGTTAGAGGTGAGACAATAGAATTGTACATTTGCGTAGACCACAATAAAACAGTCAGTATTTCAAACTTGATCACTTGATATGAGTTGTTCAGGCAATGTGACAACAATAAAGTTATTTCATGGTTTCGTTGATACTATCTAGATAGGATATTTATCACAACACACTATTCACCAATGCATCTCTGTATCACAGAAGACCGTGAGTATGCATTTAATGGAGTTGATGATGATAATTCAATTAGTTGAATGTGACACAACTGTGTATCGTCGTGAACCACAGTATCATTGGTGAATGAGATTTATTCTTTAGCCCTGAATTGATTGATTATGGAGAAATGAAAATTTTCTACATTTGGCTTCAGATATCCAACCATTCAATCTATCAGTTGATTGGTGGTGAGTGAAATGCAAATGGAATTAGCAAACGTTTTGCAAGTCTTCAACGGAATACACCGATTTCAGTGCATCAACAAAATCTTCATTCATCTGTCCTTAATATAATAAGTAAAGGTAATGTAGGAATATTTTGCATCCACGAACTACACACATTCTCTACTTTTGGTATCCTACTGTCTTCTATTATCTTAATTTTCGTACACGTTGTTCAACGTTGACTGTCTAGCTACAATCATGTAATCTCAACTGAATCACACACAAAGTATTTCTAGCTTGTCGATTTGAGACATGCAGAATTCAATCACAGTAAATACGCATGTATTTATTGCTGACATTACTGGTTAACCAAAATGTGAAACGAAACTCATCACATGCTCCTTAGACATACCTAATATCAATAATACCAATAGGAATTAGTTCACGTTTGCATAAATTCTGAGTATTTTTGACAGAAGGAAAAGAATTGAAGGTGGTGGAATATACTAGAAGATTAGGACTCGTAAACTGTTTACCATTTTAAATTCGCCTTCATTTATCACTTATTGATTGATTGGATATTCGGATGCCTACAGTAGAACGTCAAATTATTTTATCGATTCTCATAAAGAATTCCATGCTAAGGTAGATCAAGGCTACTATGGTCTACGCAAATGTACAATTCTATTGTCTCACCTCTAACTCAATCAATCAGATCATGTACATTTAAATAAACACAAATGAAAATGAGAAACAACAGAAAGTTTTCATTTTCGTAGCTTTAATTCATAGCCTCATTCAGATGTCACTTGTGTTTACAGGATAGATGGAATGAAGCATCTTACTGACGGCACGTCCCATATCAGTTTGAATACAAATGCAGTAGGATGACACTGGAAGTAGTAGTTTTCTTCATTTATAAAGTATTCGGCGATAGATATTTACGTGTCACTGCTGAATGATAATCTCTTTTGAATTGTCCTTCACAATGCCATTCTGTTTAGCTAAAAGTAGAACAATTCAGATTAAATTTAGAAGTGCTTAATTGATTCATTCTGAATATCAATATATCACTTAACACGTAATACTGAAATGTTTACACGCGTGTATTAGCATTGAATTTGCAAAGTACACAACAACACTAGTTAAAATTTGACTATTGAAATTGGCATTCGATCATCACTGACTAATTGATTGATTGATTGATTGATTGATTGATTGAGTGATTTTGAATGTTCTATAGTTTGTTAGAGTGCTTTCAATCAGCACACCCCAATCTGTGAGGTAAGTACCTTCAGATTTAGCAGGTAATGAAAGCATTTACCATTAATTAATTACCGTTGTATTTACACTTTCACATAATTTTTTATGATTGTATACTAACACAAAAGATTGTAGTATTAAATTGTTGTCAAATACACTTTCGAATTCATGTCAACATGTCACCATGATGATATGCACACACTTAATTCAACCAACTACTAAAGTCAACAACATTGAGTACTTTGAGATTTAGCTGATAGTTGTATTATTATTGGTACAGCTGTTCTATCTTACCTCCATGAAATAACAGATGAATTGCAATGAATTCTAAAACAACAAGTAGTTCAAACATTCTACAAGACTACCAGTATTAAATGAGGTGCATTAGTTAAAATAAAGAACAAGATCCCCTTCACCTCTACACAGATTTTTGTCAATGTGCAATTACAACTTACCCATAGTCAAGTGATCATTCAGACGAATAGACTGAATATTGATGTCGAATGTTTTACAAATCTTGGTACTATTCTTGTTCATCTAATTATCCTTCTTACAAAACCATTCATGGTATTGTTGTTCTTAATGAATCGCCACTCCACATCGTAACCGTTGTAATATTTTAGTGGATTATTGTAATCTCAATTGTTAACTAATCAAAGATACTCGATTGATTGGATTGTACCCATTCAACATATACTCAGTTAAGTACTTTATTGACATTGTTGTAAAATGATAAAAATCAACTGGCTTCACCACTTCGACTCAGAATACAAAGATACCAGACTAACCAGTGATTATAATTGGAATATATTTCTAGGACTAGGTACTCTATTGTAATAAACTCTGATAGTAAATCTCAGTCGTTCTGAACATTAATGAAGTGAAGTCCTCTTTAATTGTCATAAAACCACCCAACGTATGTATATGGGAGTAATAGTGCAGTATGGAAAATAAACACACATACATTTATCAACATAAAATGCTATTGCATTCTCCACTGTTACAAATACTTTGTCTCTGTAAATGTTTTCGTCACATGATCGTGTTATTCCTTGAAATTAAAGAAGATTGAGAGCGAATCATCCGGTGTACTAACGGGATTAAATTGTTTAGTTACAAATAAATTAACATCATGGATCAGTTACACTACACTACTCATTACTACGACTACTGTCAATATACGTGGCTGCCTCACTCACATCATTATTCACAGTGCAATTCAATAAGTGTATTCCACCATGGGAATGGACTGCTGCGAGTAGTCACCCAATCTTTGAATCAGGATCCATGTCACGTGCATTTAACTATCGAACGATCAGCCTGACATCTATTCTAATAAAAGTACTCAAAAGAATCATGTTAAACTTTTCAGAAACTGACGTACAGCTTGACACTGCATGAAGTGGCTTCTCGAACGGTCTCTTATACATCACAAATATACTACTAACTAGCAAATCTAACCATAATCTAATGACAATAAGCAATCCATAGACGTAATAAACGTGGCTTACTGATTAGATTTTGTTGAGAACCCTCAATATCAGCTTATGTTGAATCTAGAAAGTTTCGGAATTTCTGTCAACCTGTTTAAATGGATAAGGGAATTTGTGTTTGGTCACAGACGGGATGCAGCAATTAACTCTCGTGTCTGCTCTTGAAAATGAGTACTCAGTCGGGTACCTAAGCTCTATACCACGTCTCTAATTATTTATTTTTTATATCTACCACTCACAAATCATCAAATTACCAATGTCAGTATACATGTGTCACGTCAAAATATGGTGAGAATTAAGTAGTGACAATGCCGTGTGACGCACTGTTTGGTTCATTTACGTTGTGGTTAGCGCCTTCAATTAAAGCTAAATGTGTAACCATGTACGTTTACCAAAAATGTACCCACAACTACCACACTGAATGATTCTCCATTTATTAATGCAAACAATCATTCTTAAAGATTCGGTTTATCATTTCGTGTTATTTTACCTAACTATCATGTTCTGTTATTTCATTGGGTGACACGTTTTATTGATCAGTCAAAGTTAACAGTGAAGTAATCATTCATTGAGTTTAGATACCACAAATCATAGACTGTTTGTTTTTAGTCACTAATTAACACTGTCCGCTGTCGGTTTCTCATTGGATGTGTCAGTTTAGCGAATCACGTCATATCAGTAAGTTATTATAAAACTGCTTGTAGGACCGTTCACAAACAGAATATTCATTTACTTTGAATTGGTAATATATAAAGATGAGGTAAGTGTTCAATAAGAATTTATACAAGATTGTTGATGTATTGCATGAACTGTTCTGTAAATAACAGATGAATTATTTCAATTCCAGAGGGTCAGTTAATCAACTAGTGACTTGTATACTGACATTAGTCACTTTCACTGGAGAGACACTTACTGAACTTGAAAAAGAAAAAATATTAGAGGAAATCGATAGTAAGATTGAACGTGAAACTGGTAGGAAGCCTTTGTCGGGGAATGATACATATAAAAAAGTAAGACATTGAATTGAATATAATCTGCTTTAACAAACAGTTTGATCATTATTATTATACTCAAGAGAATATTGTTGATGGTACAGTTGGCAAGGATGTTGTAGAAAAGGTAAGTTGGTTATTTATTTGTATTTTGTATAATGCGACTGATTAATTAGTTTCAAACTGGTCTTCCAGAAAACCATACGCTACCTTCGGTCAGTTTTGTATTTTAATGTTAATGAATAATTCCATTAGAATATAACACCCAATTTTAATCTAAAGATTTACGGCAACAAATATAACTCAATTACTGTGGAAGAAACTGGTACGTGAAAAGTTATTTACTGATTGATTATTGAGTGATATAAAGTAGTTGTATAGAATTGAATAGACCAATTTCATTAGTCATGGCATTCATTAAAAATGTTCCTTAAAATTACTTCAGTAGTCTACATTCGGTGTGAATTGATTTAATTGTTTTGATACTGTTTAGGCAAACTAGTATAGAGATGAACTTGTTCAGTTAGTAGAATATCTTGAAGGAACTCATTGTGAATAACTGCAAATATCACCATCATAATCAAAAGCATGTCAGTCATGAACGTCGTAGATGTATGACACCGAATATACTGTGCATTAGTTGCCACATCTGGGACGATTGTTAAGAAATGTAACTCATCAACAAATCATTACATTTCAATGATTTATTTATAACAACTCTAGTCACATGCAGATAAATGTCAAGGAAAATTTGCTCTTTGGTATTAGAATAGACAGTTTGTTTGGAACAGGTTATTATGTGAGTTAAATATCTGACAACGAACAGGATGTGTTAAATGAAATGTGCATTCAATCAGATATGACTGAATATCTGAGTGATTAGTGTGAATGTTATTCTGTGTTTGCCTTGTATTGTCTAAGGATATGTAAAGATGAAGAGCTCAGAGAAGAGTATTACGGATGTGTCAATTAACGCTTTAGTTTATGGAACGTTCTATGGATACATGTCATTACTAAACACTGGTAAGTTATTTTATTGCAAATCTTACCTATTTTGTTAACATTGAATTGTACAACATTACAAGGTGGTATGCACGAAAGCAGTGAAATTATTCTGCTCACGTTCTACAGTGATTACTTTTATAACGTTGACTAGAATGTTTGACATTAAAGTATTGAAATGAAAGCTCCACCATGGATAAATTTCACAGTAAAACAAGTATGAAGCAACAAAAATGACTACAATATCTACTTAGTGGTGAATTACTAGATAGTAAGGTCCAAAAATGCTCTCACTAAAATCTTCATCACACACATGACATCAGATATGAATTTCATGATTGAAACTTCTGGTGCCTTCTCACTTGTGATTTGATCATTTTTCATATAGACAGGTACTGATTGACACGATCACTCAAGCACATTTGAAAATATAATAATGCGGACAATCGTAATAATAACCAACTGTATAATTAAAGTATGCAACAAAGTGAAAATTTCACCAACTTCTTCGTTGTACCAACGTAACTGAAAGTGTTTGATGTATGTGAGAGAGAATGACTTCATCCTTTGCATTTTCGCTACGAACTGTGTGCTACAAACCTTCATCAAAATGTTAGCCTTACTAATGTAATAAAAAAGCAATTTACGTTTATTTTACAACAGATACATATGTAGCAATCAGATTCCCTCGAATTGATATCTCTTTTAAAGGACAATTATTAATAGGTATGTCACATTAACATGCGTTATTTTATGCATTGCACTATAACATGCATAGCTATTGAAAACTGTTCATGTTATGACTATCGAGAATCACAATTCACACTGAGGAATCCATTAATCACTTATGCACATTCTACTGAATATCAATCATTCTGTATTATTTCACAAATTCACTATTCACTGTAAGCAGTCAAGTGTTAGTTCATCCACCAGAATCACTCATCTCATATCACAACCTCAAATGTCGTCATCTATCCTACTTTGCTTATTGAATTAATTTACAGTCTGCATATTATTCAGTATATTCATTGGTTACAATTGATACTGAACTCCTTCACTCATTCTCATAACGAAAACAGACACCAAGTGAAACAATGAGATTCTCATGAAACCACCAATACTTATATTCAATTTTAATTCTATTTAAATGTATTTTACAGCCAAGGTAATTCTCGTTATGTACTCGGATGGGAGATTGGTGATTATTTATGAGGACGTAAGTTGGAAATGTCACCAATGATAGTCGATTTATTTGAATGTACATTTTGAATTTCGTGATTGTTGAATGTGTGGAATGTAGTTTGATGATAAAATAATGGGAGTTGATTTGCACTGTCATGACTAAATACTATAGGAGAGCTGATTGAAGTAGGTGATGTTTGATTGAGAACCATGTAATGACAGTGAATATAAAGAATGTGGTCAACTGACAGTAACATTCAGTGCTATATGAATGCATATTCAACTGGAGTTGAATGTAAACAAAGAATGTGTGAAATGCATTTAGATAAATATTTCTTGAATGATTAAATGAATGAATGAGTAAACGAATGAATAACATCCACACTAATGTGGAAATGGATATTTAGTGATTGTCGATGTATAAATCCCGGTGGCCTGTTTGAAATTTTGGGCTACCATCTTTTGCCAATTATCTCAACAAACCACTTCTCTGCATTTTGTTTTGTTTTAATTACTCAATCACGTCCCAAAATCGCATTGAGTACTCACGGTGCCTTAATAAAATGTTTTCGGTTTATCATGAGTAATTCAGTCAGATCTAAACGAAAACAACAAGGGGGCTGGTAACATTCATTATAAAGGGTTAATATTCATCAAGTCTCTATTCCTGACATTCTTAGACTTAACTAGAGATCCCTTACTGAATAGCTGGACTACCGACAATTTCTTCTTACTCTAAACATATGCTGTAACTGGGGCTTAATCACAATTCAACAATCTTGACTACATGACCTGTACGATGACAATTCGGCATCACTAAAATATTGTTAGATGCTTGGTCAGAATCGTTCTGTCATCAAGAAAAGTGTGGTGGTAATGGTGTTATTACGTTTGTGGAAACAAACTGATGTAAATCCAATGGAATGTGCACAAGGTAAAAGGGTAACTTGTTGAGACACTGTATGCTGAATATTCATATCGTACCAAACATACTATTGAATAAAGCTATTATTATTATTATTATTATTATTATTATTATTATTATTATTATTATTATTATTATTATTAAAAAAGATGGTACTATTAGATTGTATTAGAAATACCTTCACTGAAAAATGTCGTTCTAACTGATCTGTGATTATTTCACTGCAAGAAAATCAGTTGATTGTTTCCACTGGATAATAATCGCACTATTTGAGTGATATTCCTGTTCACAATCGTTGAATGTTGACTGAATGTAAAAGTCGAAATGTTCACATCTCAATGTTGACCTTATGTTGATTATTTTTCTTTTTAGATACCAACTGGAATTGATAGTAACGATTTGATATCGTTCATTAACCGTAAATTTGATTTGTACATTGAAATTAAATCAATTTTCTTTACCTTATGAATCCATTGTATGAACTCATTTTAATTAGTAGGATATGAATGTATCGAATCTACCGTCAACTAATAATCCCACCACTCAATGTATTTTAAGTTTGTTTCTCTGTATTAAAATGCAGATCGAATTGGTATATTCTCAGCCGATTTCATTACTGATGTTAACAGTAATGCATGAGAATGATGTGATGTGAATTCAGTTTACTGAACTGGATGTACACGAATGTAACAGTAAACTGTATTCAGTGGTTGTAATATTTAATTCCCCCAACAGATTCACCAATACATTTCAACTTATTAAGGAATTCTATGCGAATTGTGAAAACTGATGCCAATAATTCATGTGTTGATAACATTCCCACAGGAATGATATACACATTCTTATGCATAAATATATTGTTGCATTGATTATCTTTTATTTAGTATTTGGAAGATTACGCAGTCACAACCAACTATATAACCGTATAAATGTTCCAAATTCCATGATTAAAACTGGCGTGGTAGTGCAATTAACGCCAACAGAAAGTGAGTGAGGCATGTTGTATGTCGTTAATGGTATATTGGTGATAGTGTTTTGCTAACTATACGTTACTGCCTACATCACATTCAGTGTTTTCGATTTAACAACATTTTTCGTTACTTCACTTATACATAATCTTCTCATATCAAATGAAATCACCACACACTCAAGAGTTTAAGCCTCTGTAATTCAAATAGATCCAACACATTCATCTCAAGTATTGAATTCCACATCTTCTTATTCAACATAATCGAACTATGTTTAACACATGTTAATGTGAATTGGATATGTGAAATTGGTGATGATACTGATGTCCTTGTAATGTAAAATGAAATACATTTGAATGTGTGAGTCGAAAGTAAACGCGGAAGTTGGACAGAATCGTGAAATCGACATCACGATTATTAATGATAGGTCGTCGCAACACATTTTGTAGATAAAACAAAACAGTTTACATTTACAATCAACTAGAATATTTTATGTTGTTTTAATATTCCTTGTTTCGTTTCATTGAAATCACAGAATATTGTTCAAAGGAAAAATCAGAACAGGCATGTAGGGATGCATCAACAAAAGATGTAGTGTGTTATTGGTGTAAGGATTCTTCGGTTTGTACTAGCACTTTTGATCAGTACACTGAAATCTGGCTTGAAAATAATTGTGTGGTAAGTACCTTCAGATTTAGCAGATAGTCAATACATTTACCATTGTTCAGTTATTGTGTATAAATTGTATTTTTACATAATCACCTATGATTATGCGAAAACACTTATGATTGTCATATTAAATTGTTGTCAAATACACTTTTGAATTCATATCAGCACGTCACCATGATGATATGCATACACTTGATTTAGTCAGTCAAATAGTAGCATGCGAAGATCATTGCCACTTATTCATTATGATTACTATGTATATGTCAGCACTTCTCCATGTAAGTGTTTGGAAGTGAAGGTGTTAATGAATCACAGTTCGTCAGTAGTATAATCACGTTACTAAAAATGAAATTTGTCAGTTTAAGAAGTCAATGGAATTATGAAGAGTGTATTAGAGACTATAAGTGATATTCTGTGATAAATAATCGAACTTTGTTTCTTTTCTACAGATTGCTGTAATGGGCGAAGATAATAAAGGAGATTCATCATCAAGTACTTCAAATTTAAATCCTACGGAAACAACCAGTACTTCACCTGAAACATCAAACCAACAACTAGAGGCAACAACAGTGAGTACTTTGAGATTTCGCAGATAATTATATTATTTATCATTGTTGAATCATTGTTCTGTTTCACCATAAAACAGCCTTTTTTGAATTGTAAGTAGATTGTCTACTCATGTGTTACAATGTTGCCAATTACACCTCCGAATTCAAGATGTTTTGAGCATTTGATTGCGACTTTATTAGGTTCGTCAATCTTCAGACGACATATTCACTACCATTTAATGATAATGGCTACTCAGTGTGTGTGTGTAGTGCTTCATATTCGTGTGTCTGAAATTTGATGTAATAATTCCTCATAGTTTATCAGTAATATGTTGACCTGACTAGAAATGAAAATGTAATTCAAAGTATTAAGAGTGTTAGTTGATCTGGATGTGATGATCTGTGTTAAGTATTCAGATATTTTTTTCAATTTTATAGAAAATGTCTTCAACCACTTCTTCGCTGTCAGTTCTCTTAATCATCATTGTTCCAGTTATATGTCTACTGGTTCTTTTAATCGTGTTAGCTATTTGGTATTTGACTAGAAAAAAACTAGATGTGAGTTAATTACACAACAGATAATGTATTTATTATTATAAGGAGTATAAAAATTTATTGTGTAAATGTGACTTGTATCTGATGACAGCGCACACCGATGAACTCACGTATTCGAAAAAATTATTTATGTTACAGCATTATGCATCCAAGACGCATTCAGTAATCGACCAGTGAAGTTCATCCGCGTCGGTTTGAGATAGTTACCGACCAATGGAAATGATGGAGGTCGTGCAAACATATTGCAAATCGAGTTAATTAGAAATACCGTTCGGAGCCAACCTAATGGTATAATGTTTAGAAGTTTGATGTGGGGACAGAATGTCGTGGGTGTGGTCCTTGTTGAAGTCATGAATGTGCACAGTTTAAGAAAGAACGATACGCTGTCTAGTGCTCCCTGGTTGCGATTGACAAATCTGAAGAACCTCTTCACACTTAACAATAATCAGAATAGACCAGTGTTCTTCATAGATAAACATCAACTATATTACAATCAAATATCATTATGAACATTAACTATCATAGTAAGCACCTTGACACAGTGAACTCATTTACGTTGATCTTATTATGGCAAACAGATTCTCCACATTCTTCTCATTGGATTGTATTTGTCTAGTCTATTGATGGAACATATTCAGTTTGTGTGTGACATTGTAATCTTTGAATATCATTATTGTTGTTATTGTTCATACATCGTTGTACAGATTTAATACTTGATGTTTGAACAGCCATATTTATACTGTTAATATTCTCTTTACTTTTAGTATTAAACTGTTGGCGCTCAACAAAACGCGGTGTTCAGATGACTAATGTTTTTTTTGAAAATAATCATAAAACTTCATTATTGAATTTTGTAGTAGATTAGATTTTTAATTTAGCATCAACTAGACTGTGTTGTTTGTTTTATTTTCTGTTTTCTTTTACATAATAAATTATTTAATATTTTTTGTTATTAACGTTATAGATAACAGCCTAGCAGTCTGGTTATTCATATGGAGAAGTATGGTGATGGATAGTTACCGTCAGCTAAACATTGTAAACGCGAGTCAAAGTAACTAATTTTGAGGCATATTGTTGAGTGATTACACCAGTCAACGTCATAGAATGAAGACGTGAATACAAAACAGCTATGATCTTAAAGACAAGACTGTTACTGTATTAAATTCTGAATATAAAAAGTCTTCTTATTCTTTAATGAGTTTCTTATCATTTTTACGGATTCAATGGAATTCAGTTAGATAAAACTAATAACACCATCAATTCACATGATTTTACCGCTCTAATAAGGTCAAATGTGATCAAGTAAAGACTAGTGAAAGTGAAAAACAACAGAAAATCTCTTATATTCTCAGCACAATTTATTTGTGAATGAAGCCATGAATTGAAGCTAAATATACAAATAATGGTAACGGTTGCATTTTTTATATTTTCACTTCTGTTTACTTAACCACAATTGACCTTATTAGGGCGGTAAAATCATGTGACCTGATGGTGTTATTAGTGTAATGAATGAATTCCATTGAATGCGTAGAAATGATAAGAAACTGATTAAGGAATAAGTAGATGTTTTGTACTCAGAATTTAATTAACGGATTAGTAGTGGTAAGATAAGAGAAGTGAACTGATCCACTCCCTGTGTGTATAAGAATTGGAGTATTGATTGATTGATCTTCCGTTGCAATTAGATATTTGTATTGCCTTCTTACAAATATTTTGTTTGTTATATCCTTCAGTTCAAGTACAATTCTCTCAACTGATTTATGAAGTTATCCATTGCAGGGTGTCTCATCACATAAGCAAGTCACCAAACTAAAACTTGACTAATATCAAACGAATTACAATAATTCTTTATTTGTATGATATTACTCACTAGTCATTGAAAAATATATGCGGTTCCCTTCATCATTCTCTCCCACATTTGGTTAATCGTGTAATTAATCCTCAAAAATAAAGTAAGGCTGGTTCTCTTTAAATATTAGTGGCCTGAGACATATGTAGTTCAGGTTACTGATTAGAGGCTTTAATTCAGAATACTGATTAATATGCCTCCAACATACACGCACACTCTACTGAGTATTCGTAGAGTTGAGATGCTTCAGTTGAAATTATTATGATGCCACTTTGGTGATGCTGTTCGTATGAGCAGCACCTCCACAGTTACAGACGTAGATCGCATAATCCATGTGACCCTTCAATATCATGTTTTTACAACCAAAATTATCTTAATCTAGCGTGCGCACAAACATGCATTTTCACTATCATTTATCAGGAGACTGAACGGTAATAGGTTAAACTTATTCCGGTCACTCAGTTAGCCGCCTGTTTTACATTCGTGACCGAATTTCTGGCGTTGAATTTTCAGTCAACATAGGCGCGGAGCTTATGGTTATTCCGTCAACATTATCTACTGGACCTAGAATATAAACTGGTAATGCTATCCTGAAAACGACTAAGCAAAACCAATATTTGTTCTTATGGAAAATAGTCTATGTCTTTGATCTAATACTTTTACATTGGTCTTTCTATTTTTGAAAGTAAAGTATTTCATCTTAGATAATGATTTTCACGAATGTTATGCTTTGTCGGGAGACATGAACGCATGGCTCCTCATCGATATCAACACTAAATTTACTACTAGTAGTACGGTCATTTTTGCTATCATTTAAGGCGTTCTTCACCTTATGCCGGCAGCAAGCCCGTTCGCTGTCATAACTCATCAGTATCCTGAAGTTGCCAGGTCTACTTATCTCGAACAGCCTTTATCATATTATACAACTCACACGGTAGTTGAGCACGGGCAACCAATACGTTCTTAATTCTAGTGTCTACAATCTGATTAGTTGGAAGTAAAGAGGGTAGAATTCAAGTACGTGCTGTAGTTAGGTATCATTTTACAACGACCCTTAAGCCCCGCTCCCACAAATGACATTTGCACTGTCATTATTAAACATAAGAATATTAGTAGCGTTGTGCCAGGTTGCTTCTTTTTTCATAGGAACGCATTGTATATTTACTAGATGGCAAAAATCTATCAAACATAGTTCGTTATGCTATGGATTTGGTCAATTAATATTTACAAATTACTTAGCTTACGTTATCACCAAACAAAGTCAACGTATCATTTCGTATCACATCCAGTAAAAACCACCTAAACTGTTGAGTATAGCAGTATTTGATTTAATTTGATTTCATGATAAGAAATATGGATGGATGTTGATTATTTAAGGTCGAAGAGATTGTGTCTGTACAATAAACTTAATAATATGAGTTTGTATCGTTCACATTTATATATAGTCTTGTAAAAACCAGTTGCGAAATTCCCCTAGAAGAACTCAGAAGAGGTAATAGTAGTAGTAGTAGTGGTAGTGGTAGTGGTAGTTGCAGTACCACTAGCAATAGCAGATCAGTAGCAGTAGTAGATGGATTAGTAGCAGCAGTCTTGGTAGTCGTACTAATGTAGTAGTAGTCGTGGTAGTAGAAATGTATTGCAATAACCAGTAATGGAAATCACAAGCAGTCGGAAATCAACACTCCGAAACCAAACAATCGAGGGGATTATGAATCAAACTATGGTATATATATATATATATATATATATATATATATCTGTAGGTCAGTTTAATATATTAAGTCAAAATAATTTAAAAAAGGGTGATACGTTTTTGGCAGTCGCATATACACAGGGGGTGGGGTGAGGAAAATACATGAGTTACGAGACATAGTAACACGATCTTAACTGCATAAGAACTCAAGTACACATGATTGATATGATTGTCTGGTTTCGACTGGACTAGATATTGGAGATCAACACAACTATCATTTGCAATGTTGGATTGATTTACATATTGCAATCCGTGTAGTCATTGGATTGATAGGCTGTCATCATAACCTAATTCACACCGTAAAGGCATGTCCAGCTGATTTTCGATAAAGTGACTTATTTTTGTTATCCGGCATAATTACAAATGAATAGGAAGTCATCGTGACAACAATCTACTTGGTGTTGGCTACAGAGTTTCAATTACCTGTGTATCCTAATGTAGATATAATAATTCATAATTATTTAATGATATAATAAACCAGAATGAAAAATTTTGTTGTTAAATAACCAGAAACGATGTTATGCAAACTTGAATGCCAATTATTATAATTAATGTTATTTTTAGTCTTATTATTATTATTATTAATCGTAGTGGTAGTAATAATAGTCGTAGTAGTAGTAGTAATAGTAGTAGTAGTAGTAGTAGTAGTAATAATTGTAGTAGTAGTAGTAGTTGTTGTTGTTGTTGTTGTTGCTGTTGTTGTTGTTGTTGTTGTTGTATTAGTAGTAGTAGTAGTAATAGTAGTAGTAGTAGTAGTAGTTGTAGCAGTAGTAATAGTAGTAATATTAGTAGTAGTATTAGTAGTAGAAGTAGTAGTAGTGATAGTAGTATTAGTAGTAGTAGTAGTTATTGTTGTTGTAGTAGCAGTATTTGTAGTAGTAACCTAAACATCTGTATGATTATTACCAACAATCGAAGATATTTTCATCAGTATCAGTTAGCCGAAACCTGCTGATAGATGCTAATTCAGATTACTTACATCTTCATATAAATCTAGTCGTTCTAAACATACATGTAAATTCTGTTGCGTAATCGTAAGAATGAAATACCTTACATGATGTATTCATTAGAAATGATTATTATGGACAGTATATCATGTAATTGTCTACATTCATGTGTCATGTTCTGTTGAAATAATAGAAAATTGTAATTGAAATGATTATTTCTGGCATTTCATATATTTCAATTTTACTAACGAGTTTCAGTCTATGACTAATCAACGGGAATATACAGACTCATCATAATTACGTATACAAACTCGTTGCACAAGTGTGAAGGTTAGGAGTCAGTATCCCAGTGGTGAACACAGTGACGTTTGTTATAAAAACGGATTGAGTTCGAATCCGATTGTGAATATAAACATCTGGATGCAGGTAAATATAGCCGACGATTAATAAATAGGGCAAAACACGTGTCCTGGATTACACTTGCCAGTCACTATTCAACTTAAGCATTCAGAAATGCATTTTAGACATTTATTTATTGTTATTATGTTGTTTTAATTTGTGAATAATGCCTAATGTGTCCTTGTACTTTTCTACTGCACGGTTTGCTATTTGTTTCACTTCTTGATCAAGTCCCAATTAACACTATTCTAACACGATTTATTCTGAGTTGTATCTTTGGCATTTATCTCATGTATTAATCATTGATTTGTATAATAGCCCCAACCAATAGCTCAGTTCTACACACCATTTACACTTGTCAACTGAACCTTCTACTTACTCCTCAAGTATTCCTAGCTTCAAGTCTGACTTTGGTTGTTAAGTTAACGGATGATATAATGTGACATACCTTTAGGAATACAAGCAGCTAAATCACGTTTACTGCTCCTCGATGTAAACCGTATTCATATGAACTGTTTATTTTAGTGTATTTCACAAATCCAATGAATACAGTGTATCGAGACAAATAAGTTTGTGAATATGAATTTATTATTCAGACAACGAATAATGAGAAGTAGCTAATTCATTGATTATTTCAACAGTTACTTCAGGTTTCTCATCATCAAGTCAAAGTAAGAAGGTAATTGTGAATAACATCAAAACATCAATAACATGTCAATGTCAATGAATGAAATGTTAAATCAGTTCACATTGAATTCAGTTGAAAGTGGTTAATGTAGAGACAATGTCTACAAAGTTGTCACTAACAAAGATACAATCCCTATGATCAACAATAAAATTATCAAGTGGATATAACATCAAACACTATTCAACTTTACAATCCAATGTTGAACTGTTGTAATTATGTCCCGAAACAGTTAACTTTTAAGACACATTGGTTTGTTCAACGTCACAGTCTAAATACAAAAGTATAAAGAATACTTTGAGCTTGAAACTAACTGTTCAAATTCGGAGTAAACCTTCCCAACTATGTAAACAATGATACCAATAATCATAGATTACAACGTTATAAACAAACTAAGTATGGTCCATCA
This sequence comes from Schistosoma japonicum, assembly GCA_025215515.1. Lineage (NCBI taxonomy): Eukaryota > Metazoa > Platyhelminthes > Trematoda > Strigeidida > Schistosomatidae > Schistosoma > Schistosoma japonicum. The sequence continues at coordinate 80,251,078 of CM046061.1, forward strand.
ATAGACTAGACAATTTCAATAGAAGAGGAAGAATGTGAAGAATTTGTCTGCCACAATAGGTTCGATGTCATTGAATCAACTGTATCACAACGTGCCGGTTATGATAGTCAATATAGAAAATGAAATTTACTTGCAACAATGCTACTGATTATCTGTTAACAACACCACTGGTCAGCTTCGATTATTGTTAAGGTTAAACAGATTCTTTAGATCTCTCAATCGTAATGTCTTTAGAAGACGTATTTGTAAAACTTGGACAACTTGGTCAACTTGATCAAATGTAAAGTAGAGCTTCCACTTTGTAATCTACACATCAAATGAACTCAAATTCAACAACTAGCTATCATTACAACTATCCATATTTCTTTGTTTACAATCGTACTTGAGTGATCGTGTTAGTCAGTGCTTGTCTATTTGAAAGTGAACAAGTCATAAGTGAGAATACACAGGGTGTTTCAATCATGAAAGTCATATCTGATGTCATATGTGTGGTGGAGATTTCAGTGTGTACATTTATGTTACTTAATATCCATTAATTCACTATTGACTAGTTATTACTCTTATTAGTGGTGTCTTTGTTGTTGTTTGATACTGAGATTTTTGATAATTTTTCCACAATAGAGTTTACATTTCACTACTTGAAAGTAAAACATTCTATTCAACATCATACAGTTAAGCTTGTTCACCTTAGAATGTTCTGTATCAACAGAACTATTTCAAATGTCAAATGTTCATTAATGGTACTCACCAAGTATTATTGTCTCAGTGTAATTATTGATGAAGTCATTGAATAAAACTGCAATATATGAAATCGCATTGTCTATTCCATATTTCAATATTCCTATTTTCCCTTGAGAAATACAAGAGAATCACAAAAACATTCATTATCATCTTCGACTGACGAATAACTTCTGACTGAATGTACATCTTGTTAGTACTATCATGTATGTTGTGAACTAATCATATCAAGTAATAACTGATTCCAATGAAACTATCTAAAGTGAGATAGTTCATTGTCATTTAGATGGTGACTACAATAATTGTTTTTGTTAAATAATTCCCAATATTATGATTAATTGACAAGCTATATGTCTTGATAGTGATAAAAACCACAATGTGAAACATATTCAGTTTGATCCTTCCACGTTCATGATCGATTGGTACATTTATGGCGTAATAATGAAGATGATACAATGCACTAATTCATAATCGATTGGTTCAACAGAAAAGGGAATGTTCATTATCATTTAGGTGCATACGACATAGATTATGTTTGGTAAATCTTAGTTGAATGCAAGAATTTATTGATGAGTCATATTGCTTGTCAGTTGTGGATGCCGATGTGTAACATTTTTAGCGTGATGCTTCAATTTTCATCAATAAGACTCATATTGTGGTGTAATAATGAAGGTGATAGTTGTAGTTATTCACCATTAATTGATTCAACTTGTTATACTAACTAACCAAATTCAGCTGTCTACTAGTTCACCTAAACTATATCAACACAATTGATTCAATTGGGGGTTGTGGAGATTGTTAGTTGTTAATCCTGATATCACGAATCGTTCTGAATCAGACAACCATTGATCACCTGGAAGCACTGGACAGCTGTTTCGTCCTAGTATGGGACTCCTCAGCAGTGCGCATCCACGATCCTGTTGGGGATCGAACCCAGGACCCTCTGGCTCCGCGACGAGCGCTTTACCATTGGACCACTGAGCCGGCTCCTAATGGTTGATATTTCTAATTCAGTCAATTCGTGATACGTTTGCGCGACCTCATCCATTGCCATCGGTGGGTAACTGCCTCACACCCGACAGGATCGTGGATGCGCACTGCTGAGGAGTCCCATACTAGGACGAAACAGCTGTCCAGTGCTTCCAGGTGATCAATGGTTGTCTGATTCAGAACGATTCGTGATATCAGGATTAACAATTGATTCAATTCACATTGATGGTAATCTATCGAAATAACTTTATTAAGTATTTCTAATGAATACCATGAATAAGGAGATGCTTCTATTGAAGTTAGTACAACTAGTTTACATCATTCAATAAACAAACTTCTGAAATGGCTGAAAAATATCCATCTACCACTTACATACACATTCATGTCATCATAATTCATGCCATAATGTTGTATTATGAATTTAAACTTCTAATTCTAATTAAACTAATTCATTAAGATGAAATTACACTAAGTAACCACTTTATCCAATTCATTATATCTGAATTGAATTACATTCATCTATTTTAATCATGATTACATCATACATTCAATACAAATAAGTGCATAACTTACTTGGTTAGATTGATTACATTCATGAAACGGTTACAGTATAACTGGTAGTGAACTATTAACACATATCACTTGTATTGTATAGTAATAATGATTAGACTGTTTGTTAATTCACATTAACATTAATTTAATGTCATACTTCTTGGCATGTATCATTCAGTCTGTTCTTTGAAGATTAGATAATCGCATTTCATAATGTGAATGAATCAATGTTAGTAGACATATGAGTAGTTGATCCATTGAACATCTAGCAAATGATACAATTCATTTGTTATTCCTAGAAGACTTCATGTAATGCATTAATAATATTGTACAACTTCTTCATTGAATGTTTACCTCATCTACTTGTTACCAATATAAAATAAATAAACATTGTGAATGTGAATTATACTACAACGAGTTTTAGACTAACTATAAACTGATTAAATGTGATTTGTTGTGCTGATTTACATCCAATTAGAAAATGACAATGGTCAATATCACTACTGGCAACTAAAAATAATCAATCGATAGTGTTTCTTTATTGGCATTCAATCTCAACATGTAATTACTGTAATCGATCGATAAAAACGTTTCATTCAATGAACTATCAAAAGATGATCATCAGACAAATCAATATGAAGAAGAAAATGGAATCTTTACAAACTCTGATACACATTGGAATGTGGATTTTGACAAGTGATTCTATTAAGATAATCGCCTAGAATGAAATAGATGGGATTATTTTCTTTCTTGTATAACACTTCACTATTCACTACTGATTCACATTCAGTTATATATTTTGAGGAGGAGAAGTCGAGGAATTTGTGTAAGTTTGTCTTCTGATAACCTTATGTGACTGTCTATTTATCTTTGGAGCTAGTAAACTGAGGTTACCAACTCCACATCTTCAGAGCAGCAGTTTCCACAACTACTTGTTAATAGATTCTGTATGTTAAGGGAATTTTATCTATTCCTACCTTTGAATTCACCTATCATATCCTCTGACATACTCACATGTAGGCGAGAAAAAGTCGATCATGTAGATCAAAACCAAAAGTTGTGCGAACCCGTTGGCCATCAGAAGGGACCTTCTGTGGAAGACATCAAATCAACCAATATCCAGATGAATAAGAAATTAGAAAAAGACGTTGGAGATGGATAGGATACACATAGAAAATAGTTTCAAACTGGGTCATAAGATAAACGCTAACTTAGAATATTCAAGGACAAAGGAGAAGAGAAAGATCAGATAAAATATTGAGAAGGTAATTGGAGGCAGACATGAAAATGATGAACAACAATGGGGAAAGCTGGAAATAAAAGCCCAGTACAGAGTTTGTTGGATAAAGGTGGGTCGGTATCCCATGCTCTACATGAGTTAACAAGCAATGATTGATTGACTGATTAAAGTGATTTTAATATCAACGTATTTGGAGAGATCAACGAGTCCAAAACTAAATGTAAACAAAAATGTTATTGTCCGGATTTTCACTATCATGATAGTCAATAATAGTCAAAAAGAGTTGGCACCATTCTCAATGACCATCTAATTAGTGCACCTCTGTTCAAGAATGTTTGCATGAATTTGCGAAGCGCTAGTTTTTGCAAGCAAATTAATAACTCGGTTTAGACGATCTACACATATTGAATCAGCACGTTACACACACTGATGTTATGTCATCGTAGTTGGTATGTCGTTACTTCCACATCGAATATTAAATTTCAGTAAACATTTTTCTCATACAAGTTTCACTATGGTTAAATCGAAATGATGATGTTATACGCTTAGAATTTGTTAAGCATTCTAATTAAGCTCTTAGGACAAATGAATAATGATTTATCTGCACGGTTGAAGTCCATTGTAACACAAAATGAATATAATTTCTATTCATAGTAATAACTTTGCTTTAATTTAAAGGACGTGGATAGAGTAATATTCAGAAGTTACATATAAAATAATCTTATTCACCTTCTCGTATATTCAATATACGTAACCAGCGATTACCTGGTGTAATCATGGATGTGTGCTACCAAGAACACTCATACTAGGAGGATACAGCTGTGGATTGATTCTCAGTCTATAAACATATATATATATATGAAATTTTTGTAGATAACTATCATCTATACAAATTCGAAGAGAGGGTTCGAACTAACCTAAAGAGTAAACGATGTGTCACATAATTGTCTTTATTCAAGTGTCATTGGTGACGTTGAAATGTGTCAAATTAACTAACAAGCAGCCAATTTATAAACAATAAGTTTAACTAATACTGGCTTTTAATTTGAATGCATCTGAACATTAATACTTGTATGTAGGTACATCCAGCTGACGAGACGGAAACATGACGAAACGCAAGTCATGGATTTCACTTTCGCACCACAATCCGACTTTGAACATTAATTTTTATTTTTGACTATTTTCAAACTACTTACTAATATAAAGTAACTTATAGATCGTGATTAGAAAAAAGAAGTAATCGAGCAGCGAACAATTACGATTTTCCGATTTCTTTTCTGTAAGGCACTTATAGTTATAAATCCATGAAAACAACATTACAATGGTCAAAATAAGGCATCTGTCAATAAGTATGTTGAATGAATTGCATAGATAATAATCCTTGTTATAATGGTGAACTACTACATCGAATACTCTGCTTAGACACATCCAAAATTTGTCGGTAGTACATTTGATGGATCATTTGAAACGGTGTTTGGTGTCGAGTTACATTAAAAAGTACGGTTTGCAAGTTAAATCCAAATCATGTGTGGGTGTTATAATGCAATAAGAGGACCAGCATGTTTGATTGGTTGTAATAATAATAATAATAATATTCTAATGCTATGCGTTGTGATGTGAGGAATCGTTCTCCGGGTCTGTTGCTTAACAGCAGACAACACACAAAGAGTAGTGCAATCTAGTTTACATCTAGAAACTATCAACCAACTTAAATCTAACGGCAACTTACTGATCACTAAACTAGATAAAGGGTTAATGATAATCATCTTTAAGAAGAGTGATTATATTAACAAAATCAATCTTGTCTTCAATGACGATGCTAAATTCTAAGAATCAGTTAATTTATAAAGTTTATCAGGAAACATAGAACGTCAACCAACTATGAATTTAAAGCCAAACAAGCAATAACAACATATTTCAGTGGGTACCTATGACTCAATTAAACCGTTTGGCACCTACACTACTCGACTGTATAGTTCCCTGGGGTCTGATTATGTTAAACTCACTGAACTACACAAAAGTAAAGTGAATAATAAAATTATTAATATCATTACAGCGTGACCTAGTCAAAAACAACGTTAATTGTATATTTGAATTTGTAAACACAGTGAAGAATATAAACTTAATAGGAAAATCTGTTCTGTCATGAGATAAATCATTCCTATCCACAAATATTCCACTGATAGCAGCCAATAATTATGTATAGTAGTTATATATTCTCAAACAATTCCCTACGGTTTTCATTTCAAAGTTTCATTTGCATGTTTGTCCGTTGATTGAATTCCAGATTGTGAATTGAATCTTCGAAAAATGTATTTCTTAATTTGGTCATATCCAACTTCCATTTCAAGTCTACTATAATGTTGTAAATCACTTGCTGAAATTTGTATCCTTTTGTTGTTGAGATGCTCAACTGTACTGAGACGTCTCGTTCACAACATCGACAGTGAAATGTAGATAACTCAATGAGACAATGCATACATATTCAACACTCTTACTACGTGCAAACAACTAGTAAACTGAAATCAAATCATAAATTGTTTAGTGTCCTCATTCAAGTTGGATATAAATCATTCAGAAAAAATATACCTCATTACCTAAACGTTCCAATCAGAATAAGAGCTTTATTAAGTTTGTGCAGACGATAGGAATGATTGACTCAATAAGTAGGTGTGAAATATAAAATTTCTCTATTTCAAAGTTACTCCATCATCATTATCATTGTCATTATGCATGCATGTATCATCAATATAGAACCCGACACAAATGTTTAACAGTCCGAATTGTCATACCTATAAAAACACAACAAGATTAACACCACATTTGTCGAATTAGAAGCTACTTCTATGATAATAATAATAATAATAATAATAATAATAATAATAATAATAATAATAGTAAAAACAAAGAAGAGTGAATACTATATAGAATATGGTTCAGAAAGAAAAGAAATAGAGAGTGAAAATCAAACTATGAAATAATTTTAGCTCACAATTTATTGAGGAGAATGGAAGAAGACAAATAATGAATACACCTACGCCAACGTGACCGATTCTGAGCTATACCATCTGAATTGAATACACCATTGAATACACCATTCAGCTTTTCAATAATAGCAACTATTCAAACTGTAGAATGGATTATCTAAGCATCTCATTTACGTCTCCCTTCAATCGACTCTATTATCATCCTTACTGTTACATAATTCATTGATTTCATTCAATTAATTCATTAGTGTAATAATCAACATTGTATTGATTCATTATCATTGAATAGTGTTATTGTTACCATGGCAAACAATTATAAATGAATATATACATGTTTATATTATCTTCCATTTATCATCATTATAAACCACATCTAACAACTTGCTATATGTTCCGCTTGAGCTGATTATCATGAAGCAGTGATATTTCACAAATAAGAACTAAGTTAAAGTGTGAATGTAAAGTGGAATAAAGGACACGCATTTTGTTCTATTTAGGACTGGTCAGCTGAATATACCTACATCTAAGTGTTGATGATTACAATCGAAATTAAACACAATTCGTTTTGTGTTAAACCAGTGTATGAAGGCAATTTTACTTGAGATGGGCATATGGCAACAGTGAATGATCAACATCAGTTCTTGACAAATCAACGGGTATGTATAAATACATTCAAATTGTACATACATACACGTTGTACATGTAAATCTGTATGGGCTTAGTATCCTAGTGGTAAACGCAACACCATTTAACGTCAAATGAATAGAATACGAGTATTAATGTGAACATCAAAAATAGAGTTCAGGTACATTCAGGTGACTAGTCCTAGACAGGACAAAACCAGCATCCTAGATTTCATTTGTCTGCCACAATTCGACTCAATTAATTAATAGTGATTATTAGTTGTATCATTATTACTGTCAGTCTATGCAACAATGACTGAATTAAAAATGAAGTTATAAAACATCATGTTACCATGGTTTGTTAGAAAACTTTCTCCTTGATGTGAGCAATAACTCAACAAGAGTATTGTGTTACTGTCTTTTATGTATTAATGGAGCCTTTGGTTTGCACACAGAGACATAAATTGGTTCGACTAACTGCCTCATCATGAACATAGTCTAAAGGTTTTATTGTATTCAAATTATTCATTCAACCATTCTAGTATCTTATTTATTCACTGTTCAGTTGAAAGTATCATATTTAAGCTATAAATACTGTGAGTTCCCAACGAACTTTAATGAACTGAATGTAAAACATCCAATAGTGTATGTGGTTTATGGTAAATGAAATATTTTGGTAGAAAATGTTTCCATTTGTTTGGTAAGTAATCATGGTTCGAATATTACTTAGAATATCTGTTCCATTATTACAGTAGACTTTGTATAGTGTTGATGGCTACTTATAATCTTAGATTATTCATACTAAAACAAAAATACCCTCCATATCAATAAGTCAGTTTGAAACTTCATAGATGAAATGAAAATGACACTAAAGTTGTGATCGTATTACACTAGTTACTAATGCATAAGCAGATACTAGGAAAACAATTAATCACAGAGTAGTAGCCAAAATCGCTATTACAAACACCTTCAGTGATGGTTATGATTATGTTGTAATATATCCAGTAGTTCAAGTAATTTCATATCACATACACTGTCTTTTTTATGTTCGTAATTTTCCAGTTTCACCTTGGTTAGAGCAGAAGACAGGATTGTCTATGTTGATCATGACGATGAGAATTTCTTAGCTGATCCACCTTCTTTTCGAATGTATCGACCGAAAAATCTGCAACTACGTGTCGAAGTAAAGAGTTTTAATGGTTGACTAATTTGTGGAAGGGTCACTAATCAGCTGGCAAAACGTTTTTCTAGGGTTGTAGGATACTTTTAAAGTGTCCACGTGAATTTTCTGTCCTGGAAGACATGGTGAAGGAAAGTATGTCAAAATCGAGTTTATTATTTAGTATTCTGATACCTGTTAGTAAGTCCGCCCACTAGTTCTTCCATATGATAAAGGGAATAAATTCAGTCTATCTAGTCTCTAGTTAAGTTTCTTCAAACTCTTTTCAATAACTTAGTATCTTCTTTTAGAACGAGACTAACTACTTATATACAGTATTCAGGTTTTGATCATTTATATACAGTGCTTAAAATGTAGGAAGTAGTTATCATGAAACACTAAATTTAAGTTTCATTTCAATCGACACTCGTTAACAAAGCGCGATTGCAATATTGACTGAATTGATACTGCCTGGATGACTGAGTATTTCATCTATATTAATGTTTTTTTTTAATAAGTCACAATGATCTATTAATGCAAATAATCAATTTTTAGTTGGTTGACGTAGGGTACCAATGAAAACCAGAGAGCACAAGACAGCTGTTTCATGTTAGTATTGGGATCACTAGTAGTTCGTACCCTAGATACAACCCTGAAGGCTTCAGATTAGAGACCATCTAACCCTCTACATCACAACCAACAGGTTTTCATTGATAGAATCCCCAATTCTATCAATTTGTGATGACCATCCATTGTCATTGGTGATACAACTGTCTCAATCCAGACAAATTTGAACTCCACCAGTCACGACTTCTTACTAGAACTTTAGGAACATCCTAAAGTCAGTCACTAATAAGCTGACTATTATAACAGAATTGAAGTGGCTTCGTGAAGAATGGTATTACATTATAATTGATTGACTTTGCCACATATTGATGTTAGTTAGGTTCCGTTGAAAACCAGGAAGCAATTACGTTTATTAACCAGTAGCTTCTGAAGTGAAATCCACGGTTTACACTGCTGATAAGTTTTATACTATGACGAAAACAATTTTTCAGTGCACTCTAGTACCCTACCAACACTAATTTGTGACGAACTCAATCAACAAAAACTCAATCCCACTCTACATAGCCTACCTCATTTCAATAATACGTTTTTGTTGACAGCAATGCATGCCAACTTCACTATTAATCAATATATTGAAATATTGAATAATCAATCATTATCGATAGATTTTCCCATCTAACTACTCTCAAGTTTATTTGTTTACTATTTATAAATTTGCCATCATTTGGCTGATACTCAATATTTCATGTTGATTTGTAGAACATTGATGATAAACTGTACAGTTTAAAAGAAATAGAAAGAAAACATTTGATCACAAATTGATGTTGTTTGGGTTAGCATTGATCACCAGGGAGCATTGGACAACTGTTTCGTTCTAGTGTGGAATTCCTCAACATTGCTTACCCCTAATTCGGCCCTAGAGGCTTCAGATTGGCAAACTACCTAACTCTCTGCATCAGTGTTAAGGAGTTTAAAACTAGAACGAAGCACCTTTCTAGCGCTACCAGGTTTTCAACAGTGCACTGCCAACATTAATCTGTGGTGTATTCAATCAATTAAAAATACTAGTCTTCACAAAAATAATTATCTCAATTCGACTTCATTATTCAAAAGTCTTTTTCTATTGATATTGTCTAGATAGAGATTTTCCTGATAGAGAGTTGCTGTTAGTGGTCACCTAGAAATATTCCATAATGACAAGATAATGCCCTGTGTTCAATACAGATGCTTACAAATGACATTAGTCGAATACCGTTTGGAGCATGTTAAAAATATGTAGAATATACTGTCTTTCTGTTCATTCTTATGTAACTGTACAGCTTGGTTGTACATCCTGTTCACTAAATAAGTGAATAATTATCAAATTTTTCAATAATGCATCAATGTTAATGGTACTTCAAGGGTGTATCTTGCAAAAGAATTAATTCAGTACAGATAAACGCCATCAGATTGTCACAGTCATCCCTATTTTTCGTTGCAAGTGAATAGAAGGGAGATTGTTGAATCCGAATTCGATATCTCCAAATGGTCTAAGTTAGACAAGCATTAAAAATTAGGAAGCATTAAACGCTTATCTTACTCTAGCATGAGATAATTCAATTCACAATTGCACCAAGAAGTCAAACCACTGAGTCCCAGCTGAATGCTGAAAAATTCACCATAAAACCTGCAAGTCAGACGATCGACGCTTCATAAAACTGTCATGAAAGTGCTTTTTTAAAGAGTAGCATGTTGTTGATATGATTACCTCAGATATTGTCTAAGATTCCTAAAGCCCTGAAAAAACTGCAGACAATTAATCCGATGACAGTTCGAAGAAACCTCCAAGAATCTCGAAGTATAGCTTTCCATCAGGGTTAACAGCTGAAATCCACAACATGCTAATTAGATGAATGTAATGATGACTTCATTTTTACCTACAGCATATATAACCTTAATGGTTCGAACTGTATTTCTTACTTACAGAGATAATGATTTTCTTCCTACCTATCTTCTTTTTTCCTGGTTTACGACTATAAGTGTTGAAAGCATCCAAAAATTGATACTTGATTAAAGTATTAACAGAATCCAGTTCAGGACATAACACATTTCAAGAACGAAGCAACTATCTAATACCCATGGCTTGTGTTCATATCAATTCATGACATCATTCTATTTGACTCAGAAAATTCTCTAATCTCTCATTTCTACTCATGTCAGCTCAAATTACTTGTTTATTCTAAACTTTTTTCTTCGATTTTAATTATCTTAAAATTAGTTAGTTTTCGTCATTTTGTTGATAGTCCTTCACTTTTTTCTTTTACACAATTCAATCTGATGATTTAACAAGACAAGAAGGCAAAGGTTAAGTTCTCTTTTATTTTTCTTCATTTTTTTGTATCTTTTTGTTATGGTAACTCTAAATAGAAACATTCAGTCTATTAGGAAAACACACATACTGATATACACATAAATTCAAACAAATTTCTCTTGAAAAATGCACAACAACAAAAAGTGATGAGAATTAAAACATGCACGTTTTCAAAGAAATAAACATTTTTACACAAAATGTTTTGTTTGAATTGGATTGCGATTGTTAAGTCGAATCTAGGAGGCCTGCTTTGTTCTATTTGAGGACTAATCAGATGGATATATGAATAAAATTAAGTTCGAGTCCCAGTGTGAACATCAACAATGAGATACAGGTACGTTCAGCTGATGAACCGCAAGCAAGACAAATCGTGCGTCTTGAGTTTTGCTTACTAGCCACAATCCAACTTAATTAATACTTGAAAACTATTTAGGTAATCCGTTTAGGATGCTCATACGGCGCTATATATCACAAATTGATGGAAGTGGAACTTCTACTAATGGGTGCCTGCTCATTATTGAAGATGGTTAGGCTTCAGCCAATTCAAAGCTCCTTGGTCAAAATCTGAAGTGTACACTGCTGCGAGTTTCGCACTACAACAAAACAGATGTTCAGTATTTCATGGTTGTCAGTTGTACTCTACGTACATAAGTGTCTGTGACGTAGTCAATAAATAAACGGATGTCAAGGAAGATTGACTTACCAAACATACAACTTTCTGAATCGATTATTGTGAATTTGTAGAGATTTGAAATAAAAGAAACGTTATGATTAAATCAGCATACGACATTTTTTGGTCATTTAAATGAAGTTCTCACGGATCCATAACTTTAGTTTGTTCATTTGATTGTTTCTTATTTCAAATCACATTATAAAAGAAAAGCGATGACCAGGGTGGCCTTTAAACTATTGAAATCTAGGAGAGTTTCCAGTTTTACTTGAAGTATTCAATGAGTTTTTGACAGAGATCTACTGAAAATGATTTTCAAGATCATTGATAAAAGTGTTTTGTATTGATAAACTTTAAATACGGTTGTTCAACTGAAACTTATTCATCAACATGCATAAGTCACACTAATATATAAGCATATAAGAATCTATATGCTTTAAATATGCTTAACAAATTAATCAGAAAGTCAAATAGCGGTTTCAAAACTATTCACCTACAGTGAGTTACTTGAAATACATTTTAAAATTTAAACTAAATTTAAACCAAAGTATAAAAGTGAGAAGACTTATCGGGGGCTACACAGTTACCACCATACAGAGTGAATGACCGTCGCGCTCTATCAAAACCTGATCAAATTTAGAGTTTTACCAATATACACTGTCCCAGTGATGCTAACGAATAAACGTTTACCATGAAACCTGATGGTTGGGGATTCGACTTACTAACAGAATCGTTGGTACAAACCTCTGAAGAACCCTATACTACGACGAAACAGTTATCCAAAGATTATTGATTTTAAGTGATACCAAAAGGGGATTAATCTATGACAAATAAAAACATTAAAAACAGCTATTCTGAATAAAATAATTGGTAGCTGAGTAATGTGAAGTGCTAATATACATTCGAAAGATGTGAATATACGGACTGTTTTATCATATTTCTATTCCTACTTATTATTAACATCAATAAATCAAACAATAACCCAGAACTATGAAAGTAATCAAATATACAATATTTTAAGCCTTTAGTATGACTAGCAGAAAACACCATAATCTCGTCGACGGATATCACAAAGTGTAAACTAATGGTAATGCGACATTCTGATTTACATTGTGACCTGACTTTCGTCTTTTTGATTTACTGTGAAGTTAATCGTTTCATTTCCAAGTTTTATTCACTCATATCCAAACAAAAGAAATTTTTCCAGATACTGAGTAAAAATATACAGGTATTAGTAAGACTGAGTTGTTACTAGTAATAAGTATCTAGATGCTTCAGTTGAATACATTCTAATGCTAATGTATACAATTAGTTTTAAACCCAGTATCTTTTGCACTGTGTATCAACGTGATACGAGTTTCCGGTGTTTTATATCTAAAAGTTTATTTGTACACAATCGGTATCCTCTTTTCCACTAGTAACCACGATTCAATGTGAATAAAACTTGTAACTGAAGCAAATACCTAGGCTGTTCTTTCTAGTACCACATATGCTAAGAGAAACTAACTGAGTCAGATATAACGAATTGATCCGATTCAGACAACCATCGACAACCAAACACCGATACTAAATAGTTATTTTATCCTGCTACAAAACTCAGTAATGCGTGTTCACATTCTCACATAGGAATCGAACCACGAATTTCCAAGTTTCGCAGTGAATGCTTACTTTTAATTACCAATGTGTTTCGTGATCACAATCATTGATGTCGGTGAATAACTTCCTCAAACTGAAGAAGACTGAACTTCACTTTTTACATCTTGCTAGATTTCTAGGAATTACCTGAAATTAGTTATATTAGTTTGAAATGAAACAATATTTAGTTTATGAGCTGTAGCCTATCAACTATCCCTAATTAACATTAGTCTTTGACTTTTCACATCGTAGCTGACATACTGATCAATCATTTTGTTTTTGTGTTTGGGAGATTCTATTCTTATCTTTACTATCAGCAAAGATTATTCTCAAAAACTAATATTCATTGGTTTGTTTCGTAAATAACGAACTAACCATTTGTAGATGATGAATTAAAGTTGACTGTTAGTTCAATTCTACTCATATCAGTTTGGATGGTATCGCTGATTAATTTACAGAAATTTAAGCAAAAGCCATATCTAGCTAATCTTTCATATCCTTTTCAATTCGTGTTATACAAAAGATAATCATACTCAGATTAGATACGTGAACAAATAACCGCCACGTTTTATTCACCTTGTATATTGGAAGTGGACTTGAATAATGTCGGCCTTTATGAGCTAGAATAGTTCAGTTAACATCCAGTGACTAATGTGTACAGCAATACATCGTTAGAGTTCAGTTTATTCAGAAAAACTTTAGATATACTACACCATACTACTTATTATTCTATTACTATCTTAGTTTAATTAATGATTAGTGTACGTTGTTAATCTGTTTATTTATTTTTAATTTCATCTTCATTTGTTTTTCTCTTTTTTATGACATTCAATTAAAACTCCTCAATTGGTTTCATGATAATGATTGACCTAGTTTTTCTTCATTTATTTTTTCTATAAATTTTCATTTGACCTATCTGATGTTACTCTGTTTTATCATAATGATTTGTAAATGTGACTCTGTAATTGTAATGTGTATTCTCCATACAGACAGTGTGCACAAGTATTATGCATTAAGTCCTAATTAGCCTCTGTTGTCCAATATACAATCTGTTTTCGAAAATTCGTTGATTATTGATATTTGATTATTGGTATCCTAGAGACAGCTCTTGCTTTTTCCAGGATCACCGACCCGAGTATAGTTGCATCTCTACCGCAGCTAATCTTTTCTGTCCAGTTTGAGTTCAATAAGGTTTCGCTGATTCCGAACACTGCCAAGTTGTATCACTTCATTTCTGCTGCTATTTGATTGGTCTCTACGATCTCCCACATTGTCCGAAAATTCCATGTACCAATATAAGAAATTTTGTTCTGGTTGTTAGAAGGAGCATCGGCCTCATGACTTCTGAAGAATCTCAGGCTTTCATTAATGAGGCGTTATAAACATTCCTTTCACTTTCGAGGCTAGAGTTTAAATGGTTTAGTTTGTTTCAGCTTGGTTAGCGATTATTTTAGCAAGCTTGTGCTTTACGGAATGGGAATGCTAGCTCTATGCCCAACCCTCCTCTTTACCCTGGCTTGGGACCGACAGTAACCCATGAAGAGCTACAGGCCGAGTTGGGCAAGTAATACTAGTGTTAAACGATAAGTATTAGAGAAAGAAGGTGAGTCAGTTGGTGAGGTTGTGAATTTTAGACGACTGAAGTGTTTACGGACGGATGTCTGACTATCACCTAACTCGACACGTGATGATAACTGATATTTGAGTTAGATGGAAGGAAGATGACCAAACTAAAACATTGCACTATTACATGAAGTAACTGAGTGGTGATCTGAGTCGTATCGGTAGATGCCGACTTCTTGATTCGGAATGTGTGCAAATGCCTTAACCAATGATTGGAGACTGTAGGTGATATAGCTCAGAATCGGTTACAGTGGTTCAGGTTCATTCATTCCTCATCTATTTTCAAATTTTCATCTTCAAATTATTTTATACCTTACACTGAACTAATTTTTTCTCCCTGTTCTATACACTACATATTCACTCTTTTCTTAATATTATTATCAATCAGGTAACTACTACTTCTACTAATTTGGTATTTATTTCACTATACTGTCAAAGTGTAGTCTTTTCACAAAACTTCAAGAAAACATAATAAAGAACAGTATTGAATGCAAGTAATCATCGGTTAACTTGACCTCATTACATAATACATTGAAAAAAAACCACCAGATTCAATGAAAGCAGAGCGTTGAATGGAAAGTAAAAACTTTGCAAACACACACAAGTATCATTTGACAACAGCATAAATGCTGTGAAAGTCTAGGAAAGTGTTTAAGTACTTTACATAACTTAGACTACATTTAATAATATTGCATTTATATGAAATGAAGTGTAAGATCTCCTATAACAGATCTTCATTCAACATTCACCAAGAAACTATTTAAAGGGTAACGAATCTGAATGCAAATAATGAAATTCTTTGTACAGTTAACCTAACGTTCTCGAATATCCGTACTGTGATGTAAATTTTATGGAATTTCGTCATCTTTAAAGATTGTTCTAACCCTAATTGTGAATCAGTTTGGTCAATTGGGAAAATATTTAGAGATAAGTTAACGTTAGGGGTTTGACCGATAACGAAAATGTCATAAAATGAAAAATAATGCAACAAGTGAATAATCAGTTTTATAGCATTATATGCTTAAACAGTACTGGCAATACATCTGGCTATAATGTCTGTTTACTGTCAATACATAGTGTTGTAACTAACAAATGATAACTTATTCTTGGCTGTGATGTGTTTAGTTGTATTTTCATCACTAAGTGTACTTAAGAATGTAGTGAAAGAATCTGAAGAAAAGCAACATTCATTTTGCGATAAATGATTCCTGCCTTTCATTGGAATCGCAAAGCAAGTATCAAGCATCAGTGCCGAAGAGATGACCAGCGAATTCGGAATTAATGTCATGATCATCCTGAAAGGAGGACGTAAGCTGTTTAAAATTTTAATAACGTTTGTCAGGGTGTTACCGAAAAGTGAATACCTGTTAATTATCGTTGCTGAAAGAATAAACAGTTATTTCATAGTAGTGTGCTGAAATCTGCAGCATAACTATGAATGTAATTGTCTGGCGTATGACAATAACACGTGGATGAGAAGGCTATCGGAGGCCGAGTTTGCAGCAATCGAACCTCTGCTGTTTTCATGTACTGCGGTATTTAATGTTATTGACTTTGTTTGTTTGACATTTTATTAGCTTCTGCAGCTGCAAGTTGTATTCATCATTCGTCACAAAGTTACTCTGTAATCCAACCTACCTGATAAATACTAAGTTGATATTTAAATAACTTTGAAAAACTTTGATCACATATCAGCTTTCATGGTGGAGAGCTTGTGAGCACAGAGTAAATGAAGAATTAATCTTGGAATTGTTTACTGTACCTTATTGGCTGGTTTTAAGTAACCACTTCCATAAGGTCATTGAATATACACAGAGCTAAATATAATAACGTGTTCTTAAATTAACTAATCGCTCCAGATTTCAGTCTAATAGCCTATTTTAATAGTTGTTTCTATTTAAGATTTCTTTATCCACTGAATTCATCTCAGTGAACATGTGAAGATAAAAGTCATAATGTAAAATATTCTTTCGTTGAGAAAAACATCTACCAACTATTCGAAATGAACTTTTGTTTTAATGAACATAGTGGGTTAGTGTTATTTTTAGCAATCGTTGTCTTTTCACTGGATAAGGTTGTTAATCCTATGCCAAACTCTCCTAATTTATCGGGGTATGCTACCGTAAGAAGATTACAGACATAGTTGATTGTAAGTGGGGGAGAGTGGGGGAAGGTATTTATCTAAAGTAATTTTATCACATTTGTAAATTTGAATAAAGGAAAACTAATAACGTAGAAGAATTGAACAAAATCATTGATTTTACAGATTTTAATTCAGTTATTTTACACCCTAGAAACAACATGGTAATTTCATACAACATGACCCCAGCCCCACCCCTTTTTGTTTTATAAATTTCAACAAAACAAGAACAACTATTATTGCAGAATAGAATGAATTTATTGTATTTTACAGGTCCCTCATCAGCTGAAAAATGAATCTAGTGAAATTGAAATGATTTACATAAATACAACACACAAACATCCACACAGAAGGAAAATTATGATAATGACGATTACGTGGAATATAGTTGTTAAGATTAAGGAAGTAACGATGTTTTGAAAACAGATCATGTAAAAGAAGCAGATATCTTACATGGATGAGTTGTGTCAGCTGTTCAAGACTGTTGAAAAAGTTATTTGTAAGACAATTCTTTCTTTCTTAAAGGGTAGCATTGTAATACAAAGGCTATAACAGAGTGATTCTAGAAACCTAATAGTATTGCGGGATATAAAAGAGACTTTATTTAAGTATCAAGGAGGAAAATGTAAACTTCGTTTAATCTATTTCTTTCGCAAAGAGTGAAGACTGCGTTTAGTAAGTTTAGTTTAGTAGTCTAAGAAACAGTCACTCCCATCAATACAAAGTGAAATTAGATAAATTATAATCAAGATTTGTTCTTAGTGCAAATAATACTACTGGGAATAATAGAGTAGTATTCAAGTAGATGTTGAACACTCATTATAAAAAGTAGGATAAAATAATCATTTTCACTAGAACTTACATAGTATGTAACAGAAAAGTTGATGTAACTTATCTGTCTGCAAAACAACCTACTCTAAGAATAATGGATTAAATGGATTCTGCGTCAATTACCGAATGTAACCTGGGCAAATTATTATCATTATTGAGGAAATTGAAATACTGAAGTGTTTCATCAAAACATATTCATCTACTTACAAAAGCACTAAATTTGGATGTCTAGTTAGAACACTATAAATGAATTGGCTTATTGTCGAAAATAGTACATTGAAATTTCCTAGCAACTATTATCTGTTAGACAGTTTTTGACAATGGATAATTTCACTTCAGACTTCTCTGATTTCTATATACAGTTGGATAGTGTTCTCGTTAAGGAATATTTTCAGTTTATTAGACGAGAACTAATGAAATTCAGATATAATACATTCTAAATATCTTTCTATTCAGTAAATAAACCATTGAAGTTTAGTTGTTTTCGTCTCATTGAATACTAATATCTCAGAAGTAAAATCTGTCATTGTGTTCATCTTCTATTATCCACAGTATAAATACAATACACCTTGTAAAGCACTTCAATATAAGCAGAACATGGGCTGATTCTAACAATTATTTTATGATGGCAGTAAAGATTTATTCTTAGTTCAGAAGAGTGATAACGGTTATCAATTGGTTGGTTATACATTCTGGATCGACAGATCCACCTGTGGAGAAATTCCCTAGGCTCACTTCTATCAGACGTCAACACAAATGAAATTATCTGGAATGACGATAACAAGCCCACTATTGAAATCATTAAACTGGAGGAACTTAGTATAAGCATTATCATTCTAATTAAGGTGAACTTGTATCTTCCCGTCTATTTGTTATGGACTAAAGCTGATCAGTTTTTGTTGTTATATGTGTGTTCTGAGCGGATCGCCTCCATATAACAATAAATTACAAGCAGTGTTTGAGTTGGATTATATCTGGTAAGTGGAATCTAAGAATCACGCTTTGTCCTGTTTGGGACTCGTTGATTGGATGTAACTACATCCCGATGTTGGTAACCATACCAGGATTCGAACTCAATCTATTCCGTTGTTAACGTCATTGCACAGGTGTAAATGTCTAAATATAGTAGTCTGGTGGTAAACAAAGTGGTGTTTGCTACTAAACGATCTGAGTTCAAACCCCAGTGTGAACACCAACATTAGTATACAAGTACATCCAGCCGACAAGTCCTAAATAGGACGAAACAATCGCTCTGGATTTGGCTGACCAGTTACAATTCAACTTAATAATTATCATTCTATTTCAACATATTCAATACTACTTATACCATTTTTCTCCCTTTTTCCTACTCTAAACATTTGTGAATTATTGAAATTGTTCAACTGAAAATCATATTTATCATGCATAGTTTCCTGGATTAATAGAATGTTTCAATGATTTATAGATTTAATCGACTAATATTCTTTTTCGCTTCTGCTGCAAACCAACAAAATCATTTTGAATTGGGTTTTTTTTCTATTTTTTCTCTCAAATAATAATAATCTTTATATTGTTAGTAAATAAGTAGTATATTCAGTTATCTGTTTGAAAACACATTTATCATTCTTAGTAGTACAGATGAAATAGCAAAGAGAAGGTAACTATTGTGAAGGGATTAATTGAATTTCTTAAAAGTAAAATAATAAAAAATAGTTAATTTAGATAATCATTTCGTACTAAATAGAAAATTTTTTTTCTTATCTGAGGATTTAAGTAGTTAAGTGAAAATCATGAAAATAATCTAACCAGTTTTTAATCTACATTCTGAATTGACTATAGGTAGATAACCACCTATGAAGTAGTATAAAGTAAAGTTATGCAATCATTGTCCTATTAAGAGTTTAGCTTAGAATATTCAGATCAATAAAGTTAGCATACGATATTTCATGTTACTATATTTTTAGTTAATCGAGGAGTATTGCATAATTAATGTTAGTTTCAATAAGTGGTAGTTGCCATACACTTGATATAAAACCAATTAAGTTAATCAATAATGAGGATATGATTATTATTAATGGACATTTTGGATGATTGTGGAAATTAATCAGTTCAAAGTTTATATCATCTCATCGATATCAAAAATAAATGCACGTTGAAAGAATACTCGGTTTATTGTTCTTTCATTTACAAAGTTCACAATGAAAATAATCACTATCGATTAACGTGTCGTTTGTCTGTAGTTTAAATGGTTACTGTGAATCTTAAAGACTCGTAGTAAAGTTTTCTATGAATGCTACAGGAACGTAATACACCAGGGCATTCTACTGATAAAATCAATATATCTCATTTATCAGGTACTCGACTTTATATCAAGCTGTCTGTGTGTAAGTTAGTGACAGTATTCAATAAGATTTTAATGGGTTACACTTGAAATCGATATGCATATGTAACACATATCCTAACCACCTCATCTGATGAAAATCTATAACTTCATTAGATTTTCCACCCTTACCTTGTACTTTATCCCTAATCCACGTATTGCTTACTCGGTGATCCTAGCAAACACCAGAGTTAATTAGTGGACATCTGTGATCGAATACTAGAAGCTTATGAATATCCCCTACCCATAATGGCCATGCTTAACATCCATAAAGTAGAACAAATCTGACTGCTGTGCATTAAACGCATCTGTGTGTAGGTTAGTGACAATCGATTGAAACCAAACTTATGTGTTCAAAAAGAAACGGTTATAAAGCCTTTCTTTACCCTGGTAACCTAACTTTTGCGCTATTGTTTTCATTGTTATTATTCTTTCGCTAAGTTGTTTTAATACAGATGTTTCGCTTATGCCATAAGTGACGCAGATTGGTAAAGGCCAATCGAGACTTCCGTATACGAGCCGAGGTTTCATCAAATACCAGGATTGATGAAACTTCCAAGATAAGGAAAGTGGTTAGCACATTCATCTTCTTCGCTCCCTTTCACCAATTTCTGTGTCGACGTAATCCTATCCTGAAGCATCATTAAGCATTCGAATGAGGAGAATCGCATCAAAAACATGTACATATTCATGCTTATGACAGTTTAAAGACGATGCATGCTGTGAGTGTCTTCACTCAATAGAACTATATCATCTGTATAATTTCAGTCAGTAAGTTTATCTCCTAGGAGGAGTTCAACCCAGGAGAAATCAGGACGTTGGTAATGTTAACTCAAAAAGCGTGTGAATGATAAAATTAAATAAATATGGGGCAAGCGGACGACCTTGACTAACATTACTTGAAGTAATCAATGCCTACGACAGTCAGCCATAAACTCTGACTCGACTAGTATTGTTTGAGTAATGAGCTTGTATAAGTTTAATGTACTTCTCTGACACGCCTTTTATTGACAGATACTGCCACATAACCTTACAACCAATAAAGTCAAACCCAGCCTTAAGGTCACAAAATACAACTATTGTTGGAGGTCTGAAAGTGTCCCTATGTTTCAAAATCTGCCAAAGTGTGAACATTCGGTCTACACAAATACGTCCAGGTCTGAGACCAGCTTGGTTTACTTGAGTTTGCCTCTTCATGAACATTAGTTAGGCTTCAAAGTATTATTGAAGTTGATATTATAGACACTATATTCATCAAACTAATTCCTAGATAATTGTCACAAGAAGACTTCTGTCGTTTCTAATAGGTTGGCAGGATTAGTGATCAATACCAGTCTATTGGAAATACAGCTTAGTCCCCAGATTCCAGCAATGATCATGACTAATCGCAGGTTATATCCAACAGGTCCTACTGCTATCCCTCGCTTCCGATTACCTATAGCCATCCTCAACTTCGTCAAGACTTAGGGGTTCTGGTGTCAATGTGTCATTCAGATTACTTGGGGATGGTGGGCAACTGGAATGACGCCGAGGGCCAGCTGAACTGTTCCCTAAAGTGTTCTACCCATCAGTCTAATCTTCTGAATTGATAGTGAATAATAGTCACATCTTTTTCCAAGATAGTTTCACTTACAACCAGATTTCTGATACCCATTTGCTTGAAAAGTCTGAAAAGTTGTCTAGTGTTACCTGGAATACATGTACTACTTGAAAGAAGGAAATATGTTTACTGGATTCCACTTGTCAGCTAACATTCAAAAACTAATCAAATATAGAGACGAATTCATCTTATTCTGTGTCAAATGTTGATTTTATTTTATTTAAATACTATTATGCGATTTAGTTGCATCAAATTTAAATAGTTTGGTAAGAACACAAAGTTTATCAGAACTCTTGGTTATATAAAACAGCCATCATCCTCTTATAGGTAAACATGTAATTAAGACAGATTAGATAATAATATGAGGTCAGCCTTTATAGTGTTGTATTAGAGAACATTAGGGATTATATCAATGTTTATCAAATCCTTGGCTACATAAAAATTCAAACCTTTCTTTTGTATTTAATAGTAATTTTTGCTTACACTAAATTTGCCTTGGTAATATTAAATTTGTATCTTGAAAGGAGTATGATTCACACCGTTTATCACATCATCACTAGTTTTCTTATCTTCGGGTTTATTTGATATGATCCTTATTTTATGCCCATATAATTGTTTTATACGTGATCAGATATTTCAAAATGTAATTCGATGTTGTGGTGAGTGTTGAATTCGATATCATGAATTAGTCTGAATTAGACAACTGTTGAAAATCAGGAAGTCTTTGATAGCTGTTTTGTATTATTATGGGACCCTTCAGGGGTGCATATCCACTACCGCGTCAGTATTCCTAACACAATACCTTAAATATACGTAGTGAACGTTTAAGAATTAATCCATCGAACCAGTTTCAATGGGTGATATTTTTAACTCAGCCAATTGCCTAAACATTTGATCGATTGCCATCTATTGCCATCGGTTGACGGATTACTGTATGATTATAAATTGTCAATCGACCAAAATATCATGCTGTTGAGAATTATCACGTTTCTACCATTAAATGTGAATTTATAATTTCCTATATGTATATATATACACTAATAATTGATTGCTAATTGAAGTCTATATAGACGGCGATGAAGACGTCGGTCACATTACCCTATATAATGTTTTCCAAAGTTACTGTACTTTATTCTGCAGATAAAGTTTGTTTATTCTTCCTGTATTATTTTATGCATGGATTGCATAGAACTGACTTGAGTAAACTAGCTAACTTGGAAGCAATGTCTACTCTTAATGGTCACAATGATCTGGTTGTAATTTCCAAAACGTCATTGATGTTTGGTAGAGTGAAACAGTTCTAGTTCCCACGTTTAATTTTTTGAACATAAATATTCTGTGGATAAACGTTCTTCTGAAATACAGTTATTAAGGAAATTTTTCCTCATTACATCGTATTAAGGGAGTGCTTCAGGATGATTCCGTTCAACAGGTTAGATTATGTACGCAGTAGATTTTGTGGACTATTGAGTTATTGCTATTGTAATAAAAATGTATTAGCGTTGAATTTTTTTCAATGTCACTGGGTCTTCAGAAAACACATAAACGTAAACAATAAGATCAAGAAGAAAGTGAATCAAAAACTGTTAATCACCTTATAGAGAGAATCAAATAGTTCACTTGTTTCAGAAGTTTACATCAATGATATTCCCCTCTCAACGAAGGGAAGAGTGTACTGAGCAACAGTTTGAGCTATCTTATTGTTAGATGTGAGACGCATATATTAAGACGTATATATAATAAAAGTAAACGACACCCATTGGTTATTGACATTTAACTGTGGTCATTTGAGAAACATCTCTCACTTTATGTAACATCACTTAGCAAGCAATAACAAGGTTGGATGACAGGTATTACGGAAAGGTAGTAAATCAGTCAAGGAGGTTGTGAATCTTCATCGACTTACGTGATTGGGACATGTGTTACGTATGCAAATTACAGCCTACCTCTACTCGTGGTAATGGCTGATATAGACGTAGGATGAAAGAGGAGTGGGGGCTGTCGAACCGAAATATGGCATCAGTCTATGAGGTCACTGACTGCTAATTTGAGCCTTATCGGTGAATGCAGACTACCTGGTTAGGGTGGGCACGAGTGACGTAACCAGTGGTTGGAAACTTTCAGTGATATGACTCAGAATCAGTCACAGTATATATTCGCTCATTGTTCTCCGTTAAACTGTAAGTCCAAAATTATATCATAGCCATATTTCGACACTCCTATTCTCTCTCCTTGAACCATATTCTGTATACTCACTCTTCTTTGTTTTCGTTATTATTATCATTAAAGCAACTTCTATTACCACTAATGTGCTGTGCTTTTGATGTATCGCAACTTGAACTTATGCACACATGTACCAGGTTCGATGTCGATCATACATACACATACCATAACTTAAGACATTTGTAATTAAATTTTATTTGAAAGTTTACATTCTTGTATACGTAGCTCAATTATTCGATAAATGGGAACAAAAAATGTTTGGAGATGTAGGATAAAGTAAACTTGTTGAACATGAAGGATATTTTGTTTACCCTGAAACTTTCATTACATACAGAATAGTGTGCTGAATAAATCTGTGTAACTTAATCATCAGATTGTTATTGGGATAGTTACCAATTGATCTGATAATGAATAAAGCCTATGAATAAATATTAAACTTGTGAGTCATGTGATCACAAGTCTTATTGAAACAATCTTCATTGATGTATCACACTAGCGTATCTGTTTAGTTTAAGTAGGTGAATATTGCAATCGACTGATTGATTACTTGGATTGCGTAATCATGATTTATACAACATTAAGTAATTATTGTATTCAGTAGACATTCATTTGGGAAACAATGAAGTGTTCAACATGTATCTTAGCTGAATGCAATGGTCATTTATTAATTCGGTTTAATAGAAGATAGCATTTCATGGGAAAATGTACCAAATTATTTAAGGCAGAATGAATTCATAATCACGTTCATATCAATTGTAACCATTTAAGTGATATTGTGTTCATAAGAAACATTACTTACTATGGTTTTATATGTTGATTAATGACTTATAAACTCATAACCTAATAAGTACATTCATCTTAAGTTATGCATAATCATGTTTACTTAAATTAACGGCTAATTAGTGACTAACATGAGGAGGGGATTTCACAATTTTAATAAGACTGTATGTGCAATGGAATGTAACCGTGTTAGGAATGAGGTGAATCGAATCAGTTATTGGATACCAGTTGACTGAACAGTTTAACAGAGTTTACAATGAAACCAGAAGTTCATGAACTTGATTGCATGGCGGTGCCGTGGGTGTGTATTACAGTATAGTCTCATAAACAACCTTCGAAACTGTTTTCTTGTCACCAGAAGTTGTCTAGCTCAGGCCAATACTCATATTACACACAACTAAAATAGTTCAGAAAGTCTTATAAGACATAGTTCTGAAAGTTAGTTATTCATCTTTAGTCACACAACATAACAATCGCATATTACGTCAATGAGAATTCATGTACACATTCAACTTAGCATTTCTCAATACATTTAGAATTGGTAATTCTACATCAGACACTAAAATCTATGAATTTAAATGACTTGATTGTAAAGTATTTATCAATAAACACACTGACAGCGACAACTGTCGCAGTGATCGCTTTCAACAATTTCATTAGAATGATGATGAATTGGATCATTCAGATTAAAGAACAAAATTTAATCAAAATTATCTATCTAATCTTAGTCCAACCGTAGCTGCTAACTTGACGTGGTGGTCGAGTTTGCCTATCGTGATAACCCAACTGAGCTATATTGGCTAGAACGCATGTTCCTCTAGGTCCTACCATGCCAAGAAGGTCTTCTGGAGAGCGATAAAACTAAAGGCAGCGACCTATGATCTGAGAGCGGAGTCGTTCTGCTGACTGCAGCGTGATGTGACAGCAGCAAAAGTGTTTCCCTCGAATAACCAGCATCTGCACTGATACCAACTTCTTAAAGGAAGAAAGGAGTTGGAAAAGGTCGACCCTAAAAATGTCACACCTCAACTAACTCCACGGATTTCGGTGTCCGGCAGTAGGGCCTTCTAAAGAATGAGACTAAAAATTCATAAATTTTCCATAACAAAGTCGTGCGTGATCGGCTTCAAGCAGTTGTCCTTTGGGATATGCGATCGTGCTCCCAGGTCACTATGACCAATACTGATCCAGTTTCCTTTCCTCGTACCTCAAGAAGTAATATCCTATCATGGTGTGGACAGCCAGAAAGTGACAATCGCACTCATACTTCTAACAGCACACAAGATCATCTTGTTCGAGGTCAACTCCCACCATCAACTTCTAATAACTCAACTAACTGATCTAGTTGTACATATGATGCTGTAATTGTTAGTGATCTCATAACAATACTTCTCCACTAGCTTATAAGTTGCTTATGTAATAGCATTATAAAACGAACTATTAAGTATCTATCTAAAATACAAAAATAAGTGGTTCTTTTCTAAAAATTTCCTTTTTTTATTTATTTTTTTCATCCATTATTTCTACAATTTCTCACTTAGTGTACCAATCAAAAATGATCATTTCATGAATGAAAAGCTGAATGAGTAGAGAAAATCTGAATAGAAATGGGAAAGTGTATGTGTGTGTATGTGTCAATGGAAATTAATCATTTTATAATTCTGTTGATTAGAGTAACAATAACCTGCTTTATTGAAACAGACAACAACTCAGATTAGTGGTTACCATATATACAACAACAACAATAACAACACTACCACCATCACCAACCTTTATTACTAACAATAATAATAGTAATAATAGTAATGTTTGAGAACAACATGACAATCTATTCCAAGTATTATGTTTAGAAAGTACAGAGTAGGGGGGGAAGGTGATAATCATTACGAGTACACATTATAAACACGTAGATACATTTGTGACTTGCGTAGGTGTATCTAATGACGTTTCCCTATAATAACCAACAGAAGAACTAAACATATTAGTTGTAATCATAGTGATTAATTCAACTCTTATCTTTCAAATCGGTAAGATACACTTTTTTCCCATAATAATAATGTTTTATGGTAATACCTTGGTTACGTAATATTTACATGTACTTTATATTAACATATTAAGGCTTTACTAACTATAAACGAAAACATGAAGAAATTCAGAAGGACAGATTGTTGGTGTTGTCACTCATTTTCTAGTAATTATATTTCATAATCGTTAAAATTTGGTTTACTTAAATAATTTGAAAGTGAACTTTACAGCGATGTTATGCACTTATCAGTCACTCTGCATTGACTAATTTGATGCTTGTCAAGTCTCTTATAGAGCTGATTGAATTCCATTGATCAGGTTATAATCTAGCCACTAATCTAAGTGACTTTACATCACTAATACTATGTAGCTGATGGAAGGTGGTTTGGAGGCAGGTTGGGCGGGGGTGAAAGTTGACAGAAAACCCTGAATCTTGATGAACCCAAAAAACATCTCACATACAAAGAATATTTTTGTTGTTGTATTGATTATAATCCAACACGTCATGCTTCTTCTAAAGTCATAATGAATGTAAACACCCAACATCATAAAGCTGAGATTATCCGTAACATTTGCAAAGTTTCATGTAGGCGTTATATTTAGGAACTTATGATCACTTTGTTACAATTCATTTACTAAGTGAATATAACTTTTTAATAAGATTTCATTGGAGGTACTGTTTGTTGAAAATGCATTAGTGTAGTGTAACTACAAAATCCCTGATGAAAAGCCTAAAAATCCTAATAAAAGTCAAGCATTCGAAATGACAGATTTAGTGAAAATTGCTCTCCATTAATTACATACAACAACTGGATCAACAGACAATCATATTTGACCACTGTGCTTCTTATACGAAACAAGAAATACTAATCAGTCAATACATCACCCGTCCAAGACAGTTTAAAAGCACTTCTTCATGTGATGGATGAAGATCAATAAGATCGTCATTTTTTACATGTCTGCCTTCACTCACCGACACAATGTGTTCTTTGGTCTCCCATTTTTACTTCAGTCTTGACGATTCTAAGTTAGTGCCTATCTTGAAACGCAGTTTAGTGACTTCCTCAATATGTCCTATAATCTGAATAGTATTTCCTAATATTCTTCCTCGGTTGGAAGTTGGTGCGTTCTTTGTCATGGTGTCTAGCTAACAAATCCAAAGTATCTCGCACAGACAGCTACTTATAAATACTTGTATCTTTAGAAGGATGCTACTTAAACATATGACTTACTCTAATTGATTCATGATTTATGCCCACTTAATCTTGACTATTGTGCATTTACAACTGTAAGAGTCGAATGATGGAATCAGTAATGAAAACAGTTGTTCACTAGAACATTTCTTGTCTTTCAAGCATCATGATTAAATTATGTTTGGTATCTTTTTAAACGTGGTGTTGTTTGTTAAAATTAAATTATATTACAGATTCAGTTAGTATTTGTTCAGATGTTCACAAGGTTTCAATCGACAATTTGGTAACATAATTGAATGGAAGTGGCTTTTTGAAGATTGGTTTTAAGTTTAGTTATGTGTATTCATTATAGATTGATGTTGTTTGTGCAGCACTAAAAACCCGAGATCACCGGACAGCTGTCTCGTTCTAGTATGAGATTTCTTAGTAGTGCAAACCCTAGACCAAATTTATAGTCTATACTATTGGACATTTGTCCAGTTCTACAGATAATTAAACGTTCGTTAGGAAACTTGAAGTTCATGAACTTGAATATCACTGAGTTTTATACTAGGCCAAATCATTTATCCAGCGTATCTTGGTTTTTAATCACCATTGATTCCACGTCAATTCATAATGTCAAATTTCAGTTTAACAATCACTACAATAAATATAAATCTTGGGGAACTCTGAATAAATATTCAAAATATATCAAATATGAAAGATGGATATATCCATTTTCGATAAATTTTTACTTTAGGTTATACAGTATACATTCATAGTGACTAACTTCAAGATGTTCCTAAAGCTTTAGAAAGAAGTAGTGACTGGTTAAATTCAGACTTCTCAAAAGTGAGACAATTATTACCAAAGAAAATCGATGATCCTTGTGCTACATCACAAGTTGATATAAGTGGGAATTCTACCGTTGGATGTCAGCCGAATGTTGCAAGGCGTTAGGCGTCCGCCAAATTCAAGTATCTAGTGCGAAATCTAGGGTTCTCAATGCTGATACGTCACATACTAAAACGGAACAGTCGTTGAATGTTCCCTAGTTTTCAATGGCACCCAACCAACAAAAATTATCAGAGAATTTAATCAGCTAAACTTGAAACCGATCTCCACAATATATCCCTTTTCAATAAATTAATTGGTCAAGCGGAAAACAGAAATATATTTCAAATCGAAATATAGAATATGAATTTCAGATTATCAATTAAGTTAAATAGTTAAGTGTCACAATGATATGCTTAACATATCAACTTCAATCAGCTGACATGAATCAATTGAGTCAGTAAGAGAAGTTATCACCAATGAAAATATGACAAGACACGGTGAAATGAGTTGAGAGTGGAAAGTGTTGAATATTATTAAAATTCTTTAGGTATCTACGAGACGAACAATCATCTCGTAGCATCAATTAAGGGATGCAGGTATTTCCTTATGATTTGTGTTAAATAGGAAAATATGTATATCCTGAATTCCTCTCCTAACTGAATAGTAGATATACTAAGACCTACAAACTATTTAATATGGTTGTCCTAATTATATTTATAAATCAAACTATATCAGTTATTGACAGTAGGTTGTCAATTAGACATTAATCATTTCTATCATCGGATAATTCGATAGTTATACTTCGGTTTAATGTGCACATACAGTAAGGCATAGAGCTACTTATCGTTCAAAAATAAATTCACTTATCCCATGACTGTTATTGCAAACTGAAATAATATAAAAACAAATACATTTTTTATTAGTGCTTTAATGCAATTCTCATTCACTGATATACGTAAAACTTTAATAATACTTAGTTGTCATCCCATAAATTGACTAGAATGAGCAGTAGCAATAATAATAATAATAGTGGTAGTAATAGCAGTATTGATAGTAATAGCAGTAGTAGTACTGGTAGTAGTAGTAGTAGTAGTAGTAGTAGTAGTAGTAGTAGTAGTAGTAGTAGTAGTAGTAGTAGTAGTAGTAGTAGTAGTAGTAGTAGTAGTAGTAGTAGTAGTAGTAATAGTAGTACTAATACCGCTAGTAGTACCGCAGTAGTACTAGTTGTAATTGATAAGCCACAATAAAATCAAATCAGTACTTTTCATCGGTGCGGTTTAAGAGATATAAAATTGTTTTAGAGAATGAAATGAACATAAGCATCAAACTAAGCATATTCTGTAAGTGTAAAATGTTATGCAAGAATATCAGATTTCTGGTTATGCTCAGTGTTTTCAATGTTTAATTAGTGTGTTATGTTCAGTATTTTTGGTTACTTTTAGGTTAATTTCATAGATGAGTATTAGGTATTTTTGTTAATTTCTAGCCATAACTTCTACTGTATTTGTGGTGTTTATTCGGTGCATCAATCTAGGCCACACTGAAATGTTCATAGCAGAGTGCCGTGGACAACTCTAGACGATTTGAAGTAAAATCTTTGAAGACAACGACATTTTAAATTCATTGAAACCGCTGAATATAGCACCATTTTGTAAACTAATCGAATGAACTTACCAACCAATAAAAACATGTTTGCAGACAGTAAACTGACATCGTCCAATAATGTGGTTTCACATAATTCGAATGGAATACTGCGGCTGTTTAACTTACTTAGATTTACTTTGAAGTCAAACCACTTGATGAAGCTGTAGTTTAACCCAATAGAATCATGGTGGCCAGATGTTTCTTTTTCTCTAAAAGATTTTTATACGAGAAACTTTTTCTAATCAACAATCCACTTAAGATTGGTACATAGATAGATTACTACTACACTATCTTGCACTCCTAAGCCTACTATGTTTATTGAAATGTATGTGTAAACGACCATTGGCCTTGATGAGTTGGGATGTTACATTCAGAGTCCAGTAGCTAATAAATACTGTAAACTTAGTATGGGATTTGTTGACATAAATTTGCATAAGATGACAGATATGTTTCGCCTATATGCAGTAATTACCACGAAACATTGACTTAGCTACTGATGTAGATGTATGAAAATTTGATCGCATTCTTAAAATATATTACTCTGTACAGCAAAACTTCGTATTTATTGTTTAACAAGTTCAATCAACAAAAAGTCAGTCAAGGTATCATATCGTAGGTAAAGTATCAGACTTTGTACAGTAAGTACCTACAACCATACTTCTTAATACTCATTGTCAGAGGATATGTGCATATACATGAGCTAGTTTAAGAGACGACTCAGAGCTTATTAATTTTCAAAATAATAACTTGTTATCTTGGAGGTATAAAACTATCATATACAGTTGCATGTTGGTTGCTAGATTGAAGCCGATTATAGAGAGAGAGGTGACCTGATTGGCATAATTTATTATCATTGCAGGGTCTAATATTAACAATCTATTTCTTCACTAATTACGAAATGTAACATACATTACATTCTCAATAAATTCCTCTACTTAATTATTAAACAGATATTGAATAGTAGTATGAATAGCTTTAAATATTTCATTTAAAGTTACAATTCACTATGGCCTTTATATGGCTTAGCTACACTTGTGAATAACCGATCTACAATAAACGCTTGATATGATTACTGCTTCAAATATTCGCTATACTTATAAATGTGAAGTGGTCACAAGTAGTCAGGAGATAATGCACCAAAAATCTTGATGTAATTGACACTTTTGGTAGAGTTTAAGCTATTCTACTAATAGTTCTACAGTAATGTCTTAGACTGTAATGTGAATCCAAATCGGTGCTTAGATAGGATTTTCCCCAAACTACCTCTAACTATCTAACATAATCTTATTCTGTCTGGCTAGTATATAATGATGAGAATTCAAAACTGATGAGTTTCAAACTAGTACCTATCTGGCAAATTTTTTGATTTGATAACGTGATTAGAAGACGAAATTTGCCATAGAGCTATGTGATGTATATTTGTTCAATGTATTCCAAACAATCAAATCACATAAACTTGTTAAGACACCCACATATGAAAATTAAAAGTCAACTAGTTAATCAGAGCATAAGAAAAGAATGGTAATATGAAAATGCATTATAAATAACACTCTACTCAGAATATACTATGAACATTACCAGGATAGGCCTAGTGTAAGTGCAAATTGTTATTACACACACACACAGCTCTGATAATTGTAGTCTCCTTTTCGCATTTTAGAAATTTATGAGACTAATTAAATAGTGGTGGTTTGTGGAGATTGGCAGGTCGAAGTAGAATACCTATTGAAAACCAAGTAACTCTGGACAGCTGTTTCATCTTTGTATGCAACTTCTCAGTAGTGTGCACTTTAGATTCCGTTCCAGGGGCTCCACCAATTCTATAATAAGATGTGATAATCATCCAATATCATCGGTGACAACTGTCTCACTCCTAGACAAGTATAAACTCCATCAGTCATGAATTCTCACTAGAACTTAAGTAACACTAGTGAGTAGATTGTTGTGATTGAACTGAAGGTGGCTTGTGAAGATTGGTATTAAGTTTTAAATGATTCAGTTTGTCATAGATTGATGTTAGTTAGTTACAATTCAACATCAGGTAGAAATGATGTTGATCAATCTGAAGCCACTTGAAGCAGAATCTAGGGTTTACACTTGGAACGATTCCAGCACTGAGACAAAATATCTGTCCAGTCTTCCTAGGATTATAATAGTACCCTACCAATATCAATCTGTAACGAATTCAATCAACTAAACAGATTATTTTTGTTTTAAAATTTTTCATTTCATTTGTTTACTAAATTATTTTAGATCATATTGATAAGTCCCTTCAAGTTAATGAACTTCATTGATGTATTTACACCAATAAAGTGACAATGACTATGATATACATTAATAAACTATATTCCCTGTTTAATTACTCAACATATCAATTTCATTAAATTAATTAAACACTATACAAATCTACTGATATCTAATATAAAGTAGTATATAACATTATGAAAATGTAGATAAGTTTTTAATCTATTACAATCAAATAAGAAAAACAAAAATAGAAGAAGAAATATTTAACAATCTGTAATTTACTAATCATGAATAATGTCAACTGGTTAGAATAGATTAGTTTATTGCTAAAAATTTATCATCAGTAAACATTGACAATTTAATGTTTCAACTTAGTAGTAAATAGAAAATAAACAAACAAAAAAAAACAACAAATAAATTTGTTTGTTTGTTTATTTTGTAAAAAATTAAACGAAGAATACAAAAATAAAACAACTTGAAATTTATATGTTCCAGTGAATTTCTTTGTTTTGGGTTCCCCACAATTAGAAAAAATAAACATAATAATGGTTTCTAGGTAATTCAGTAGTAAATTACAAAAAATATACGTTACCCACCCAACTCAATCCCCCCCCTCTACCCCCGTCTACATACACACGCATACACACACACACATAAAAATGTCATTCTGTCAACCTTTTAAAATGTTTTATCATTAAGAGAGTATGTCTAATGTTTACAATATATACCTAATGAAGTGGTAAACTTTTTTGATGAAGTAGTGTTCTTGATTCCTTGAATGTATCTAGTGATAGTTTTGAATATGTTCCGAGTAGATTGGTTCATTATATAATTGAAAGATAAAAAAACAAACAATATGGAAAGGATAGAAATGATGATAAATGCAATAAATAACAATACATAATGATAAACATCATGATATTGTAAGTGTTTTCATTGTAATTATGCTTTTATTACTGACAATTATGTATGAAATTGTTTAACGAGATATTAATGAAGAATGTAGAAATATGAGTTTATCATATGAACAGATAATTATTGTAAAGAGATAAACTAATTTTATTGGAAATTTCACTACTACTATTAAGAGATTGTTCAATATTATCATACTGTTTTATACTGAATTAAGAGTATTTTAATGATAGACAACTTTAATTTAATTCTTTTGACATTGTGATAAGTGCTTAATATACCAGTATTCAATGGCTTACAGTTGTAAATTCAACTAGTATTTCACAATTTTACCATAAATATTCTAACAGAGTTGAAGTTTCTCAAAAGATATTTTATGCTAAATACAGCATATTAACTAGCAACAAGTGGAAAAGTCATTGACTGAGCATAGCCTTCACTTCAGTAAGGCATTAAGCAAATATGAACAATCATGAAAGGTAACCAACTTCAAATCAGTTGCCAAAGGCATGGTTGTGGATATGGGCGCCTATGGCTCTTCGCGTATTGTGTAACCTTAGTCTAGAAGGATCAGGACATCACTTAAGTTCCATAGATATTACAGACCATGATGTGATTGCAGAAACCGTCTTTAGAACAAGACAGATCATAAGATACCCGACGGGATTCCTCGGTTCGACCCCTTATGACAACAATAACAAGCATGGGCTTTGGTGATCCCACGTTGGTCATGTAACACCTGGACTGGGGTAACGACTCACTAGAAAGTTAAATTCAATTCAGATTGGTATACCCGTTCAAGGTTTGTGCCAGTGTTTTTGAGACCCACGTCAAGAGCAACTTTTAATTTATTTAAGCGTTGCTTAGTCACCTAATCCGAGAGCAGGATACATAAGAAGGTGAGTGCTGTAAAACTCAGCTCCTATACGACTTAACTCTAAACTTTAGAAAGGCTCGCTTTATAAAAATCACAGTTACTTCTGATCATCATTCTAAGCTACTAATGATATTTATCCGATTAAACTATACACTACTGGTCACTAACAACCATATATTAAGTTTTTTTATATCGTCAATTATGGACACTATTGAATTTCGTAGTTTCAATCACGAACTTGTGTACAAATTTCTTGGAACGTAGAGCAAATTAGCTAACATGTTAGTTGTCAAATGAGAGAGATGACAGCTTTTAAATTGTTCATTGACATTTTATTAAAAATGTATCATATCCAATACATACACGCTCAAAAGGTGTATTCTACGATCCACTGAGGAACCATCAAACATAAGAAAACAAAAAACGGCTGATAACTCAGTACAACCATCCCACCATCATATTCAATAAAGAAATCATTGTAACAAATCTGAGGTCCATCATGGTGACACTGAATAAGTGACTATCTGGACAGTAAGAATGTCCCGTATAGCAAAATTACAAAACGTTGTATTTAATGCAAACATTGCTTTCAGTCACGTATTTTCACTCTGTTTCAGCTAACAAACCCAAGTTGTAACTAAATTAACTGCTCATGCTTCTCTTAATGTCTTCTAGTTATTCTGAAGTCACTGTTTTTAGTATACAAAAACTCTCGTAGTAAACTATCGGCTATCATAAATTTCGTGCTGAATATTATTTATAACAAATCTTGTGAGTATCCTCCGGCTCACTAATGTGGCATTGATAAAAGTGTAAAAACTTGACACCACCAGAAAATCGAACGGAGGTTATTTCTTCCGTTCTACTAGTGTTACTGCTTCGGTACACACAAGCAAATTTATATATAAAGTTGGCAGTAACGTGAAACGGTTATCTATCGACTATTGGTATCGTTAAGCACTTTTTATAAAGGAAGATAAGTTTGGTATCAAGCAGGATAAGTTCTGATCAATAAATATCATAGTCTTCTATTAATTGTCATTTAAGTATCATCACATCTAAACTGTATTTAGAAAAAGCCCTGTGTAAACTAGCCGTCTTCCTATAACAATTTTGTGAATACCATCAATTATCAATTAGTGTGAATCCACGACACCACAGGGAAACAGAACATGGGTGTTGGGTGGGATCCAATGGTGCGGAAATTGTCTAATCATAAGCATTATTGTAGCGGTCGTCATCCTATGAAAATATTCTCACTTTTAACAATTTGTGACATCGCCCAAAGATCGTTTTCTTTTTAAAAATAGACTGATGAAATAATGCATCAGTGAATTGAACTTACGTCAGTTAATCTCGACGAAAATGATTAAGAAACTTAGTATTTGCCAACTCTTGAACATTTACCTATAAATCATACAAACTCCTTACTTATAGTTCTCCAAGTTTCATCTTCATACAACAGTACTGTCTTCACATTTGTAATGAAAATTCTAACTTCAATGTTGACTGACAGTTGGTTTGAGTGCCAGATGTATTTCAGTTGTAGAAATGCTGCTCTTATCTTTATGTGTGTTAAGGCCAACTTCCAGCTGCCGGGGCTGCTGCTACATTGTCCGTCTTCATCTGCATTTGATGCTGTGTGTGGGAGCTAGGTCGTCTGCAAAATTCAAGTCGTCTATTTGCGTACATGTTGTCTACTGTATTCCGAGATTACCATAATATGTTGCTATCTTCATGATCCAGTTAACCACCAACAGGAAGAGGAAGGGCGACAGTAAGCGCTGTTGTCTAACACCGGACTTCACATCGGATGGACATTTGAGCTGACCTCAGGGCAAGATTTTACAATGTAGTCCGTCGTAAGAATTCCGTATGATGTTGGCTAACGTTTTGGGTATGCCATGATTTCGTAAAAGGCTCTATAATATTCTTCTATCTACGCTGTCAAGTGCTTTTTCGTAGTCGAGGAAGTTGATGTGAAGTGGTGAATTCCATTCGATTGATTTTTCAACAGCGAACCGTTGAGTAGCGACTTGGTCAATAGACGATCGGTCTTTACAGAATCCGGCGTGTTGATCTCGAAGTTGAGTGACGACTAGATCTTTAAATCGATCAAAAAAGCACTCTGTTAAAGACTTTTCCTGGTACTGAGACTAGGGTGATGCCTCTGTAGCTCTCACATTTATTAATTTCTCTTTTCTTTGGTGTCTTGATGAGGTACCCTTCTTTCCAGTCTGTTGATACTTGTTCTCCCTCCCAAATATTTCTGAAAAGAACATGAACTATCTTTGCAGTTGCTTCTATATCCGTCTTCAGTGCCTCGTCTAGCTGGTATGTGGTTTGGTCCTGCTGACTTGCAACTTTTGATTTGACAGTCGGATGACCATTTTGATTTCTTAGACTGTTGATGGGTCGGTGTTTGTAGGGAAATCCATGGCTGCTGCTTCGATGACTGGTGGGTTCAGTGGAGCTGGTCTATTCAACAGTTCTTTGAAGTGTTCCACCCACCTGTTTCGTTGTTTATTCACTTCAGTGATTGGTTTGCGAGTCTTGTTCTTGATTGGCTGTTTTGGTTCACTGAATTTCCCAGCTAGCTTCTTCGTTGTATCGTATTAGTGCTACATGTTTTATTTCTTGCAGATTTTTCCGCCATCATTGCTAGGTCCTCAACAAATTTTCGTTTATCCGACCTAATGCTTCTCTTTACTTGCTTGTTGACTTCGGTATGTCTGGTCTGTGCCTAGGCTTTCTCTGTTCTTGTTCGGCTGTTATTGATTGTTATATTTTTGCTCCTCCTTTTTTGATCTTGTACAGAGTACGAACAGAAATTCATTCTTTATGGTGAGGCTCCTTGCAACCCAAAACATCCTGACATGTTGAAGTTTATGCTTCCTTAATATCTTCTAGCTCTCCTCCATATTAGTTCCATCTTTTTCTAGTAAATCGTGAAATGCTTGAAACTTATTTTTGAGAATTATTTTGAATTCGTCGTGCTTATTAGTATCCTGGAAATGGGTTATGTTAAACTTTGTAGTACTGTTACTCCAGTTGTTCGGTGCTTTTTTAGGTTTAGTTTCATTTTGGCCGTCACTATATGGTGACCTGAATCTATGTCGGCTCCTCTCCTTACTCTAACATCTTCCGTGGTTCTTTTTAATCTACATATTGATACAGTTGTGGTCGATTTGGTTCTCCGTTATGTGATCCGGTGAAAAACATGTAGTTTTGTGCATACGATTGTGAAAGACTTTGGTTCTACGTATAATCATTCTGTTAAAGGCATATAGGTTTGCGAATTTCTTACCGTTTTCGTTCCTTTCTCCCAGTCCATATCTTCCCATGATGTCTTCATATCCGGTGTTGCCCATTCCAACCTTGGCGTTGAAGTCTACCATCAGATTGATCAGGTTCTCGACTGCGCATTTCTCGATGGTTGATTACAGACTCATATAGAACTGGTCTTTGTCGTATTCGTTTCTGTTGTTGGTGGGTGAATAGTACTGAATGACATTCATTGTAATCACTTCCTTCTTAGTATTGAAGGATGCTTTGATGATCCTATGTTCATGAAATTCCCTTCTTATAAGAGCCTTCCATGCTTCTTGGGACAATATTGGTGCTACTGCTTGTGTGTGAGGCTTTCTTTCCTTCAGGATGGGAGTGTAAAGGGACTTCTTCCGAGGATAATCTTTGCTATCCAGCTTGTAACCAATAGGTTTTACCTTTTCCAACTATCTTCAGGTTTTATCTTTTCAGTTCTTCAGCTATTTGTATGCTTCTCCCTGTCTTCCACATCATGTGGACATTCCATGTACCTACATTAATTGTTGGCGTGGTCGTCAGAAGGAGCATCGACCTCATGGCTTACGAAAAACCTTGACCTTCACGATGAGGAGTTATAACTGTTTGAAATGAAGACCTTCCAATTCTCAGAGGAGAGTTAAAATGATTGTAAAGATTCTTACTGGTTGACGTTTTTTTAGCAAGGTTGTTGTTTTAGGGAATAGGTTTGTTAACCTGATGCTCAAACCTCCTCTTTTATCCGGGCTTGGGACCGGGAGCAACCCTAGATGGGCTCCAGGCGGAGTTGGTTGCATGAAAAGTGATACGTTTGTAAGACCTTATCCATTGTCATCAGAAAGTAGCTGCATCATCCGACACGATTGAACTCTACTGGTCACGTCTCCATATTAAGACTTCAAGAATTACCTCAAGGATTTAGCCACTAATGAACTGATGGAACTAGAAATATCAACCGTTAGGGACTGACTCAGTATTCTAATGGTAAAGTGTTCACCCCAAAGACAGAGGGTCCTGGGTTCGATACCTGATGGGGTCGTGGGTGCGCACTGCTAAAGAGTCCTGTACTAGGACAAAGCAACCATCTGGTGTTTTCAGCTGATTAATGGTCGTCTAATTCAAACCTGTTCGTGACATCAAAATTGACAGTCAATAATCTTCACAACACCCAATTAAACTTTCTCTATAAACAACATTATAAATTGATGTTAGTAGTATGAAGATTTCAAAATTAAAACAATCTGCGTAAAATGGGAAAAAGTGTTTTTTTTACATGAAAACTACTGTTCATTTAAGTTGCAGTTTAAAGTACACTTCAGCCTAAATCTTACAATAACTTTGAAGATATTGTGCAGCCAGAAATGCGTTAACAAAAGTATACAAAAGTTGAACTGATCAAGTTTACTTTACAGTTGATTATTAAATATCTTCCATAGAAAATATGCATGTTAGCACTTTTCCTATTATAACTGACTGTACTACAATATTAAGGTAATCATAAATGAAACTTTAATCAGAACGTAGTTCTAGACAACTCTTTCCCCTAAACATTTATTAAAAATGACAATATTGAATTGTAATTAAACTAAAGTGATGCTTCTTTATCTTACATCGAATCCAAGACTTGTATATCTCTGAAACAGCATATTTGGTTGACAACTAACAAGTTGCATAAAGATGAAATTAAATAGAATTACATCCGAACCATCTAACATTGACAACTTGTTTTAGAAAAATTTGAAGCCTTTACACAACTACACACATTTTGTACACTATTGCATTTAGTTTACATACTTAAACAAGAGTTATCCTTCATTAAACACAATGCTGACTGAGATTATTATGCTTTTCTATGAAATGTGGGCTTATTATACTTAACTAGGTTACTTGAAACTAATCCGACAAATGGAACAAATTACATTATAATCAAGTGATAAAATGAATGAATGAATGATGTAATCAACCCCTGTAATAAAACTATCATATGAAATTATTGCTATGTAAATAAACACTAAATAACTAATAGTAGATTACGCAACAGTAAGTACTTACTGTAATATATTGACGAAAAATGGTGATTAATGGATAAGGTGATTACATAAAATGATATCACATTGTTAGTAACAATCGATTAAAAGCTTAGTACCAGAATCTTCTAGCTTGTAAAATTTGGTGATCTGTCATAAATGCAATCAAC
The DNA here is from genome assembly GCA_025215515.1 of Schistosoma japonicum. NCBI lineage: Eukaryota > Metazoa > Platyhelminthes > Trematoda > Strigeidida > Schistosomatidae > Schistosoma > Schistosoma japonicum. Next base: position 80,291,359 of record CM046061.1, read on the forward strand.
TCTATGCCACTTGAATCTTATAAAAGACATTGAATTCTTTAAGAATAGATATACTCAAATGTTAGAATAAAACTTTAGTCATTAAGATTAATTTGCTGATTTTACCTCGTGACTTGACATCGAAACCAATTTCACTCAATGTCAAACAACCTAGACTAGTTAGTTGTTACAAAGTAAAGAATTGGATTAATATGAGCTAGTCACACAGCACACTAGTTAATACTTGATATTCAAGCTCCAGATTTTTAATCATACCACTCTTCGAAACTGCCAATGTTTCATGAAATCAACAAATAAGCAATATTGGCGTTGGATACAGAGTACTTTGAAAAAATGGCGAATTAACTGAAGAGGCCGTAAACCCTCATCAACTGAAATGTTCGAAACATGTTGTTCGTATGCCTGACCGTCGCCTACCTAGCTGAGTTGTTAGCATGGGTGAGAGTAGGATAGGAGAAGAGTAGAGGTGGTCACACTAAAACATAGCATCAGTGGATGAAGTCCGTTACTATCGGTCTAAGCCGTGTTGGTAGATACCGACTATATTGTTGAAGAAAGTGTAATAATCCCGATGAGTGACTGGAGGCACTGTAACACGAATAAGATTTAGTTAGAATCGTGCAAGCGTATCCAATTTCTATTGTCATCTGAATTTTGAATTAGATTATTCTTTCACACACGCATTTACTTTATTCCTTTTTTGTATTCTATTGCCATGCTATTCATTGTAGATATAATCTCATCTTGTTAATGTGGTATGGTAACTTGAACCTTTGGGCAAATATTCCAGGTTCTGTGTTGTTGATGACTGACTGAGTAATTCAGTATTTAAAACTTTTAATGAATTTATGTCATAGTTGTAAAAACGTCTTAACTCATTAAACAGATACATTGTGATTGATATATCCTTAACTAACGATGACTAGTAGTAATGTAAAACTGTAATGACTACCTGACAACTTATCCTTCGTATCATGTGAAATACAATGGTTATTTGTAATTAATGTGTATGGCTTCGGTTATGTCCCTTAAATCATTAACAGTGAAGATTATAATATCAGTATGGTTACTTCTTTACAAGGACTTTTCTTGAAAATAATTCGCCACTGTTTTTTTCCAAAACGTCAAGTTTTTTCGGAGGATTGTGTTGTCTGAAATTGTGAAATTAATGTAAAACAATGATATGGCAGTTGGATTTATGAAGGTAAAGAGTGACTAAGCAGAAAATATTCTGAGTTTAAACAGCTGGCTGTATTTTTTAAGAAGCTGTAATATTTATTCATTTGACTTGTTATATGACTAGCCATTAAATTTAAGATGTATGTTTCTTTCTATCTAGGACTCATCAACTTAGTGTAATACTTTACTAGTCAGTACGCATATGAACTTAATTGTTCACTGCATAACTGTTGTGAGTTTAAAGCGTAGTATACTAGGTGAATATTACAATGAGATAAAGGGATACTAATTGACAGGTTCTAAACAGGATAGAATGTATGTCACAGATTCTATTAACTATTGTCTTCACCTATTTATATTTGGAACAGTCTATTAGCGCATTATTACTCAGATGCTTCCATTATTAGTTTACTGTGTTAATAGTAATCTACCAAAAGGGGTCGACCTTAAAATCTTCAAAACAGGTAGAAACGACCAACGAACTGGGGTCAAAAGTATTTCCAGAATTCTTTTTATACAGTGACTAAATTTTGATTATTCAGTATGTTCTATGTCAATCACCCTTCCATTCCCATACGGAGCGACTAATATATATATAAAAGTGAAATGTTTCACTTCAACTATCTGATATGCTTGAAAATAAATATAAATCTAGAGGAAAGAGCCTGAAATGAAGCTTTCAATGAAAGTATACAATACTTATTTGCCAAATCAGCATAGAAATGAATGAAATTATCAGGTTTAGTGGTGAAAGTTGCAAATACTGAAAGTGTCACGTATAACTAGAATCCATGTATCCCGTTTTAGTTCATTATTTCTTGCTACGTTTATAAAACTCATTCCATTTAAATGACACTTACTGGTATAGTTATTACTTAAAGAATACATCTTACATCATCTTGTGAATTGACAAAAGATTTGCAATGTTAATTATTAGATATAGATTAGCTCAATTGACATCGGTACTACTCTAAATAGAGACATGCACAACTGAAATGTTCTATACATGAATATAACTATCGTTTAATAATGTTTTCTGGTTGTTAATAGTTGTCTAACTCCATGATACTTTCCGATATCTAAGTAAAATGTCTATAGAATTCATTCACAATGAAAAAGAAGATATCTTTAATTGTATAAAAACCTTAAGATATCAAATATAAACTGAGAAAAACTTCTTCTTTGAATTGAATCTGTTTGTAGGGACTGATATTAAGTTTTAGTTGGTTAAATTCTTCACAGAGTGATGTTGGTTGGGTACCACTGAAAACCAAAGAGCTGTGTCTAGGGTGCGTAATGTTGAAAAATCACATACAGTTGTTCAATAGTACCCCCCCCCCACAGCTCTGATTCTCATTGGTACCCTACTAACTTCAATCTGTGACGAATTCAAGCAGTGTAAAACTATTTTAATATTTATTTACTTTAGGAACATGTGTCTGTGAGTTCGTTTACAGGTGAATGCAACTTTTAAGGGATAAACACTTCAAGTTGTATATAACAAATGAATGTTGTATAGACTTAAATAAAGTGTTTATTTCAAAATGAAATGGTTCCTTAATTTGTAATTTTATCTCATTTAATATCAAATGACAAAATATTCATCAGCCTAGATCATAACAACGACAACAACAACTAAGGAGACTGGAATTAATAACAGAACTGTCTATGAATAATACTGTTTACTTGTTTTAATTTACGCATAATGATATTTTCATATGTTCCACTTTATATATACATATACGGATAGAAATTATATACAGTCATGTGAAGTGTTTATTGTTATCCGGTTGGAGACAGTAGGCATTAACCTTAGCTTAGTAGTTACTAGCTGGATTACTTTGCAATCTTACGGGAACCAGTATACTACATAAAGTTGGGAGTTTGTATTATAGTTAATCATATTATCTATGCAATAATTAAGTGATGTTTGCATGAATGTAATGTAATGTCAAGTACTAGTTGAATTCTATTAAAATCTATATTCGTTCATCATGCACTTATTCATGTCTTACATTTGATAATTTTGAAGACGACTGTCAGTAATGTACATTTTTATCAATGAAGATCCTTGCATAAAACTGTAAATTTCATGTATATTTGGATTTTCCTGCTGATTTTCCAGGGACTAAAATTCATCAGTCTCTGTTGACATGCTCATCTTGAGCGGATTAGCTTGATATGGCGATAGCTCACAAGTATTGTTTGAGTTGAATTGTGACTGGCAAGCGGAATTCCAACAGTCGTCAGTTAAACCTACATGCATTCCAGTGTTGATGTTCACCGTCGGGACTGTAATTCAGTTCGTTTACCACTAGACTACTGATTTCAGATAACTGCACTTGTGAAATGGGTATCTATATAATTAGAATACTTCTGAATTCTCGTGGTAACTTATGAGGTACATCAAACTAATAAGTTTCTAATAGGACAAAACCCGAATCCTGGATTTTGCTTATTAATCACAATCCAACTGAAAACATTTAAATCTGTATGATACTATGAACTGATCATTAAAATTAAAATAATCTGAATAAAGCATAAGATAAATGGCTTTGAATTCTTTCGGTCTAGGTTCGTGCCCCAAATAAACAAATCAATATATATAGTTTTGAACTTCAACTTAACAGTCAGTGAAATTTTGTTTGATTTGTAATAATTTCTCTAGTTGATATTAATTATTAGTACAATAACTAATGAATAGTTGGATTTCATAGAATTTCAGTTTCATCAGTATCATCAGTATCATCAAGTAAAAATAGAGATTTAATAAACAGGTGATCATGCAAAGTATCACTGATAACATGACTAAATCAATGATAATGAAATACACCAATTTGAATTGCATAGAAATTATCGGTTTTTCCTCAAAATTTCGAATATGTCATCGATCGCATAGACATCACATCTACTATCTATGCATTATCAAGTCAATAAAGCAGTAGCTATAATCATTAATAAGAACATTAATCAGTACTCAGTGACTAATCTTATCTTGAGTGAAGCATATATGATTTTCATAGTAATACAAAAGATCTATTTACTACTTCTTTGCAGTTGAATGTTATAGAGATTACTGTATTCCATATTACAAATTATCATTTAATTTGGATTGTGACTGTCAAGTGGTATCCAGGACGTGCATTTCGTCCTATTTGGAACTTGTTGGCTAGATTTACATGCATCCCAATGATGATATTCACAGTGGGATTCGAACTCAGTCCATTTCGTGTCGAACGCCATCGCGTTCACCACTAGACTGTAAACATCAACATTGGGATGCAGGTACATCCAACCGATGAGTCCTAAATAGGATGAAACGTGAGTCCTGAATTCTACTTGCCAGTTACGATTCAAATAAATGATACTTGTGAATATTCGTTATATCAAGGCAATCCGCTCATGATGCACATATAGCAACAGTGACTGACCAGATTCAGTCTATAAGAAAATCAATGGGAGTATACAATTTCATCCTACTTTCATTTTACAAATTAGTTTGAAATTTTAGAAAATCACTAGAAAAATAAAGCAATGAAGCTGAACAATTAATTCATCTAAGAGTATTAGTTTTCAATAGTACACCACCATAATGCCTACATGTTTCATAGTAAACACCTTACTACTTAGATTATTTAATAGGGGGGGGTAATTCTTAACAATTTTACACTTCAAATCAATCTTTAAATACATAAAATAAAAGAAGAAAAAAAGAAAAACAACTTGAATACATCAGTTGTTGTGTATTTTAATAATGAAGAAAACCTGATCATCTTTTTTTTTATAATCAAACATTTTCAATAAAACAATAAAATCAATTTATCAGTAGGTCAATTTAAATAAATCAATTTAAATTGTTTACATAACATACAAGAAAGAAAAAGAAACAGAAGAAGAAGAAGAAGAAGAAGAAGAGGAAGAAGATACACCATTAGGCTATACAAATACATGCAAATACTGTTATCAATATGATTAGTCGTTTGTTTTTCTTTCACCTTTTACCTTCTTTTTTTTTAAAAAAAACAGAGAAAATTTATCTTCTTTTAATTTTGTTTTTCTACTTTCTCTTTTATAGATTATTCATAGTGTAGACATGATTAGAATAAACAAAATGATGAGTTTCCCATTAGTTTCATTGTTCATAACGTTTGGTAAGTTGTTATTTCTAAGTGAATGAAAAAAATTATGCAGTTTGTTTGTTTGTGTATGTGTGTGTGGGATCAGTTTTATTGTTGTTATTGATAATTGAGTAAACAAAATCAAAACGCCACAGCAACAACAACAATAATAGTAGTTGAGTACTTGTACCGTTTATACATTTATTTATTTATTCTTTGTTCTGTATAGATAAATAAGTTTAATTATCTTTACATTTAAAGATGAATAAGAAGATTTTGGATTAGTTACCATGTTTCAGTGAGTATTCAATATGTCTTCATGGTGAAATTGTTGTTATACTGTTTCTTGTAGTAGAGAAAAACATAGAAAGCTAAAAAGAAGTATTCCATTACAATTAATTATGTCCTCACATATACATTAATTGATTTGAAATAGTTAGTTGGAGACTGATATTAAATTTAAGTTAGTTTGGATTTATCATAGATTGATAAGAAATTATTGAAAACCAGAATGGGGCATTTGATAGATGTTGCGTTCTAGTATGAAGATCTTATGTATTGTATATCATCAATTTCACTAAAGAATCAAATAATGAGCATTCAGATCTTAATATAAATGCCTAACAATCAGCACTACATTACGAAATTTCCACTTCTGTCGATTTATGATATACAGTGATAAGCAACCACTCCCATCAGTGATAAATGTCTCACTCTAACAAGTATGAAATCGATCAGTCACAACTTTTCCCTAGAACTTCAGGGACAACCTGAAGTTACTCACAAGTGAATTGATTAGTGTAACTGAATTAAGGTCGTTTAGTGAAGATTTTCATAATGACCCTAGGTTCGGTTACCATGGTGGAATAAAGGCTGTGTACTACTGAAGAGTCGACACTACGGTGAAACTGCCATTAAGTACTCCTTGGTTTCAAATAATGCAATATCATTATATATAAACATTTTAACAATAATTAGCTACTACGTTCCGATGTATCTATATTTATATATGTTTAATAAAAGATCAATTTCAATTTGATTTCTTTATTGGTAATAGTAATACACTGTGATACTGAACTATCACAGGAAGCAAACGTTTCGGTTACACCAAGTTCTCTAAACTGGGTGCGTGAATTGAGGAGCTTTCATTGTCACTTTAAAAAAAATTCGTCGAAACATTCTGTGTTCCTCTCCCCCCCCCCGAACAAATAACTAGCAGCTTATTCTGTCGACCTTGAATTTCGTTGATTGTAGTTGACACTTTTTCTGTTACTTTCTGCCTATTAATTTTGATTCTCTTGCCTACTGACCTGATTTACATTATTGCACTTGTTTATTAATTTTTTATGCAGCTGTTAAATTGTATCTAATTTAGCATGCTTATTGATTTCCAAACAATCTGAATGCCTAGCTTCTAAAAAATTCTCCAGTTTTCCAGGTTACAAATAACCATGTTTTCCCAGTCGAAAAAATACCCATAATTATCAATATGTATCGATATAAGAGGTATATTGTAGTTGGGTACTACTGAAAACCAGGGAACAAAGATTAACTGTTTTTTCTTACTAAGGAAGAATAATCATCTCATTAATGACTAACTTCAAGATGTTCCTGAAGTTCTAATGAGAAGTTGTGACTGATGAAGTTCAGAATTATTTGGAGACAGTTGTCATAGATGAAGGGTGGATAATCGTTGTTGTATATCGTAAATCGACAGAAGTGAAAATTTCACAACTCTATGTCAGCCCACCCAGTAGTGCATATTGTTAAGCACTTAGGATGAGACCCAAAGTTGCTTGCCTCGATTTCTTAGTAGAATTGATGATAAGCAATACCCAAGATCTACATACTAGGATGAATCAACTATTAAATGTCCCCTGGTTTTCAGTACAATCCTACCATTCATTCTGATATGGCATAACTTATAGGTAAAAACAATCAGAATAAGATGAAGCTTAATGATATACATAAAGATATTAAATTAGACTATAAATATTTTAACCTTGTTTTTATATCAGTTAAATAAAATCAGTTTTTCTGGAAAATACCCCCCCCCTTAATATAGTTCTGGTTGTACTTATGAGTAGTAAATAGAAATGCCAACCCTCTATTACAGACTACAAACAACATCATTCATACTAGATTGTGTACAACGTGTAAACTAATGATCTTTCATTTTTACTATTCCCAGTAGTGTAATCATAGAAGTCATTTCTTTTTGTTAAACTCTCAATGAATTTATTCAGAGATTGTAAAAGAAGTAAATATAGAGGAAATAATCGATGAGTAAAAATAATTAGACTAAAATGTCTAATGGTGAATAGAATTTAGAATATTGTCAAGATTCTACTTGGAACTTTTTAATTTGATCCACCTTCATCATAACTGTAACTGGCAAAATTAACTAATCCAAAACTGAGTAATGAGTGGTGTACAGTAATAAGATGTGCCCATGTAATGAATGCTAACTCAAACCTTCTTGATGAATTGATATTAACGATAGATGAATAGTTATTTGTTATGTAATAATACTAGTGGAATTACGATACATACATTTACATCTGGGAAATGTGCTTATTAACTTAATGGATTTAAAGACATGAAGATCTAATATAATCATCAGTGACATTGTCTGTGAGTTGGGTCTGAATTCATCCTCTAGAAGGTGATATACTTCAGTCGTATGCATTACATTATCATAGTAAAAGCCTGTGTTTCTGCCTGAAGATATCAGTTCACTTAAGAGACAAAGTCACTAGTCCAGTATCATGATTAGTTATCACTGAGCAACGTCGTATCATTGTCTTCATCTATCGATAAACTAATTGTTGATTCTTTTTATAACGACGAAATGTACCTATTTATTACTAACCTTTTATGACGGCATCATTTTACCTTCTTACATGAATTGGGTTACTGTGTATTATTTCATATTCTCCTACTGAAATATGTCATGATAACTTTAACGAAGAATTCATGTTCTAATAGAATTCCATATCAAATTATATGGGTATAGCATAAGTACTCTATTTTAATCATTAAATATAAAGTGAGACCAGAGATGAAGACATTGGGTCCCATACTAAAATAAAATAGGTATTCAGTGCTTCCTAGTTTTTAGAAGGTATCTAACTCAGATCTATCCATGATATTAAGTTCGAAAATTTCAGTCTAAGAATGAATGAATTATACGCAAGAATTACATTGGTGATCTGAAAATTAAGATTATGCAATCTCCACGATATCAAATAATAAAAATCATCATATACTAACTGGCGACTAACTTTAGGAAGTAATCCCATTCCTCTTATATATCTAATGAAGTTCAATCATGTTGCCTAATAATGATGTGGAGTGCAGTTACTCAGTACATTACGAATTTACTAAAGTTGGTAATGTAAATCATCTAATGTTATATCGGCTGTCTGAATGCTGAGCGCCCTCCTAGACGCATTAAGGTTGTGAGTTTAAGTCGTGATGAGGTGTACTACGGTTAATTTCTATGACTTCCGTTGTTCATTGAAAATAGAATCTGGTGGTATAGTAGAAATTCTGTGAAACATTATTATATAACTTTGAATGCGATATCTGCATCAATTCAATGTTCCATATGGTTCAAGTATGCAGGAATAGTGTATATCACTGTTCTTCTTTGACTGACTCTTAATCACTATAGATAATATTTCGAAATACAGTGACAGATTTGCTAAATCAATGTAACTGGATAGTGGAAATTAGCAATATAACCTTATTTTTATGAAAACAAAGTTGATCAGCTGAAAAAGATGGAAATAATGCTGCAGTACTGAATATCTTTTACAGAATATTTCTTAAAGAGAATATGCCGAAACTTCACTGTCAAATTCGAAGTAGGATTTCAAAACTCTAATCGTTTTCAATATTACCAATATTTTCTGTTTAGTCTTAACTTTGGACACTTTTTTCTGTGCATGCTTTAGTGAATATCGAATTTTAATCATCACTTTATGTATGAATTATATAGGATAGTGGATGTAAAGTAGAATCCAAGACGCTTGTTTCGTTCTATTTGGGATTCGTCAGCTAGATGTACCTGCATTACAGTATCAATATTATAATGTTCTCCCCCCCTTCCTCAGATTTATGCATTATGTTTATGTTCAACTTTAAAATGTGCCGTCAGGACAGATAAATTCATATGTATGAATTGTACATTTAACTAGTTTTCATAAAACTACAAGGAAATATTTTGTTGAGTACTATTCATAAGACCATCCATAAGTAGTAGGTAGCGGAACATCGCGTAAAATTGGAAAGAATCGGTAAACAGCGTTTGAGGCGAGTTGTGAGGTAGCAAGGAACAAATCATGATTATAATACATAGGAGAATCAAGAATAACCAAGGTAAGCAGATCTACAGCCGACACAGATAAGAGAACAAGAATGATATGCAAACTGAAGAGTCACAGTAATGCATATAATATTTTATAACATTCCCTCACTTCTAGGCACGTTAGGTTTTCATTTGATGACTTGGGCTCGCCGGTGGCGGGGTGGCGCGAAAAGATATTGGGGCCAGACTCTTGTCCCAGCTCGAAAGTCTGGTGGGCAGGGGGGGTGGCGTCGCAGTAGTTCGGGACCATGAGTTTGGCGACCATGGGTGATCCATGAGTGTCGGCGACTTGATGAATCCGCTCAATCGCGCTCTACCTTCGTTAGACAGTGACTCGAGAGAGTGGCTACTGACGTTTCAGTTCTTGTAGTAAGTCCCAGGTAACGTGGCTAGACAAGTCCGGTTGGTGCGTGCAGTTCAGCTGTCGGATGTGGTGGAGATGGCATGTATATGCCGACAATTGACGAGCGCGACGATCGATACAGTTATGGAAGATAGCAAGACGATATATATGGAGAAGCTAGTCGCCGATCTAGAGGAGCAAGTGGCATAGGTTCGAGTCAATACGAAGAAGGGGAGCAGGGGCTTCACGTGTGGGGAATTCAGTCATTATAGAAGAAATTGCTCGAGGAAACGACGACAAAGACCCTTTAAACATCAGTCTAATGCATCCTGGTTTCCATTAGTTCCCTAATTGGAAGTGATTCTGTTATGCGATTATTATTGCTTAAAACAAGGCCACAAACATGATATCGGTAGCCCATCGCGAACAATAAAAGCATTAGTAATTTTAAAAAGCTTCAGAGTTTACCACATATTTGAGTAACATGTAGACGGTTACGTCATACATCACTGAATCTATCAGTTGACAGCTAAATTCGACATGTAAAATGATATGTTTGGTGAAACCGATTATGTGTTGAACTATCTGATATGGAAAAATGATAGACAATGATTATACATTATTCAGGTCATTAAAAAATCAGTATAAGATTAGATTGTGGACGTTTTAGACTTATCTGTAATCAAATAGAATTTTCGTACTTATACGAAGTATATTTTAGTGCCATCATACTAAAAATGTCTCATAGCATGCTTAATAATAAGATTAACAACGTTATTTGGAATTTTCATCCCTAACAACAACTACTTATACGCAGTAATTAGGTAGATAACTAAATAGTTTTGTATGTGACAAGTACTGGGTTCGAATCTCAGGTTGAGTACCAACAATAAAATGAATGTACATTCAGCTGACAAGTCCTCATATAACAATACGGATGTAATGAATTCTACTATCCAATACAATTTAACTTCTATAAATCCTTGATATTCCTTTCTTATTATTTATTTATTTAGTTTTGATTGATCTGATTTATCAAATAAGAAACTAGGACATGTTCATGTAACTGACTGAAATATATTAACTATTTAAGCAATATACAATGAACATATGATTTTGTCGGAGATTACCTTCTCATCACACTACTCACTCTTTATAAGTAGTGTTTTTTTTCCCATAACACATTCATCTCATCAATAGTAATAAATAATATGTCACTTTCACTTGGATAAATGCCCATGAGGATAATTATTATCATAAGAATGTATTGAATATTAGAATCAAATCAAGCTATTTTAAACTCTACAGAATTTTGACAAACTGTATCTTTATATTACGTAATGAAAATGAATCAGGGAAATTAATAATAAAGTGAGGTTTCACATGATATACTTCAGGTTGTAATTTTTAAGCAACTATCATTATATCGAGTATAATATATAGAAGTTATGTAACACCTAACTACCATCGATGAGAAGACTAGACAGTACTTGTCTCGATTGTTATTTATCTTGATTCATTAATTTTAATTTATATCTGAAATTTTCGATAAGAATTCCTTGAAATATGCATTATTATGTGATTGTAGTTAGTCGACAGAGAACAATATGAGATCGCAGATTCGTGTCAGAAGACATTCATCGCAAAGGAAATTGATACTCTGATCTACTATACTCATAATCTAAGTAGTGATCACTTCCCTCCCACCTATTTGCATCACTAATAACCTTCAATAAGACTGAATAAATTACACCAGCTGCTTAGTCTATAGTGATATTCATCTAATCCTTAGTAATAATGAAATTCATACTAAATAAACAAGTAGTAGTAACTAATTTCATTTATAGTCCATAGACATCAGTTGAATTCAATTCTCTACAAGACTGTTGATTCATCATACGAACAAATGTCCACTAACATATAATCTTCTTACTACTCATTTCTTTTAATCATTTAATAATGAAATTTATCAGTTAATCAGTGGGCAGAGACCGATTTCATGCTCATTAAGTTCTTTATATTACAGTTTGAATACTATTACAACTCAGAGCTTTCCTTCGATAACTCTCAAATCACCATCTTAATATAAAATTTATATCATTTTTGCATAATTTTACAAAAATTTCCTCTGTGTATCTTCTACGGACTTCATTAATAGTAGTAGGATGAATTTGTATATTCCCATTGATTTGTTATAGACTGAAACTGCTCAGTCACTGTTGCTATATGTGCATCCTGAGCGGATTGCCTCGATATAGCGAATATTCACAAGTATCATTTAATTTGTATTATGACTGGCGCACGTCCTGGATTCCACTTGCCAGTTACAATACAAATTAAATTCATTAATAGTAGTAAATAAAAAACAAAGTAAGAAAATAATGCATTTTTTAAAATTTATTTCAGTACTTCCTAGAAACATATTTTTGGTAAATTATTTGTTTATTTAATATAAAAATGGTTGGAAACAAGTCAATTCACTTTTTCCTACGAATATTAATATTATTATGATGTAATTTACATCTCCCCCCCTCACCTCGTCTCTCACTTTCAAGCATACATATACTTTTCTTAACTTACTGTCCCCCTCCTCGCCTCCTTCCTCTCCTTCCTCTTTATACTGAAAATAGTAAATGAATACCACAAATAAGTATTAAACAAGTTCTGATTTGTTTTAAAAGACAATAAATTGAAAATATTCCATCTTATTAGTATTTTTTTCAAAGATTGAAAAAAAAATTACACTGAAATATTTTTTCCCATTCAATGTGTCAATTAAAGCTGAACATTGAACATTGAATTCTATGTGTAATTGTTAGAACCAGTTGAAAAACGTATTGTCATTAGAAAGACAATTGAAATGAACAATCACTTGTTCAGTAATAATAATAATAATAATAACAATTATTATTATTATTAATTTCTCTAAACGTTATAATTACGCCAGCCCCCTTCCCACCTCATCCACCTACTCATTAGGTTAAAACCGATGAAACAATAGTTGCTAAGTCAAACAAAATGCATGTAAAAGAAATTCAAGTGAATACAAATCCTGAGAACAATATATGTTATTTTATATTTTGAAAATACTGCTTTAAATTGTAAACCATGTAATATACCTTTCTTATGATTGAATTTTCTTACAAATGAATAATTACTATTATTATTATTATTATTATTATTATTATTATTATTATTATTATTATTATCATTAGTAATAGTAGTAGTAGTAGTAGTAGTAGTAGTATAGTAGTAGTAGTAGTAGCATTAGTAGTATTATTCAATGATTTATAATAAATTGTTTTAACAAGTTTACAGAACGACTATCAGTAAAGAATGCTGTAGGAATTATTTAATTCGAATTTTCACATAACAAACTAACCTCAGTTAGTTAATCACTAAAAGCTAGGAGAAGCTGTTTGAAAAATTCTTCCACAAAAATATGTATTGGTGATCATCATGAGGTATAAAACCTAAGACAACAGGATACCGACTCATTAACTAGAAGGTACAAAATTCGAACTCTGGTGAGGGTCTTGAATATCCACTGCTTAGAAGTAAAGTGCTAGGATGGAACGAATGTTAAACAATGCTTTATAGGTTTCGGGTTGAGAAACATTATGAATATATATGGAGCTTTCAACTTAGAAGACTGCAACATTATAAGATTTGATCACAAATATTCGACTATGGAAATGTTTATGTAAATTTGGTTATCTATTAATCATAAATAAAATCGAGCCTAAAGCATTTCAAAGAGAAGAGAGATTCGAATAGGGTATTTGTAAATGATGTTATAGGGGAATTGTAGCTACACAACTATTGAAAACTAGGAAGCACTGAACAGCTGTAGCACTGTAGCACACAAAGACATATGTGACTATAATTAGCACATAACCATCAAATACCAGGATACAGGTACATCCAGCCGATGAGTCCTGGATAGGACGAGACGCGCATCATGGATTCCACTTATCAGTCATAATCTAACTTAAAGATCAAATACTGGGTTAATATTCAATAAATAAATATTCTTAATTTCAGCCAGTTTGAAATGTTGTGTGACTAACTTTCACTGCCATTACAGGAAGGGACAATAACTTTACACTCAGCATCAATAAACTTTACAGATTGTATATTTTAAATTAACAGGATAAACATTAGAGATCTTATAGTGCAAATAGTCATGATACTTAACATTAAAAAGTACCATATAGTAATAAAACTTACCATTTTTCAGAAGAATGTACATATATACACCAGTAACATTAACTCCTAACCATCTTACCTAAGATCTGTCAACATAGATTTCGGTTGTCGTACAGACTCCAACAAGAAACTTGCCACCTACTGAAATAAATTGGATTCATGGTTATAAATTTTATTGTCCTATGGCATATCTTAGTTTGACTGTAGAGTAGTCTCCTTTCAATCTACTTCAATGTTAGTGAATACGTGAAGGTAGACAATGTTTGGGTTTGTATAACATTTAAATCCACTATCTCAATTCATTAGCGTTTATTGAGTTGCCAACCGATTCACCACTATAAATTGCATAGAAACAAAAACCATTTAATAAGAGAATTATAGACAATAAAAGTATTGATTCAATGCTTAACTTTAAGTCATATGAAGCTATAATATAACTTGGCAGTTAAAATGACATCTCTTCACTCTCCAAAAAAGATGACAGTAAGTTTGTTGGTCATTAAAGTCATCAAAGAAAAGATTTCAGTGCTACTGAATGAATTATCATGGAACGTTGAGCAGTTACTTTCAATTTGAAAATTAGTAAAATAACTTATGTGCATTGTGGTAATTGTATTAGTTTCATATAAATTCAACTGTTAAGATGTTTACGGTGTAAACTCTGGCTCATATCTTCATCAGTTGACATTAATTAAAACAATAAAAATTAGGAATATGGTCACTAGCACTTTTTGTCATTTCTATTGATAATTCATTCGATTTCATTAGAAGATTACAAGAATATTATGACTTAAAAGAAATGTACCTATGAACTTGCTTTTGTATAAGTAACCAAATCACTCTAAAATAATTAAGTGTTACAAATATTTAATGAATCAATCGAATGAAAGGAATACATACAACAAATGATTTGACATTAGTTGAAAAGACAATCAGTTGAAGTGAAATAACAAATTAAGACAATGAAGGATTTGATAATAAACAGGTGATTTAAAACTTATGAATACACTAGAATACTTACTTCTAGAAGAGGTAGGCACTAATGTTGTTGACAATGAACTCTTTACAGTTAAGTTAGTTGACCTATACAGAACACAGCAAAATGTATACACTGTAGCTTAAAATCTTGTGCACCATTTCAAATATCTTAAGTCTTTAATGAAAACTTGTTGAACACGTTTATATAAAAGAGTTTACGTAAGAGTATCTATGCAATGACCACTTTCACTCGTACGTTCCTCTTAGCAAAATAGTATTGTAAATATTAGTACGTGGCACATAATGTATGTTGTTACAAATTATAAAATCCAATTAATAGCGCATTTTCATGCACAATCAACTGTTGATCCTTTGTCAACACGGAATATACCAAGTAAGATAACCAACCTCTGAAAACTGATTAAAGTAACACTTTATTAACTACTCTGATGAAGTATATAATAAGTTGGTGTGTTTAATTTCAAAGCATTTGTATCTTTCAGTGGATTCGTTAAAGACTGAAACTAATCAATCTTCGTTACCATAGTACATCCATAGTGGATTACCTCGATATACAGTAGTTCACATGAATAAATTGAAATGTGGTTGACAAGTGAAATCCAAGATGCGCGTTTGTCATATTCATGACTCTCATCTCAGTGTTGATGTTTACACTGGGAGTCGTACTCCATAATACTAAGCCTCAAGTAGACTGAATCCGAATCATGAGGTGAACATCAATACAGAGATGCAAGCATATCCAGCCAAAGTGTTTCAGATAAGAGGAAACTCTTATTTTAGATTCCATTATCAGCCATATTTCAATTTAATTTAAACTTGATGTAATATTTACGAATTAAAAAGCTTTATACGGCAACTAACCAACAAAAACAACCCTGTTTTCTCTTACAGTATTACGTAACTTTCTCTTTATTTTTAATAGTTTTATTGTTAAACAGCGCAATAAGTATGCGAATAAATGATGAACTGGTTGATTTACCTGAGACTTATTTATCAGATTATGAACATGTACTGTCAAATCGACCAAGATTTATATATCGTAGTCCATTGATACGACCATATAGAACACCATTTTATCAAGATAATATAGAAAAGAAAAATCGTAAAATTGATCAAGCATTCTATTCATATTATGGTTAATGTAAGTTAAAAAATATATAATGTGATTTATATATTCATGAATCCATTCAATTAAATATGAGTTAAAAGATACCTAGTAAATCACAAAACAACTTTATTCAGCGAAAGGATCTCCCTTCAACGAATTCATTATCAAACTGCACAATCATATATATATATATATATATATATATATATATATATATACAAATTATAGGCCAATAAGCGATTGTATGAATTTTGACTAGTTGTCATGTGAAACCATTTTCAACTATCTTGTGTTTTATAACTAATGAAGGAGATCACAAAAAAAATGAAAATTGTGTAATCAATAACTATGATCTATTAATAATTGCCAGTAGTCACTAAAATTTACACTGAAACAAGAATACGATCAGTGGTTACAATTTTTCTGAACGTTCTAATTACTAGATTTATAAATCTGTCACATAAACCAGAAGACTTGCATCTCAATCTACTTTACATAGAAGTTACTCTAGTGATCCACAATTTGAAACGTCATTTGTGCATACAAAAGCCTGACCGTAGCTGCTACCTTTACGTAGTGGTCGGGCTTGCTATCGTAATGACCTAACTAATCTATATTGACCGGAACGCATGTTTATTTAGGTCCTAAAATGCCAAGAAGGTCTGTTGGAGAGCGATATGACTAAAGGCAGTAACCTAAGATCCTAGGGGGGAAGTTGTACTGCTGACTGCAGCGAGGTGTGACTGAAGTAAGATGTTTCCTTCGAAAAACCAGCATCTGCAGCGATGCTGCCTTCTCACTAAGGAAGGAAGGGGTTAGAAAAGGTAGACCTTAAAAATGTCACACCTCACCTTACTTCACGGATTTCCGTCTCCGTCAGTATGGCCTTCTAAAAAAAGGAGCTAACACTTCAAAAACTTTCCATAACAAAGTCGTGCGTGATCGGCCTCAAGTAGTTGTCCCTTGGGCTCTGCGATCGCCCTACCAGGCCACTATGACTAATACTAATCCAGTTTCCATTTTCGCTACCTCAAGAAGTAATATCTTTTCATGGTGTGGGCAGCCAGGAAGTGATAATTTCATTCTTAGCTTTAACAGCATACAAGATCATCTTGTTCGAGGTCAAATCCCACCATCGACTTCTAATAACTCTCTTTTCCCCATGTCCAATCCTTCTAGCATACAAAATCAATGGGAGTGATCGCTTTCTGTATCATGGCCTCAATTGAATACTCATATTATTTAATATAATTCACACATTTATTTGTACTTGTCTATTCTTTAATGTCTCATTTTCACCCACGATAACGTTTACCACTATTGTACAAATAATTAATACAATATTTTGTAATTGAGTTTAGCAAGGATTGTTGACTGTGAATTTACTATCACGAACTCGTCTAAATAAGACTACGATTGATCAACTGTAAACACTAGGCAGCTGTACAGAACTTCTCAACAGCGCGAACCGACAACCTTACCGGGAACCGAACCCAGTGACCATTCAGGTCTACGGCGAACGTAAGGCTATTGAGTCATCTTCCTACGGTTGGATATTTCTAATTCACTCTATTATTATTATTTATGTCATCTTATTATTAGTTATTCACATTTTCTCGATTTTTATCCACAAATATTCACTCTAATCTAAGGATAATTACAATTACTGTATCTCCATCCTATTGATAACACAATTTTCAAGTTTCATAACTCTTATCCCCCTCCCCGCTCCTTCCCACTCCTTCAATTATTAATTGACTATTTAAAACATCAGATAATTGAAAATGATTTGACATGACAACTAATCAAAATTCTTTTTCAGTTGCTCATTGACCTATAATTTATCACGTACACCACATATACACCAATGTCTGTTACTCCTTGTAGAGCATAAACCGCCGACCAGGATTCTCCAACCACCTCTGTCTTGGTATATATATATATATATATATATATATATATATATATATATATATATGCAGTTAGCTCATTTTTATGGATTTCAATAAAACAATAACGACAATTGATGCAGATTAAATGTATTTCTTTATTTCATTGGCTCTCATCAACTGTAACTTTTATTATAACATTCTAACATCTATTAAGCATAATGTCATCATAAGTATTAGTAAAAGAAAACAAATAATTTCATTGACATTAGATATCCATTCATTATGTACATCTGTTTCAGTATATGTGTAAGGTTATTTTAAGGATAAAAATTGAAGAACTTGGAGTGAGAGAGTATTGGACATTAGACGATTCGATGACTAAGTCACATAGATTCAAGGAAACTGAACGAATTAAGGTGGTTTGGGGAGATTAGTAATAGGTTTTTCAGTTGACGAATTCGTCACAAATTGATGTTGGTTGAATACTATTAGAAATCGAATAGCATTGTAAAGCTATTTTTTTCCTAGTATGCAACTTCTCATCAGTTCGCATCTTAGACTCTGCCTTAGAGGCTTCAGGTTGACTAACACATGACCTTCTACACAACTGTGCCGGTATCCAATGGTATAATTCCCACTTTCATCAATTCGTGATATAATGCTGCGAATCACGCATTGTCATCGAAACTGGATGAGTAAAAAGCTAGTATGACCAGAAGGATAGTTATTAGGGTGTGATAGACTGCATAACTTAATACCAGCAAAGAAAATAATAATAACTGGTGAGGCTTTAATTATAAATATAATGAGACGAGACAATGAATTAATTGGATTTTCTATGGTAGTGACTAATTGATAACTACCTCTTTTTTAACACATAAATTGAGTTTGAGTTATTTGATGATAACTGCTTTGAAGAATAATAATGAGTTCGAGTTTCTTTGTATATTGATTACTTTAAGGGACTCATTAGTGTCAACAGTATACTTGCAGTTACCAAATAAATGTTTAGCTGTTACACTGTCCAGCACTGTGATATCTTTCAATCTCACACTCAACAAAACATACTTGCAGATAACATCATAGTGTTCCTAGATGTACTATTTAAAATCTTTCAATGTCACACAGTAGCTATATAATGTACAAGTTGACGAATTATCTCAAACTAGGAATAAAATTAATGTCTAGTACATTTTGATTTAATGAAAATCTAACTTCAGTTAATTTAAATAATCAAACTATGTTAACTTAAGTTGTGATCAAGATCTAAGATTGTTCTAAGACAAAGATGTTATTCCTAGACATTCATTCATAATCACAATATGCTAATTATGCTATTTAGTTTTCTATTCATTATAGGATTATTGAATGAATTTACAATTCTGTATGAAGTATGATGAAAGTATTATAAAAACATTTGAATAATCATAATAAAAAAGAAATTGTTTCCTTTGGACAAAATATGTTTTTCCTGTAATTTTTGTTGTTGTTGTTGTTGTTTACTAAAACAATTTTGGCTTACATTAAATAATCATTGAGTTCTATACGTCAATCATTTGAAAAACAATGATTAAACTATCTTATTAGTTTAATTTGATATTATGAATTAGTCTGAATTAAACAACTATTGATCACTTGTAAACACCAGGTAGCTGTTTCATCCTAATATGGGACTCTTTAGCAGTACGTGTCCACGACCCCATCAGAAATCGAACACGAAACCCACTGGCTCTACAGTTAACGCTATGCCATTAGGCCACTGAATCAGCTCCCAATGTTTGATATTTCTAATTCGATCAGTTCGTGTCACATTCGCGCTACCTCATCTATTGTTATCAGCGGGTAATCGTATCACTCCAGTAGCATCATCTCAGCAGTATCATAAAGTTAGTCGCTAGTAAGCTGATTATTCTAATTGAACTGAACTAGTTTTTGGGGACTAATATTGAGTAGTGCAAAGAGCTAGGCTCCTACGGATAAATCTAGCGTTCGCATTTCTGAGAAGTCTCATACTAGGACGAAACATATATCTATTGCTCCCTGGTTCTTAATGATATCCTTTCAAGATCAATTTGTGACGAGTTCAATCAACTTAAAAACTTAATATCAATCTCCACAAACCACCTTAATTCAGTTAGATAGATAGATTAATCTACAACATTATCACATTAAGGAGATTTTATTCCTCATTAATATATCTGTGTGAAATCGTCGTTTAATTCGTTTCTTTCTTTTTTTTTCGGGACATAAAACTAATTATGTTTTGATATCAGGATTTTTCTAATACCATTAATAGTAATAACATCAATAATAATAATAATAATAATAATAATAATAATAATAATAATATTAATAATAATAATAATATTAATAATAATAATAATATTAATAATAATAATAATAATAATAATAATAATAATAATAATAATAATAATAATAGGGATAATAATAATTTGGTTTTTAAGGACATGTTTTGAAATTGTTAATTCAGTTAATTCATTTGTAAATATTTTATTTTCCACTTCATTATATGCTTCCTTTAAGTAGTATCTGTGAAATAGGTTTACTTTTATTCAGACAACTTGTTACATAATTCAAGTTGATTTTGATTTATTATTGTAATATACATTGAGTGATTATTAAGAGTGGTAATCATATTCGTTGTTAAGTTTGTCAAGTCCATAGGGATGATTGAATTTTATTAAACGAAATTCCAATTAGGATACTAGTTTAAGCAATACAATGTTCAGATAGATGAAGGTGATTGTCAGATAATCATTAACCTACATCCCATACTAGTTAGCATTCTTCAGTAAAGAATACTTATAATCTTCAGAAAGTCAACGCTTTATTTAAGACTTAACTGTAAGTCAGCCAGTTTCATATTTTCAGACTTAACCATAGAGTTTTCCTGGTTTTGACTAATCTTTTGCAATATTGAAATATTTATAGTAAATAGTAAGTAGATAGTGACTAGTCCAATGTTAATCTAGTTCTTAGTTTGTATAAATTTCTATGAAAAACAATTCCTATTTAGGCAATTAGAAAAAGATAGCGAAGACGAAGAAGTATTCCTTTTCAGATTAAAGAGAATTTCTTACTCCCCTTGTTTTTTCTAAAATTGATATCGATCAAGTTGAAACTAACCATTTGACATCATAATATAATCACCTGATATTGAGTTAACTAGATTCACGATCACCATACCAAACTAATCAACGAAATTCGATTAGTAATAGAAACTACACAAACATTACATTTAAGTTGGATTGTGACTGGCAAGTGCAATCCAGGACGCGCGTTTCGTCCTACTTGGGACTCACCGGATGGATTTACCTGCATCCCAATGTTGATGTTCACACTGGGATTCGAACTCAGTCCGCTTCTTGTCAAACGCCACCGCGTTCACCACTAGGCTACTGTATCCAGACAGTACATTTGTTGTTAATCACTGATGAATCAGTTTAGTGCTTACAAACTTATATAAACAATCCATGAATATACAATAAGAATCAATGATGAAACTATGCGTTTTACTCTTATCCAATGTTGAACATGATCATGATGGTTAAGACGATCTTCAAATAACAGAGATTTAAATCAAAGCACCATTCTGTTATCATGCGAGAAAATTTTAGTAGGTTGAAAGAATGCAAATTGGATGTGACTAGTCAATATTTGCACGTCTGCCTTATGCCCACTTGGTCCTAAACTGAAATAAGAAAAACACAAGACGATAGACCAACCAAACACAATCGAATCGATTTGTATTTCAATCATGCTTTTATATATACACAAAATCACACCACACATCGAACCAATTAGAAAACTAACGCTAATACACAACTAAGGAAATAGTGGTAGTGAATTGGGACAAATTGTGCACAACTAATTAACTGTAGTCCATAATAAGAGAATATATGATCACACCAAATGCGCTAAACGGAAGGATGGGGTAAGAGGAACGTAACATTAATAGAAATGTAATGTTTACACTACTGACGACCAGAATAAATGAATTAGTTCTCTAAAACACAGTTCTAGAAGTTTCTCACTCTTCTTTGGCGGTCCGACATAACACATCGATTGTGAGACAATGTCATGATTAATGCGTTAGACAATCAGTGAATGGTTATAATATGATCAATTAGCATTTGTACAAAATTAAAACATTAAATAATCTACCTAAAAATACTCACATACTTAGAAGATTTTAATTTCAAACGTTGCGCGACTTTAATTTCAAGCCCCTCTTCAATGAATGAACAACCGATTCAAGTATTTTTCTAAGGTCTGTTTGAACATGGATAAGGAAATCCTCCGTCTCAGATAAGTCAAATAGCCTTCCATTCTATTTAATAATTCGATTAGTTGTTCAATAAGAATGCGAACTAGACTAAATTGGGAAACATAAGAAATTCAATTCTCAATTTTTTAGTAGATTGTAATTACAATGTTGATTTATCTACTCAATATTTCGTGTATTTATGACAAGACATCATTCAAGCAACTACTCAAAACTAGAAAGCATTGAATAGCTATTTCTTCTTAGTAACAAATAAAGTAACTGTACCTCATTTATCAGAATTACCACTTTAGTACTCGTTGAAAATTGCCCCAATGATAACTTAAGCTGGAGACCATTGTATTGACATTCAATGGTCTATATTACTAACTTCATTCATCTACTAGGCCAAACCGTTGGAATTCGACTATGTTAGATATAATATAGATATTATAAATGTCTACGTATAAAGTCGCTTATTAGAAAAAATTGATTGAAAGTGAGAATGCGAACCTCTGGATATCAACTCGATGGTCTAAAGTTTAAACGCCCACTGAAGAGCCGAAATGTTCTAGTTTTCATAACTGATACTGACGAAAATGCGTATTTTTAAGGATGAGAATTAAATACCCATTCAATGCTTCCTGATTTGCTACGTTTGTTTAAATGATCTTCATCCGTGACATGAAAACTTTAAATTCAACTACCGGAAAATAACAATTGTTTGAAATTACTGAGTCCCCATGGTAACAGTTTGTTTTATATGCAGCTTTTCAATCTCATCATTTTAGTGTACTCAGACTGATATATGCTGTAACAAGTAGTTTATCTCATTACTAGTGACCGCGTTTTGAATACTATAACTTACATTGTTTTCAGATGCATAGGTAAACATTTTACATTGTACAGGTTGTATATCAATAATTAATTAAATGTACATTGTGATGTTGACATTCTAATACAAGGTGTAATTGAACTTGAATACAGTAATATACGAACATTTTAACCTTCGGTCTAACTGATTTGATTGTTTTGTTAGATTAACGATCATACAATTTACTTGACGTTATGATAAATCTGTTGGTAAAAGAACTCTTACAATTTTATTACTGAAACACAATTTCAAAGACAAAATTGTCATCTACAAGACTTTACAATCCAATCTGTTGAATGTGTTCGATAACAATAACAATTTAAAGAAGAAAACTGATTGAATTCAGTAGTTTGATTCATAAAAATATACTACTTATGAATTACATTTAATACCTTACTGTATCACATAACCAAAATAAGACAATTGAAATCTCTGCTTAACACTTAAAATCTGTCAAATTAATGAACACATTAACATGGTAACTCCCTATAAATTGTTTAATACGTAAAGCTTTACTTCAGGGTTCTATACATTTGACTATTTTCAACCGAGTCAATAGAGCTTTAATAAACTTATTACATAATTTTATTTGGATAAAATCAGCTCAATAGAAGCTAATAATGCAAATTCTCATTAAAATACATCGTAAAGATTGATAAGTTTAAAGTTTCACATCATCTTATCAACTTCGAAGTAAATAGTCTCCATAAGATTATGGAATAACTAGTGACTTACATAAGCAGTTTGCATAATTCTAGTACTAGTAAGATTGTCTACATCGACAGTAATACAAATCGGACCAACAGTTATTGATGATGGTAGAGAATTTAAGCTTTCACCTTGGGACTTGAATATGTATTTGTAGGAGAATAGTAAGTACAACTGAGGAATTCCATACATAGATGAAAAACTGACAAGTCACTCCATGATGTTAAACTTAGTAACAATTGAAAATCTGACAGAAATACGAATGAATATTATGGAAAGTACTTCTTTTTACTGGTTACTCAAATATCGACACCAACTTCATTTTGTAATTATTATAATTATACACTCACAAATACTATGATATTTGATCTCTGGGGATAGTCATCACAAAATCACATATGATCTAGTTTTGATTAATACCAATATTAGTATATATGGCTTACTTACAAACTTCTGAGGAATTGATGCTTCCGCGTCACTAAATTTCACAGTGTGAATCGTTACTAATATGCTATTCGTTCAATAAAGACTGTTGGTACTTCTTGCCAACTAGTTCCAGTTAACATTACTCCAAGATTTGGAATTTACTACCGAGTATTTCTACCTACCTGATATCAAAGTATAGTTCATGCAATCACCAGTTAGTTAAACTAGCTGTCACAATACAAATTCACTTATAGAATTCGAACGGCATTAGAGAACTAGACAATTGCGATGTTGGTCATTACTCTACGATCAACCAGTCACAAGTGATATGATAATAACCTGTAACTTTAGACAAGCACAAATGTTGAGAATTTATTAAACTTCATTTATGTTACACTGAACAATGAAATTATAACTTTGTTGGATGCGCCCTAACAATCTGGTTCATTAGATTTAATTTAACGGATTGTCATAGATGACATAACTATTAAAAACCACGAAGCACCGGATAGATATGAGGTCCTAGTGTGGGACTCAGTAGTGCATATCCACGACTTCCCTCAGAGAGTGGAGTCGAGAACGTCGGTTTTTGTGACAAACGTTTAACTGTTAGACCTCAGAGCAGGGTTCAAACAGTTGGTATTTCCAAGTTCATTCAATTTGCGATATGTTTGTGCAGTCTCACCCATTATTCTAAAATAAAGCCGAAGACCTGTCCAGTGCATCCTGCTCTCATCCAGATTTCGAATCCAACAGTCAATACAACACCTAATTATATATTGGTTGTTATATATTGAATAAATGGTCCAATCACAATGTAATAAAAATACCAATCTTGGTAATACCAATCAGTGCACGAACATGTCTGCACATGACTACCAGTCCCCAAGCTAGAATGAAGAATAAAGTATACCCAAACCAACCACGAACAGTCAGATTAAATTCGACGCATCTATTTGTACACATTCAAAATCTGACAATGCAGCTCACCAACTGGAAGAATAACATTTATACGAAAGCTGAAACGGCAATGACTAGGGACTGGGGGAGGGTACAGATACATGATTATTAGATTCTGGTTCCTGAATGATAAATGACATTATAATAGTTATTGAGTCTAATGGGAAGTTCGGGTGACGGGAACATGACAATAAGAGTGATAAAATAATCGATATACATATACTGAATGTAAATGAACAGTCAGTTTCAAAAACAGTTCAGAAAGTTGGTTGCCCTTTATGAATCACTCGATATAACACTGGCTATTACACTTTAAAAAATGAAGATAGTATTATTGCAAATCATTATTACTTTCCTAAAAACAGTAAATGCAAGGGTTTCTTCGAAATATCGATTAGATTTATAAGTAAACTGGCTAAATTCCTCAATTTGTATGTGACTACCATTTTTGAAATTATAAATTGACACTTATGGATTACTTGAGCAACGTTGTGATGAGTTAACAAATAAGACTGCTAGTTAAGCACACATTCCATTTTACAGTGAATGATCTGTATCTTCTATAACCTGCAAGCATTCATTTTCCTGAATAAATTCTTATTGTCTTATTGTTATCCAATCATAAACATCAGTGTAAGATGACACATATTGACATCTGACCAGATTACCACACTACTTTCGCAAAGTAAGGTGAAAAAAAGCCTAGAAGTAGTGGTTATAATATGATCACAACAGAGATTACATAAAGAGAATATCATTCGAGTTTAACTAATAAATCTCCAGACAGAAAAATATAAAAACATTTCAATGATCAGAATCCAATCCAGTTAATACATGTAGACTGGTATGACCTATTTTAGGTCGAATCACTGAATGTTTGATACCTTTCGGTAAAGGAAACAAACGAAGGTAACTAAGTAGCTCTAATTGTACTATCACAAAATGATTACATTAACTGATGACATGTTTTGCTCTAGCTGCTTTCGGCTTCTTTGCGATCTACTACTACCATAGTCAAATCGCATATCGACGTGGGTTATGAATAAGCAAACGTAATACACGATCAAATCACTCCATTCAGTTGATAATCTTGTCAAATGATTAACTTAATTTTCTCAGTAGTCTGCATTTAACTTCGATAGGGCTCACTAAGCAGTCACAATAAACATGACAGGAACTTCATAGGAACCTATAATCAAATACTAGTAGCCTCCAAATGTCTTCAACCTTTAAAGGCCACGTTTTACAACCAAACAGTGAGACAAAGTGGACTTCTGTGATTTATTTATGTCTATTAATCAACAGAACATATCATTTACACCATAGGTAAATGCAAAACGAGCTTTCTGAATCCTTTCAAAATTTCTTCCCATGCCAACTCTAAACATGCTTATTGTTGCATTCAAAATTTTGTTTTTAAGTTTGTTATGTTTTAAGAAAGAAACCTATTCTACTGACTAATAGTTTTAACTTTGATCGCACTTCATACGAAGGGATCATACTAAGTCAGTGGTCAGGAATTATGACGTGTCATATTACCTAATAACATTCTTCTAGCAATCGACAATAAAATCATTTTGTAACAAACCAAGACTCATGTAAACTCATTCATAGCAGTGAATTATATCTTGATACAGGAATTAATACAAAACAACTTAAGAACAGTGGTGGAAAAGATTCGTAGCTCAGGCGAATGGCTTTGATTATATTGTGTTCTCAGATCTGGATGGTTTAATTGAGGAAAGTTCACACTTCTATCAAAAATGTGCTCTGATGAAGACAAGTGCTCAATTAAAAAAAACAACTAAATTAGTTTGCTATAGGTAAACAGTAACAACCTTGGAAACCGGGTGAAAAATTAACTTATGAAGTGAATATTTAGTAAATAAAATCATTTAACTTCAGTAAAAATGATTTATAACTTGTAGGAGGAAATTCATTAATGAAAATAACAAATAAATACTTAGTTAACTTGGAATCTCACATTCCAAACAGAAACAGTGGGCGTTGGAATGTAGCTGCTAGGTAGGATCTATTATGTTTGATTCGTCCTATTTGGGACTTCTCATCGGTATATACTTTTATACTAACGTGAATATTCACACCGAAACTTGAACTCAGTTCATATCGATCTATCGCCACCAATTCCACCACTAAGTAATAAATCCAGACGACCGTACTGGTACGATGAGTATGTATTTATAATGTGAAAGTACTATTATCTTCTCGTTGCTATTGTTAGAGATTGAAATTGATTAATCACTGTTGTCATAGTGCATCCCGAAAAGATCGTCTTGATACAGTGACAGCTCAGAAGTATGATCGAGGCTATCAAATTGCTTACTCAAATGACTATTCTCAAACAAGATAAAGTGTGCATTCTGAATCCTACTTACCAGCTGAAATCCAACTTAAATCATACTTCTGAACTAATGTCAAATCAAGGCAATCCGCTTACGAAATACAAATGATAACAACAACTCATCAATTCCAATCAATAACAACAAGAAGAAAGTATAAATACTTTAAAATTATAGTAACAGCAATCATTAACAGAAGTATGCATAAATCACTTGATACATATCCAACGATGACTAGTATTGAAATGAATTCCTTAAATTCTATAACTGAAGTTCTCAACCGTTTTGGTTATATAACGAGAAAAATTCCTATTCAGACATTTCCGAACAGACTGAAGGGAAAGATGGAATATTTTTTAAATTAGTTTTTCATCAAAGCCCTACACTAATGAAAGAAGTTAGTGTAGTGAGTCATTTAGTAGTGTTATTATTATTATCATCACGACTTGATACTTTTCAGAACTTCAAACTTTTTGCCTCTTAATTGCCACTTAACTCATATGTAACAGTCTTGATCAGGCGTGCAATGACTACGTCAATTTTACCAGTAGGTATTATATAATCGACAATGTGCCAATCCATTCGTTTACTATCTTATCAATTTAATATCACTAACTTGATCTGAATTAAACAACCGATGATAACTGGTAAGCAATGAACAGCTGTTTCGTCCTAACATGCGACTCTTCAACCGTGTGGACCATGAACCCAAAACTCCAGGTTTCTCTGTGAACGTGTAACTAGTAAATCACTAAGCCGGCTTCGAACAGTTAATATTTCTAACTCAGTCGCGATATTTTTTCGCGGACTCATACACTACCATATGTTCGTAGTCGCCTCAAACTCGAAGTGGTTGAAACAAACTGATTACGTTTGCTTACAAGAATTCCAGGAATTACTTCAAGATGTTAGTCACTAGTGAGCTGATATTGATTGTAATTAAGTAATATGGAGATTGCTGAATGTTAATCTAATAGCTGTCTAGTGATTCCTCATGGACAATAGTTGTATCATTCAGGTCAGTTCGTGATAACAAATCAACATTCAACAGTCTCCGTAACACCCAATTACCATTTTTACACTATCAAAAACTACAATTACAGCATTCGCCTACATGTTTTAATTGTTTTGTTGATTAGTTGCAATTATTTTAGAAACACCTTTGAACTTGCAAAATTATAATTAAATACATCACTAATTGAACTGTGGTAGTTTTATGGTGAGTGGTATTAAGGTCACTTGATTAGTTTCGTCACAGACTGATGTTGATAGGGTACCATTAAAACACAGAAAGCACCAAACAGCTATTTTGTTCTAGTATGAGACTATTCAGAAGTTCACACCATCAATTTTACCATGGGAGTCGAACCCACAAACTAATTGAAGTGAGAATTCTACCATTAGACAGCCTCTTGTGGTATATAGTGTTAGGGGTTTATCAAACTAAAAGCTCACGGTTTGATTTCTCTGGCGAAATCGAGGGTATGCACTATCGAAGAATTCCATTCTAGAACAAAATTGCTGTCTAATGTTCCTTGATTTTCAATGATACCTTATCAACATCAATCGGTGACGAATCAAATTATTTAAACTTAATACCAGTTTCCATAACACCAGCTCAATTCAGTTATAATAATCAACTCATAAGTGAATAACTCCAGGTCGTTCTTAAAGTTCTAGTGAGAAGTCATGAATGGTGGAATTTCAAACTTGTTGGGAGTAAGAGATCTATGACAATGACTTGAACTTCGCGCTAAACGACAAATTAATAGAAGTGAAAATCATACACCGCCAATTGTTTGGTAATGATTTTATAACTATTGAAAATTATTTATACGCATTAATTAGTCTAGAGCTTTAATGAAACACTAACCGAAAATAAAAATCTCTTCACTTCCTTCATTTTGGTTGTAAAACAGGTATCATCAATAACTTAGTTAACATAGAGATTATGGTAGCATTAGGTTATATATTGACATGATTGAAAAATATGTCCTCTATTCACTGAAGGAACTGAAGAGTTCAACTTCGATTTCTTTAAAGTCATCCTTACTAACACTTGTGGAACATTTAGAATGCATCAAATACATTTCTAATGATTCTCAGTTGATTCTATTACAATTTTATAATTCATTTTAACTGAAATAATAGACCTACATGTAGGACAATATACAATTTTTATATTGCACACAACTAAGTACTTAGCATATACAATCAATTAAGTGAAGTAAACATTTACTGAAATTCAATTTATTCCATTAAATTCAATTACATTAAGATACTTCAGTTATTAATCAAATAAGTACATAGTAACAGTTAATGAAATAAAATAATGAAAGTCCAATTTAACAAAAACACTTTCAGTAATAAAACAATCTTAATATTTAGAATGTAATAAAATAACTTAGATGAATTGATTTGTAACTACCATCACAATCGATAAGTTATGTCGGACCACCAAAGAAGAGTGAGAAACTTCTAGAACTGTGTTTTAGAGAACTAATTCATTTATTCTGGTCGTCAGTAGTGTAAACATTACATTTCTATTAATGTTACGTTCCTCTTACCCCATCCTTCCGTTTAGCGCATTTGGTGTGATCATATATTCTCTTATTATGGACTACAGTTAATTAGTTGTGCACAATTTGTATTAGCGTTAGTTTTCTAATTGGTTCGATGTGTGCTGTGAATTTGTGTATATATGAAGGCATGATTGAAATACAAATCGATTTGATTCTATTTGGTTGGTCTATCGTCTTGTGTTCTTCATATTTCAGTTTAGGACCAAGTGGGCATAAGGCAGACGTGCAAATATTGACTAGTCACATCCAATTTGCATTCTATCAACCAATCAAAATTTCTCCGGGCATAAAAGATCTTTAAATGTTTTAATTGTCTACTTAATGCATTTACTAGTGAATTGTACAGATAGTTTCTTTACTATGTTCTTCAGCAATACTGTATCAGTTAATAGTGTATTATGTAGGTAGAATATAAATCTTATAATATTTAGCATTTTTCAACAAGGTATACGTGCAACTTTAAGCAAACCGTCCCACTCTGAAAGATTCGAACCTGTTTTACTTAGTTTTACAATCTACTGTCGTAACATAAATCAAAGTTGTAACTGCTAACAATCCTAGTGTTGCAATGTGTTTTATGTCATGATTACAGGATTATCGAACTCATAACTAAAAATAAGGTAAAAGTAAAATCAATAAATGAATAATCTTTGTTCAAATGTAGAATATCTTTAATATAACAAATTGATTCACAAACCAGCTAAGAATAAATGTAGTACTCAAGAAGTGGAAATCTATACATTCTTAAACTGAATATACTAAAGAATGCAACAACTAAACCAGACAAAGCAAATAATATCTTCAAGGTAAATTCCTTCAAGTAGTGTTCTTCAGTGCTGCCTACTACCCTCCTTCACCCCATTTTTGTAAAATTTTCAATAAATAACTATCGTTGCCTGAATTCTTAGGAATTGATCTCACTACTGGGAGGTCCACTAGTTGACTTAGAACGTACGAATGATATAGTCCTGTTTGATGAAGGCGCTGAAAACATGCAGAGCCTTTTGATAGAATCAAGCAGAAATGTAAATATGTTCGGGATTCACTTCATCTTCCTCTAAGTAAAAATTATTTCGTCAGGTTTGATCTGCGTCAACACCTGAAGTAAAGGTATGAAGTCAAGTAATTGGACGCGTTAACTACTTCACTTATCTTGGAAAGCTTATCACCCCTGATGGATTAGTGTCTAACGAAAACTATGCACGAATTCAAAAAAATCGTTTGGAACTTTGTAAGCCTACGTCACCTGTTGAATAGACGAGATATCCGTTCGGCTACAAAAGGACGAGTATACCGCGCAGCACATCACTTTTTTTTACTGTATGGAACAGGATTGTGGTCATTATGAGTTGATGATAAACGTAAGTTATGATTATTTTATCATTACCGTCTTTGAAACATCACTCGCGTTTCATGGGATCACTGGATAAGTAATAATTAGGTTAGAAGTCAGGTATTAGAGAAAAATGATAAATCATTGATATGTTACATAGGCCTAACCACCAACTACGTGTACGCGCGAGGTTGACTAATGTTGGAGTAGGATGGAAGAAAGTTAGAGGCGGCCAAACCAAAACATGGTATTAATCCACGAAGTTACTGACTGCTGGTCTCAGTCATATTCGTAGGTGCGGGCTGTATGGTTGAGGTCAGTGCAAATGTCGTAACCGATGTTTGACGACTCTAGGCAATATTGCTTTAAGTCGGTTACAGTGAAGCATATATGTTCACACTTTGTCCTCACTCAAATCATCAACGTAAAATTATTTCATACCTTTCCATAGACTCTTATAACTCTTCTAAAAAGCACAAGTAATACAAGTGTATTGGAAGCGTTCAGAATTATTAAAAAGTAATAATTAACAGTATTATTACTGCATTTTGCAGAGGCAATCACAATAGAACGTTTTAGATTGGATCTATGTGCACAGAAGGAATAGTACAATACGTTTTTCTTTGCCTCAGTTAATATAATAAAGAAAAATATTTGTTCTTTAACATGGCCATTCGATGTTCACAAATCAAATTAAGTTTTGTCCGAAATTGTAGAGAGTAATTATGCTAATTTGTTAAGATTACGCAATACCATCTTAATCCAATTGCAAAAATCAGCTCCCCATTGACCAACTTCAGGATATTCCTCGAGTTCTAGAGGGAAGTCGCAACTGGTGGAGTTTAAACTTGCTAGAAATGAGACAGCCGTCACCAATG
Organism: Schistosoma japonicum; assembly: GCA_025215515.1. NCBI lineage: Eukaryota > Metazoa > Platyhelminthes > Trematoda > Strigeidida > Schistosomatidae > Schistosoma > Schistosoma japonicum. The sequence goes on from CM046061.1 coordinate 80,323,985, forward strand.
ACTATGGATGATCATCGCGTTATATTACAAGTTAATAGAATTTGCGATTCTACCATTAGACGTTTTCTTTCCTAGTATCTGTGAGACCTGACGACCATGAGTTAAACTCCCCTGGTTGAACTGACAGTACGAACTCCTGGGAAGTTCCATACTAGAACTAAACAGTTTTTCAGTGATTTCTGGTTCTAAGTGGTGCTTAGCTAATATCAATCTGTGACAAATACAAACAATTAAACTTATTAACTAACGCTAAAACAACCTTATCGATTTGTTGCTACACAAGTTAAGAAGCAAGAGCTCTGTATACTAAAGAAATACATTCAACGTTTCTCTTGCTGTAGGTAATCCAAGATCCAATAAGTTAATATTCTTCTTATTTATACGATGACTTGATTGAAGGTTGGCGGGGGAGGTTGGAAGTATGCATACACTAACGTCTCTTTTCGCATAATTCTTAAGCTTATCTTATCCAAAATTTATTTAAAATACAAAATTCAGTAAAATAAACTAAACTGATTCATTCATTGCTTGGTAATTAAAATCTAAAATATTACTTAAATATGCATTTATTAGTAGTCTTGTAAATGTAATCTTAATTAATAGGTTAAGTATACAGTTAAGTTTGTTAATAAAATGAATTCAATTGTTATTCATTATGTTATTTTAACTAATTTTAATAAATGATCATAACATTACTTATGTACATTCATATTATGCAAGTTTGTAACGTGCATGAATAGATCTGTCAAGAAACGAGCTTATACCATTTGAAAACATTAATGTTACATCATGTGACTACAGGTACCAATGAATATTATTCACTGATACTAAAGTTTTGTAATTCTAAACCAATAAGTTACTAAGATATTAAAGATTAACTATTATCAATTACGTAATTATATAGTATGGTTAATAGAATTCTAAAGAAACAGTATAAAATTGTTTTATCATTATTTCAAATATTTGTTACTTTATATATAACATGAAACTAATCATTGTTACATTTCTACTGTTGATCACTTCTACATGGATCTGTTCAGGTAAGAGAATGTTCATTATCTTGTTAGTTTAATATTTTATTAGAAAATTTACTCATTAACTTAGAATATATAGATAACATATTGTTCTGTTTATTAAAAACGTTGATATTCTAGTCTTCTAGTTGACTTATGAAACAAGATGAACATATTCAGAATGTATTTCATTGAGTCTAAATGTAAGATGTTGATAGAGAGTGAAGTAATTCAGTAAGTCTACCACTTCACTAATCTCGAAAGTTTTATCAATACCGATAAGTTAATAACTGACAATAAACTATCTTAACATTTGCTATTTTGTAACCTGTAATACAAATAAGACACCTATCTATATCAAAAACAAAGACGTTTGAACGAAGAATATTCATCTTTTCGATAAATGCTCATCAGCTTCTACATTTATTGGTTCAAAATTATTAGTCACAAGAATAGCCAGTTCTGAGTCAAGTAAAACATTATTTAGATATCAAGGAGAATTGGATAATTGGAAGTTTTTCTCATCGAGTTCATCATAAAATATGAATGTTAATGTTGAAATAATAACCATCATTATGTGACTTGTGAAACGTAAACAACAATTGAGATAAACAAGATTACTTTTAATCAAATACGTGTATATAGGCATCGCATCTCTGTATATGGGTGACAAAGGAGATGGGGGGGGTGATAGCAAAATACGATTAGATCAAGTGTTTGTAGACAAAGGTCAAATCCTACTTAAAATGAAACCGAATGGGTAAGAGTTTGTCAAATGGAGTGAATGATAATCAAAATTCGTCAAATAGTAACAATAACAATAATAGACATAATTACAATCGGTTGACGAAGAAACGGAAGCATTGCATAAAACTCTGAGGGAGAATGGCTACCCTATAAAGTTTATAAATAAACATGCCATCTCGAAAGCATATAGGAAGATGATTTAGACCGTAGAAAGAAAGCCGATTTTTCTAACACTAGCATACAGAGGGGACGCGCCCAGCGAAATGCTAACGTTGAGGTTACGCAGCTCCATTCGGAAAACTGTTTACGCTGGAAAACTGCAACTGGTGTTTACTACGCGCCCCATGGTGATACCGAGAATTAAGGATAAATTACCTAAGCTTGTCACTTTATTTTGTATCTATCAGTTCGACTGCTCCTGTAGAGTAAGTTACATTGGCAGATGCTCAAGGAATTTATTCCTCCGTGCTCGGGAGCACCTTTCGGTGTGGTTAACCAAAGGAGTTGTCAGAAGTATCAATAGTTCAATACTAGCTCACCTAATTCAAACAGGTCATGTGGCTAGAATAAATCAGTCATTCAGAATAATATTTTGCGTAAACAGTTATCTGCCAAGATCGGTTAAACTCAAAGTCCTTAAAACAGCAGAGGCGATAGCTATATGAGTCAAGAAGCCAGACCTGTGCATACAGAAGAAGTACGTTCAACCTCTTCTCCTGCCATGGCCGACGCATGATCCACTAAACCAATCTCCACCTTAATCATGCGACTATTTAATCTGATTAATGCATATGTATTCTCCCTCTGAATGTGTCTTTCCACATTATTATTATTATTATTATTATTATTATTATTATTATTATTATTATTTATCAAAGTACACAGAATGAATTTGAATATCACATTTTAAGATCAAACAAATGAACTGATTGTAATTATGTCTATTATTGTTATTGTTACTATTTGACGAATTTTGATTATCATTCACTCCATTTGACAAACTCTTACCCATTCGGTTTCATTTTAAGTAGGATTTGACCTTTGTCTACAAACACTTGATCTAATCGTATTTTGCTATCACCCCCCCCATCTCCTTTGTCACCCATATACAGAGATGCGATGCCTATATACACGTATTTGATTAAAAGTAATCTTGTTTATCTCAATTGTTGTTTACGTTTCACAAGTCACATAATGATGGTTATTATTTCAACATTAACATTCATATAATTTGTATTGTGACTGGCAAGTGGAATCCAGGACGCGCGTTTCGTCCTATTTGGGACTCATCGGCTGGATGTACCTGCATCCCAATGTTGATGTTCACAGTGGAATTCGAACTCAGTCCGGTTCGTGTCATACGCCACCGCGTACACCACTAGACTACTGAGTCCAGACAGTCACGTTTGTGCAATGGGCGAATTGGTAGTAGAATGAATTTGTATATTCCCATTGATTTGTTATAGACTGAAGCTGGTCAGTCACTGTTGCTATATGTGAACATCAACATTGGGATGCAGGTACATCCAGCCGATGAGTCCCAAATAGGACGAAACGCGCGTCCTGGATTCCACTTGCCAGTCACAATACAAATTAAATGATATTTCTGAATAATCGCTATATCGAGGCGATCCGCACAGGATGCACATATAGCAACAGTGACTGACCAGCTTCAGTCTATAACAAATCAATGGGAATATACAAATTCATTCTATTAACATTCATATTTTATAATGAACTCGATGAGAAAAACTTCCAATTATCCAATTCTCCTTGATATCTAAATAATGTTTTACTTGACTCAGAACTGGCTATTCTTGTGACTAATAATTTTGAACTAATAAATGCAGAACCTATCTTTATACAGAATAATGAGTATGCAATCAACATTATAGATTAAAATGTGGTTACTTAATAAAATGTTACTTCTACGGGCAATCGCATTACAAAATTCATCTTATCAATGTTAATCAAGCAATCGGATCATGCTCTTGAAGTCTATTTCAATATTGAATGTCATCTATCAGAAGTTTTACAGAGCTGAACAGATTGACTATGAAATAATTCACTTTGAAATGTAACTGATAATAACGTTTAGAAAGACAATCATTAAACTATCAAGCCTAATTAACGTGACACCTCTACAATCTTCGTCTTCCGATGCAAACCTCCGTAATCTCAATCCTAAATCTCCTTCTACTCATATATCCAAGATTAATAAAATAATTATATCAACTGTCTAGTATCATAAATGAAATTCAGTGTCGCTGGATATACGTCCATGAGATATTTCTGCCTTTAACTAACCCTAAATTTACTATGTCCATGTTTTACTTAAATATTTTATCACTTGATTGATGGAATTAGATCATTACTGAGGATCCAACAAACATTACATTTGTCATTACTATACACATCTCATTCCTATTGATCAAGGAGGAGAGATGTAGTCTAGATTCATATAGCTAAATAGTAATGTTTTATACAGTAGAATTAGACGGTGTGAGTCCTAGTAAACTGTGAAGCGTCAGCTCCTTCAAGATTGTAAGCATGCCTTTACAAAGTATACAAACCATTTAAAAACTTAGATCAAGAAGAGTTACCTGACAACTACTTACAGCCGACAAACACTATTACTGTACTATCTAACGTAGTACTGACTTCATATGGTTTAAATTGTAAGAGACAATTAAATTATCAAACTATTGAAATCAAAATTTATAAGTCCTTAAAGAAACATTAACATTATGAATAAATGGATGCTTTCATTGCTTAGCTATATGCGAAATAGTGTTGAGATATTCACGTAGATGACAACCAATCGATCCAGTAATTTCATATAATCACCAAGAAGACTAATGACCTCATCGTAATTAATTGACGTACTCATTCAATTATCTTTACTGTAAAAAATATACTGCACTTCAATAGATATTTTTAATATAGTTAATTGAAATAAGCGTAAATGCTAGGTATGTTAGTCAGTCAGTCAGTTACAACGTAGAACTTTGTACATGCGTACATCAGTTCAAGTTGCCACGCCTCAATTAGCAGATAAAGATTAAATTGTCGGACCAAATCCAAGAGTAGGGGAAGGTAGTAACAGAGTAAGTACTAATGGAAAGGCATAGAGATCAGAGATGAGATTTGAGATAAAAAGTGATTCAGTAAAGAGAAAATTATAATAAGCTCAAAAATTAGAATTTGGAGGAAGACAAGGAGTGGATGCACCTGCGCCATTGCAATCGATTGTGAGCCATATCACCTAAAGTCTCTAACCATTTGTTCCGATCATCGTGTGGGCCCCAACCAGGTAGTCTATATCTATTAACATGGCTCAACCCAATTGTCAATGACTTCATGGACTAGTGCCATGTTTTTGTTTGGCCACCTCTAGCTTTCTTCCAGCCTACTCCTACAACAGACAACATTGCTCGTTTCGGTAGACGGTGGTCAGGCATACGCAACACATGTCCTAACCACCTCAGCCGGTGAAGATTCACTACTTTATCAATAGGCTTACGGATGCTAGTTATGTAATCAAAACAAAATGTAAATGCTTCCACAAACCAACTGAATTCATTAACATAATGAATGAGGCAAGTTCAGATAGTCTGTCACTATTTCCTGTTCCAATAATAGTGTAACTAAAGAATGCAGTATAAAATTAGGTTAAACTATTTTACCGAGTTGTTTCTTCTTCAGTGTATCATAAATCCACCAGAATTATCTCCTAGAGACTAAACTTTTAAGAAAGTAGGTCACTAAGAAATTCCTAGTTGAACTGACTTGATCTTTGGTTGAATGATATGCTTGTTTTCAAATCGTAATGGATATGAGTACATGTCAGGTAGATTTCCAATGAAAATTAACCCTTCTTATATGGCATTTTCACGTTTTCTGCTGCAATGCTCAAAACTTCCTGAATATTATCAATCAACGTCTGTTACCTTCCGTGGAGCATATGCCTCCAACCGACATTCTCCAAATAAATTTACCCTGGGCTTTCATTTTTAGTTCTCCCCAAGTGCTACTCATTTATTTCATATCTGCTTCCAATTCCAGGCGAAATGTATTTTTTCGTCTCCCTCTTTTCACTCGGCCTTGAGCATTTTAATTAAATGCTTATCTTGTGACGCAATTTGATGATTTACTCAATGTATGTCCTATCCACCTCCAGCGTCTTCTTCTACTTTCTTCCTCAGTTGGATTTCGGTAGGTCTATCACAGGTTGTTGCTGACAGTATCTGAATCCAAAGTATCTTCAGTACATAGCTGTTTACAAATATTTTCATTCTTTAAAGAATGCTTTTCGTAATTCACTAAATTTAAGCTCTACACAACAGAATTGTCTTTACATTGCGTGTTGAAAAATCCTAACCTGAATATTATAATCAACAGTAATTCATTACTAATATACAAATTCAATTCAATATTCACTTCATAGATGATACTCATTTTTATGCTTCCATCAATGAACAATTCATGTTTTGTTTTGTTTTTTTTTTTCATAACAGTACTCATAACACAAAAATTAAATATGAATGAAAACATTTTAGTTGCTATGATGAAAACATTCTAGTTGATTCTTAGTTGATTCAATGTCAATTCATGAAACAATGACGACTTAATAAGTGAAAATATTCAATAATAACATCATCTATAGATACATTTTTTGGTTGTTTATCATAAAGAAAAATAATAAACAATTCAAAATGAATATAAAAGTCATAAAATCTATACATTTCTAATGATTACAGTCTGTCAATAGATAAGTAGTTATTTTATCATTGTGGATCCAAATAAACATGTGAATTAGTTTTAATCTCAATTGTAAAAGTGATAATGTTATAATGAAACAATGAACAACATAGCACTAACTTATAATCTAGTGTAAATGACATGTTCAATAACTCATTCTTTGTAGTTTATGTATACAAGAGTTATGACATAGATCAATGCACAAAAGATTCGACATCGTTTAAACGTGTATTCATGCTAAGGCAACGATAGTACAAACTAACTTCTAAAAGTTTTATTCTTTAGGACTGTTCAGTTTCTTCACTTTTATTCAAATGCATAATTCATTAGGAGTTTACTCATGAATTGGATTGAGTTATTCATCGAGTTGGAGTATTTAGTCAATACAGTTATACTTTGAACTTATGACGAACTGTCACAAGAACCGTTAACATTGTGTTGTTACTCATGAAACTCACTTGTCTTATAAACATACATAAGTGATATAGTTCTGTTTAGTGAAGACTCTAAGAATACCCATAGTCTTCTGGACACAATGTGTAACAATGTAACGAGACATCGGATGGATTTTTCACCATGAGAATACAAAATGTTAGATCAGGACTGGTCTGTATCATCGCCTAGATTGGTTACACGGAGTAAAGTAGTTGACTGATCTAATTGGTGTCTGACGAAATCTCAGCCCGGATTTATAAAGCTCGCTTGAACTTTACCAACCTGCATTACTTATGGCGTAGGCAAAATATCTGTCAACGGAAAGCCGAGCGTACTGTGTAGCAATCCACTGTGTTGTAATCTATAGATGTGAAACATGGACCACGAAAGTAGAAGATATGCGTAGGCTCTAAGTCTCTGAACAGTGATTTTCTTCGAAGCATCCTCTTATATCGAGAAATGAGCAAGTAATATTGAAACTGGATATAGAGTACTAAAAACACACGGGAGATCAGTCGAAGAAGTCGTAAGCCTTCATCGACTGAGATGCTTAGGATATGTGTCACTTATGTCTAACCATCCCCTTGGGGAGATGCTGTCTAACGTATGAGTGGGATGAAGGGAAGCTATAAACTGTCTAGGCAAAACATGACAACAGTCTATGAAGTTTTGACTACTGGTCTGGGACATATTGGTAGATGTAGACTACCTGCTGATAATTGTCAACAATCGGTGGAAATAATTAGCGACATGGCCCAAAATCGATCACCGTAGTGCAAATATATCCACTTTGTGTTCTTCTAGATCCTAAGTTTCTTTACTCTTTTTGATAAATTTTGGTTTAGTTTCCTCCCAGTGAATCGTATTGTAGTGTCCATTTTAAACAATTTGATTTCGTCTTGCTAATGTGATATGGTTATTTGAACCTAAGCACATATGCAAAGTATATATTGTTCATAAATGATTGACTAACAACCGACTGAGTGTTTACTATAACTGCATCTACCAAAGTAGTTGTGTCAACAGAGAACAACAGCAAACCAGTTTTCCGAATATATCCCACAAAATCAATTAAAAAGTGATGATATTCAGTTGTGGCGTTCCTAAACACTAGTTCCTTCAAGGAAATTATTAGATAGTCAAACCCCAGACTGACATTTTTCGAGACTTTATCTACTAGGTATGAAAAACTTAATTTACATGTTATGTTTGCCATGGTAACATACATCCATATGTCACTATAATGTAATTTTGATTCTTATTTTTGAATTGCCTTCTTATGTGATTGGCACGGTACGTCTTTTCAAATGAGTTATCACTGACCGCTGGTCTGAGTTGTTGGTTAATGTATACTATCTGGTTGGGGTCAGCGCGATCGTCGTAACCGTTAGTTGGAGACTTTGAGCGACATTGCTCAGAATCGGTCACAGTGGTGGTGTATTCGCTCTTTATCGTCCCTCAAATCGTTATTGTTATTGTGTAGCTTTCTTCTCGCGAGGTCATTCTTTCTCCCTGGATCATATTTTGTACATCTACTCTTTTTTTTATTTTGACTATCACTCAAGTAACTACTGCTTCAACAGATTCGGTGTTAATCTTGCTGTGTCGCTAAGGTATAACAACTTGAACAGATGCAAACATGTGCCAGGTTCTGTGTTTATCATCCATACATATATACGTCTTCCCTCATTATCATTATCTCGAAATGTTCTTTTTCATATTATGTTTGAGTATTTCGATCTCCTAGTTACTGCTCTGTGCTAATATGTTACTTCAACTTCTAGCTAAACTCAGTTCTGTAAGCGATCACATTTCCTTCAGTAATTTCTCTTTCATGAATCATAGATTGCAAATAAGCGATGGGAAATCAACGAAATTAGATGAATTAACCATATTCTACCTTACACGTATTTATAATCATAAAACTGATCTTCAATTCGATCAAACTTTTCATTAACGATCATAATTATAATAAGCAAGAAAGAAGTGAAAAGTGATCGTAATAATCTAAACATCAGTATCTAGTTACTCCTCAAATCTTTTACTGCTGACCTATTGAAATTATTGGAAAAGCTGTTAATGAATACAATTCTAATAAACTGTTATTCAAATTAGAAATACTGTGTGAAATGAAGAAGCAGCTAGATTGTTTGATATGAGAAAACCGTCAGAGATGTTCAAAACAATAAAAACTGAATCCAAACAGATGCATAATCATGAATAATGCGCGATTCGGAAGAACAGGATTAATGTATCTTACAATTTACAATAAGTCATTAAGTTACAGTTATCATTGTTGAATGTTTAATTGTACTTTACAGAGAAATAAGTGCTTATTCAAAGTATACATTTACTTTTGTTTTATTCAAAACTACAATATTAACTTTAGTTAGCTCCCCCCGGCCGTTGCTGCTACCTTGACGTGGTGGTCGGGCTTGCCTATCGTGATGAACCAATCGAACTATACTGGCTGGAACAATAGTTCAAGGTCCTACCATGCCAGGCAGGTCGGTTGAAGAGCGGTAAGACTAAAAGCAGCTCCAGGAAACATAAAGTAAACGTTGGTAGGAACAATGGTAATGTGAATTATTCATTGTCAACATGCCCTGAGTACACGAATTCTTGGATTAAATATAACAATAAAACAGTACTATGAAATAAACCACTATTTTACAATGAATTAACTAACAGAAAGGAGTAGATTATTGTAGAGTTACAGGTAATCATGAATTTGTATAGACTAATAGACCATATACTGATATCAGTGATATTTGCAGAATCTGAAGAAATTGATTCAAAGAAGAACGTAATAACTTGACTGTTAAACTCTTTATAAAAGCATACGTATATATCCTGACGGTTAAAAGAATGTCGAAATGAACTAATCTCGTGAGATTATGTCACATAGTTAAGACTAAGATTTATATCAAACAACTAAACATTCTGACGCACAATATGTAAGTTACCCTAGACATTATTAACCAGTTTCCCTTTTGGACGGTTCGGTGAATTTAACTGATTGCAGTAAAATGTTTATTAAATAATAATTAGATGTTTCTACTGAATTTGTCCAAATGATGGTCCATGGAAAAGAGTGAATTAGGATGTTAATTTATCTACTTTAGGACATAATTTGAACTTTTCTGGTATAATTCAGTTAATACACCTACAGGTAAGTTCGCATTATATTTATTACTAATCTATAACAGATCTTGTTATTTGTCGAAGACTGATCTTGGTTGGGTGCTAATGAGTAGCAAATAACACTGAGTAACTATTTTATCATAATATAGGACTTCTTATAAGTGTGTACCATGGTAGAGTAGGAGGGACACAATACTGAGAGGTTCCATACTAGAACAAAACAGCATTCTAGTGTTCCCTGATTTTCATTCGAACTCAACTAAGATCAGTTTGTGACAAACAACAGAATTAAACACCAATCTCTATAAAACCATTATAACGTATCTGTATAAGAATTCAATATTTACTCACAGATTTGCTTTTAACCGTGAACTTGTTGAGACATAAATGTTTATCTTATATAACTAATATCTATGTTACTGTTTACTGTCTTTTGTAGTGGAGACGATTAAATGTTATACATGTGATCAATGTTCACTACCTCTACAAATAGAACATTTAGAAGTAACAGATGGTTGTAAATACTGTAAAGTAAGTAATAAGATATATAAACTCATAAATATAATAAGGAATCAATAGAAATTCGTTAAAATACTTCTTAAACCAAAGTAAACTTTAAATGAACAACATCAAATGATGGAGTACAATAAAATGTCATTGAGTTATTATGATACTAGATGATTATATCCTTCATAAGAGCATAAATATTTCGAAGATGTAACTTATACTATATAATACTATATATACTATATAATATATACAGTTAGGCATTTTAGAGGTCTAGGAAGTTGGGCAAACAACAACGTGAGAAAGTACATTTACAGCAATTTTACAATTATCATAATCTAACTTACTTTAAATCAGACAGATACAACGCAGAACTTCGTACATACGTACATCAGTTCAGGTCGCCATACCACATCAGCACAGAGACGCAACTGTCAGTTCAAATCCAAGAGTGATAACGATAATAGGAGTATTAGCAGTAATGCAGAAAATTAGGGAGCGAAGATATGATTCGAAAAGTATAATTCAGCGAGATAAATTTGAAAGGAGAAAGATAGAGAATTCGGAAGGTTAGATTTTGAGAGAACACAAAGAGTGGATGCACCTGCGCCATTGCGAACGATTCTGAGCCATGTCGTTCAAGGTCGCTAACCATTGGTGACTTTCGTCTCGCGGACCCCAACCACGCAGCCTACATCTACCAACATGACTTAGTCTGCTTGTCAGTGACTTCATCGATTTCTGCCATGTTTTGGTTTGGCCGCCCCAAGCTTTCTTCCAACCTATTCCTACGCCGCAAAACATAGCACGTCGAGGCAGTCCGTAGTTAGACATGCGTAACACATGTCCCAACCACCTCAACTGATGAAGTTTCAATACTTCATCTATTGATTTGCCCTCCTTTCCTAGAACCCGTTTCCTAACGACAGCATTGCTCACTCGGTTGTCCCATGATACACGAGCAATGCTTCGGAGACACCTATGATCGAAGACCAGTAACCTACGAATGTCCTCTACTCTTAACGGCCATGTTTCGCTACCATACAGTAGGACAGAGAGAACTGCTGCACGGTTAGCAAGCGGATATCTCGCCTGCGCCATAAGTGACGCAACTTGGCAAAAGCCAATCGAGCTTTCTGTATCCGTGCTGAGATTTCGTCAGTCACCAGGCCATCAGCACTGATGAGACTCCCCAGATACGTGAAGCGGTCTACACGCTCGACTACTTCACTCCCTATCACTAGTTCAGGTGCCGATGCAACCCAATCCTGAAGCAACATTTTGCATTTCGAGGGGGAAAACCGCATCCCGAACATGCTTGCATTGTTGCTCAGGGTAGTCAGAAGACTCTGCATTTTGTCAGCGTCTTCACCAAATAGGACTATGTCATCAGCATACTCTAAGTCAGTAAGCGAGGCTCCTGGTAGTAAGTCAACTCCTGAAAAGTCAGACGAAGACATGGTTATATCTAGGAGCATGTCTATGACAAAATTAAACAAGAATGGGGAAAGTGGACATCCTTGACGGACACCACTTGAAGTGAGGAATTCCGATGACAGTTCGCCATAAGCTCTCACTCGACCTGTAGTTTTAGAGTAGAGAGCTTGTATAAGGTTAATGTACTTCTTTGGTACACCTTTCAATGACAGACACTGCCACAGAACCTCACGATCAACAGAGTCGAATGCCGCCTTTAGGTCCAGGAAGACAACTATTGTAGGACGCCTAAATGTGTGTCTGTGTTCCAGGACCTGTCGCAGTGTGAAGATGTGGTCTATACAGCCACGTCCAGGTCTGAATCCAGCCTGGTTTTCTCTAGTCTGCTCTTCACGAGCTCTAGTTAAGCGTCTAAGTATAATCGATGCTAATAATTTAGAAACTATATTAGTCAGACTGATTCCCCTGTGATTGTCACAAGAAGACTTTTGTCCTTTCTTATAAATTGGGACAATCAGGGATTGAGACCAGTCAGATGGTATTACGCCCAGTTCCCAGATTCTACCTAAGATTTCAGTCAATCTAGCTGCTAAAACTGGACCACCATCCTTAAAAATTTCAGGGGTAAGCCTATCAGGACCTGCTGCTCTACCTCGCTTCAGATTTCCTATAGCCTTCTCAATTTCATAAAGACTAGGAGGAGTTAAGTCGATTCGCCATTCAGGATGACTGGGGATAGTGGGCAACCGAAGTGTGGCTGAAGGCCAGTTGAACTGATCCCTAAAATGTTCCGCCCATCGGTCCAATCTCCTGGACTGAGAATGAATTATGATCCCATCCCTTTCCGAGATAGTCTCACTCACAATCGGATCCCTAGTACCAGTTTCCTTGATAAGTCGAAAAAGTTGCTTACTGTTGCCTATCGCCGCTGCTTTTTCCATCGTTTTTGCTTTCGCCACCCACCACTGTTCACGGTCGTTGCGTAGGCTTTTTATCAGCCTGCGCTTAAGCTCACTTCGCTCTTCATCATGTTCAGAGCCAGGTGGGATGAATTTACGAGCATCCATCAGTTCGGTGGATGCTACCGAAATCCACGGCTTCATCCTAGCCTTGTGATTTACCTTACTAGCAGATATCATTGCTGTTTCCACAGCATTTTTGATATCATTCCAACCTGCTTCCGGATGGCAATCGCTTACACGGTCGCCTAACTGTGACATACTTCGATAACTATCTCCCAACAAATCTTACACTTAATCCAGTATTGTTAAATGAGATAAATTTGATCAGATAAACACAGTATGTTTGGAGTTTTGAATCATAGATTGGGTGAAAAAACTAAAGAGAACTAGGGAATAAACGCCAGGTTTCCCGTCTTAGTATGAGACTTCCTAGAAATAAACTTTCAAGACCAACTCACTCAGCCATGGATCGAGTTGAGTACCTTTAGACCATTCTATAATATTTCTATTCTATTCATGAATTCTAAATGGTAATATTCGAAATTCTAGTGCAAAGCTATAACAGGTGGAATTTATCCTTGTAAACCACAGAATGCCATATTAGTATTCCAAAGGTTAAACAAAGTTTACAGTACCTAGAACCAAACAAAGTATGCATAGTACTTTAAAAAACCTGATGCCTAATATTTTCTCGTTTTCACTAACTCTTTAACTAAAATCTATTTATGGTGTACGATTTCAAATTCAACACTCTTTGCTACATTTCACAATGACATATATTTGCTTGGGTTTGCAACATAACGAAAGTAATTAGCAAAGTGTATTGATGAAAATAATTGCACATTTTTAATCCATTTAAACATTATAAACGTAGAATACTAATCATTTGTTGAATCAATCAAGTAATTAACTAAATGCATTTTTGAAACTTCATTCTATTTAATTCTGTAGACAATAGAACAATCACGTTACTTTCTAGGAGGAATAGCTACAAGACAATGTGTAAAACACTGTAAACCATTGTCGAATTGGTTTTACTGGAGTTTTAAATCAGTACAATTCACAGTAAACTGTTGTACTAAAGATTTTTGTAATGTAGCCAACTTTAATTTACTTAATTTTTCTCTTCTTTTAATTTGTCCCCTATTATGGCCGATTATGGTTGATTTTCTGTAAAACGAATTAATTTCATTTTTTCATCTACTCATAACTTTAATTAATTGGTAACACTTTGAAAAGAATCACATTCTTCTTTTAATTTGTATCCTATTAGTTAATTAGTAATATATTATGCATATTATGTAAAATAAACAATCTATTTTATGTAACATTTTTTATACTACTTATTACTGAATAAAGTAAACGCTAAAATATTTTACAATCTTGATAAGTTGAAACAGATACATTGTTGCAACGATTCCTGCTATAATACAGTACAGGAAGGAGTAGATGCTGTGTAAATTGTATAATCACTTTTAAAAAAAACAAGACGTGCTCAAAACATGAGACCTGTAGTCAACCGGGTTTACCGCATTGTCAAGTGTCGGTATTTATACGAGCCATATGCAAGTGTGCATTAGCTCAAGTTGCTAATACCACATTATTACAATGATACAAAATGACACAAAAATGTGTATGAAGGGATGATGTAACTTAGGATCTAAAAGATAAAGTTCAAATGGATTTGCATCAATGTAACCAATTTTTAACTGTATCCCCCCTCTAACTTATCCAACCACTGACCAAGATTACCATGCGAACTGTGAGTAAAGTAGTTCGCACCTACAAAAACAGCTCACTCCAATAGTGAGTGATTTCACGGACTGATACTATGTCATGGTTTGGCTGCTACTAGCTTTATTTTAACCTACACTTACATTAGCTGATATAGTGAATCGAGGTAGGTGATGGTTGAGCATCCTTAACAAATGTTCCAACCACATCAGTTTATGATCAGTCATAAACCCATGAAGTAATTCTTCATATTTGTCTAATGCTCCGTGTTTGATTCTACTGTCGCTTGTTTGGTTGTTCCATAATACACAATTGATGCTTCAGTGACGTCTACGACCAAAGACCTGTAGCCTATGCATATCTCCTATATTTTTATTTCCTATGTCTTACAGAGAGAACTGCTATGTAGAACACATATTCTTTGGTTGGAAGATGAATGATTCGCGTATGCTATAAGTGATATGAAGTAGACAAAAGCTAAAACATACTTCGGCAAATACCAACCCACCAGGTGTATTCATATTTATTCTAATTTAAAGTACCTTCACTGATGCATATGCTTCTGCATAATTCAGTGGAAAAATAAAGCAAAGTAAGAAATAGATGCCAAATATACATTTTCTTGTCTTAATATACAATTGCATTATTTGATTTTTACATTGTTTCCGTTAAATGGAATATAAACACCTATACACACACAAAAGATAACATCGTAACCGATATACATGACTATGTAAACGATCAATATAACAAGTAAAAGGATGTAAATATGGATTACTATAGTGAACAAAATGAAAAGTATTTCTAAAAGGGGAATTGATTTATTATCGGTAAATATACATCAGGAAACTTGTAACTAAGATTAACGTAATTAAACTGTATTTTGATTTTTAAGCTCTATGGTTTACTGGCAAAGCATCCATATTTATTATTCGGTTTGAGTAACATCAACACTTACTTTATGTTAAAATGAGTTGCTTGAATAATGTCATTCATTAAAGAATTACGTTAAAATTAGTTCTAATGGATTTGTCGAGAACGACATAAAAAGCTTATCAATTAAAATTCTGATCTTTGTGATTTGTAACACAATGAAAAACATTAAGTAGTAATGACAATTTGTCGCAAAATAAATGAAAAAAAAAACACGTTAAAATTGAACTGAAAAAGAAAACTATAAATAAAATTGAAAATACAATTCACTGACAAAATCGATTCGATTGTTGAACATGACATATAATAGCTTAGTGGTCAAGTTGTTCAACTCTAAGTCATCAAGTAACAAGTTCGAGTCCCGCTTCATATATATATGTACGTATCAGTCTGTTTAAATGGGTGGAACAAGTGAATTGAATTAAACAAATAAGCAAATAAATATTTGATTCAAATAGTCAACCATAAGATCTCATGTACTCAATGATGAGGTATTTTATTATACATTGGACCCCCTCCTCAATTCGATCATAAGTGATGCAGCCAAAAGGCGGGATATAAAACTGCATATACTGGTTTGTTCTGTAGACAAAGAGTTTCCTTAGTTTAAAAACGCAACATATAAGCAAAATGATTTGGAACAAAAGGACAGACGTGGGAATTCAGAAGAAACAAACGAGTCTGTGTATGTGTGTAACATATGAAAACAACGAACTATTGAAGTCTTACCAATATATATGAACAAAAACAAAATGAAATCTAGATGCCGTAGTAAACAGTTAAAGGCTATTTAGTGGATATGCAGCTCAGATTTTCGAATCATTACCAGCACAATAAAAATGTCCACTAAGTATAAGTATTATCTGCGAAAGATGAGCCATCTTAACATGGCTGTTGTGTAATCGAAAAATACATCATACACAAGAAATATGATGCTTTATATCACGATGTACAGTAACAATAATAATGTGATCGTTTTTCTAACAGAAAAATATGATCCCTATTAATAGTATGATATAATAGGAGAAAAGTTTTTAGAATTGCCGACGTCGAATACTGCTGCCACGACTAATCCCAGTATTATTTTCATCCTCATCATGATTACTACCAACTGAATAGTTTTGTCGAAATAAAAATTGATAAACAAACCATGCACTCGTTTGTACAACTAGATTAGATACCCATAAAGCTGGTCGAAGTGAGATAATTAAACAATAACGCAATAAACGAAATACTTTCCATTCATCTTTCACGTTAATGCTAACATCAAATGGACGCCAACGACTACCTAATGCACCAATTACAAGGACTGGATAACCAATGGCAAGAATAACTCCGCCCCAACCGATAAAATGTGGAAATATAATAGATGCACACCCAAGTGGTAAACCATAACCCAAGAAATATGTCCAATTATCGACAATTCGTCCTAGAAAGCCTTCAAATGTAGTACCTATTTAAAATTAGAGAAAACATAAATAAAACCAGTAAGAATGAATGTAGAAGGAATATTCAATACAATATTAATATGTAAATTATCATTCGCATAGGATATGCTAAGAATTCTTATCGACCCAACTTGCCACATGACCAACGGTATCAGTGACAGAGGAAATTAGCAATATGAAAAATAAAAAGGGATTAATTTTAACTGAGACAGAAATCCAAAGATGAGGAACATACTTAAAAAGGAACAAGTGAGATCAGGAATGCAAAGTTAGGATGGACATTAAACTCGAAATCTAAATGAAGATAGTGTCCCGAATAAATCATCAGTAACATTTCAGCCTGTGAAAATATAAACACATTACCACCAGATTACACGAACACCTTGTTGATGTGTCGATTAGCACTAAATATATTCGTTAATTGCGAGTTCCTAACCATGACTGATACTGCAGCGTATCCATTATTAATTTTCGGGTCATTTATCTGTACATTTTTCTATGTGTGCTGAGTATTACGATGTAATTTCATAGATTGTATTTCAAGCACCAAAGCTTACAAGATTTTAATTTTAAAGTCGGGATATCAAGTTGTTCCTACAATTGGCGGCACTCAATACAGACAGTTGCACTAAAATACGTAGCATACACGTACCAAAGGAAAAGAAAAAACTGATTGAAAGTACAAAGTACCACACAGATAGTGAACGTTTGAAACGTTGAAGACAACTTTTGTACAACACTTTTGAAAAAAGTGGGAAATTTCCGAAATTAAACTAACCCGTTCAAAGAACTTAATATGATCAAAAACTTAAATTACCTGTAACTTGTCGCCAACGATATTCAAATGCATAACATGCGTATAAGAAAGCAACAGAAAAAGCATTGATTACGTTACCAATACAGTAATTTGCTGATAATGTAGCTAACAGATTCCACTGAAAAAAAAAAAATAAGTCGACAATAAGAACAAATTAGTAGTCAGGTAACAATGTGTGGGTTATGTTAATTAAGGGTACTATTGACAAAAAAAAAGCACTGAGTGGCTGTTTTGCCCTAATTTGGAAACTAATTAGCAGCGAGCACCCACGGAAGTCAAGGTACGATAGATATAACCTATAAATGAATGTCTGCACAAATCACCTCTAACTAAATTATAACAATAAGCTCAATGGCAACTTAGTTCGCGAGGTTCTAATGAAAAGTTGTGACTAGTGAAGTCCAGACGTGTCTGTAGTGAAACTCTAGTCATGAGTGAAATTTGATGATCATCGTACTAGACTGTTAAGTAAATGAAGTTGAAGTTTCATCACCGGACTCGAAAGCTAGTGGTTCAAATAGTTATGCATTTGACCCGAGTTCGAATGGTGTCCTCGGGTGAATACTGCTGAGAAGTTCGTTAAAAAACTCGCTTGAACTGGGGTGGTTTTGTGGAGACTTGGTATTAAGTTTAGTTGATTGGATTCGTCTACTTGTTTTGGACTAGGCATACAAGCAGAATCTCAGCTCAAAAATTGATTAAAACACAGGAAGGATATGCATTACCTACACTAGAACGACATATCTATACAGTACATTTTGGTTTTAAGAAGCATTCCAAATGAGATCGATCTGTGAGAAATACAACTTATAAATATTACATTTTATAACAGTCTTAAATTCAAATAATTACCACTATGTTTTCCAACTTATAAATGATGCAAAGCTACTCTACATGTACTCATATGAGGATGGTGTCAGTAAAAAGCTGTACAATGTTCGTTAAATTCGAATCTGCGTCCTATATTTTGAGATTTGTATAGATTAATTAGGATTTTATGGTGAACAAAGAATTAGGGGTTTGTTGAAGATTGGAACTTTATGGCTGCCTACACCATGGGGGATAATTATTCATGAAGTATCAGAAAACGGCAGCATGCTAGAGTTGAACTTATCAATCTCACGGCATAATAACACAGCTCGAAATACGACAGTTTGAGGACTGCTACAGACGGTCTTATTGTGAGTAGTTCTTGGTGTGTACTTCTGTTATATTGAGCGATTCAAGAAGGTCAACCAACTTTCCGAACTATTTCTAAGAAGACTATTTCATTCATTTTCAGTATATGTATATCGATTATTTTATTTCTACTACTGTCATTTTCTCGTCCCCCCCGAACCTCTCATTAGACTCATAAACTGTTATCATATCATTAGTCAATCAGGAACCATAATCAATCAATTATGTATCTGCACCTCCCCCAGTCCTTAGTCACTTTTGTTTCCCTTTTGTAAAAATGCTATTCTTTTAATACGGTTTGTATGCATATTAATGGGTGAGTAAAACATAATCTGATTGTCTGGTGGTTGAATTAGTTATCTTATGTTCGTCCTTACGGCTTCAGGACTAGTAGTCACAGGGCAGATGTGTGTGTGCACTGATTGGTACAATCGAGGTTACTGTTTTCCATATTCTATGAAAACCCGATTTTTCAAGATATAACAACTTCCAAAGCCATACCGGCGGGAACTGATATCTTTTGGCTAAAAAGAAGTGTGATACTTGTATCAACGCACCTAACGAGCACTCATCTGAAGAAAACTAACAACACCATAGTTGCATACCAATCATGATGAATAATAATTGATGAAAGCAATCACTAAAAAAGATACAAAACAGTATTTAAAGCACTGAAAGTCTAGAACATTCCAACCTTCAGAATAAAATCATTACCACCCACTTGTAATTGAAATATTATGAAAAAAATCAATGTATATAAACGATCCATGATTGTACCACCAATTGCAGAATTCAAAAAATAATTTGATCGGTCAATACTAGAAAGATTTGAAAAACCAGTGAAAAGTATACTGCTTCGTTGAATATAACGATATTCTTTAGTCATTGATAGTAAAGTTATACGATCACATATTTTCTGTGTAAAATAAATTAAGATGAAATTAGGAAGATAAAGACCATGTTCTATGAATGTTGATATGTATTCAAATCATTTGATAAGTACAAAGGTTCATATATTCGGATTTGAGTTACATAGCTTTTAATGGAACTGACGAATGATACTATCTAGGTATAAAAGTCGAAGGTGAGTAATCGATTTTCTTCATAAAGAATAAATTGCATTATTATGTATGATCAGAGATAACTCTCATAGCTCAGGAAAAAAAAATGGTTTACTTCAAGTATAACACTACGGCCTTTAAATGAAGATATAATCAACAAACCAGTGAAATAATGTGAGGATATGCAGTCTCAAGGCAATCAGTAACCCTATTATGTTCAAATGTCGTTCTTTTACTCAGCATCTTGGAGTCTATGTACGCCATCCTCTTAGAATTCAGATTTTTCAACTCCGGCATGTGGGCTGTCTATGACCAATAACTCTTTTAGTCCTCTTATTTTGTAACCAACACTCCCCCACCCACCTCACTGAGAGTAGGACTTTCCCGGGAAATACTATGAATGCTTGGCTATATACGAACATTTCCGGAGAAAAGGAAGAAGCTCCTCGCCTTCGGTTAAACCAGGGCCCTCAAGAGCAGTATATGATATTGCACGGTGGTATGAAAGAGAGCTGTACAGGACTGGCTTCTGTCACTCGATTCATAACCCCTTGGTTAGAATTCAAGATTCGCGATATTGTCGGATAAGGATAGCCAGATAATTTGCAGTTTAACCTAATAAGAGGAAAGTAACAACATAACGAGTAACGGTTGGAATCCGAAGAGAAAATAATACAATAGACAATTAATTACTAATGAGCAATATGGTTTTCATAATTGAATCATATAACAGTTAAATAGGTTTTGTTTGAATACACAGTTCAAATTTTGTTGGAGCATAGTGAAGGCCTCTAGTAATTCTAAACATAGTGAAACTCACCGCCTTTGCGAAACTTCTGTTGACCTTGGAAGTGACTTTTCGGTCCTGAGTTAGTTTTGATCAAATGAGTCGTCTTTACAGGATGTTCAGGTTACTGAACATCATATAGATTCACTCCCATCTTTTCTCCACTATCCAGATAAAGTTCTTGAATACTAGTGGATAGAATATAGTATCAAAGGACCTATATATAGAGCTCTGAAAGAGCAAGTGAGTTGAAGAAGAGGTCAGATGCGAGAGTTTACCCTTTAGGTTATCGTTGAACATAGGCCGACTAGAGAAACACTAACATTATTATAGCATACAGACTGCATACTTATAACAGCTGCATATTTGTTGCGAGATGAGGACACTAAAAACTATATGAAAAGTCCAAGCCCTAATTCTTAAATCTATGTGTTAACAGGTAACCGTTGGTTTAAATCACTCTGAGATAAAGTTCCCTAACAAGATCTCCCTCTTAGAAGTCAATTGAGGTTTGAAAGAGAATAAGGAGTTATGGTTTTTGCATTCAGTATATTAGGAATCGAAGTATCACTGGTGAACTAAAGTATCAGGTACATATTTATACACTCAGGTTTCAGTCACACTTTAGGTGTGAGTACTCTCGATGTTAGTCGGCAACCCAAACTGAAGTAGGTGAACAGGATCGAAAAGTGGAAACTGTAAGCTGAAAAATAAATGTTTAAACCACTGGACCACCGCTGCATACAGCTATTTATGTCTTAGTAAGGGACTATTCAGTGATATGAATTGAAGGTTCAACCAGGAACTGAATCCAGAATCCTTAGGCTACGAAGAAAGTGCCTAATTTACAGACTAGATCAGATCGTACAGTCAAACAGTATCAGATTAGGTAAATTAAATTCACATAACTAATTTTCTTAATTTGTTACAATCCCAATTATGATGAATTTTTTTTCACAGTAAAATTAAACTATACCTACTTTTAAGTACAAAAGGTTAACTAATTCCATAAATAAAAGTAATGCTACATGTACACTGCATGAGAATAATCGTTGAACAAATTGACAGAAACGCGAAGACTCGAACCATGATACTGAAAGAGAAATTATAATTAAGAGTCAAACATAGTTATCTATTAAATTCATGAACAATTACATCTATTAATTATTTTAAGACTAATACAGAGAATGTAAATATTGTCTACCATGAAGAGTCAGATCGTAGAATCCGTGAAGCAAGTATATTCAGCTGACGAGACCTAGATAGAACGAATCGCGAGTTATATATTTCAGGTGGCAGTTATAACCTAACTATATTCATTTAACTTCAAGGTCGAGTTTTAGCAACTGTATAACAGCAGAACCAATTCTCACACAAGGTATGAGACTCAGAGCTGAGTTTAAGAATCTACACTTACTTACTATTTAAGTTAAATTATTGTTTGTTAAATAAACTTAATAACTTACCAAGAGATGGAGCTAGTGAAATTAATGAAAAGCAATAGGAGAGTATAGCCAACACCTAAAAATTGGAAAAAGAAACTAAAGTAACGCAACATGAGAGATTAAACGAGTGAATGAATTAATTAAACCGTGGAAGTAATTGAAAGAAAGAGAGAAACAGATTACTTCTAATTGATTGGAAAATGAGTAACCTACAGTAACCATATCTTCCGACCATTTAGTCGTATTTAGTCGTGTTGTTTAGTTTCTAATGTTTTGCATAAAAGTATGTTAGTTTATCAGATAAAACATTCTCTTCTTATGGTTTGTAGTCTTGTTTTTAGTTTCAATGTATTCAATGGGATATGGATTAATAATTAAATCTAATGAGTGGTTATCATTTAGTTATAGCATATCACTGAGTTCTTATCCATCAATTAATATGGAATTCCTTGATTCTATAATCTATGGTCGTACAAATTATTGAATTCCGAATTCGTAACAGTAGCGAAAAAAAATATAAACATTGAAAATTGTGTTCTTAATTAATGTGATTATGTCTATTTCAAATATTAAGCCGGAAAAAAAATCAACCTAATAAAAAGTACTATTCACTTGTTTGTAGCCTCTGACATAGGACCTTACTCATTGTCTTCAGATTAATGTGCATTCATTTAAGTGATATAATAGAAAGAAAGTGATATATATATATATATATATATATATATACCGGTGGAATTCGACCGTATCCGATGACAATGGATGAGATCGCACAAACGTATCAGGAATTGACTAAATTAGAAATATCAACAGGTAGGAGCCGACTCAGTGGTCCAACGGTAAAGCGTTCGCCGTGGAGCCAGAGGGTCCTGAATCCGATCCCCGATGGTCTAGCGGATGCTGCACTGCATAAGAGTCCCATACTAGGACGAAGCAGCTATCTAATGCTTCCAGGTGATTAATTTTGACCAATTTGGACTCTCGTGCTATTGCGGGTGATCAATAGTCGTCTGATTCAGATCAATTCGTGATATCATGATTGACTAAATTAACTATCTCCACAACCCCGCAATTATATGCATATATATATATATATATATATATATATATATATATATATATGCATATTGAACATGAGTAACCGTTAAACAGTTGCAGGTAGTCGATTAGAAACGCTTGAAAAACGTTTTATTCATGTTGAATTTCGCATTAGATAATTTTACTAATTAAATATATTTTCACTCGTTGGAATTATTGTTTACCGGTAACTGTAACTAACATTTCAGTCCAAAACTATGCATATGTGAATATAATACAAAGACAGATAGTGAGAATAATATGTAAATAAGATAAATGTGAATTATAAATATACAAAAGGTAGGGTTATATGTACATTGGTTGAACTAGATCATATTATAATTAGGATGAGTTATGTGTACTGAGATGGGCTACGTTAAAAGAGGTAGCTTAACATATTTATTTTTTATCATAACCTCGTATTTTTAGTCAGTACAACTATTATTTTTGTTGCTTAAGTAACTCTCAGTCAATTAGGTTTTGGTAGATAATTGCTAGCATAATAATCTACTGAGAACGACTGATTTATACTGGTAATATGATTCATTTGAATTAAATTGACCAAAGTCAAATGATTGGTACTCTTCATTGAAATAATGATTAACCACGCTGAAAAGTGGTCATGAGCACAAGATTGTAAATCCAGAGAAAATCAGTTGGTTTTACGTGAATCGGTAAATACAAAATAAGACAAGTGTCCTGGTTACTGTTTTTAATCAACGGATAATATTTTCCAGCACAATGACACTGAGACTACAAGGAATGCCTATGCCAGACAAATCCTATAGGATTTATTAATTCAATTGTCAAAGTGGAGAAAGTTACGCTGGGTAATATATCAAAAAATTACACTTTCTTCCATGTGACACTCCAGCATGACTAAGTGAGGATATACTTAAGATCGTAAGCACACTAACCGACTTACTTTAAACGGGTCACACTTGTAATATAGATTAATCGTTTTCGGTAATTTATCTTAATACAAACTATCCGCCAGAATCTATCAGACGAAAAATTCTTTAAATTGTGGAAGCACTAGCTATATAGATTAAGCAACCCTAACGTAGAGTGAGAATATCTTCAGATATTTATTCTAACTTAACTAATACTGTCTTAATTTTAAGATGACCTATTTCGACTAATATGCATATAGCCATCCAAATATACTATCCTACTCATATATATATATATATATATATATATATATATCTTACCAGAATTAACCCAACATTTATCAGCCACATGCTTGCTAGTGGTTCCAACAAACCCTGTGAGTCTGATGACGAACGTTTAGTTTGTGAAGTTGATGTTGACGACGATGATAATGATGATGATAAAGATGATGATAAATTCGATTGTGATGAAATAGTTGAATCAATATTGGACTCTGATAATTTATCAACACATGAACTAGATTGTTCAATCTGTGAAGTAGTACTTGTCAATCTATCTGAACTTGGAATTCGAATTTCTAAACGTTTTTGTCGTTCACGTTGATGTTCATGAATTTTTGTGTTATGTACATAACTAGACATGAACTGTGTTAAATGATAATGCATACGCCATAAACGAATTGGAGTTGTGAGAAATTCTTGAAATCCAAGCATAAAATGTTTTAGAGAAGACATTTATACAATAAGTAGCACACAATAAATAGTGTTACACACTGAAAGTAAGCATAAAAGAAGACTGGTTAAAAGGGTATATTTATGAGAAAACTAATTAAGCAGATACCTTTGTTAATAATAGTTTCTCTTAGATTATCAGAGAAGCTGTGGTGATTAACCTAAAAAATAAAATAGGCACAGTAAGTCTGACAATTTCCCGGTTCAATAACCCGAAACGCATACAATTCAACACGAGACCTAAATGGTTTCATTGGAATTTACTTAATAAGGTTGGTGTAACCAAGTGTTAAACAGACGAAAATATAGAAAATCAGATATTCAATACTACGAAGTTTTTAATAGTTCATTTTGTACCAGGTAACATGTCAGTCTTAGAATTATAGCAACTTATTAAGTTGCAAGACATCAACCATGGGTGCTTCAATCATTTCAGTAGTTACTTTATTTACGATCAATTCTCCCAATTAACTCATTAATTAGGCATGGATCTACATATTTGGCATCCAGCCACACTCTAAGTATAAGGGCTTGCAAAAATAACTGCTTACATAAAACGAGTAGGTGGAGCAGGACTCAAACTGCGAGCTAATTGCTAATAGCCAAATGCTTCAAACATTGAGTCACTACTCGATGAAAAGCTAATATTTTAAGTGCTACAAACGTAGTGATGATAAAAACTTCATTCAGAAAACCAGAAGGGAGTAAAATCATCAGAATAACGAGAATGGTTGCTGTTTACGCCACTAAGGTTAAAATATGAGAAAGTGCTATTGTCGAATCATTTATTGATCTCAATCTTTTACCATCTACCAAATTGACACATAAATCATTTTTTAACCAGTTAACCAAGACAGTACATAATTCATTAACCATTCTATTTGCAGTTGCAATCAAAAACTAGCTTCAGTTAGACAAATATTAAATACTCAGGAGTACTGGAAGTACTCTAGCTTAACATGGGACAATTTAGCAGTGCGCAACAATGAAATACCATAGTTCAACCGAAGTTAAGAATGTCAATCATTGGATGTTAACTTAATGATTATACTAATAACGTTCTAGTTATGAGATATCAATGTTGGGTTCAAACACTTAAAGAGCCATAATCAACAAGAATCCCAAAGACTGGAGTCTGCATTATTTTGCAATCGTCAGCACGTCCTTTCCGTACACTCAAGAAAAGTAGTATTTGTAGCCGAAATTGGATTTTCAATGCAATAAAACATTGACCTAAAATAGCGATATGAAGGCGAACTCTGAATAGCATTAAATGACACGCAATCTGGTTTGGTTGCTAATCAAGACTTAATGAGCTAATGTGCGAGTATATATGCACTGTGTTAAATATCTAAACACACAATTATCAGTTAGGTAGCTAAATAGCCTATAAAGTAAAGATGCTCTAAATGTACAGGTGACATCAATACAATGTCGGTGATGAACATTGTGTTTAAAAATTGATGCAGAGGTTAAGTACTTACGATCGCAACCTAGTAAACAACTTCCCTCCCGTATGTGACACTTCAATTTCGACCAAAATTAGAAAAAACGACGTAAATTACTCTCTAAAAACTGAGTGAAATGCACTCATTGTAAACAGAAAACTAAAGTCTAACACACGATAAATCAAAACTAGGGACGCTCACAATAATCGCCATTTATTCTTTACAATTTTTACATATCAACATATACGAAAAAACCTAAGTAAATGCAGAACCAAGACCAATTGGAATATATCTACTCTAAATTCCTATGATTAAATGGTTTCCTACATAAGCAGAGATTGTTATGTCCAGGATTCAATTTGTATACGATTATCTGTTTCCATTTGACTGATCAACAGTTCAGCACTATTAGTATCCATATGGTTTTCACTGACAACGGCGCACACTAATGCTTTACGTACTTCATTTGGCATTGCTTTTTGGTTACCTACAATAAATACATGACTCTGAGGAGATTTAAGTATAGACCAAACAATTTCTGGATATTCTGCCAACTGGTCTTGTACGTATTGTCTTCGTGATGGTGCTGTACCGGATACATTTTCACGTGAAAATGCTGGAATAATTGTAAGCCAACCTTCTTGTTCTAACATCTGAAAATCAGAGGCAAAATAATAATCCTTCGTGGAGTAGCGGCAACCGAAAAATAGGACATTTGTAGGATAGTTAGCACGATCCAAATATGGCAGGAGGGAGGTACGTTGATATAACAGGAAACTATGGAAGGGTGCAATACCAGTTCCTGTAGCAATCAGTAAACACGATGGAGGTGGTAGTGTCAAAAGTCTATCAAAGTTAAAACCACCAGATACAGTATCGAACCATCCACTTAAACAATCACCAGTATCTAAAGAAGCCAAATAATTTGAAGCTGTTCCAATACGTGGTGCCGACAACCGAGTACGGTAATTTACTACAGCAACAAGCAATGCAATTGTCGGTGGTGGGGATGCAATCGAATAAGGTCGTGCACGAATCGGTCCAGGAAGAATATCAAATATATTTTGTGATGATAAGAGACTAGAAGTAACAGGAAATTCTGCGAGTATTTCAACTACACGTCGACGAGGACGGAAAATATAATCATAAAGATCATCAATAGCATCTGAGGTTTCAGCTAAGGCTAAATCAGTTAAACGATCCACTTCTAATTGTAAACGATCTATATCTATATGTTGCATTGTTGAGCTTTCAGAATGTTTCAAGCTATTGACGGCAAAAGCACAATAATTGATAATAAAATATTGTTGTGGAGTTGCATTCAAATCAAAGTAGTAAGTTGCAAGCCAAGCAATAGACACATCACATTGATTTTCCTTTAATTCTTCAAGTAGACTAGGCAAAGGAAAGTTTGAATGACGTTGAGTAATTTTTACACGTTCACTTGGATCTAATCCTGTAATTTGAAAGAGATATAAAATATCTTCCTTACGATTTGTAGGCTGAACATAGAGTACATGACCAGGACGAAATTCACCTGGATTTGAATCGACATGAGACTATACTAGGTATTTAAAAAAAAAGAAAATAACAACACCTTACAGTTTCTTTATACTGTAATACACAAGAAAGTTAATGAAAGCTATTAACTATTGTTGAATAAACTACTGAATGGTTAAAGCATTCGACTTTCGATAGCGAGTTCCAACTCTTCTAGGCCTACTTTGATTTGAGTAGCCAGGGTAAAATTGCTAGCCCCTAAATGTAAAGTAACTCGAAGTAATGTGAATGACTCCCAACTAAGTGAAAGAAGTGATGAAGTATATTGTAACAGAAATTTTTCTGACAACTCAAAATAATTAAAACATCACAGCAAACTTGGTAAGAAACGGATGTTTAGTTGAATAACAAGTAGTGTATCATATTTTTAGAAAGTGCCGTTGTTACAAACTAAAAAATTTGGCAATTTAGTTACAGCACACCACTTTAATTTAATAAATGAAAACTGTCGAAACGATTAAAATACGAAACCCTTATTGAGTTTCTAAATGCTTCTAATGCACGTGGATCTGGAGTGCCAATTGATTAAATGCGAATCGAGTAACAATCATACGTGCACATAGTTAGATAGTTCATAATAATAAATTGATAGAAATGCGCGAAATTGGAGAAGAATGGCTTGTGACAGCTTAGACAGGCAAATAAAGTTATGATGTATCATCGTAAATGATCACTCAGAATTCCAACTATTGATACACCCGCTAGAATATAATATTTCCCTATGAAATATTTCAGATTAGTGGTGTTAGCACAAAATGAGACTGATTAAAGTATGCTCAAAACATGCTCACGAGGCTGTGTTGTGACTGGTCCATTCTTAGCCAACCAGAGCCAAGGAACAATCGGGAAGTTTTTGGAATACTCTATAAAAATGGTTATATAAACTCGCTTTGCTTTTGCCCGTTACCTAATGCTGTTTATTTTTCTCAATACATCTTGCTACCTGCTCTACATTTGTTGTGATTTGGGATCCAGTCGCTGTCATTGTCGAACCGTAGCAATACTAAGCGGGATTAATACATAACAATACCGGGACTAATAGAGATAACACGAACTTAACAGGTAGGTACTTTGATATGATATTTGGTGACAAAAGATTAAGAGAGTTATGCTCACTTTACATGTCAACTCCAACAGTCGAGTGTCCTGGAAATGGTCTGAGCTAGTGACACGATTAGAACATACTACCTGGAACCACTGAGCTTTGTGTGGGACCGGGTTAGACATGAATGAATGCGTGTTGTCAGATTCAACTTGTTTAACAATTCGATCCAATAAACTTTGTTCACTTGTGGATTGTAAGCTGGGCTTCGGTATTAGGCTACAACAAGTTATGTCATATTTAGGCCATAAACTGAACACAAAATTAGGATCTTTCATGTTGCACCAGCTAATAAACGTAGACAAACGTTCTGAAATTGGAACTCCAAGCAACTCTAGAACATTATGCCATAGATTCGGGATCCAAGAACGCAAAACTCCGTTTATACCTAACTCTGATTGTTCATCAGCTAACCCAAGGGCTGAATTTGCATTTTCTTCACATTCCTGACTACTGTTAACTTGAGAGAGAATCGGGGTAGCACCAAGTTGGATTAAACGACGATATAGTTTTTTAGCAACAAAGTTGAACATGGGATAAGAAGAGTCACCAAGTCCAAGAACAGCAAAACGTAAATCTGCTGGAAGAGAACGACCTGGAATCAAAGCCCGACTCATAATTTTTTTCCAAAACCGTAACATATTATCAGGAGGAACACCATGACCTGTAGTGGAACAAACGAATATAACCACACCTTTCTCTTTCACCAGTCGCGAAACAGGTGCATAGTCATTCATTGATAATAAGTGAATGGTAGGAAGACATTCCAGATTAGATTTGACACACTCCTGGTCAAAAATTCGATAAGCTTGAAGTGTAAGCAGTTCAGCCAAAGCTCGAGCATTGCCTGTTTGACTCCCATAGAGAATTGTGATAGACTTATTGGATTCTGTAGGGTAAGATACTGAGTGCTCTGTTTGAGAAAACATGTGCTGGAATATAAATAAATAAATATTAGGGGCAGATATGAAGATAGTAATAATAGTAACTAATGTACATGATATTTCCAGCAGATTACAATAAAACTATCTATATTTAAGGGTGCTGTTCTTATAAAGTACATATTCCATTAAATAAGACTGACATGTAAGCTAACAATATTGTTTTGAACTAGATCTTCACATTTTACTTTAGTATACAATAGTATTTGCGTGTAAATATGAGAAAGCCAAAGCAATCAAGGCAATCCCTAAGTCAATTGCGACAATGATGTAGGCTGATCGTATAATTGTTGATCAAAATAAGTGAAAGCGCGAACTGATACTAAGAAGACAGGTGTACTAATAAAAATTATAAGAATAATATGACAGCTAAAATAAATATTTCAATACAAGAAGTATATTAAGACTTAAGAAAATAGTTGATTAAGATAAACTTATTAAAATAATAACCATCAGGAAAATACGTGATAGGAAGAGTGTGAATAAAAATTCCAGTCACTTAAGTAGTGAAGAATACACGAAAGGAGTAAGAAAAATAACTAAAATAAAATAAACACCGAACAAAAGATGTGTCGAGTTCATGAAAACATTAATTATGCTATATCTGGCAAACGAAGAGATAGGGATGTTACAAATTCCTTATGAACCCACACACTGGTTGTTAATTCGAATTCCTACAGCTTCTGGTATGTGTAATAAATGAATATGGACTTCATTAGGAAACTTTGATGGTATATAGTATATTACTTTAAATGACTTCGTTTACTCTACAACATGACTGCTATCTCCCAAATCATATAAATTTGAGCTAAGTAGATTCGTTGTTCTACCCCAACCACGCTACAGATTTTCATTAATTCGGTGAATTAGCTATCTGACTGTACGTTTGTTTGGGATGATAGATCCCAAAAATAATCAATCATTTAGGAGACCAAGTTGTAGATTCGGTATTGGTTTTCATGAGTTGATTTCTGATCAACCTTTATCACAATTAATTGAAGCCGGTGTAATGACTTTAGTTGTAAATATTGCACTAATTCAATGTAATTTTTGCAGAATAATTGTTCATGGTAATTTTGAGACATTTACTCAGTCGACGATTTTCTTTCTCCTTAAGTCGCAATAACGCCCTATGAAACCTTCTTCACACAAGCAGCTAAATTTACGTTTGTACACGAAGGAGGTAACCTACCTTTTGTTTTAGCAAACAATCCTGGTTGACTAGAAAATGATGTATACTTTTACTCCGTGGGTCTTTTTAATCGCCTAGCAATTTTGTGGCATAGAACCTCGCAAGCTATATCCCCGTTGAACTGTAAGTTAGCCAGTCAGTCATTAACGACGTGGTTCGAGTTGTCATAACACATTAGTAAAACGAGATCAAATTTACAAGAATAACACGACAATAGAATACGATAAGGAGGAACATAGTGAAGGTTTATATGAGGGGGATATGAGAAATGAAAGTATTAAAAGTATAAAGAGGAGAATGTTTGATCATGAATGAGGTGACGTCTAACGCTGTTACGGAAGTAGAGGCGATTATCATTTCGTGGTTATTTGTATCATGAGGCACCTAAGAAGAAAAGTAGGTTAGAGGAAGCCAATGACGACCCAAGTAACTGCAGTGCTCAGGAGACAACTACTTGAGGCCGATCACACGACAATTTTTCAGTGAGCTGGTTTGGTACTTCGAATGAGGTGAAATGTCTATTTTTAACTCCACCTTTCCTTTATGGGAAGGTAGCATCGTTTTCACGCTGGTTTTTCGGGAGAAAACATCTTACTGCCACTACACTCCTATACAGTCAGAAGTATGCCTTCGCTCTCGGACAATAAGTCTGATGCCTTCAGTCTTATTACTCCTTAGCTGACCTGCTTAGCAGGGTTATCGTACTTGAAGAAATGATTGTTCTAGTTAGTATAACCCAACTGGTTCACCACAATAGGAAAACCTGACCACCATGTCAAAGTAACATCAACGGTCGAGACATTGAATCGTAATTCTGAGAAAAGGAGTTTTGTGGGCAGTTTAGGCCTCAAATTTTTTATTAACCGCATTTAAATTATTCTTTAAAAAAGCTTTTGAGTAATCTAGTTCAATTAGGATAATGATGGCAAACTCAAGTTCTTGCTTTATGTTATCATATTAATATATTTTTCTTGCTCTGTAAGCAAGACAAACTAGCAGAAGTGACAACTTTCTGTGAAAAGGATAATTCAGTAGTGCCCAGTAGTACTTGTTTGACAAAATTCCTAGTCCTGATTAAAGGACAATAACTGAAGGGAGTAAGCAAAGCTGATTTAAAGCTAGATTAGTCTCGTGTAATCCAAGAAGTTCAGTTGCTAAAAAACTGACAGAAAACAATAGATCATTTAAGAAAATTAACATTATGAGTACTAATATTTTATATCTCGATAGCTCACCAAACTGATGAGACCTGTGAGATAAGTGACTAGCTAACCGAACTACTCCACTTCGTATAGACGAAAGTATGTAACTAATGACCATGCTTATCACGCACAACCATTTTACTGGAGAATAATTTCGAAAACTGACTGAACTGGTTATGTGGAAAGATTAGTTCTTATTTAATAACTAACCCATTATCGTTCTCGCAACGGATTATTATCTGAAAGGACTAACGATCAACAGCTCATTATTTCCCCGACCGTAGCTGCTACCTTGACGTGGTGGTCGGGCTTGCCTATCGTGATGACCCAACCGAGCTATATTGGCTGGAACATATGTTCCTGTAGGTTCTACCATGCCAGGCAGGTCGATTGGAGAATGATGAGACTAAAAGCAGCTACTCAAGGTCTGAGGGCGAAGTCGTACTGCTGACTGCAGAGGGGTGTGACAGCAGCAAGGTGTTTCCCTTGGACAACCAGCATCTGCAGCGATGCTGCCTTCTCACAAAGAAAGAGGGGTTAGAAAAGGTCGGCCCTAAAAATGCCACACCTCACCCTACCTCACGGATTTCCGTCTCCGGCGGTATGGGTGCCCACTAAGGGCTTTTAAGTGCGGAGCTAATACTCAAAAAACTTTTCATAAAAAGGCCGTGTGTGACAGGCCTCAAGCAGTTGTCCCTTGGGCTCTGCGGTCACGCTCTCAGGTCTCTAAGACCAACACTAATCCACCTTCTTTTTCAGGTTTCTCAAGAAACACCCTTCCATGGTGTGGGCAGCCAGGAAGTGAAAACCGCCCTCATACCTCTAACAGCATACGAGATCATCTTGTTCGAAGCCAAATCCCACCTTCAACTCTTAATAACTCTCTTATCACCATGCCTAATCCTTCTAACATAATTTTATCGCCTCGCGTCTCTAATGCTATTGGTTTGAGTTCACGAAACGTTATCCCTGGTCTCCTAAAACCGCGCACTAAGTTATATATTGGAGCTTTCAACGTTCGAACATTATATCAAATAGGACAACAGGCATCCTTAGCCATGACTCTAGAATCCCGCTCCATCGATATCTGCTGCATCTCTGAGACGCGTATACAGGATCCAAGCACAGTCATTCGCTTGACCTCACCTTGTGAAAATAAGGAATCTGCTCGGTTCACTCTTCGTGTTCACGGGGACCCCACTGCTACCACTCGAGGCCTTGCTGGTGTAGGAATAGCACTAAGTTTAAAAGCTGAACAGGCTCTCCTCGACTGGATTTCAATAGACAGTCGCTTGTGCGCAGTCCGTCTAAATGGAACGGTAAGGACTCGTAAAGATAGGGACACACGCCGTTGTCTCTGCCTATGCTCCCACTGACTGCAGCTCAGATGAAATGAAAGATGAATTTTACAGAAAGCTTTCTGACCTTCTGTGTAAAGCTAAGCGCACTGATGTAGTAATAGTGGCGGGTGATTTTAATGCCCAAGTAGGTAGACTAGATGAAACCGAAAGGCACCTAGGTGGATCATATAGTGTTGAGGCTCAACGAACAGACAATGGCGACCGGTTACTACAACTTTGTTCAGACAAGCGTTTATTTCTCGCAAACACCAACTTTAAGCATAAGGAAAGACATCGGTTGACATGGCGGCCTCCGAAATCAACCCAACGCTGGACTCAAATAGACCACATTGCTATTAGCCATCGTTGGAGAGGCTCGATAGAAGACTGCTGCTCGTTTTGGAGCACATGTTTAGACTCAGATCATGCCTTAGTGCGAGCGCGTATTAGTCTGAGACTCACTGGACGTAAAAGATCCACGACAAGGATCCCCCCCAGGGTTCAACTTAATGATGAAAAAGTCAAAAATACATTCCAGGAACAACTAAAAAACCAATTAGTAAACGGCGTAAACTGTTCTCAACCTGAGCTAGTCTGTAATGAAATCCAAAAAGCTGTTGAAAGAGCAGTAATATCTACTAATAAACTAGACCTTAAGGTTAAGAAAACTCAGTGGATTTCAGCTGCGCCTACTGAACTGGCAGGTGATCGGGAACACACCCCGTCTGGTTCTGAACATGATGAGGAACGTAGGCAACTTAAACACAAACTGATCAAAAGCTTACGCAATGATCGTGAGCAGTGGTGGGTGGCGAAAGCTAAAGAGATGGAAAAGGCAGCGGCAATAGGTAACAGTAGGCAACTGTTCAGACTTATCAAGGAAACGAGTATCAGGAACCCAACTGTAAGTGAAACTATCTCCGAAAAAGATGGTTCCATTATTCACTGTCAATCCAGAAGATTATACCGATGGGCAGAACACTTTAGGGAACAGTTCAACTGGCCCACGGCGTCATCCCTGCTGCCCACCATCCCCAAACAATCTGAATGGCAAATTAAGATTGGTCCCCCAAGTCTCAGTGAGGTTGTGAAGGCTATTGGAAACTTAAAGCGAGGGAGAGCGGCAGGACCAGATGGATTGACCCCTGAGATATTTAAGGAAGGTGGTCCAGTCTTAGCAGCCAGATTAACTGAGATCTTGGCTAGAATTTGGGAACTAGACGTAATCCCATGTGACTGGTCTCGAACACTAACCATTCCGGTCTATAAGAAAGGACAGAAGTCCTCGTGTGACAATTACCGAGGTATCAGTTTAACGAATATAGTGTCTAAAATACTAGCTTCAATAATACTTCGACGTCTAACTAAAGCTCGTGAAGAGCAAACTCGAGAAAACCAAGGTGGCTTCAGACCCGGACGTGGTTGTATAGACCAAATATTTACACTACGGCAGGTTCTGGAACATAGGCACACTTTCAGACGCCCAACAATAGCTGTATTCCTTGACCTTAAGGCGGCGTTTGACTCTATTGATCGTAAGGTTATGTGGCAATGTCTGTCATTGAAAGGCGTACCAGAGAAGTACATTAACCTTATACAAGCTCTCTACTCGAACACTACATGTCGTGTTAGAGCTTATGGCAGATTGTCTTCGGAATTGACCACTTCTAGTGGTGTTCGTCAAGGTTGTCCGCTATCTCCATTTTTATTTAATTTTATCATGGACATACTTTTAGAGTTAATATTGTCATCGTCTGATTTCTCTGGGGTTGACCTCCTTCCAGGAGATAAACTTACTGACTTAGAATATGCCGATGATATAGTTCTACTGAGTGAAGATGCTGATAAAATGCAGAATTTTTTGACTACCTTAAACTTGAACGTAAGCATGTTTGGGATGCGATTCTCTCCATCCAAATGTAAAATGCTACTTCGTGACTGGCTTAATTCGGCACCAAAGTTAGTGATAGGGGGTGAAACTATTGAATGCGTTAACCGTTTCACTTATCTAGGGAGCCTCATCAGTCCTAACAGTCTAGTGTCCGATGAAATCTCGGCCCGTATACATAAGGCCCGATGGGCTTTTGCCAACCTGCGTCACTTGTGGCGTAGGCGAGACATTCGTTTAATGACGAAAGGACGCGTTTACTGTGCAGCAGTCAGATCCGTTTTACTTTATGGATGTGAAACATGGCCTTTAAGGATAGAGGATATCCGTAGGCTCCTAGTATTTGATCATAGATGTCTCCGAAACATTGCTCATGTTTGCTGGGACAACCGAGTAAGCAATGCATGGGTTAGGAATAGAGTACTAGGTAAATACGGTAAGCCTATTGATGAAGTAGTGAATCT
Source organism: Schistosoma japonicum (assembly GCA_025215515.1). Lineage (NCBI taxonomy): Eukaryota > Metazoa > Platyhelminthes > Trematoda > Strigeidida > Schistosomatidae > Schistosoma > Schistosoma japonicum. The sequence continues at coordinate 80,360,231 of CM046061.1, forward strand.
TCACCGGCTGAGGTGGTTAGGACATGTGTTGCGTATGCCTGACCACCGTCTACCGAAACGAGCAATGTTGTCTGGTGTGGGAGTAGGCTGGAAGAAAGCTAGGGGTGGCCAAACAAAAACATGGCACCAATCCATGAAGTCATTGACAATCGGGCTGAGCCATGTTAATAGATGTAGACTACCTGGTTGGGGCCCACACGATGATCGTAACAAATGGTTAGAGACTTTAGGTGATATGGCTCAAAATCGATTGCAATGGCGCAGGTGCATTCACTCCTTATCTTTTTACAAATTCTAAGTTTTTGAGCTTCTCATAATCTTCTCTTTACTGAATCACATTTTCTCAAATCTAATCTCCCATCCCTATACCTTTCCATTAGTACTTACTCTGTTACTACCTCCCCTACTCTGGGATTCGGTCCGACAATTTAATCTTTTTCTGCAAATTGAGGCATGGCAACTTGAACTGATGTACGCATGTACCAAGTTCTACGTTGTAACTGACTGACTGACTGCTCATTATTTCAACTCGCCAACTACATTTATTTATACATTCTTTGCAAAGAAAGTGAGTCCAAACACAAATGAGCACCGATCAATACAACCGTGGATCAACAAAGGAAGAGAAAACTGACGAGTGAAAAACATTTAAAAATATAAGTAACCACATAGTCGTAAGTCAACATCCAGAAACCTATTTATAAATCGAGTAAACTATAAAAAACGAGTATGCATCACCGCAGTCGAATTTCAGATATATAAGTGGTGAATTGCAGACGTTATGTCCATTATGGAGATAAAATTGAGTTACTGATGCTCCATATTTTTAAAGGAATTTACGTAGAAATGCCAATAGAATCAATATAGCTCAATAAAATCAGCGACACTGGTCACTTGTAACTTATTTGCAGTAATAATAATCTAAGAAAGCCATGTTAAAAGGTTCAATTGAACTTGAAACTAACTTGAAAAACACTATATCAAGAAACCTAAACCGCGAAAAGTTTTTATGCATAAAATAACATCTCGAAAAGTGTTTTTATCAGTTTTGAGTATGGAGCTAGTACAAGTGATTTACTAAACGTAAATCCAAATGTTAGAAAATACTGTTCCACTCTAATCAACTTAACGCTTATCGTACTGCTCAGGTTATAGGTTTTAACTAACAAATTATTTGCAATAAGAACAAAGTATATGTTTTAAAAAATTACCTTATGTGATGCAATTTATGCGATTAAAACTTTAATTCTGTTACAATAACTATTTAAAACCTTATTATAACGTCACAATGCTAACAACGTCACAGACAAACTAGTTAAAAGAAAACATGCACTTGTAACGCACAGTAATGAAAACCGAACCTTTTGAGCAATACTCAATATGTTTTTTTGGCAATCAATTACAAACTTAAATTTTCTTAGACATTTTTACACAATTTTCATTCAATATTTTAATCCAACAGTGTTTATCCCATCAACGTTTTTCAAACTGGTACGAAAGTTTGTTTCAAAAAGACACTGATAACGAAACTTAACTTCGATGAATTATCTAACAACTAATAGATTTATTAATCACGGTTGCACAAGTGAAGCCATAGTCAAGAAAATTTTTCCCTCTGGGCTTTAGAACATGTTAGGAACAAAGTTAAGTTTTAAAAAGCAAGGCGGAGGTATTTCTTTCAAAAGCAAACTAGTGTACGAAGACCCAAACTTATTGCTGATTTTTAGAGGGTACCTTAGTACAGTATATAAGAATGAGAACTTTGTATATAGCTGCGAATCCAATGTGACACCAACATAAATAAATGTATTTTGAAAGTGTGCAGATCCCATGCCAACATGGTCATAGTGATATAAAAGTGGAAACATCTAGAAAAAGAAACATACAAACTGGAAAATTTCATAAATGGTAACAAATTTACGATATGCAAGTCTCACGCAATAGAAGTTCAAATGGCAATAACAGCCAATAAATGTTATATGTGGCGTGTCGTACAAGATGTTATCTTGTGACGGTAGCTGTCAAACAGCTGAAAAGTGGTACAGAAGTTGATCTAAAGTAGTGTATTAGAGCAATATGTATTACTACAGCAAATACTCCGTTCCCTACTGAGAGTGAATTTCAGGTGTTTAACTCGGTTAATGCATCGACGTCTGCTAAAAATAAGAAAATGTAAACGAGATGTAAAAGGAAAGGGCATAAATGATTGATACTATATAACTGTTTATGGTCTCAATCGCCAGAGCCAGTCAGATATGTTATCTGGGATATTCATTATTTGTGGCAGGTCGACTAACGCGAAGAGACACTGAGTGATTACAGAATGGTTAATTGCGGAAAGTAGTAATTATTAGGAAAATATGAAAACTCGTGGATTGGAATACAGAATAGTAAATCTTTACATATGAATAGACCTAGTAAATGTTGATTGTCTATTAACATCATGTAGACTCCCAAATGTAATCTTCACTAAACGAGATATTGATAGGGCAATAACGACTCTCATGCAACTAAATACCGAGGGGCCTAGTTGTATCCCTGCGAGGATGAAAATAAATAGAAATAAAGCTTCCAACTATCTCTAAAATTATTCACAATATCACTCTCTAAAAGATACTACCCATACATCTAGAAAACTACATACATCGTCCCGAAAATCATAGATGGAATGGTTGGAAATGTAGAAAACTACCAACCAATAAATCTAATATCTGTTATCTCTAGAGTGATGGAGAAGTAATTAAGGCTAAAATACTTCAGTAACTGCAAAAACATAATCTGCTTACCATCCCACTTGATGGATTTTTGAGGGCTAGATCATGTGACAGATGACTAATAGACTACTGTAACTGTAAGTCCAATCAACATTAAAGTGGGATTGTTTCGGTAACAGTTTTCTCAACATCCCGTATAACAAGCTTCTCCATGAACTAAAGTCTTTCAGAAATGAAGACCCATTACACTATTGGCTCAGTTCGTTCATTATATCGTGGAACAAGGTTGTGGGATATGTTAACCACCCCCAATTCATCGAAACTTATTACCAGTGAAGTTGTTTACGGTAATGTCCTAGGTCTTCTTCTTTTCCTCGTGTATCTTAATGCTGCATGTAAAGCCATAAATTTCAGCAGACCTCACTTGTATATACTTGTATATACACAAGAACTGTGATGACCTACTTATTTGAAGCCAGGAACTGCAGCTGCCTTCCAATCACAGTAAATGTGAATTTCGGCAGTCCGGAAATATGATGCTAAAGAGCTCTGCACTTGAACGAATACAAGATATAAAATCCGAGCTCTATATATGACGGCAAGATCGTGGAGTTTAGTGAACATACATTCTCAGACATAGTCTGTGTTCAAACGATGGATAGGTTTTTTCTGTTTAAAAGTTTACATCAAGGAAGCTGAAATTACAACATGTAGGGTATGTGTACGTACTACCTTAGAACATAACCCACTTATCCCCTTTAGTAAAAATTACAAAGACACAAACTGAAAACTTTAAGAGAACCTCAACTCCACTTTTGTCAGGATAATATAGATTACCCGGTATGGCGTAGCTCGCTCTTACTACAGCCTCTATGTTGACGCCGCCTAAACAACAAATAACCAGATACAAGATCTTTCCCCTGAGCTACTTTGAAGTCGTGACACAATAGGCCATGAACTACCTTTTACTTGACATACACCCTAACACACTATTAATAACTTTCCTAGCTTTTCATTACTTGCTAATCCAAATAATTGGCACACCCTCTTCGTATCTAATCTACCTAGAACGTCAAGCTACTTTTATTCAAACGTTACAGAGCCTAGAGTTTAATAACTTACCCAAATATATCTGGAGATTTATTATGGCAGTAGCATAAGCTTTTCAGAGTTCGTAGCGTTTAAGGTTTCCAAGGTAAGAAGGTTAATAGGATAATTCAGAAAATTTGCAGCAACATAAACTCAAGTATATTAACATGCGAATTTCCATACCAGAATATGGGTGTCTGCGTTACAACAACCCCAGACGCATAGATCTAAGCGAATAAGTGGGTTTAATGGGGCATTCACTAAAAACCTACTAGGCTTTAAAGCTTTGGTTCCCGTATCATTTGACAAAAGAAACCAAATTATTAGAGAATAGGTCTTTATTTTATAATCGTGGACAGAAGACAGTGGTGCGGGATCCTAGTCACTCAAACACACAATGCTTCTCAACATTCAATATAAGATGATAGGGAATAAAATCCCTATGAAGAATAAGGAAGTAAATGAATACTTGAGGTTTGTTGTTTTAGCGTTTGATTAAGGTTAGAAGTCAACACTTAACTAGTTAATCTAAGTTCCTAAATTAACTTCCTCCTAGAATCAACTTTAGTAGGAACGTTGGTTCAAACAACATATCAAACAAAATCATCTCAATTCTGCCCCTGCAGCTTAATAGAGAATTACCAGTTCGTCTAGCACCTGACATTCATTCAATGGTAAACAGTGTGTTAGTATTCGATGATACTACGCGAATGACATTTACTTTAAGAACTTGTTATTTAATCTTGAGCCGTTTACATTCTCCCACAAATGATGGTTGTATATTTGGTGAACTTGACCACCTAACGGTGATAAGAGCTTAGAAAATTACAGAGGGTAATAAAATGAAGCGAAAATATTTGAGGATGTACCGCCAGAGGACTACCAACACCATGTTGGTGAGGTACGACTTTCCCATGCTCTGTCCGGTTATCGGTTGTTTACTCACCTGCCTCTTAAGTCGCCCTCGAGTCAAAATGAAAGAAGAAACTACTTTAGAAAATATTGACGGAAGTCAATCACACCTAAAGAATTGCTCCACTGTTTGTATAAAAGGTAAAAAAAGAAAATGTACGATTGCAATTGATAAACATTGGTTTCTACGTAAGTATTCGGTTTCCAGAATGGTTTGGTAACCTAGAAGAAAATAGACATTGTGAAGATATCTTGTACTCGCAAATGCATTTGTAAAAAGTCATTTATATTTTACTTTTTTTTATTTAATATTTAAAAACTTGAGATTTCAGAAGTTACGTGATTACATTTTAGGCTAGAACTAAAACTGTTGACATCCATGCCTGAGTAATAGGTTGTGCCCATCTAACGATTTTAGCAGCTTCTGCAGCCTTCAAGTTTTCTGTTATGATGCAAAAGATTTGGTAGTCGGTTGGTCAAATGCCAATCACTAGTGCCTAGTCGGTAATTGTGTGTCTGCCCTATGCCCACTTAGTCCCAAGCCAGAATAAAAACAATACGACTCAATAGATCAACCAGACAGAATCCTATTATATTTCAAGCATTTCCTTATACATATATAAAATCAGACTGTACAGCAAACCAATTAGGAAATTAACATGAATACAGAACAAAGGAAATGGTGGTAGTGAATAGGAACAACTTGAACATGGCTTATTAACTATAGTCCATATTAAGAGACAATATAATAACAGTAATTATGCTAAACGGGAGGATAGGGTTAGAGAAACGTAACAATAATAGAAATAAAATGTTTACATTACACACAGTTAGAATAAATGAAATAGTTTTCTTAAAACACAGTTCTGAAAGTTTGTTACACTTCTTTGTGGTCCAGCATAACATTTTCACTTCTTAATTGCATGGTTGTATGGTCGGCAGGCGATCTAACATTACGTACGGTTGTTCATTTTCTCGATAATCCGGTTTTAGCCTATCATTACTTACTCAGTCAATATCTCCTTGTATCTGTATCACAAGATATTTAAGTTTTTTTGAAATAACTTTAAATGGACCTTCGAAAGGAAGGCTAAGTGGTGCTTTTATTTTGTCACATCTTATCCAGACGTGCGAACAGTTGCTTATATCCTTAGGTAAATATTTCGCTCATGATTGTTCACGAGTGTTAATTGGCCTACGTCTAGATATTTGGTCAAGTAGTTGGTCTACGTAAGTTCCTAAATCGAGATTTTTATTTCCAGTGTGAGCACTAATAAATTAACCTGGTAGTCTCAGATTTGTCCTTAAACACTAGTTCTGCTAGTGAACATTATGGGTCAGTTTTGACAGCTGTTCGTATTCCAAACATAACTAATGAAAGGATTTCTGTATACTGACTGGAATTTGAATGCGATATAAGCGTGGCCTTTAGTTGACGATGGAACCGTTCTACCATCCCATTCGCTTAAGGGTGATATGCACTGTAGTGTATTCTGTTTTAGCCTAGCAGTTTAGCTAAGTTGTTGAATAGTTCAGATTCAAACTGAGCTCCTCTGTCCGTCGTTATTGTTATAGGTGTACCAAAATGGTCACTTAGTTCTGTATGAAGACTTTGGTCACTGTTTTGTTGTGACATCTGTGATTGGTACGGCTAAAGGAAACCTTGTGAACCTATCTATACATGCAAATCGATACGTAAAACCATTTGAACGTGGTAAAGGGCCTACTAAGTCGAAATGAACATGTGTAAAATGTGCATCCGGCTGGTGAAAAACTCCGATGGGTGAATTTGTGTGTCGGTTAACTTTTGACCGTTGACACGCCGAACACTCTTTAACCCATTTAAGTACATCCTTCTGAAGATTTAGCTATATGTACCTGGCATTGATTAGTTTAGTCAAAGATTTCACGAATGGTCGAGGCACTACCTTCGCTGTGTCACAGTAAATCAGAAAATCTTCCACAAGAGATTGGATCTGTTTAAGTCTTACACTAGAGCTTATAGCTGAGAGTAGGTTATGTAATTCTTGGTCATTTTCCTGAGTGTCACTCAAAGTCTCGAAATTTACTGTTGACTGTTGCATTATATTCGTTTCTAATCGAGATAATGCATATGCCGCCTGGTTGTCTTGACCTTTTACGTGACGTAGATTACTAGTGAACTGTGATATGTAGTCGAGGTGTCGGACTTCTCGAGGTGAGTATTTATCGGCTTTTGCTTTTAATGCATTGGTTAACGTATAAACTATGAATTCTCTGCATTCGAGCACGTGACGGAAATGCTTGATGGTTAGGTAGATTGGAAGGAGTTCTCAATTGAAGGTAGAATATCTCGTCTCTGCTGGAGCGAGTTTTATTGAAAAGAATGCAATCGTTTTCCAGGCGATTTTAAATAGTTGGTTATGGGTGCCGTCTACGGCTTTGTCTGAAGCATCTACCATCAAAGCAAGTGGGTATTGAGAACTCGGATATGTTAGTGTAGATGCTTGAACAAGTTTATCCTTTAATCGGTTAATGACCTCGACAGCCTCAGAGGTCAGCTTGAATTCTTTTGGTTTTCTATTAAATGCATCCGTCAACGGTTGCATTACTTGTGCACAACCGGGTATGAATCTGCAACAAAAGTCTATTTAACCATGAAAACTTCAAAGTTGTGTTAGGGAGCTTAATATGGGGTATTGTTTAATAGTGTCTACCTCCTGTCTGATTGGGGCAATTCCATCATGGCGTATGATGTGTCCAAGGAATTCTAGTGTTCCTACACCGAAAACACATTTACTTTAATGTATGTTCGCACCATTTTCGTTTAGTCGTTTCAACACTGCCCTCACATGTTGTCCATATGATTTTAAGTCTGGGCTGGCAATTAATAAGTCATCTATGTAATTTTATGCAGATTGCATATCTCGAAGTAGATTATCTATAAACCTTTGGAATGTCTGTGCAGCGTTCCATAGGCCGAATGGCATGCGTATAAACTCAAAGAGTCCAAAATGTGTTGTGATAGCTGTCTTCGGAATATCTTCCTCAACTACTGGAATATTGCGACATGTCTTGACTAAGTCAAGTTTAGTAAATACCTTCATATTCTGTAAGCCATTCGTAAAGTCATGGATATGTGGTATCGGATACCTGTCTGGTACTTTTGACAATTAAGGGTTCCGTTGTTCCCGCACGGTCTCCTATCACCTTTATTTTTCTTTGGAACCATATACAAAGGAGATGCCCACTGTCTATCAGATGGACGTATTATGCTCAGCTGTAGCATGTAATCGAGTTCGGCCCTAGCAATTTTAAGCTTATCAGGTGCTAGTCTCCTGGGCTTAGCAAAAACAGGTGCGCCTTACGTTTTGATTGTATGACATACTTTAATTTACTTTTGGAAGGGTGAGGGTTCAGTTTCGTTAGATTTGGGAATTCCGCGAATATATCTCAGAACTTTGCCGTTGTTACTGGTGGAGTTTATATTAAATTTAGGAATGTGATATGACTTCCTGTAACTTTTGTATATTTCAGAGTTTATTTTAATGTCAACTAGAAATTCATATCTCTCTGAGAAATCCATCCCTAATATTGTCAGATCTATATCAACTACAGTAAAGATACAGGGAAATTACCTTTAAACCTCAAATCTAGTGTCAAGGTTTCCTGCCCAAAACGTCGCGATTTTAGTCTCATTGGCAGCTTAAAGTGTAACTGTAGAAGTTTCTCGACCCTGCTTGGTTTTATTCTTAGGAATGATACTAAATGTAGCATTAGTATTCACCAAAATGTTCAAGCCCGAATTTTTGTCTCTAACGTAAAATAAGCTACTGTTTAGGCCCTTCTTATCAGTTGTCGCAACATGGGCAGGGGTTATTCGTTACAATGGTTCTTCAAGGTCTGTTTGGGCAAGGCGCATGGTTGGCTGCACTTGGTCGATTGAGCACCGAATTTCCAGTGATACCAATAAAGTTGTTCAGATTGTCTGGACACTTGTGACTTGTTCAGTGTTTTGGATCTCGGTCTTTGTGGTGACCTGCTCCTATTTCTATGACTCATTTGCATTTGGCTGACAGCCTTTGAAAGACTTTTAACACTCGCCATTAGTTATGCTATGACTGGATCATTTGTTGATTCCACCTTTTGAGTATGACGTATCATACGTGATGCGGTTGGGAGAATTCTTTCCATATTCCTATCTCCAATCCGTGCTAAATGAGATACAGAGTTGTCAGGGTCTTGTGCATCCAAACATTGTTGAACGTAGCATGGGATAGCTTGTATCCATCCTTGTTTTAGGACCGCTTCGCCCATTGTGTTGTCACCCACTAAAGCTTGAAGATGACGCAAAAAACTGTGAAGGTGACTTATTACCTAATGTTTCTCCTAAGAAAAGCATTTGAATTCTTTGTTCATCAGATAATGATAAACAACTCATTATTTCTCGTCTTAGGATGGTGTATGGTTGTGGTGTTGGTGGACTTCAAATCAAGTCGCAGATTTCTTTGGCTACTGAAGTAGGCAGGACTGAAAATTGGTCTCGATAGCGAACTCCTTAAGATTTAATATTGTGTCTTATGAAATAATGCTCAGGCTGGGCAAACCATAACTGGGGGTCACTACGATCGAATTCCGGGAGTCGGATTTACATAGTAATAACGGCGTCTATATCTACCGCTGACATATCCTCTAGGCTTTCTGTTGAGATCGATTCTGACATGTTATATGAACAATATAATTATGTAATAAAAACGGAAAAATAATTAGCCTAATAGTGGTACCTAGTGATAGAAATGAAATACTATGTTTTAAAATATATATATATATATGCAATCCTATTTCCTGCAAAACAAAAAGTTTATTTTTAGGACTGAATACGGAAAGAAATGATGATACACATAACAGAAACTAAATATTGAGTTCATTACAGAACTCACCAGTTTATGCCTTGTTAATTCCCGTTATATTTGACAAACGAGACCAAATTATTAGAGAATAGATCTTTATTTTATAATCGTGGACAGAAGACAGTGGTGCGGGATCCTAGTCACTCAAACACACAATGCTTCTCAAAATTCAATATAAGATGATAGGGAACATAATTCCTATGAAGAATAAGGAAGTAAATGAATACTTGAGGTTTGTTGTTTTAACGCATGCTTAAGGTTCAAAGTCAATACTTAAATAATCAACCTAAGTTGCCACAGTTATCTGAGACGCATAAGAGAGTATTTTAGCCAGGAACAGGTTTAAGAAGATATAAGTGACTACATATAATTGCAAAGAATGGATATACAAAAGTATGAACAGAAGCTCTTCTATGTATGTGGCATCTCATTTTTGTCTCACAAAACCTGATAGATTACACACACGCCTTTTTCACAGTTTACAATTCAAACAAAACATTACAGTTACCGTATGATCGCCTATTTAAAGAGTGAAATATAAACTACAAGTCAGTCATAATAAAAATAGCGTACTAAGGCAGAACTTGGAGAGTAGATAGAGCAAAACCTGCGTATATTGAAAGTAAGTACGGTTAACCAATCCAGTAGGCACAGTCAACGGAAACACAGCAGTGGACCTGCTAAACACCTTTCCACGAAATTCAGCCCTTGGCTCTTACAGCAACCAGTAACACATTTGTATAGTAATTTGCCAAACCTGATTACCATAGCACACTGAATGGTTTGGTGCAACTCCTTAAAGTACGTTAAGATTCACATACGTTTTACTCATCACGACGACGTTTTTAGCCTACCCTTCCTAACCTTGGTGGTCACGCCTCCTGGTTAACACAAGGTTGGCTATGAACTGAGCTGTATTTAAGATGACAGTTGCAAGGAAAAGTACAAAAGGATATAAAGTTACTGTATAGCGCCTCATCCCATTAAGTATATTAATTATCCCACCGACGTATCGCCTACTTATCTTCGTCTTTAAACAACACAGTATTCTCAGAACATTCAAAATAAGGAACAATAGATGTAGATGAAAATATCACCAACATCACTAGTTCACGACATCAACGCGACGAATCCCAAAGTTTGACAGACCCGTGCACTGGTTACAAACCTGGCATACTTAGTCATTTTTATTAACGTTACCTTATTGTACTAATATATGCACGAGTTGACCAATAAACAAAATTGGTAATATCACTACTCTGACTAAATCATTATCTTTTCACTCTAACATTCAGCTTTGCTTAAAAAATTAGCAAACTGTTATTCCTTGAAATCTTCGTCAAGTTGGTAAGTCTTCTTAGATTTCGAAAGCACAGCGTTGGATGTACTGCTTTTAAAAGTATGAAGAAAAGGATCAAATTAAGAGTTAAGGATACAAATAGCTTCTATGGCATCGTTCCTCAATGCCCGTAAGCGTTAAATGTGCTTCAAGCCTTCTTTTGAAAGGTACACCGATAAGTACTAATACAATCTCCTAAAACAGAAAGTTTCATAGTTTGCTTATTCCAATCACAAAATATTTATCCCGAAATATCGTCCGAGCTCCTTCGTATTTTGTTATTAATCGGCGTCCTCTTAGGTTTGGTTTGACTAAACCCACCATAACCTTGGTGGCTAGGCTTCTTAATTAATAGTTAAGGTGTATTTAAGATGATAATAACATGAAAAGTTACAAACAAACCAACACACACCACATTACGAGTTCCATTACGCAAAATAACTAGTGAACCAACACCACCATTCTTTTTACGTCCTTTTTAAACATCATAGCATTCAATGAGCATTCAAATGGATTGTATGGACCAAGCTACTGATAACGTTGAAGATTAACGTCGTTCTGTATAGGGACTGTCGGTAGTTGAATAACGCACGAATCCGCGATAAGAAAGCCAATAACACAATTTATTGGTGCAAAACGTGGTACTCAACAGTTCCCTTTCCCTATACAGCCCAAAGAATTCAAGCAGTTGTACAATTAATTTGTCCAAAGAAAGTGTTCCTAACAAATAAAGGAACCAAACGTGGGAAATCAACTAACTGAGCCAATTCACTCAGACAGACAGGAAACATTAAGCCAACATGGCGTACAACAAAACCTTGAACCCCAACAAAACAAACTGAAGGTCAACGGGATGTAATATACACTACCAAAAGGACATGTAATAACCTAATTGTGGTTAAAATTCCATAACTGTTATAAAAAATAAAGAGCAAACAGATAGAAACATGAACTGTTACGGAGACAGAGCACAACAAAGAGATAAATTCAAGTTAAGGAATTGTTCAATACAAAAGAAACATGGAGGGATTTTTATACAAGCAAAAATAGATTTTACATGGATGACGATATGTGTAGTAGAATTAGGTATTCCACTGACCCCCCTGATCGAATCATTGTGATAGTTTTACCTATCTTGCTTAATGTCGAAGCTGCAGTTGTTACGTAAGGCCAATTTTTCTGGCCTTAGAAAATCACTTTGGGTCCCAGGTAATGCACTTACCCCTAATGACCATGTGGGCACTGGATTCTAACCAAGAGGGAAACTTGAGTAGAGGAGTATGAAAATCAGTGGACTGTAGACCACCTTCAATAAGATACCAGAGCTTCGGAGGATGACCACATTGTTTATGAGAATGACTTACTTCAAGTTCTTACATTGTTGTGATGCACCATTAAGTCCAGATGCTCGTTTGAAGTTGGTGGGTAAAAATAAGGTGCTTGAATACCAAAATCTACATGCTCAATGACCAGCTGTGGATAGACTGAGGAGATCGCGCTTAGTGCTCTGTCAGCTATTCCAGAAGAATTGAGTCTCTTTTCGCTAATCCTAATCCCAGAACTACTGCATGACTGTTATCATGTATTGGTTGTCCAGAGTCACAAGCAGTAAACTAAATTGAGGTAGAGGAGTAATTCACACATACATGTGTAACAGTAAGTTTGCAAGAGGTGTAGCTCCACCGACACATGTTGTTCGTTACCTCATCGTCTTGGGATCCAACTTTTAGTCCCAAATATCATGAAAAGTGAGGAAGCACCCCATCTCCCTAGTTTGAATTACTCTGTTTCCAAAGCTATTCTCTTAATGGCTACGGCCTATCCAGCCAGTTTATAATGTTCAAAAGTTTCTGTTTGGCTTGCGGTGAGGAAGCTTCGAGTAATATCTGCACTTGAGAAATTAGGGGGCTGTCATGGTAGTTCTCGTGGCACCTGAGACCTTTCTCTGTGGCGCTTATTACTTTTGAAGCCATTAGCTCGTCCGGCGATCAGAGGCTTAGGAGTGTTCTCAAGGACTATGGATCGGGTTTGACCAGCTTGATAATTATTCGTGAATGAATTAGACGTCAGTGTGAGTAAAGTCATGCTTCGACAACTTCACCTACTTAAAGCTAGAAATAGTGTACAGTGGAGTGTACTTTTTTCCCGAACATGTGTTAAATAAAGTCGATTTACAGTTAGTCAATTCTCCTTTTCAAGCGACCAAAGATGGGGTAAAAAGAAGGCAAACAGCCTCAGTGTGCAATGTCATTCATCAAGTCATTATCTTGTAGTAATACATGACTGAACGCCTCTCAGTAGCTATATCCACCTAAACTATTGGCAATATCACATTATAATGCCTATAAAATACCTTTTTTTTAGCATTTAGTTATCAAGACAGACCAATTTTCATGCTGATACACACGCATTTAGACAAAGTGAATTCACTGCTGGAAAGCACTCAGCTATATTTTGCATCATGTTAGTTTATTTAACCGTATGATGAATAAATATGGGGTGAAACTCATGTCTCTGAGATAAACAACACAAATGAAGAACTGATGACATAATCTTACCATTGACGCTTCAAACTAACACACAAAAACGGGATGTATACAACTTACTCTGGTACAGTAATTTTATCTTTGTGATACTCAACCAAGTCAGTAACCTCCTCCCCCCCCCCAATCTCTTCGACATAGAACACACTGAAGATAGAGTCAGAAAATATTCATATAGGAGAAATGTAAGGAAGATACGATTAACATCAAGGGGCAAGTACAAACTGGAAGTCATGTTACCGGACTTTGCTTGTTCTGATAAACACTTACTTTGTGATGAACAAAATTCGGGTACCTAGTGATTGAAAACTCTACTATCTCTGTGAATTAATCTCAGCGCTACAATGAAACGACTTATTTGTCATTCGACTGCTTGGTAGTACTGCATACTAGTAAAACAACTGAAGATAACATTTGGTATACTATGAAGGGTGTATCTCTGTTTGAACTATATATGTGTATAAAATGTTTAAACTGGCAATATCCATTTCAGAAACTGAACTATCCAGCTTTGAAGGTAACCCAGCTAGTAGACCTTTTAGAGGTAAATCATTTCATAAAAATTCTTAATTGATTGTGACACGATAGGTATCTACTAATAACTACGATTGCAATTGTTTAGTTAGAAACGTGTAATCGCTACCAAACTAGGTTTTATCACCAAAGAACACATTGAATTATAGCTGAGTTTAAAAGTTTGAAGGTAAGTAATTCTGCCATAAAGCCTAAGATTGTATGTAGTGATATAGGCTAAGTATTGTTAGGTGATCTATGATCACCTCACCCTTTACATTTAAGTTTTACGGATATTTAAATATAAGTAATGATATTCTTCTTTGAAAGATTTTGAAGGAGACCAGTAAGTATTAAACAAATGTATCAGATAATTGGCTGACCGATATCAATTCTATGGATTGATTAATACGCAGAAGAAAGTAGAACTGATTCAACATGTCACTGGAAATAAGTTATTTTGTATTCATAAAAAATAAAACAAATTATTATACAGATAAATATATATTTACTTAACATAACATACAAGAAATAAAATGACTTGAAGCAACAATATATTTATGTAATAGAATGCTAAGAGACAAAATAAATTCATTGTTGCATAGTCTCACAATGTAATAATGACAACTTGAACGTATGCGCAAATGTCTCGGAATCTACATTGTTTACGAATGATTGAGTCTCATAGGAAAATGCATTGTAGACAAACCTCAATAGTAGACAAATAAATTAACATCATATAAGAAAACAAGTATAATTCACTAGATTATTTCATCCAAGTTGTATACACAATACAATCTAACAATGAATGTCATTAATGAATGAAACAATTGAATTCATTTGAAGTTTTGTTTTTTTTTTTGCACTGTTTACATACACATAAACATAAGTGAATATATAATGCCATTTTGTCATTATCATTTCAAAAACAAAAATTTCATCAAAATAATCATCTAATTAAACAAATTGATAAAATGTATACTTTTTCATATTAAAGAAGAATAGTATAACAGAATGTAAAAGATTAAAAAAAAAAATATGGTAACATAACAATTTCAATAAAATGAAAATATCAATTATTTACTAAATGTTCATTTACAGTGTCATAGTAACTAAACAATAAAATGCAACAATCATTAAAATGAAAAAAAGTAACAATAAGTTAAAAAGAGAATAAAATTTTACAAATACAAATCAATCTGATTAGAACACACACACACACACACACTGATAGTACATAAAGATAACTTGTAATGGAAAAAGAAAAGGATTATCATCGTTATCAAAATTTCATATCCTACATGAATTTTGTCAAAAGGGAAAGAAAAATAAATATAATAGTTTACTATTTGTATAATAAACATTAAATGTATGTTGTATGCATTCATCTTATATGAGTCTTAGTAGGATACCATTGAGAAAGTGGACAGAACTACACAGATGCTTCATTCTAGCATCTATCAGTGTGAACATGCGGTATAAAACCAAAAATCGAACTTTCAAGTCTGGCAGAAAATGCCTAAATAGCAACATTACTTATATGGGATCCAAGGATTTCCCCACTTCAATCAACCATATTATTTGATGTCAATGATGATAAGTATCACTTCCGACTCGTCCGAACTCCATCAGTCATGAATTCTCACTAGAAATTAAAGAACGTCTCGAAGTAAGTCACTAGTGAGTTAATTAGTCAAGTTGAAGTGGCTTTGTGAAGATTGGTTTTTTATGTTGTTGTTAATATTCGCCACAGATGGTATTCAACCCAGACCAATTAGTAACGAATAAACGGAATAAATTTGCAACATTAGATCCAACATTTTCAGTTAACTTCCATTTATTTACTACATCCACTACATATCAGAGTGTAGTGTTTATTAAAGTATTCATTTCAAATATTCGAAGTTGTTCATAACTAACCGCTGTGAACACATATCAGTGTAGTGCAGTACAATATCCCGAATGAAAAACACAAATATAATGGTGGAGGCTTCAGTATAAAATTCTCAGCGAAAATTACACTGTAGTATGTAGCACAAACCAATTAAATGAACAGAAATGTTCGATGAAATATACTTAATGAATACTGAAGATGTTGCAAATAACCTGAACCTTAAAAAACTTAACTGAATTTTTTAAGTTAGTAGTTCATAAGGTTATGTTAAACATTTAAAAACTGTTATCTACTAAACAAGATAATAAAAACAACACATTATTTATCAAAACTTACTGCTCCAAATCAAAATATGATCAACAATAACCAAAAGCAATACATTTAGATGAGCAACTGAGTAGTACTAGAATTGGATGGTATACCATTTGAATTACTGTCAACAGTATCCGAAATAGTTGAAGCTGGAATTATATTGGTATTACATACTATTAAATTGGTGTCGACTATCCCATCATCGTTAGGACTTCTGACAGCATCATCAGCAATAGATTCACATTTCTGCATAGCTGTTGTTGCATTTGAAGTTGAATCTGTAGAAACACTCGATGTTGCTGTATCTATAGCACCATCATGATTTTCAGAAATATTACCACAAGTGGATGATTCGGAACTTGAAAAATCGTTTTTCTTTAACAAGCTGGTAGACTTTACGTTATCCGATTGCCAAGGAAGTGATATTGGTTGACAGAGATCTGGAGTTTCGTCTTCAATATGAAGAGATTCTTCAACAGAAATTATATTTGAAGGACTTCCACTATACCCAATGTCAGTAATATCTTCATTAAAAAATCGATCTAAACGAGTTGCATATTCAGAAAATAGCTCAATATCATTATGACCTGCTCCTTCAATCCAAGCTGGTTCGAGAGGATTAGTAAGGCGTGAATACAATTCTCTCCCATGGTCAATACCGATAATTTCATCATCAGTTCCATGAATAATCAATGTTGGTGAAAGAATTCTAGATACTTTATCAATGCTAAGTAAAAAAATAAATAATGAGAACACTCAATAAAATGATGCGTAGCAAACAAACAAAACCGAAACATTACTCAAAAATCAAGTGTAAAACAACGAAAGAAAAATCGAATCTAAACTATAAATAAAAAGTACCATATCTATGTTGTAAGCAACGTAGAACCTGGAATGCATGTATGTGCATATCAGTCCAAGGAAGCATGTTACATAAACATTAAAAAGTAAAATAAAATCCGAGGAAAACAAATTTACGTAACAAAAAGTTGAAGATTGTTGAAACGTAAGATATAAAAAAAAGATAAACTGTTAATGCATCAGCACCACTGCAACCAATTGTAAACCATACAATCTAATGTATTCAACTTCACATGAACCTCAATCATTCAGTTATAAATAATGTACAACCTGAAATAATTGTACAGTACTACAGTATACACAAACATATCTTACTTTAAATTACCTTGATACAAATAAATTGGCATAACATGATCAAACTTATACTTATTCATTGTGCTAACTTTTTTTGATTTTGATTCGTTACATTGTATTATTCAAAATAGTGTTAATTAAATTCGGTTATTTCTTTATTCTCTAAAGAAGCGGCTTACAGTAAGTTGTGAAACGTCAGAAAATTTGATTTCTACAGGTTAGAATATCACAAATATATATTACCTACTATTTTTTTGTAAGTTTTATCAAGTTGCAATACTACAACAGAAAGACGAAACAACATTCGCCAGTCAATCATGTACAACATAGAATCTGAAGCATAAATGTGTCGGTCAAAATTGTCACACTACATCAATACAATAAAATGGTTGTCGAAATAGTAGAAGTCGTAGTAACAACAATAGCGGTACAAAGAGGCTTGGACGGAGATAATATGTATTGAAAAGAGGATTAATTCGTGGAATAAAAAACAAAAGCTCAGGACTCACAGAAACACTGATAGTAAATGCATCTGCGTCATTGTGACCAATCCTCAGTAGTCACCCAGTCTTCAGTCACTGGTTAAAAAAATCAAGCAGAGGCAAGTTTCTAGATACTATAACACGGATTAAACCAACAGTCACTTCATGGACTGATGCCAAAATACAGCTTGGCAGTTACTAGCTTTTTTCAGTCCTACTCCTGTGTCAGCTATCATCGCACGTAGAGGTAAATGGTGGTTGATTATACGTAATACATATCCCAACCACTTCAGTCGATGAAGACTGACAGCTTGATCGACTAATTTACCACATTTCTCTAGTACCCTGAGCATAAACAAAATACTGCTTACTCCCCCCCTCCCCAATAAATGCGAGTAGTGTTTCGAAGATATATACGGTCAAATTCCAGTCACTTGTGAATGTCACCTACTCTTAAAGATCGTATTTCGCATCCACATAATAAAGCAGAGTGGACTGATGTGCAGTACACTCGTCTTTTGATTGACAAACGAATATCTCTCTTACGCCACAAGTAATGTGAGTTGGAAAAAGCCGGCTGAATTTAGTGATTTCTTGTGGGGATTAACCAGACACTAACCCATCAGGGTCAACCAAATTTTCATGATAACTGAACCACTTTACTCCCTATGTTCAGTTCTCATGGCGTAGGTTAGTCAACCTTCCATTTAGAGAGGAGTAGGAGTAGGATGGAAGAGAGGTAGTGGTGGTCAAACTAAAGCATGGCATCAATATATGAAGTCGTTGATTGCTGATCTAAGTCATGTTAGTAGATGCAGGCTACCTGGTTAGGGTTCGCGTGACAGTCGTGATCAGTGGTTTAAGACGCTGGGTGACATGACTTGCAACCGACCACAGTGATGTGATTATATTCACTCTTCATATTGTTATATCTGATGTAGGGATGGTTGATATTATCGATCCTGGTTATTCTCAACGCCAAACCTTGCACCTAATACCCAACCTTGCCTTAATTTATTGTTCAAGCACAAAGATCCGACCGATTTATCGAGAGGCCGATTAGTCACACACACATTTATTATAATAATAACCAATAATGTACAGGATAAATATATATATATATATATATATATATATATATATATATATATATATATATATATATATATATATATATATATAACATCTAGCCTTTGACTTATGTCTGTCACATGATATTAACCAGTCACATGTCTTCATCCCGACATGTCATATATCCTGATAAACCCTAAACTCTTTCGTACTTCGTTTGTTTCATTCCTTCCTGTTGAATTATGGTGTTTTGTCAATCTTATGAATTTCATCTCGTCGTGCTATTGAGCTATGGTAACTTGGACTCACGCGCATACACATCGGGTTCTAAGTTGTACATAAATGAATGAGATAAAGAAGTACAATTAGAGAACACGACACTTAAAATTCTTCACCTGACCTATAAAACTTTCCACACATGTCTATTTTTACCAAAAGGTAGCTAAGATTAAAGTAAACTTAGGCTTTATATCAATACACAAAATTAAAAAAAACAAACAAAGAATTCCTTAAAATAAAACTTTCAGTACATAGTATTGCATCCAGGTAATAATGTACACATTAAAATTATACACACTAACAGTGAAAAACTAAACAAGAAAGCATAATTATGTGCTATGATGTAATATAGGAACTATGCAGAAATGATCAAAATACCAAGTGTATTGATCAATTCAACAAAGAAAAAAGTATGCAAAGTATTCAATATGTACTGTAAACAATAACAACAATACAGTAACATAATCATTCAATGTATGGATAATCACTTTCAACAAATGTAGTTGAAAAGTAAATTCTATCCCCTCACTATGAATAAAATATAAAATATCATGAGAAATAATTATAAAAATAGTAAAATATCGATAGAATACAAAGATTACCTATAGGAATATGTTAAAATACGTACTTTGTGAATGGATCAAAACAGAAACGCCGAGTTGTTCCAGGACAGACAACACGTAGACCAGACATAAATGGTGAATGAAGAACTACACCAGCAACCTGAAGTAAATAAAACCATCATTTTAAAGAAAGGTGTAAAAATGATAATAAGAATGAAATGTGTTTTACATATTTTTCGGCAACGGTTGGAGATAATAAAAAATACTATAGTAAGTCAATACCACAAGATTCGTGATTTCAACGGAAGAATAAAGCCAACATTTAGAAGATAACAAATGCTCTAATTAATGGGTCAAGAATAACGTAGTATCTGGCACAAATCTTCATTGGTACAAGTTATCACATTAATTGGTACAGTAGGATGAATATCAACACCATTGATCCCGAAAAAAATTAGACAGAGGATATGAATTAAGAAAAATTAGTTTATGAAAAAGAAATGTATAAAACAATTTTTAAGCTCAGGATTTAATGGGAAATGAAGTAAATACACCATTTCAACTGATTCTGAGTTATATCATGGAATATCTCCAATATCTTATTATGAAAAGCGTATAGGCCACAACTAGATATTCTGCGTCCACTAAAATGGTTAGGACTGACACTAAACTTACAGACTGGTGACTTGTTTTGGCTCGAACTCCCTTAGTTCTCATTTCATTCCACTCCTACGCTAGTCGTTATGGCAAATTAAGGTAGGTAGTGGATGAGTACACACAATACATATCCTATCTGAAACTACTAACGCTTATTGCTAAACAAAACGCCTTATCATTTATGATTGGTCGTTGTAGGGATTGTTGAATTTGATGCCACGAAACGACTAGTGTTGAGTAACCCGGTATGAGACACCTTAATTACAGTACATACCAATATTCACAACAGAGATCGAAACCAAGATATTCAAGATTCGCTCAACTCCTACACAGTTGAGCCAGGACACAATGGATGACATTTCTAATTTTAATCAGTTCGATATGTATTGCAAGAAACCACCTACTGCGAAACACTCAAAATAGTTGTTCATGTCTTCTCGTTAGAGCCGTGGAATTACCTCCTGAAGCGAGTCATCAGCAAGCTCATTTTGCTTACGATCGGATGCTGTGGAGACTGTTGAATTCGAAATTTCATATCACCAATTGATTTTAGTTAGACGATCATTGAAAACTAGGAAGCATTAGACAGCTGTTTCAACATAACAGGAGACTCCTTAACAGAACACACCGTTATCGTTTAATGAGCAGTAATAATCTTGATAAGCTCAGATTATCCGCAAGTCTTTTAATGATTACTAAAACATTTCAACTAATGTAGCACCAGTTAACCTAATTAGTCGAGTATGAATATATCCAATGTAGAGTAAAACGCAAGCCTGATGAAAAACACAAATATAATGTATGTTATAGGCTTTAGATGAAATCTTCAATTCGAAGTGTATTCCAACATCCATCACTCATTGATTAAACGAACAAAAAACAACCTGGACAGTATTAGGTACCATGCACTGAAAACGTTGTGGACAACACAACACCTTGAATAGGTTAAAACGGAATAATCATATTAAAGTAATAATAAGGTTATTTAAGGAATATCTTGAATAATGAAGATGAAACAAGTAAATTGTTACAAATAGTAAGTATTCTACAGGAAATAAGATTGAAGTAAGTAGTTTTTACAATCTCAACCTATATATATATATCTTATTAGGCACAGAATCGTCTACTTGACTTAGGACCACACTCTAAGTGTACAGGCCAGTGATAATATCTGTATGCCAAGACCAAAGTAAGTGGAGTGAAGTTCGAAACTGCGACCTAGTAAGTGAAAGTCGAACGCCTTAACCGCTAAACTACCACCCCGTAAATATATATAAGTATACATGATACCAGTTTTACAATACTTGGTGTTTACCAAATAATATGTAGAAAATAAAGATAATGAAACACGTAATCCTACTAAAATTAGTTCTTTTTTTTCATTTCACATGTAAGTAATTCATTAAACAAGTGTGGTGGTATACATAAAACATGGTAAGTATATCACTCTGCATATACATAACGTAAAAAAATGTTTCTATAATAACGAAATTTTTTTTCTAACTGAACTAGATAAGCACATAAAAGTAAGCAAAAGTATACAAACATTTTCTAACGCACAATGAAACTAAATAAAACCAGGCTTTATCAATAAGATTAAGTAGGTCTCTATGGATTGAATAAAAAAAAACGTCAGAAAACAATTTCTATACCTTAGAATAAACAAAATTATAAATATTGAGTAAAAAGTAAAATTTATTCTAAAGGGTAAACAAATAGGATAATAATGGTAGACTATCATAAGTAACACAGAGCTTGAAAAACATCTGTGTCAGTCAAAGTTTCCGAATTATATCGGAACACCGAGATGAATATTAGAGTAGTAGAAGCGGTAGTAAAAAGTAGACACAAAAATGTGACTGCGAAGGAAATAATTTTAAAGCTTGGGAACTAAGAAAGATAAGTTATGGCTTAGTTTCCCCTATCTTACTTTGAACCTACTCTTATACTAGTAAATATCATGCATCGAAGTAAACAATACATAAATAAAACATGTCCCGATCAACTTGGTCAGCTACAATCCTCAATTTTCTCAACTGATTAAACATAATTCCTAAATTCTTCGAGTCTAACTGATCACTCACTGGTCTAAATAGTCACAAAAAATACTTTGAAAGCTTTCATTGTCTATTAGTATTACATAATGGAGCGTCGCATGAAAGGCGCAACAGTTAACATCCGACGAGGTGAATTTCAAGATGGTTGAAAGTGGAAATTTAGTAATAAGAAATAATTTGTTTAAAAATCTACACCGGAAATTAAGGACAATCTTTCGTTTGTACGATTATAAACATCATATTAGGTAACAAATGTAAGTCGACTAAAACGATTTAGATATGTGTTACATATACCTACATATACTACTACTTAAATATAGTACTACAAAATCTAGTATTAACTAGAGTAGAAGTAGGATAGAATTAAAAATAAAGGTGAATAAATGAACAAAGGTTATCAGCTTCTAAAGTTACTAATCATCGGACTGAGTCCCACTAGTAGGTGAACCCTCGTAGTTGTGCAATAGCATCTATCCTTTAGTTTTTTTTAATTCTGAGTTAACCATTATTCCATTGTGCGATCTGATTTATTCCTTCCATTTATATATGTAATAAAGTGATAGGCTTCCAGAGTTAAGACATTATCTTGATACGAGCGAATAAGAATAAGGACCAACGACATAATCAAATAGAACGAAGGTAAGCAATTCTCTGAGCCCCAACTCAGTTAGCTAACTAGATTAGGAAGATTAGTCTGAGCACGAAAGTTTAGTTCCACTAGCAACCGGAAAGACAAATAACAAGCAATCAACTTGTGTGTATACACGTAACAAAAAATGTCATTTAAAGCATCACAAAAGTAGCGTAGTAAAAGAGAAAACGAACCAATAAGGTTTAAGATTCTTCGATGTGGTAAACTGAAGGTAATAATTGGGGCTATTGGCGAGGAAATGAGCAATTTAAATTTCTACAAATAAGTTACGGAATTACCAAGCAATTCCTGGAGATCTAGCATCCCCAACACAACGATCTTCTAATTCCAATTGATAGTATTACTTCACCTTTAGTTTCCACTATGTTGCTTTTCCATGTTATGTAGGAAGTGGTGACTACAACTTAAGCACATTCACCCTTGGCCCCCGTTGTCAGAGCTCTGATTAGCTCAGTTACCACTGATAAGTGTTCAGTAAATACAAATACCAGAGGAATAAGATATAATCATAAGAGGCGATTCCTAATACATCAATTCCTATAGTTCCGTTATAATCATTTCAACATCCATTCTTTATGTCGAATTACAAGTAGTTAAAAAATTGTACAGAAAAACATTCACCTTATTAGTTTACGTAAAAAACAACGAACTGCTACTGATGAGTCAACTGAGTTGGATGACTTTATTACGAAGATTCCTTTGTCATCCTGGACATTATCAGTGTCTGCCTTACCTAGTATACTATCATCTGTAGTAAGAGCAGACGTTGTTCAGAACGATAATAATGCAGAAACCATCCATTTATGCTACAATCTTCCAGAAGTACGAAAATTCTGAACTTACTGCACACTAACGGATACCAATCGTCAACTGATTAAGTGCAGTTTAGATAACTTTTGCATTATCATACAATAAGACAATGTTATCCGCATACTTAAGGTTGAAAATCCCTTCTTCTGACAGCAGACACACGCCATACATTTTCTTCAGGGTTGTTTTCAGGATATCATTGATGACAAAGTTAGAAAAGAATGGTGAGATATGGCAACCCTGCAGTTTAACTCACTGCTCAAATGGAAAAATATAGAAAGATAGTGCATACCCTTACTCTATCTGTGGTGTTTGTGTATAGATGTTAATAAACTTCTCAAGCATACACTTTTCCAAAAGACAATACCGGAGTATATTCCCGTCCAGCGAATAGAAGACAGCCCTGATGTCGAAAATTGCAACGTTTGTTGGCATCTAATAAGTGTGAGCTTGTTGAGTGATGTGGTCAATCATCCACGACTTGATCGTAAAACAGCCTCCATGGTGTGAGTCAGTCTTTCACTAGTTTTTCACAAAATAGTATGACAGAAACTAATAATTTGAAGATGATCAAAAATACACTTACCCCTGATAGTTGTTACATATATTAGATATGAATCTATAAAAATAAGGGGGGGGGGGTGACCACTAAATTCCAGAATGTAAGGATACTGCTTCCCAATCGTTTTCAGGTAACTCCGTCAGTCCCCTGACCAGAAGTTCACTACAATCTCTAATGAACTAGCGATGAATCGTCTGGGTTTGGTGGCTTGTCGTCGTTTATTAGTAGGAGTCAAGTGGATTGATCGTCGTCGGTTACGTGACGAGTGTATGACCCATATATATATATATATATATATATATATATATATATATATATATATTCAAATTTACGTAAACAAATGAACACGTATATCACACATTGAAACATACTTTGTACTTAGTTGCCAATTCAACTGTAGGAGCAGTGCCAATACTTTGTCCATACAAGACAATACGATCAAGTGGTACATTGAATCGTTCACGTAATTCATTCAATACTGCATCAGCATCAGCGTAAAGATTCTCTTCTAATCGTTGACCTGAGCTTGCACCATAACCGGAATAATCATAGCATAAAATATTTACACTAAAACGATAAGCTAACGATTGTAGAAATCCAGCCATCTAAATAAAAAGTAAAGTAAATAAATAAGAATATTTTCTTTATTTTTAAGGTCAACAAAATCTCATTAAAATAGGCAAAAGATATTTATCTGAAGGGTATAATTTAACAAGAATTAGGTTATTTTATTTGACAAATTGATTGTTCTACAATAATTAATAAGCAAAACATGGATTCATCTGCATAAGATATCGCGTTGTATATATGATTGCTATTTGGTACTAAATGAATAGTTAAATAAGTCATACAGAAAGAGATGAACAACAGTAAATTATGACAGGAACTAAATTTAACCAGTTAGAAAATACAGAAGCATTTGTTGTTAAACATTAATAATATATTTGTAATAAAATATAAAAAAAATGGAGTGTAAATTCAAACTAAGACTTTAAATTAAATTGTTGACTAAGTGACAAGGTAAATAAAAAGAATAATAGTCATCTACTGTATCCAATTATTGAAAGACAGTTAAAATATATGCCTTAATACATCATTACTCTACAATATTAACTCGTTTTTAAATGTCAAAGTAGAGAAGGGGGTCGTAGATGGGCACTGAAGAAAAGTCCCTTATTAGGACAAAACAGCTATCAAGTGCTTCCTGGTTGTCCATGGTTGTCTAATTCAGACCAATTCGTGATATCAAATTAATATTCAATAATCTCTTTAACACTCAATTATCGTGCGCATTTAATGAAGAAAAAATAACCTGTGAAGTTGGAAGGTACAGGTTTGAACTCCACAAGAAAAACTAGTCTCTTTAATATTGCAAGCACGTAATTTGTATATAAATTGAATCAGTTTGGAACACGGTATGAATAACTAGACATAATGAATTAACAGTTAGCATTGGTTGACTGATAAGTAGGGACCACTGTCATGTGTATCTAGGCCTGTTCAGTACATAATGAATTCTGTCAATCAAACTATGTGCCAACTAGTCTAAATAACTTGATATTGAGTGCACTATATAGTTGAAGATAAGTTGGCTGGATTTATTTGAAAATGTCTATAGGTAAATTTAACGAATTCTTTTCATGTTGTCATAGAAAGCTTCCAATTTCAAATTGTTGGCATTATGGTTGGCACTGATCAGTTTCAGTTGTTAGATATGCATCCTAAAAGCATGTAGCATAACGTAATGTCGACACAATCTGATTACGATACAAATGATATCACTTACTGATCGACTGTAGACTCAAATATGAACAACGGGAATTTACGGAACATTAATAGTTATTTCAAATCCGTTGAAAGAGTTGGTGTCCACTTGTACTCATTAGTTTAAAAGACATCGTGCTGTCATTTAAAGCGATAGGTATTGAATCCGAGTTTTACTATAGACGTTAACATTGGAACGTAGAAGATACATACAGCAATCGAAACCCAAATATGAAGAAATATATACTAGATTCAATTGGTAGGTACTAAGTGAAAATGTTAAGACGATAGCAGTTTTCTTCTTAAATCATTTTTCTTGTGTTCATACATTTTAGTCACTAACAATATATCGATACTTTCCTTTCATTTGTTTAGAAAGAAAACAATGTCTCCTGCAATCCACATTGTCAAAATGGTGGCATTTGTCGACCTGGTAATCTATGTGAATGTACACGTGGCTTTGAAGGTATTCAGTGTGAGTTAGATATTAATGAATGTATACGTCTTAGACCATGTGATCCCGACTATGGAGTATGTGAAAATACACCTGGTGGCTTTAGCTGTCAATGTGTACCTGGTTATAAACTTATGTATGATGCACAACATTGTATTGATGATGAACGAGCAAGAAAACAACCAAATCTAGTATTTCGTGGACGTGGTACAAAAGGCGTAGAGATTGCTACTCGTCTTACGGATGATACAAATTACACAAGATACTATCCACGTACATTGAAAAAACGCGGTCTCTCGCCTATTATCAAATATTCACTGAAGTCAATTAGTTGTATTCATAAACAGAATGGTGTTCATCAACACAAAAATCCGTCAATATCATTATCGACTAGGTATCATCATAACGAAAATTTATCTCGAAAAGCTGATTCAGATTATCTTACTCCTGGAAGTGTTTAAAAAAGTAACATGTTACTTAATTATTACTTAATGTGTTCAGGACATCATTATTATTATTACCATTACTATTACTAGAACATTATGATGTATTTGAAGATACCACCTAATGTATTTTAAAATGTTTATTCATCCCATAAGCTATGATGTAGGTCAGTGTTTAAAACAATAAACAAAAAACTGAAGGATTGCATGTTCACGTAATCAATAGGTCACTAGCTTTGTTTTCTATTATTCAACATATTTCATTCAGATTATTTCTGGTTTTTCTAAATATATACACGTATATGTAACATTCTACATAAGAAGGCAATATCTATTCGATAAATTTATTACAATATATACTACTATATTTACTACTACTACTACTACTACTACAACTGAAAGTACTACTCAATTATCTATTATGTCATATCTACCCTACCTCTAGAATATTGGATTTTAACCAAGTACTCTTACCAGTATTACGGTTCTTACTACTACGACTACTACTTCTACTATTACTACTACTACTAATACTACTACTAATAATAATAATAATAATAATAATAATAATACTGTCACCACTATGTGTCTTTTTCTCCTCTAATGCCAATTTACACGCCACCCCTCCCTACACACACCACACAAATGATTTTACTTTTCAGTCAGCTACTATTTTCTCCTTGAAATGTACTAAACAACAGTATACAATGGACGGGATACACATGCAATCATTCAGTATATTTGTTTTACAAACATTATTCATGTACACATAAATATGAAAAACAATTTAGGGTACATACATATGCATGCATATATTACATTCGTCAAATTCTTATTTTGTTTATTGAAAATGGAAAGTATTCTTTACACAAACAACTACCAATCACATTGGTCACACAGTATCGTGAATTGACTGGATCTATTAATGTTAACTACAAGATGCCAACTTAGTGATCTAAAAATAATGCACTCGTTGTGAGACCGAAGGACTCGCGGTAAGGTCATGGGTGCACACTACTCAGGAGTCCGATAATTCGACTAAACAATTATTCAATGCATATTGGTTTCCAATGACTATCTAACTAAGGCTGATTTGTGCTGTAAAACCTTACAGTAAATGAATGTGCACATTGCCATTCTATCAAGATTCGCATATTCAAACAATGTCGCAATCTGAAACATATGAGGAGAAGCAGAAGACAATGCTGCATAAGCGCTTTGTTATAATTTGGGATTGGATTACATAAGGAAGTGAGATGAATTTAAAAAATTGAAAATGCAATCGAAAAGGTATGAATGTGTTTGAAGATAATCTGGTTAGACTAAAATTGGGCAATGTAGAACTTCGTACGTATGTACATCAGTTTAAGTTGCCATGCCCCAATAAATAGATACAGATGAAATTGTCGTTCCAAATCCCACAGTAGTGGAGGTAGTAACAGAGTTAGTATTAATGCAAAGGATCAAGGATCGAAAATAAGATTTGAAAAATATGTAACTCAGTAAACAGAAAATTATGATTAATTCAAGTTCTTAGAATTTGGAAGAAGACAAGGAATGAATGCACCCACAACATTGCCAACGATTTCTAACCATGTCACCCATAGTCTATAACCATTTATTACGATCATCACGTGGACTCCAATCAGGCAGTCTACACCTATTAACATGGCTCAACCCAATTGTCAATGAATTCATCGACTGGTGCCATATTTTGATTTAGCCACCTCTAGCTTTCTTCCAGCCTACACCTACACCAGAAAACATTGCTTGTCGAGGTAAGAGGTGATTGAGTATACTTAACACATGTCTTAACCGCCTCAGCTGATGAATATTTACTACTTCATCAATCGATTTAACATAATGACCCAGTGCTCTAATCCTAGCCCACGTATTGATTACTCGGTGATCCCAGCAAAACATGAGGAAGCTTCGAAGACATCCGTGATTAAATACTAGAAGCTTATGAATAACCTCTGTCCTTAATGGCCATGTTTTACATCCATAAAGTAAAACTGATTGGACTGTCGCACAGTAAACGCGTCCTCTCGCCGGAAGACGGATGTCTCGCCTACTCTACAAGTGATGCAACTTGGCAAAAGCCGATCGACCTTACTATAGTCGACAAGAGGTAAGAGTCTGTGGTGTCCATCAGTTATAATCAGTACAGAAAGGTAAAACTCTACGTTAGCTCAAATTGCCATATTGCAAAAACACAATTAGATTAAATTAGTAGGACTGTAAAACAAAAGAAACCAAAATAATGTAGTAGCAATGGTAATAAAAATGACTAACGACTGAGAATATTCTTCGAAAATAAGGAATTAAAAGGTGTTGTGTATGAAGTAGAGACCGGAAGAGATCGATATAAGATACACTGATGAGAACGTTCAATATATTAAACTACCTCTGGATATAATTTTCGATACAGTCTAAATGAAGACGACCTATCAACAAATCACACTGGAGTGACCACTTTAATCCTAGTAAGAACCATGCAGCTCAGCCGATGAAGATCCAAGGATTATTAAACTAAAGAAAGACTTTGGAAAATCTACTGTTCCCAAACACCACTTAAACAAGCAGAAAAAGAATTCTTTTAGTAGTCACGGTTTTTTCTTTAAATCGATAGCATATCCATAGAACTCCCACCACAAATAAGTGACTCTGAAAGACATTGTAAATAGTGTGCCATCGTCAACTAGAGAAAAAAATAAACCTCTGGCCTTTTGTTTTGATAATAGTTGGGATCTGAGTAGAACATAACAGGGAGCATAACGAAAGTTCCATTGGAAAGTATTCGTGTTGCGTTCACTTATTACGTCTCCAACAATGACCGTGGTTACAGAGAGGACCTGAAGCAAGAAATCTGAAACCGTCGACACAGCTCATGCCAAAAGTCAACGACTTTATGGACTTATGCCACAATTTAATTAGGCCTCTCCTAGTCTTATCAATTCTACACCTACACCAGTTATTGTCATATGCAAGGGCAGATGATGGTTCAGGCATACGGTAAAACATTATCCCAACAACCTCCGTCAGTTAAGATTCGCAACATTATCAGGTAGTTTAAAATTTTTGCTTAGTATCCTGTGCTTAGCATCGGTATAACTGATTAGATAGTCTCAATAAATGCGAATCATTGTTCGAAAACACGTATAATCAAATAATGAGAACTTACGAATATCACGTTTTACATCTACAGTACAGAATCTCTTTATATACTTAAAATCGAAACATGTCGTAAAGCTGCCCTATAAAAATTACAAAAATCTTAGGACCGGTTCAATCAGACAAAAACAAAAAGTTAACTAATAGGATATTGCCGCTTCTATAAACATATTCACAAACATTTCATATTTCATACTAATGTACATCTAGAAATCAAAGGTTGTACTGTTTTTTTTTATCTACAATGAAAAATGTTTCCATCACATTTATTACTTTTATAAAGAATACATTATTGTTAAGTTACTGATTAATAAACGTACCTGACCAATATCAACTGCATTTCCGTGACTGAATAATACTGTATAAGCTGGCCGATGTAGTGAACTAGGTTGAAATGATCCAAAACGGCCTTCATCTGTAAGAATTGGGCAACTGACACTGAGTGCAGGGGTTCTCATTCTAGACTGAGCGGGCAAGCCACGACGACAGGACATATTGGATGAGAACTGTGAAGGCGATACGACAGAATTTGCTGGGATATGCATACAGACAATTCGAGATTGACGCTTCGTCAATGTATAGAAAACCTAAAGAAACGGAATACCTCGTAAGCATCTTTGTATCATAAATGTATCAGATTAATAAAACGGAACCGAATATATAACAATAATAGCGGTTATGAAATCTAATATAATTAACTACTTATGCCTGTTCAAGAGAAGAGAGACCCTAACACTACAATCAAAGTAAAAGATAAGGCACTAAGATATGTATCACGGACAGTGGCTTCGTAACTAAACTACTTATTTTTAAAAACTAGATAGGTGATTTGGATCCAAAAAATATCCCTTGAGACAACTCTTGTATTGCTTCTAACAATATACAACGAATGATACTAATCTTTATAATTAGTTAGATTGATCATCCATGATAGTAGGGTTAGGGAAAAGAATATGAAACGAGAACCAAATCAAACAAACTCTGGGTAAACACGTCTAAGTTTGGGTAATTTAATGGCCATACCAAAAATACATTATCAACCCCATTTTTATACACCGATATATTTACAAGAAATGAATTAGTACCTGAAATGTTTGCGGAAGCAAAGCTGGGCGATTTAAACACTCAAATTGTTCGTCAAGTCACAAGTTTGAGACCCTAATATGTCATGATTAGCTGCATAAAATCATTGATAATAATAAACTTGATCAGTGTAACATTTTTGATGTAAGGAGATGAACAAAAGTTTTGTGTTTTATAGTTATACCACGCGGATGCCTAAACCGACGTAGATGGATAGCCCAATGATAGATGCAGCAGGCGACAAAGTACTTTAGCTTAAGGGTAGGAACCTACTTTTTCACTGATACCGCATGTCTTGAGAAAACATTTTATAAGTAATGCTGGAGGGAGTAAGTAAATAAATACCCTCCCCCACCCGCCCAACAAAATAATAAAAAAACTTCACTCATCAGGTACACACATAATAGTAAATCCATGGGATATTACTCATTAAATGAACACATTAAACAAAAGTTAATGTAGAAAAAGGAATAAAGCAGACTGATAACAATATATATGCACTGTAAATTTATAAATCTGTTAATTTTGTTGGATGATTGATCATCAACACTACCGAGATAAGAATAAGTTGTTATTATAAAAATGTATCAAGCTGAACTTCGGCCATGTCATTATTCATTGATAGTTTGCCAATAACGTTTTCATACTCATTGAATTATCTTTATTAACTTTGAAAAACAACTTAAATGGCCTAAATTAATAATGATCAAATTTATTACAGACTAGTATCTATCACAAGTCCGTAGTAAACTTCAAGCAAAGTTCCGGCTGCCGCTTGTTACATTATGATAAACGGAAAACTACTACCAATTTGACCTGATAATTCTCTGAATAAAAAAGCATACTTATTATCTAATTGTTAGTCAGAGTTGAGATAACTGTTAAAAATATTGATTTGTGAACTTCAGTAATCAATTATATTTTAGTAATTTGTTATTAACACATGAATACTTCTCACTGCCAATAAGGAATTTGATTGTCAAGTGTAAAAGTTCAACATTTAATTAGATAATTGTCTTCCTGAAACACTTCCCTTGACAGTAAAAAAAATAATAATAAACAGAACTACAATCCATAAGTGTAAATATTTTGATGCCAGGATGGAATATATTAGCCCGTGAGAGATCAAGTGATGCAGAACAAGGTTATTGCGAACAATATTGCACTTTAACTGTAAGATTACTTACCGTCAATTTGGATTTAATATCCTCGGATATTTGCCAACCAGCTTCAGGTTTAAACTCAATGCAACAAGTGGAGGCGTTAGGTGACGATATTATGGAATAAGTTGGTGGTGGGGGAAGAAATGCTAACTTCGCCACAATATGAGAAGGTCGAGGTGGACAACAAAATAATTGGCATATCTCGCCAAAAAGATTTGACATACTAACCATTAGTCGTGGTAGATTCAGGACAATGAACTGATA
Source organism: Schistosoma japonicum (assembly GCA_025215515.1). Lineage (NCBI taxonomy): Eukaryota > Metazoa > Platyhelminthes > Trematoda > Strigeidida > Schistosomatidae > Schistosoma > Schistosoma japonicum. The sequence goes on from CM046061.1 coordinate 80,393,069, forward strand.
TCCGGACCAAGAACTCAGACAGCAGAATTCTAGGGATGTAAATTAGTAACATGCAAACATCACATTGTTTACAATATACGTCACTCAAAAACGAAAAGAGGATTATTAAGCAATAACAAAATATGCCAAAGTATCTAAAATGAAAGTATATTTGGGAAATTGACTGGAACAAAGCAAAATAAACTTGTTTTGAGCAATAATAGTACATATATCTACGTACAAATCCTCGTGCCAGCTCAACATAACAGTTTTTAAACAGAAGTTAAATTCAGGCTTAATTTAGATTACATGACTGGACGAAATACATTGATACACAGTTTCTACAAAAAATGACCTCAAAGATACCATACTTACAATCTAAAACACAAAATTCGACTCTATTAGGTATTAAGTGATCATTATGGTCGAAAGAAAAGATATGCATTACTTATAGTTTCCATAAAGATACAAACAAATGGAGGATCCTTAATGACATTGGATTTAACCATTTTTCAACTGTAAAATACGTTCAGTCACCATAGCCTTAGTATTTATCTTCGTTGAATTAGATTTTTTCGAGTTTTCATGAAGTAAATAGACTGAAAATAAAACGAAAAGTAACTGATCTGTCTCATAAGACATAATCGCCCACCTTACAAGCGCGGATTTAAATGCTGTGAAAACTAATATTCGTAACTTTTTTTAAAATTTGACACAGTCGCACTGGGGTTAGCTAAAAATAGTAGTAAGTCTTATTGATACAATTTTAGATATCCTCAAAGTGAACAGTTTAAAACTACAAATCAAATGAAGATCAACAAACAAAAAGACACTTAGTTACATCGAGCTATGAATTTATGCAGAATAAACCAATAAAATTTAATTGATGAAACTTATAACCACGATAGGAAGTATGCATGGACATAAAGTGCAGTAGGCCATAGTTCTGTTAATATCAAAAAACACTAGCGCTTTATAGATGTTAATTAGTCAGAAACATGCATCATTGTTATCGACTAACATAAATGCATATGACGTCAAACTGTCAGATTTAAACCTACCATTCTTAGTAAGTTGCGTTTTCTCACCTTAAATCATACACTAAAGTTTTGTAATCCAAAAATATTTCAATTATCTTCGTACTGACGTAATGTTAAGCAATTGGCTGTTTTAAGCTCCTGTTTCGGGTCCGGCTTTAAATATTTGGTGACATTCAGTGACATTAACTTAACAATACGACCACAACAGTGTTAGCAAGTTCATTTAAACGAAACTAACTAATAAATCAATGAAAATATATATTTAAACTCTTTATTTTATCTTTGCCTTTTATTGTTATTTTTGCCTATTCACATGGTTTTTTTAATATTAGAATCCACTCGCTTGCATTCCTGAATCGTCAGACTTATGGGCAGACTTTAGGAAATTACCAGTGTGGGTAAAGCGTGCAAGGAACTACATAGAGCAAGATGACAGTTGTGATGCTGAAAAATGGAATATGGGAATTGACCGATCAAAAATAGGATGCTCAACCCTTATACCATAAGATGTTTGACAAACTAAAGTGAAACATCTAGCTACATAGACCTTGGAAGGCTAAGAAACTGAAGGGGGGATGGTCGTAATCGCAAGTACTGAGTTCGAAGTAACATGCCGCAATACTAAAAAACTGAATTCCTTTTGCTAGATCTATTTTGGTTTACCTCCACACATCAAAGTATTAATACCTTGTACTGAAAGTTCCGTCGGAAAGATTAACTTGCTGTACCTCAAAACCAATTCATTTGAATACCACATTAAACTCAAGGGCAACTATGGTCAAACTGTCAAACTCCAATCCTCGTTTCAAACTTAAAATTTGCTTGGTAGTATTAGCAAATTTTCGATTCTTGATATCAATGTCAGGATGACAAAAGTCTTCTTGGTTTTGAAGAGTATGGTACTAGTTATAATGCTTCTGAAACTTGGAGGAAAAATGGAAAAATTAAGATTTAAGAACAGGAATGGCCTCCTCCAGTAACCATGACGTTTAGATGTAGGTCAAGCCTTTCTTTGAAAAATTCTGTGGAAGGTCCTAGCATGACTTTTTAGGTTGAGAGTCTTATCCTTTACACAAAACAGCTGCCGCCAACTTTTATGCCGGCATTTAGCGATCTGTCCTGTAGGTGCCTCTTGGGTTTAGTTCAGGATTCAATCCTACAGGTAATCTTTTAGGAAGAAAATAAAGTACTCGAATGCTTGAAAGCTACTCCTGAGACATACGGGTTGATTTCACGATGACGTATATTTACTCTTTCACTATGTCTCCACCTCAAGCGAAGTATGCTGTAACATTTGATCAACATATGTTCGGTCCGGCTAGAACTCATATTTTATTGGCTACGATTGTAAGGAAAACTAACAGTATGCTGTGTAGTCATTCTAACACTGTAACATATTTCAAATTTCGGTTAGTGAAATTAGCAGGCTTCTTGAAACCTCTATTTAGTTGAGAAGAATGTTCTCGGTTATGAAGTGTGCAACGCTTGCTATGCTCCTTCTAAAACTGAGAAAAATGGATAAGGTTAGCGCGTCCTAGAGCACTGAACTCGTTGTATCTGAAGCAGGGATGACCGATATTACGCATTTTGTCATCCGCAGTGCTATGTCCTACAGCTAGCATCCAGCCTTGCCTTAATCAATTGCCCAGGCACGATAATCCGACTAAATTATCAAGATGCCAACTAGTCACTCACATGCATGTATCACAATAACAACCAATAATATACAAAATATATATATATAACATCTAACCTTTGACTCATATATCTGTCACACGATAATAACCGATCACATGACTTTTTCCAGACATGACAGAACCTCGCAGCTCATTTAACTTATATTTAAATATATCTACAGATTGAGCTGCAACTACTTGTTTGAGAAAAATAATTCTGCTCATTGTATATTTAGAAAGAGAGCAGATGGTAGAAAAAAGGTCCAAGTAAAGTAAACTATCTGGAGTGCCTCCTGAAAATTTCCTTTACTTGGAGGCTAAAATGTAAACATTCTCATCACCGTGTATTTTGAAAAACATAATTAAGTTACCACTAGTTTTGTGTGACAAATGGAATAGGGTTAGTTAAGCAATCGCTCTGCCATAGAGCCACCTCTGAATTTCAGGAGTCAACGTAGTTACAGTCCTCTGAATCTATTATAGCATCTGTGTTCATTACAGCATGAACTTTTTGCCTCTAAGCAGTGTTAATTTTGAGTCATTTAGACTAGAGGCCACATTGAAACTAGATCTATAGGAGCCGATTTATACTACAAAGTATTTGGTAAACATTAAATTAGTCACCGCACAGTAATCAACTAATGTAAAAGTATGAGTCAGTCGCTACCGGATTAGCTTAGTAGTAATCATTAAAGACTGTAAAACTGGGTGACATGGGATCGAATCAGCGGGAAAACATAAGTTCCTTCAAAGATTTCAAGTGCGCTCCCGCTGACGAATGCCAAACAGCACAAATCTGCTTGCTACCTTCAAACCATATCCTATAAAAGCTTTGATCTTCATAATGCAACACATAAAATCAAAAGTGTCTTATGATCAACATAACTGACAGTTGTATATATTGACCATGTTTTAAAACTCATAGCAACAACAGTGTGGCATCGTGTAATGGTTTTCAAATTGCTGCTAACGATTGCTCTTTGAACATTGTACGTCTTGATTACGGAGGATCTGTAGCGACTTAAGTTGACTAGTTGAAAAGTTGACTTTATAACTTGTTCATACACGAAAATAAGAAAGCTTAAGTATTCATTCACTTCCTTATTCCTTATATTTAGGTTTTCTTAAAATAACCTTAAATGGACCTTCAAAAGGGGGGCTAAGTGGTGCTTTTATTTTGTCACATCTTATCAAGACGTGAGAACAGTTGCTTAGATCCTTAGGTACAAATGTCGCTCGTGACTGTTCACGAGTGTTAATTGGCTTAAGCTTAGACATTTGGTCCCTTAGTTGTCTGCATAAGTTCCTAAATCGAGTGTTTTACTGTCAGTATGAGGGTTAATAAACTCACCTGGTAGTATAAGAGTGGTTCCAGAGACTAATGCCGCTGCTGATCATTGTGAGTCAGTTTTGACAGCTGTTTGTATTCCCAACATATATAATGGCAGGAATTCTGTCCACTGACTGGGGTTTGAATGAGATATAAGAGCAGCCTTAAGTTGACGATGGAACCGTTTTACCATCCCATTAGCTTGAGGGTGATATGCCATACAACGTATTCTGTTGGAGCCTAGAAGTTTAGCTATGTTGTTGAATAGCTCATATTCAAACTGAGCTCCTCTGTCCGTCATTATTGTTATAGGTGTACCAAAAATGGTCACCTAGTTCTGTATAAAGACTTCGGTCACTGTTTTGGCTGAGATGTCCGTGATTGGAACGGCCATAGGAAACCTTGTGAATCTATCTATACATGTAAATAGATACGTAAAACCATGTGAACGTGGTAAAGGGCCTACTAAGTCGAAATGAACATGTGCGAAATGTGCATCCGGCTGGAGAATAACTCCGATGGGTGAATTCGTGTGTCGGTTAACTTTTGACCGTTGACACGCCGAACACTCTCTAACCCATTTAAGTACATCCTTCTGAAGATTTGGCCATATGTATCTGGCATTGATTACTTTGGTCAAAGATTTCACTTTCAGGGTGAGACAACGAATAAAAGTTACTAAATACTAATCGTCGCATATTTTTGGGAACGTAAGGTCGGGGCACCACCTTCGTTGTGTTACAGTAAATCATAACATCTTCCATAGGTGATGAGAGCTGTTTTGTTTGAGACTAGAGCCTTTAGTTGACAGTGGATTCTGTAATTCAGAAACAAGGAAACATTGACTCAGTAAGTATCGACAGGCTAAAACCGGCTTATATAGATAATGAACCTCCCTACGTGTTGTTAGATCGCTTGCCCGACCAAACAACCACGGAATTAAAAAGTGAAAACCTTAAGGCTGTAAAAGTGGCTAAAAGCGTTAGATGGTCACAACCGATTATCCAGGCACGGATGCCCACATTATTAGTTCAGTCTAAAAGGTAATCACATAATGTCCGAAATCTCGAGTTTGTGGACGTATATTAAAAAAATTAGGTAAAAAAATAGTATTTTTCGCGTTGCCACATATCGACGTTGTCGAAGTAGTATTAATAATAATTAGTAGTAGTAGTATTCTAGTAGTAGTATTATTCTACACAATTCCCTGAGGACTTTATCTTTTGATATATGAAGGATATAGTCATTTTTTTTTGTATGTACAAAATAAATTATACTTAAGCAATATATTCTTAAACAATCCGTTGAGTACTGAGCCGCAAACCTATCAACGGGGGTAAGGCACTAAAGAACAGAGAATCTTTAATTCAGGTGAGTTTTGTGAACAAGTTTCGCCTGCAGAACTAATCATTTTTCTAGGTTCCTCACTATTAGTATACAATATTTACCATAGATAACACAATGAACCTTGACAATAACGATGAATTCTGAAAACAACCCAGGCAAGTCTCACTTTTTTACAAGTTAATTTACCAAACACACCATTACTTAACATGTATGTATTTTTACTTAGACTAATACTACAACCATTTTCCACTTTAGATATGCATTTTTAATAACTTCATACGACAACATACTACTACGAAAAAGCGTGTTGTTTTCTGGAAACATATCATATTCCATAGTGATTCGACTATCTTCAGATCTAATTGTTTTTGTTTCAAGATATAAATAGCACTAAGCTAACTACAGTAAGTTAATAAACGTCTACACTATCTCTAGCATTTGTCAACTGTAGTAACATAAGTCATGTCTACAATTTTAGATTTTGTTGGTATATTTTTCTAATTGTTTAATAATTTATAAGAACTTACATACCTGTAAGATTAGAATCTACTCATTTATTAGTTGGCTTTAGAAGATACAACTTCAATATGACTTGTATGCCTACCACACATCAAGTGAGTAATCTGTAAAACATGGATTATATCCGTAACCTAATAAGCATAAGCACTCTTATGTTCTAGGTAATTCGTTTTTTTTCTAAGTATTTACTATAATTTTTCATCCTAACGGTTACTATCAGTACTCGCCGTTACGAACCCAGTCATAAAAGGCGGTTGTCACATGTTCAAGGTAGCCTATTCGGTCTGACTCCTGGCAAGTTCAAGCACTTATATATACTTTTCAATTAAATTGATATACATCTTTTTGTTAATGCATTTGCATGCACAGATATCTACACCATGTTTATTTTCTTCCAGGTTCCAAACTAGTCTGGAAACCGAACACTTACGTAAAAACGAAGACTTATCAATTATAATTGTACATTTTATTTTTAAACTTTAACTTTTTATACAAACAGTGGAGCGATTCTTTAGGTGTGATGGAGTTTCAACAATATATTTTTTTTGAAGTAGATTCTTCTTTCATTCTGACTTGAGGGCGGCTCAAGAGGCAGGTGAGTAAACACTTGATAACCGGACAGAGCATAGAAAAATCGCACCTCACCAACATGGTATTGGGTAGCCCGCTCGCGGTACTTCCTCAGATATTCTTGCTTCATTTTCTTACTCTGTTATTTTTCAAGTTCTGGTCACCAACAGGAGCTTACGTCCATGTATCTAATTATCATTTGTGGGAGATTGTCAACGCTGCAGATTCGATAACCAGTACCAAAAGTAAATGTAACACACGTTGCATCGTCGAATACTAAAAGACTTTTTACAGTTGATCTAATGTCAAGTTCTGAACGTGCTAGTAATTATCTATTAAGCTACAGTGGCAGAACTAAGATAATTTTATTAGTTAAGTTGATCGAACCGACGTTCCTACTGAAGTTAATTCTAGGAAGAAGCTAATGTAGCGACTCAAGTTAAGTAGCTAAGAGTTGATTTCACAACTTATGTATACACGTAGATAAGAAAGCTTAAGTATTCATTTACTTTCTTATTTTTTATAGGGATTGTATTTCCTATTGTCTTATATTGAATGTTGAGAGACATTGTGTGTTTGAATGATTAGCTTTCCGCTCCAACTGTCTCCTGCCCACGGTACAAAATAAAGACCTATTACCAAAAATTATTGTTTCTTCTGTTAAAATAGAACGGAACGTACCTAGATATTAAAGGCTTTCAACAACTTGATCCCACTTAATGCTTATAATTTCTAACTGCTACTGGTTGATAGTAGAGACACATTTTATTTGTCTACACTTAGTAGGTACAGTATAACTTGTTTTGCTTTTGACTAGGACCTGAGCGTAACCCTTCAATTTATATTCTGCAAACGATTAAGTCTGCTCAATGCTTGGGATTTTTCCTAGAACTGTAGATAGCTTGGTTCCTGAACCTTCAATCAGTGTTTTCAGTGCATGCCCAAGACTTAAACTTGAAAAATCATACGTTACGTCATTCTACACTAAGAATATTGAATTCTTGAAGCGTATTTTAAAAAGAGCAGCCCGATAGATTGTTGAACCAGAGATGAGCTTCATGAATTTTGACGTAAGACGTTAAATCTGCATCCTGTACCATATATAAGGGTTAGGTGAATATGATATTGATGTATTAAACGGCCTCAAATGTACCAGGAATATGACCAGGTAGCGCTTGTCATATAACCAGAACAAATTCTAATTATTAAACCCACTCATTCGAATGGGAACAGATCAGAAGGCTGTGAGAGATGTAGAAGAAGTTATATTTTGATCGTAAGTAGGGCGTCAATGGGGTAGCAACGTCTAGGTTGGCTAACTAATGAGATGCATCTCACGTAGTGTCGAGTCGTGCTCTGGTAGTTATGTGTAGCCAAGCACCTTCAACTAGTCGTGTCAGCTAAAACGAACATGGTCAGCATTAGTGACGATAGCTTATTCAACTATTTATTTAGGGAACTATTTACCGATACAGGTTGATAAGTCCCCTCACTCTAAAAGATCACTGATAAGATTTGCTAGGAAACTAAACTTAAGAGAACACCTTAATGAGAGAGAATGCGAGTGAACTTAATCAAGGATTATTACTAACTTCTGTGGTCAGAATAAACGAACTGTGGAGCTCCTTACGTAACAAGGTTGTGTTGGCACCAACAGCATAAAATTTCAAGTCATAAATCGTTGCATATTGTGTCTCTGAAGACACTGGTGACAGTATTATAGGAGAAACATCACGGTTACTCCTATTCTTAAGTCCTAATTTAAACCATTTTCATCTCAGATAATTAAGAAATTGAAGTGTACTGGGGTATATGACCAAGTTGCGCTTGTTGTATAACCAAAGCCCCTGTTATCGAATGGACCCACTTTTACGAATGAAAAGAAATCAGAAGGCCCTGAAGGATGGAAGAGAACTTATATTTGGTCGTATACAGAGCTTCAATGGGATAGCAACGTCTAGGCTGGCAAACTAGAGAGAGATGCTACCCACAGTAGTTCGAGTCGTGATCTGGTCAAGATGCGTGACCGCGCGCCTTCAACTAGTTGTGTCCGCTAAAACAAACATGGTCAGCATTAATGTCGAGAGCCTATGCAACTATTTATTTTGGGGATTATTCACCACTACAGCTCACTTTCCCCCTAATGGGTTCGTGAGGACCCTAAGACGTGTCAGCCAGAGGATAAAACCCAATGCGTCAGACATTGGTTAACGTTCCTTCGATGGCTTGCGATGTTGTGCAGCTTCTGGACGTTCGATGAAAGCGCGAGCAATCGTTTCACTAGTGATGTCTTTGAGTGGAATCGCTTCTGGCCAGCGTGTGAATTGGTCCACGCATGTCAGAAGATAAGAAAATCCATTCGATCCTGGTGAAGGTCCTGCCAAATCAGGGTGGACGTGATCGAATCGAGCGTCAGGGGTTGAGAAAGTGCCTTGGGGGCATTTATTATGTTGAATTACTTTGTTCTTCTGGCAGGCTATGCAAGTGCGCGCCCATTCTTTAATATCCTTATTCATCTTTGGCCAGCAGAATCTCTCAGTTATCAGTTTACTTGTGGCACGAATTCCAGGATGAGAAAGGTTGTGCAATGTGTCGAAGATGACTCGTCGATAACTCCTGGGGACGACTGGACGGGCTATACCTGTAGAAGAATCACAAATTAAAGTGTTCTTACCCTTCCCAATCGTTTTAGTTTGGATTTGGAGCGTTGTTGCGGCTGACTCGTGATGAAAATCGATGTCTTCACTTTGAAGTCGAGCTAGTTCAACAAGGTCGATGCCTTGGATACGATTCAAAGAATGTATTCTCGATAAGGCATCGGCAACTATATTGTTTTTCACCCGATATATGTCATATGTCAGTAGAGAATCGGGAGATATAGTCTAGATGACGCGACTCTCGTAGAGAGTACTTATCTGAAGATGTCTTCATCGAAAACGTCAGTGGTTTATGGTCAGTGAATATTGTAAATTCCCGGCCCTCGATGGAATGTTGAAAATGACGTAGAGCACAGTAGTTCACGTCCAAAAGTGCTGTACCTCGATTCAATGTCGTTTAATCGTCTTGAGAAGAATGCTAAAGGTTGCCAAGCTTGGCCAATCCATTGTTGCAAAACTGCGCCATTTGATGAGTCAGAAGCGTCAACCCCAATGCTGACGGAGCTTCAGTATTGTAGCATGCCAGCATAGTTACTTTGGCTATTGCCTCTTTAGTTGCAACGAAAGCTTTCTTTGATTCTGAATCCATTGTAACCACCTTCATATTCCCACGAAGCTGATTTGTCAGTGGTTTCACAATAGATGCACAGTTGGGGATAAATCGTCTGTAGAAACTTACCAACCCGTTGAAAGCTCGTAACTTCTCAATGATAGTTAGTTCCGGATACTCCAGAATAGCCGCCACCCTGTGTTTTTGAGGCTGTATACCATTAGCATCAATAGTATGCCCCAGGAAGTCTAACGAGGTTGTTCCGATCCGGCAATTTTGTATATTAATGGTAACTCAGTATTGCTGCAGTCTTTTAAGAGCTGTATCTAGATGTTTCATATGTGTTTCCTCGTCTGGGCTTGCTATCAAGCTGTCGTCGACATATGCATGGACATAGTCAAGCCCGCGGAACACGTTGTCGATGAAACGCTGAAATGTTTGTGCTGCATTCTTCAAGCCGAAAGGCATTCGGAGGAATTCGTAAAGACCGAATGGGGTCACAATAGCCGTTTTCGGTATGTCATTTTCGGCCATCGGTATTTGATTGTAGGCCTTTACTAGGTCAATTTTCGAAAATACTGTCATTCCCTTCAACATGACCGTTAGGTCATGGACGTGTGGTAAAGGGTAACGATCAGGCTTAGTTTGCGCCTTATGACGTCGGTAATCACCAGTGGGATGTCAATCATTGCTACCTTTCTTCGGGACCATATGTAATGGAGACGACCATGGGCTACTGGATGGGCGGATTATTCCCAGGTCAATCATATGATCGAATTCGTTTTTCGCGATTCTTAATTTTTCAGGTGCTAGTCGGCTTGCTCTGGAGAATGCAGGTTGACCTGTAGTCGTGATGTGATGTGTAACATTGTTGGCGACATATGATAACTTCGACGTCGCCTTATTCAGGTCCGGATACTTGTCAAGTATTGGCTGAAAATAAGGGTTAATTAAATATTTTAAGCGAAAAGGATGTAAGCTGCAACCTATTGCAGTGGTTCAACGCACGTACAGCTTTGTGTTGCCGTCGACTAGCCTCTCTTTGCTAGCGTCCACAAGTAAGTTGTAGTGGATTAGTAAATCTATGTCTATGATAGGTATTTTCACATCGGCGATTGTGAAAATTCAGTGTATGGGTTTGCGCAACTCCACGTTCAAGTAGACATATTTTTTCCATACGTGGCTATTTGGTTTCCGTCGGCTGCCTGTAGATCAAATGCAGCTTCATGTTGGCGATCAGATGAAGTTGCAGGAAGGACGCTGACTTCCGCGTCAGTATCGACGAGGTAGCGAACCTTCGTTATCAGATCAATGAAGAATAACAGGCGGCTGTTTCCACCAGAAACGGCTGCCGCTAACGTGTGCCGGCAGGATAGTTTCCCGATGCATCAACAGGGGTTTGTGGTTAGGAAAACAACAGGAGTCTCTATACTTCCTTGAGTCCTTGCCATAGGTGTTATTGTACCAACATCAATGTGAATTTTCCCTTCGTCGTCGAGGATTGCTTGGTCGGCGTTGTTTCTATAGATCGAGAAAACGAGAAAATGTATTGCACAATTTGGTTATTTTGTTTTCGGTCTCAAGAGATTTTTCTGTAACGGAATAAACCTCATTGTGGCGAGTTCTGGTGATCTCCAGAATTCGATCAGCAGATGAAGCTAGTTCATCTACAGGGTTGTTCTTAAATGTTACCAATACTGCTTGCACTTGTTGTGGCGGTTTTGATAGGAAGAGTTGACGGTAGAGACTTTCATCAAAAGTGTGTTGACCAATTACCTTTTTCATACGCAATAACATTTCGGTCGCTGAACCGCTACCATGCTCAACGTTGTGAAACAACTCGTCAAGACGTTGACTGTCGGAAAAGTCTCCTCGTTTGAGATTTGATCTTTTAAACTGTTCGTATGGTTCTAGGCAGTCGGGACTAAAAAAAGAAGGGGTGACGTACCTGTTCAATTCACGCGGAAGTGACCTTACAACCGCCAGAGTGGATCTGTCACATATTGGTCTCGAAATTCCGCTTCTGTGTAGCAGAACCAGGCTTCTACATTATCTGCCCAAAAAGGAATGAGCTGGAAGTTTGGAGTCATAGGGGTTTGATCCTAATAAGCTTAGGAGTCTGATCACACATCATAAAACTATTAATGTGTGCAAATACAAAACTACTGTGAAAAATATGCGATAAAAAAATAAAAACCACCAATAATACTCTGTTTAAACTATAAAAAGGAACGAACTCACAGTAAATTATCGTGTCCAGATCACGTCGTGCTCACTGATGAAGTGTACTGGGGTATATGACCAAGTTGCGCTTGTTGTATAACCAAAGCCCTTGTTATCGAATGGACCCACTTTTACGAATGAAAAGAAATCAGAAGGCCCTGAAGGATGGAAGAGAACTTATATTTGGTCGTATACAGAGCTTCAATGGGATAACAACGTCTAGGCTGGCAAACTAGAGAGAGATGCTACCCACAGTAGTTCGAGTCGTGATCTGGTCAAGATGCGTGACCGCGCGCCTTCAACTAGTTGTGTCCGCTAAAACAAACATGGTCAGCATTAATGTCGAGAGCCTATGCAACTATTTATTTTGGGGATTATTTACCGCTATAGAATATAACAAATGTTATACTCTCTGAAACCAAGAAGACCCCTAATATCTATAAGCATATCTCTGAGAATGATAGTTCGCTATATTCTTCCAAGCGAATTTGAAGTCGAAGGTTTGGTCACAGTTGTCTTTGAATTTTAATGGTTGCTCAAATGGATTGGTTTCGAGGTACACCAGGTCGATCTACCTAAGCAGACTTCTAATGCAATTTTTCGACAGTTTTATGTGTGATAGCAAACGAAAATGGAAATAAAAAAGAAAAATCAATTTATTTGTATTGCATCGTGATATTAAATTTTGAGGGTAGTTAACTTGTTGCACTGATCCAATCACATGCGTCATTGACTTCAAGGTTATAGCGCACATGTCACAATTCCGGATTCCTGATTATTGAAAAGTTTATTTGTAACATTAGAACACTTCATACCTTGTCGTTTTGGTAAAATTAAAGTATAATGGCAGTCTCTGACGACCATTAAAGCGATTACCAAAGTCGAAGTTGATCTTGAGTCTAGTGTCGCTAACAGCAAAACGGTATGTCGTCTCACTAATTTATAGTTCACTTTTGCACAAGTGAATTGTAAGCTTGTATTACTAATAATAATCAGGTACCAGAAGATTAAGGTGGATATACCAGATTTACATGATTAATGCACCTCTTTATATTAATTACGCAGCATAGGTCTAAAACCAAAATCATTATTTTAATATTGCACCACGACCATAAAAAGTATTTCTCAAATCTCAACGGTCTACTACTATGGTTTATCTCTACCGTAGTTTTTCTATTTCACAGCAAAACAGCCCTTGTCTCCTTGTGAATCGTTCAATGTCGTTTACTTTAATATTCTTTGCTTGTTACAATAAATTCAGTTTACTGGTAATTAGATTGACTTCATATTTGAATGATTATTCAAGTCTCTCGTATAGGTGTAGATCCGAGTCACACTAGGTGTATGGAACCACCTATGACTGGCAAGTGTATACCGGAATAATAAGGAAATGAAATTAATGACTTATCGAATAGCTGATGATGCCTATAGGACTTTCGTCTTGCTTACTTGTATAGCTCCATGTTTATCTACAATTTTCCGAAGCGTCATTGGGAGTAGTGGTAGTTATAGTAACAAACTCGACCAAGTATTTACTGCGACATTAGATCAAAATCTCCATACTTAAGATCTTGGTGAGGCTACAGTCCTACACAACATGTGCACTGTCGGCTTAACCAACTCTTTTTTGCCTGTTTTGGCTAGCTCAAATCAACAATTATAGTCTGCATTAGGATGTATATGCTATTCTTTTGAAGGCGGCGTTTACACTGGTGGCATATCTAGTAGAGACATGAAACTGTTACTTTGAGTTGTTCAGTGATCTGGTTATGGAGTTGTGAGATTTCTGTGCTAACAGTATCTAGGTAAACAGAATGTGTAAATGCACATCCTTGAAGACCAATTATATGTGGTACTCCTGCTTGAGCAGATGTTAACGAAAACATTGATTACAGTAGTATAGCAGCTTGTTATAAATGTTCTGTGATTGGATTAATAGTGGATAATGAGATATTTTTACGTATTGGAACATAGATAAAGAGAAGTAACACCAATTTGCAAAGTCGACTACAGGGAATTCACCACCTTTATACACTTGCGTTTAAACGTTTACCAGTAAACTTAGTAAATGACTTTCCATTCAACCCCATGCATTTGATAAATTTAAGTACCATGAAAAAAGTAATCAGCCTGTGGATGTAACTAGATATCAATGGGCTAAATGAATAAAATCAAAAGCTAGTAGATGAATCAAAAATATTTTGACTTTGTAACTAATGTGTAACCTTTTTAAGTATGTTGAGATCCTTTATAAGTTAAGGGCATTGATTAAATGCAACATAAAAAATGAGGTCCTACGTACATCAGATATAAAGTCGGAAACTTATCTCTGTCAAAACATTTAAATCTTCTTAAAAGTGACCATAGTACTTAAAACTCCTTAGCAGCTGCTGTATTTCAGTGTGCCTAGGTTTATAAGCTATGACTTAGAGCTACTCTTAGGTCTTTTGTTCTTCTATTTGTAGTATGTTATTAGTGATGTATCAGTGGTTATTACTGTCGTCTATGTGAATTAGTGCACTCTAGTCAGAGTAAATTTCCAACCACCAACTTTGGGACCACCTAACTAGTTCGTTTTATTCATCTTGATGATCAGGTCGTTCAGTACACCTTATTTATAGTCAGATATCTCATTCACTAATTTTGTTCCCTGTAAAGCTGCACAGTTTTATGTAACTAGGTGCTTTTTCCTACCTGTATCTAAAGTCTGTGCTGTAATATGTTGCAACTGTTGGCTGATCACAGGATCAAATTTTCATGCGGACACTTGAAAGAAATGAGTTCTTTAATAATTCCTTAATAGGTACTGTTTACGGTTACATGCCTCGGTTTCTTCAAAGCGCCCGTTGATTTTAATAATTTGCTATATGCGCAATCTTTGAAATAACAGCGTTTAATTATTACATGTCACTCGGTCCTGTCGTAGATAAAAATGTGTGAATACGATATACTGTTTGCCTAAATACTTTTGCATATGACACTTTTTTTCTAACTAGATCAATACAAATCAGTGCCGACGATATTTTCATCTTGTCAATTTTCTCACCGTATATTCAACCCTTGAAGTATATTGTTTGGGAAAGGTTTTGTGGAAATGATTTCATGTTGGATAAGTAGGAGTATATTCCACTAAGATACCCGTTTTTCCTTCAAATAGAAAATCTAAATGATTTGATCAGAAGAGTCAATTTTCTCACAATTCTGTTATATAATTTTAACTCAATTTCGACTATTGAAAAAATGTTAGACCTCTGGATTCGCTTTGTATTTTTCTAACTTGGGATGCCGAATGATCGAGGGAATTTCGAAGTGGTAGAGTTATCGATGTTAAAAAAACATATGTTTTTCCCTCTTTCTGGTCTGGGGAATTTTACCGCTCAAACTGTATTATATCCATTTGTTTTACTTCGCACAAGACTTCAACTTCAAGAGGGTGCTCAGGTTTATCGCGGTCTAGTACATGCGATTTCTTCTGTTGTTAAAGAGGAGGGTTTCCGAGGATTGTATAGTGGTTACTTAATTCGATCACTACATATATTCTCAGGTGAGTTATTTCGTTTTAAGTTCGCAGAATATTTTACTGCTTTGTCATTTTGCCATTAGTACAGATCTATTTGGATAGCTTAGACTTCTGTGTCCAAACATACATATTCCCTCAGTCGTAGTTGAATATATTAGTTAATGTAAACGGTTCTAAACATTACATACAGCACATTTTGAAATGGTTTTTCAACATCATCTGCCTGGTTGGGGTCCTAGCGAATACCGTAACCAGTGGCTAGAAACACTGAGTGACATGGCTCAAAATCGATCACAATAGCACATATGTATTCACTCATTGTCCTCCCTTAAATTGTGAGCTTTAAATTATTTCATAACTTTCCACACTCCCTGAACTATACTCTACATGTTCACATATTATTATTATTATTATTATTATTATTATTATTATTATTATTATTATTATTATTATTGAGGTAACTTCTACTAATTTGGTGTTAGTCTTGCACTGCCATAGAGGTTTGGCAACTTGAACCGATGCACACATGTGCTAGGTTCTATGTTGATCATATGTACATACACATACAGTACTCAAAGTTATAACACATATCACATGTTTTTGCAGAAAGTAGTTGACAGCATGAAATTTACTTTGAAGATAGCGTTTCGTGATTTTTACGA
Organism: Schistosoma japonicum; assembly: GCA_025215515.1. Taxonomy (NCBI): domain Eukaryota; kingdom Metazoa; phylum Platyhelminthes; class Trematoda; order Strigeidida; family Schistosomatidae; genus Schistosoma; species Schistosoma japonicum. Next base: position 80,409,142 of record CM046061.1, read on the forward strand.
TTGGAAAAAGAAAACAATAATACTGCATTTCTTGAAAATCGACGCATCATCGGGGGAGTGGTATTTAAACTACAGATCACCACATTCACTTAAAATAAAAGCTATAATTGTTAAGAGTGCAATCTTGCTGTGTTGAGACAACAGTTAGCAATACACTTGACCATGTCTATCCCAAAGTGTTTCTGAGAAAATGGCTGGAAATTCAAAAAAAATTATTGAGAGGAAGTGAAAAGTAGCTAAGATTTTTTAAATATAACATCTAATGTCTTAGTTGATATCTGATATATTTTGCCTAAGTTTGTTGGGAATTTCAGAATTTACTGTGTGGTGGCTTTTCATTTTGGTTACCGGTTTTTTTTACTTATTATTAATCTTATTGAACTAGGTACTATCTACGTTTCAACATATGAAGTTGCCAGACAGGCATGTACAGTCTTTCCAGCATTAAGTCCTGTTCATCGATCTTTTGTTGGTGGTGCAGTCGCCTCCTGCGTTGCTCAAAGTTTTTTCGTTCCTATTGATGTGATATCCCAACATTTAATGGTTGTGAATCGTAATCGCGTTCATGCAGCCATGGTTTCCAATTTTGATAGTATAAAGAAACGTAATCCTAATTTATCATTCAATTCAAATCATTTTCATCCATTAACCCCTGTACAATTAACACAAAAGGAAATGAGTTCTAATTGGGGTCGTCTTCGTGGTGTAATTCGTTATATTAAACAAACTCACGGTTTACAAGGTTTCTACAAAGGTTATGTAATATCTATGTGTACCTTTGTACCTAGTTCGGCGTTGTGGTGGTCTTTTTATGATAAATTCTGTAGTAAGTTGTCGGAAGTTATGATCGAATGTATTATCATGATATCTCACCTGTGTTAACACAGTGATAGTACTCCTTTACTTTTAATGTAGCCTATTTCGATAACAGTTCATCATGATCTATGATATTACCAACAGCGTTTAAGTAAAAATAATCTAAAGTAAATCAGTGTACTTCCTTAGCACATCTTTCAGCAAGAGGCGCTATCGTAAACCCTATCTACTAACAGTGTCAAAGTCAGACGTCAAGAGACATAGCTTTCATTCGGCATTTGTAAGTAAACCTACCTTTCAAAACCTATCGAAAGGTGCATATTTAGTGTTTAATCGTAAATGTAAAGTCTGGTTTATCAACGTCTAGGAATTTGTAAGGCTAAAGTGATATAAATTTAAATGAATAAAATTGTATCTAACAAATTGTTGATATTATTTGTTCGAACTACACTCTTTTTCTTTTTTGGTAGACTGTCGAGTAGAGCAACTAGCTATACCCAATGAGAGTTCTTCACTTTTTTAAGACATAAAAGGCTTCAACATATTTCCGAATATTAATTTTGACTGTGTATAAGCTGAGCTTGGTCACATTGTGTATAATCTCCTGTTGATTTATTTGATATTCAGTTGGCGTATTTTTACTTATCTATCTGGTATAGATCTATGTGTTTGACTTCGGGTCACACCTTAGTTATACTACTTGGTTTTCCAAGTTATTGTAAGTGGAAGCACTCCAGAATGGGTTAGATTATTCGTTGTTTTGGTTTTATTCAATTAACTCCTTCCTCGTCTTTTTATCTGATAATATTTTCCTGACTCGAATTTATTTTCCAACTTCTCTGTCTATATAGGCCTCATTCATTTCATTTCAAAGAAAATATGGGTGGAACCTATTCAAGATTCTATAGTTTTATCCTCGAACAATGAATCTTCTCCTGTTCCGAGATTAATCATTCAGTTAATTTCAGCCCCCCTAGCTGGTGTTTCATCCGCTATCATTGTAAATCCACTTGATGTTGCTCGTGTACGAATGCAGGTAAAGTTGTCTTTGTTCTATAATACGCGTTTTAACATTAGATAAATCTTTGGATTAGTTTTTGTTTAGATATTATAATTCTTGTTTATTTTCATTCTTATCTTATAATGTAGTGTAGTTAAATGTTTGGTTATGATTTATAAAGATTTATAAGTTTGTCAGTCACTCAAAATTGCAATCTCCGATACAGAGTTACTATTAGTCTAAGTCATTATGCTACATAAACTTGATAAGGATTACAAGACTGTTAAAATTAATATTTGTATTAATATTAGTGAAACATATTAAACGTCGAAGAATATTATTTAAAAAGAAAGGATTAATTAAAGGAATAAAAGTACGAAATACTATCCAAGCTCAAAACTTAAGGTGGATGGAGGAAGGGTGATAAATAGTGAATTCATCTGTGGCACTGACTTATTCTAAGCCACATTACTCGACATTTCAAACTGCTAATTATGATTATATCATGAATCCTTTACTTTTATAACTTGTTAGTTGTTAGAACTTTTTTGATATTTTTAACAGTTTTCTGTTGTTTCCTTTATAAGCTTAAGAAAAGATATATAGTACTATGTAGCTTACTCGTCTTCACACAATGTAATGATGCTTTTATAATGTAATTAAACAAACATATAAATTAATAATCCATTATACTCTCGGATCAGATTGTAGTGGTTAGTGTTCTATTAATTCGACAAAATATGGTCCGACCTAAATTTTATGTCCCTAAAAAACCTACATGGATACTATAAATCTCATAGATACTGCCTATCTAATCCAATACTAATGAGATTCAATAAAGAGTCTGTTCAATGGAATGAATCATATTTACATAAGGGATAATGTGCGTTTGGTACTAAAACGACTGTCTGTATCAATCTAACATTCCGAGGTTAATTAAATTGTTTTGTGGTCAAATGAAGGCCTATTCCGCATTTGATAGGAGTTATTACGTAGCTATTGTTATCGCAGTTAAGATAACAACTCATAATTTCTTATAAACCAAAGTAATGTAAACAGTTATGTCACATCCTATTTTACCATTGTTCTGTTATCAAACACTATGAGTAATTTTATTGGATTAATTTATTCAAGCGTGACAGTCGGTCATAAATTCCCATTCAACTTTTTTATTGCCTGTCATCTGGGCATTTTGAATTTTTTCTTTTGTTGGTGATAAGACGTATGCAGTTCAGTGTATATAAACTCTCTGTCTTACTCAAATTACAAAACTTTATAGCACAGCTCAGTATGTTATGGTAATTAGTATGCTAAGCTTTTAACAATTCATGGTTGATTTCCTTGGAAATTTCAAAAAACTTATTCATCTCACGTATGAAGAATGATCAGTTTTGATTGATTTGATTTGATAAACAAAACTGAGGTGATGTAGATGGTTAGTAACTCACAATATTGATTTTGTCGGAGATAGTTACATTCTCTAAGCTGGATGGCTTAATCGTGGAATAGTAGACACTTCTATAGGAAATTTTTTACTGCTGCCGTTCTTGTTCAAGAAAACCATATAAGATTCATAATTAAACCAACTAGGTCAGAAAAACAACTTTCCCTAAAAGATATTCATTGATTTTACTTAAGTTTCTACATTTCTATCTTGAAGTTAATAATTAATAATCATCGTGATCTCCTCGTGAATAGTTGATTGTTGAAATTTATAATAAACCAGAATATAATAAGTTTTCCTTAAAAGCATTTTTATATAATATTACAGTTTTTTGTATTATTTTTTTCATCTTTAATAACTCAGGTCTCGCATATTCCATTTAAACAAAGTGTTATTAATTTATGGCAATCTGATGGAATACGTTGGTTTGCCAAAGGTTTATCACCTCGCCTTGTTCAAACAATATTTCATTCATTTTGGGTTGTATTAGTCTATGAGCCAATGAAATTATTCTGTTTAAAAGATGATTATCGTGAAAAATTTTATAGTATACCTACAGAGGAATAGAAATAATACTATTGTTTTTGATAGTGGATTACGTAATGCTTGTACATAGATTTCTCTTCAACATGTGATTTTCTTTAGTTTATTTCCTAGACAAGTATAGTATTTTACATGTGATATATATATATATATATATATATATATATATATATCTTTGTTGATTGATGTCTTCTTCATCCGTCATGTTACATAGATTGTCTATTGGATGTGTCGACAAGTATATTTCGTTAAATTTTAGTATAACAATTTTAAATTTCCACAGAATCCTATGGGATTAATTGTACCAACTAAACTTATTTACAGTAAACTAACCCGAACGTAGCTGCTACCTTGACGTGGTGGTCGGGCTTGCCTATAGTGATAACCCAGCTGAGCTATAATGGCTGGAACGCATGTTCCTCTAGGTCCTACCATGACAAGCAGGTCTGTTGGAGAGCGATAAGACTAAAGGCAGCAACCTAAGATCTGAGGGCGAAATCGTACTGCTGACTGCAGCGAGGTGTGATAGCAGTAAGGTGTTTCCCTCGGATAACCAGCATCTGCAGCGATGCCGCCTTCTCACTAAAAGAAGGAAGGGGTTAGAAAAGGTCGACCTTAAAAATGTCACACCTCACCTTACTTCACGGATTTCCGTCTCCAGCAGTAAGGCCTTCTGAAGAACGGAGCTAAAACTTCAAAAACTTTCCATAACAAAGTCGTGCGTGATCGGCCTCAAGCAGTTGTCCCTTGGGCTCTGCGGTCCCACTCCCAGGTCACCATGACCAATACTAACCCAGTTTCGCTTTCAGGTACCTCAAGAAGTAATATCCTTCCATGGTGTGGGCAGCCAAGAAGTGATATTTGCCCTCTTACCTCTAACAACACACGCGATCATCTTGTTCAGGATCAAATCGCACCATCAACTCCTATTAACTCTCTTATCCTCATGCCTAATCCTTCTAGCATAACTTAATCACTTCGCCCCTCTAAAGCTAATGGCTCAATAGGCCGACACTAAACGATGTAGAATTTCTTTAGGATAAATAACAAAATAGATATTTAATACGTTCAGGTTTGGTGTATCATTTAGTTTAGATAGGTATTACTGTTTAATATTGCATGAAGTAAGTATCAATCAGCCTACGGGACCACATATTGATATGGCATAATGACGTAATGTTATTCCTGGTCTCTTGAAACCTCTCACTAAACTATATATATCGGAGCTTTTAACATTCGAACCTTATGCCAAATAGGACAACAGGCTTCCTTAGCTATGACTCTAAAATCGCCCTCGATTGATGTCTGCTGCATCTCTGAGACGCGTATACAGAATCCAGGTACAGTCATTCGCTTGCCTTCACCTTTTGAAATTAAGGAACCGGCCCGGTTCGTCCTTCGTGTTTCCGGAGACTCCACAGCTGCCACTTGAGGCCTTGCGGGCGTAGGTATAGCACTAAGTTCAATAGCTGAACAAGCTCTCCTCAACTTGATTCTAATAAACGATCGCTTGTGCGCTATCCGTCCGAATGAAACGGTAAGAACTCGGAAAGATAGGGACACGCTGTTGCCTCTTTGTTATCTCTGCCTACGCTCCCACTGATTGCAGCTCAGATGAAGTAAAAGATGAATTTTACGGAAAGCTTTCCGACTTCCTTCATAAAGCTAAGCGCACTGATGAAGTGATAGTGGCTGGTGATTTTAATGCTAAGTAGATAGACTAAACGAAACCAAAAGGCACGTAGGTGGATCCTATGGTGTTAAGGCTCACTAAACAGTTAATGACGACCGTTTACTACAACTTTGTTCAGATAACCGTCTATTTCTAACAAGCACCAACTTTGAGCATAAGGGAAGACATCAATTGACATGGCAACCTCTACAATCAACTCAACACTGGACTCAAATAGATCACATTACCATCAGCCACTGTCGGAAAGGTCACTCTACTCAAACACCAAATGTCGTGTTAGAGCTTATGGCAGATTGTCGTCGGAACTGACCACCTCAAGCGGTGTTTGTCAAAGTTTTCCGCTTTCCCCATTTTTATTTCATTTTATCATGGACATACTTTTAGAGTTAACATTGTCATCGTCTGATTCCTCTGGGGTTGACCTCCTTCCAGGAAATAAACTTACTGACTTAGAATATGCAGATGATATAGTTTTATTGGATGAGGATGCTGATAAAATGTAGAACCTTTTGACTGCCTCAAACATGAATGTAAGCATGTTTGGGGTGTGATTCTCTCCATCCAAATGCGAAATGCTGCTTCAGGACTGGTTTAATTCGGCACCGAAGTTAGTGGTAAGGAGCGAAGCAATTAAATGTGTTAAGCGCCTCAATCATCTTGGGAGCCTGATAAGTCCTGACGGTCTAGAGTCTGCCAAAATCTTGGCTCGTATACATAAGTCTTGATCGGCTTTTGCTGATTTGCCTCACTTGTAGCGTAGGCGAGACATTCGTTTTCTGACGAAAGGACGCGTTTACTGCACAGCATTTTGATCCGGTTTACTTTATAGATGTTAAAGATGGCCATTAAGGATAGAGGATATTCGTAGGCTACTAGTATTTGATCATAGATGTCTTCGAAGCATTGCTCGTGTTTTTGGGTCCACCGAGTAAGCAATATGGGGGTTAGAAATAGAGTACTAGGTAAATACAGTAAGTTTATTGATAAAGTAGTAAATCTTTAGCAGCTGAGATGGTTAGGACATGTGTTGCGTATGCCTGACCACCGCCTACCACGATGACCAATGTTGTCTGATATGGGAGTAGGCTGGAAGAAAGCTAGGGGTAGCTAAACAAAAACATGGCATCAGTCCATGAAGTCATTGATAATTAGGTTGAGCCATGTTAATAAATGCAGACTACTTGGTTGGGGCCAACATGATGATCGTAACAAATGGTTAGAGACTCAAGGTGATATGGCTCAAAATCGTTGGCAATGTTGCAGGTGCATCCACTCCTTGTCTTCCTCCGAATTCTAATTTTTGAGCTTATTATAATTTTCTCTTTACTGAATCACTTTTTATCTTAAATCTCATCTCCGATCTCCATACCTTTCCATTAGTACTTACACTGTTACTATCTCCCCTAATCTTAGATTTGGTCCGATAATCTAATCTCTATATGCTTATAGAGGCATGGCAAACTTGAACTGATGTACGCATGTACCAAGGTCTACGTCGTAACTGACTGACAGTAATCTAAGTAATCAGTAGTACTTGGCTGGTAGTACATGTTCTACTCCTGCCTAGTATTCTAGGATATAACATCTTCAAGTAGTTGATCTCAAATCAGAAAATGACTTGGATTGGTTGTAAACATATTAGAGAAATCGAACAGCAGAATGCCGAATAACCAATAAATAAATGCATAAGAGTTTATACAAAGTTCCCATTCAATTGTTCTAGCACTTTCGCAAATATTCGTTAGCTCTAGTTGACTGGGAACGGATAATTCAGCGAACAGCTTTTGAAATATGTTTTAAGCACGCTTTAATCAGAACTGTTCCGTGCTAACAAGCAGAATTAAGTTATTATTGTTGTTACTAACCTCCCACTTTGCTTAACGATTGCAATGTTGAGTCTTTGAATCAATGAGGAAGCTTTGTGATTAATGTGGAGGTTCATTTTCGATAAAGTTAAGTTCTATGAGCTGAACGGTTAAATTCTCCACAACATTGTCAGCACCTATTTCATATAGAAGTATATACTTCAACCGTTCCAACAGTGTTAGTTAGTTTGTTCTAATGGCTTCGTTTGTCACTGATTATCATATGTTCTGTTGTCATAGTTTATTCATGTATTCCTTCTTATCGAGTTTTCCAGTTAGTCGCTCTCTCATTTGGTTCATTGTGTATTTATCGGACTAATTTGTCTATTGATTAGTAGCTAATCATTGGCATTCAGACTGATCAGCGATCAACAGACATATCGAAATAGGTTTAATTTATCAACCTACACAAAAGAAGTCAATCAATCCGTCTATTTTACACCATCGTAAGTAAACGATAAATTGTGGATGCTATTTTATACTACTTATAAGTAGACAGAATATAAATAATACTTTTGAGTTACTATAATGATGAAAGTGTTTAGAACTTTTTGCCACAATCAGCGATTTGATTTTCAGTTACTACTGACTATTAGCAGTGTAAGTCCATAAATATTCATTATTAAATGGAAGTTAAATTGTAAAGCATGATATAGTTCACTTTTACGGAATACAGAGATCTACTCATCAACAACTCTGTCTACTCATAAGTAGTATAAAATGACATTGGAAATTTGTAACCATTTTATGCAGTCAACACCGAAGGTGTTATCACTTAGATGGACAGAGATCAGCTAAACAAAACAAACAACTACGAACACAATGACAATAAAACTCGTGGAGACAATGAGATACAAAAGAAGACACTAGGGCAAACTGACTTGTCATTTGAAATAAACATGACACTCAGTTCTGTTTAGAGTAAGCCTTGATGATGTGAATGGAAACGAAATCATCTCATTTAAGTCGTCCAGCCGCTAGGATTGAACGCTATGCAGATTTATGTCTTAAGGTTATCTTCAAACTTATTTCTGTTCACCATATATAGAGTATGTAGCGATTCCAGTCAGTTATTTTTGCTCTACAGTTTTCAACATAAAATCTCTATACAAAACCAACACATATAAGGTCTCGTCTTAACACGATTATAACACCAATTTCTATTTTCCTCATAATCAACAGATTGTATCCGACCGTAAAATATAAATTTCAGTTATCCGCAGTAGTAAACAATCAAACCTATACGATGACAGAGTGGTGGTGGTGTGTGGAGGTTGAGGGAGGGGTATTTCTCAAACCCGCCAATCTCGTGACTCATTATGAATGAAGTGTTTCGTCCACTGATTATTTGTCGCCAGTTTTCAATGTTACTGCAGTTTATGCCGATTCAATGTACAATACTTTTGTTATTTGTGTTTCTGTTGTTTGTTTATTAAATAAACTACATTAAACTTCATTATGTGATCCTCGAAGTTATTTAGAAGAGATTACCGATACAACAATTTTTCTGGAAGTTACATTTTCGGTGGTTATGATTATTGTGAAGCTTTTTCACTATCAAATGATTTGTAGAAGTATTTTCCTTACGTTTTTGACTTAATGAACTGTAATGTTTTTAAAATCAGAGAGATATCTTATGTTGTATTGTGTTCATTTCGTATATGATGGACTGCGTAGAAAGGTCGAAAAAAATCCTAGGATGAAGCAGCACCCGTGTAAACTGGACTTGCAGTGCTAATCGTCACTGGGAGTAAGTATTTGTAGTTGAACTAGTTACTGAACTTAATAATCAGATATATCAAGCTAATAGAATTGTAGACTATGCAATTCATCACTAGCGTTTAAATTTGACTTGTACTAACCAATCTAGCTACAAAATTTGTCCTATGTACATAACCAATCCACTATCTTTATTTTTTGATCAAACAAACATTGATAAACTATCACAACAATTAACTGTGCACCCTAATTAAGACATCGTGCATACTTTGGTACATTAACGCATCAACAATGTAACTTACTTTCATCGGTTTGTATTCAATAGGCAACTGATCAACATCATATTAGGGAACTTCCATGCATTCTAATTTATTCATATGTCCTATAACATACTCGAGAATCTTCATAGGCATTTTCACCATAACATTAGTAAACATTTCCAGCCCTCTTTAAATCAGCTAGAACAATTTATAAAAATCCACAACCTATGAAATCATACAATAAATGATATGAATCTTTAAGAAATATCATTCGGAATGTTTTGGTAGTTGACTACTAACATAGTTTTGCTAAAATTCCGAAGCCAATATTATTATTATACTACGTTTGATTCAGAAGTCAACCATTATCATTAGTGTTATAAGTTATGAGTCATTATTATTAAGCTTTCGAAACCAAGTACCATTTCTCAGATATTCACTATTACTGGAGCGTTTGTGCACCAACGAATAAATCGATATTATAAATCACTTACCTTGTATTCTGAGCATAAACATAAACTTATAATCATATTATTCCCAGTTAAGTTTACTAGTAGTCTTTTTTAAATTGTTAACTTCTAACATCATTGGCGAACTCCCAGTTTCCAAAAGTACCACTTGAAAATGAAAACACAATCGGTTGTGCTATGGAAAGAATCTCGTTATGGAGTCTCGTATGTCGAAGGCTAATGTAGTTTATTTAATAAGCAAACAACAGAAACACAAATAACAAAAGTATTGTACATTGAATCGGCATAAACTGCAGTAACATTGTAAACTGGCAACAAATGATCAGTGGACGAAACACTTCATTCATAATGAGTCACGAGGTTGGCGGGTTTGAGAAATATCTCTCTCTCAACCGCCACACACCACTACCAGTCGGTCATCGTATAGGTTTGATTATTTACTGCTACGGATAACTGGGATTTATATTTTACGGTCGGATACAATCTGTTGATTATGAGGAAAATAGAAATTGGTGTTATAATCGTGTTAAGACGAGACCTTATATGTGTTGGTTTTGTATAGAGATTTTATGTTGAAAATTGTAGTATTCGTAACACAACAGTAATTCTGTTATTGATTTGTTTTTCACTTAAATCTAGTTGTTTTATTATTCCCAATCGAACATACATCGTAACTTTAGGATCTCCTACGTTGTTCAGATAATAATGCTTACGTCTTTCTCACGAATCATGAATATTACTTTAATGATAAATGTTTCTTAAAGCTGATAAGTTTTTTAACGAAAGCTTTTGAAATCATCTCGGAAATCATAATCAATAGAAGTTGATGAAAATCTTTCGGTGATTGAAAAATGTTTGAGTCACAAGTTGTGATCTCTAACATCTTAGACAAATCGGTCCTATACCCATGCATGAATATATGGATTGTTGTAAAGCATATAAAACATGTATCGTTGCCTTCCTATTTGAGTTTAACTAACTTAGTTCTATGTCATTGAAAAATACCTGGTAAAAATTCTGCAATCACTGTATAATTGACTCAAGTAGAGACTGAACACAGGGATATTATGATTCTTATATGATCATACTGGAGACAGTAGTCCTCACTATTGTAGTGCTGTAACACTGGAAGAAGCTACTTTTTTGTGCATCTTCATTGTAACGTTCTGACTTATTAATGAGTTTTATGGACAAATTGACGGTGTTCCTAACGGCTTATCGTTGGACCCACTTCTTAATCGACTTGTTTCTTAGTAAATCTAATCAACACCAAACTCGAACCAACGACTGGTAGGTATCATTTATGTCAAAGATTTATAGATGATATGTTCATTATTTATTATTAAAATAATGATTTGATTGTCATGTCAAATAGGTCCCATAACTCATCAATCGATCAAGATCACATTAGAATCAAAGAAAAAATCAGAATTTCTTATATGTCGACCTAAACAGTCGTGATCGGATTAATGAGAGCAATAGCAGTTATGCGTTTATCCCAATTGAGTGAAAAAAGCATTGTAACTTGCATATTTTCTTTTTCCTTTTGTATGTGTGGTTTTCTTCTGGTGGCTGCTTGTGATAACGTTTAAGTAATTGTTGCTAATGTATTGCTGCTCGCTAGTCAGCTGTTTCCTACTAGTACAGAATTCTTCAGCAATGTGTATCCACTACATGAGGGATTGAATCAGGACCTTCAAGGCTAAAGGTGAGCACTTCAATTTTAAATTACTGCGTCGGTATCCAACAGTTTTCTTTTCTAACTGAAATTAATTTATGACGTACATTGTACTACGTTAATCAACACCATTAGTGATGTTTGTTTCACGCTAGATATGAATGAACTCCATCAGTAATATCTTCTTACTAGTGCTACCTGAATTATCTTTTCGAGTCAGTCACTAGCATGTATATAACGATTATGATTAAGTATGGTGAAGATTTTCGGGTGAAACTGAACTTTGCTGCCAATAAGAATGCACTTATTAACAACTGTTATATTTTATTAGTAGCTGTTAGAAAACTAGGAAAATGTATGGTGGACATAATATTTTTACATGACTACTAAACTTATTTAGGTTAGAAACGGGTCCATTTATTTTGAAGTCATAATATGTTCGATATAAGAATTTGTTCAGAAGGCTTCAAATCATGTTATTTCTTGAATTTTTATAAGGCTTCAGGAACTTTTTTATATAAGATTTGAAGTCGTCAATTTTGTTGTGTGTAAGCTCTAGTTGTTGGATTCACAAAATTCCTCAGGTGAACATACCCCGATATCTTCAAAGGTCGATAATCGCTCCAATAATCCTTGTAAGTTGTGATCCCTGGAATAACATACATCTGAATAATTGAAATTACAGATTTTACCATCAGATCCGGGACATACCGAAAGTGTCCTTTTCATGTTGCCTTATTATAAATCCAAAAAATTTGGTTGTTATATTAAGGCAATTAGTACTTACTGATTCCGTCTTTACGTTCCTACCTCTATTGTATTATTTTTTCGGATGGTTGTTTTATCTACTTAAACAACCATCCCAGCATCTCCCAGAGTCAAATGCAACCTCAACATCACTTGCAAGAATGCATCTCGGCAACACTGATACTACTGCACACCTGGAACTTCATTAGGTATCCATTAGTGCAGATTCCAAAGTAAATAGCGTCTCCATTATCCACGGTACAACTAACAAGCATATTTATCGCAAAGTCATTCTCGAACAAGCGAAAAGCTGCCAGTTTTGATTAACTTCCTTTCGCAACATGAATTACACTATAAAACGATCTCATCCCGAGTAGATGTACATCGGGTAACAAGTCATACTGACTCCACAAACATACGGAAACGTTGTAGGAACCAGTCCAAGATCTTGTAGGATAATAAGAATATCATCTCCATTGGGTGCTAATCAAGCGATCCAAGGTAAGCATTTTCTATTAATATACAGAAGACCGTGATGTGATTATGCCGATTTGCGTCACTTTGGCGTAGATGAGAAATCTGTCTACTGACCAAAGTAAGTGTTTATTGCGCAGCATTTTGTTTCTTTTTACTTTATGGATGTGAAAACATAGCTATTAAAGATAAGGATATTTATAGGCTTCTAGTAATCAGTCATAGATGTCTTCGAAGCATTTCTCGTGTTTTCTGGGACCACCGAGTAAGAAATATGTGGGTTAGGAATAGAGTACTAGGCAAATATGTTAAATCGATTGATGAAGTAGTAAATATTCATCAGCTGAGGCGGTTAAGACATGTGTTACGTATACTCAACCACCTCTTACCTCGACAAGCAATGTTGTCTGGTGTAGGTGTAGGCTGGAAGAAAGCTAGAGATGGCTAAATCAAAACATGGCACCAGTCAATGAATTCATTGACAATTGAGTTGAGCCATGTTAATAGATGCAGACTACCTGATTGGAGACCACATGATGATCGTAGCAAATGGTTAGAGACTTCGGGCGACATGGTTAGAAATCGTTGGAAATGTTGTAGGTGCATTCATTCCTTGTCTTCCTCCAAATTCTAAGAACTTGAATTAATCATAATTTTATGTTTATTGAGTCTACATATTTTTCAAATCTTATTTTCGATCCTTGATCCTTTGCATTAATACTAACTCTGTTACTACCTCTACTACTGTGAGATTTGGAAGCGACAATTTCGTGTTTATCTACATATTGCGGTATGGCAACTCTTAGTGATGTACATACGTACGAAGTTCTACGTTGTAACTGACTGATTTTCAATCAGTATAAACACTCGACCTAGAGAACATCCACTTCATTTCGATTAGTTTTGGCTGCAAAGTCCATTTGCACTGAATTTAGGATTTGAATTATGCATCACCGATGAAAACTGGGAATCACTGGATAGTAGTTTTCCTACTAATATTAGGACTGTCCGTCAGAAGTTGGATTCACTAGGTTAACTAGCAAGTCGATAAATCAAACCGTCCACTCAACATACCATTAACTTCTAGTCACTCTGTAACAAATGTCGAATAATGACGAGAATTTTCTTAAATTATGAAAAAAAAATAATTAAATTAAGAATAAGAATTACATTATCGACTCATTTTCTATGAAATGTATATGTCTGAAAATGTATACCAAGTGAATAATATCTCTTCATGATTTCATTACTTTAAAGTGTCTCGTGACATTTAAACTAATGTGAAAATTTGTAATTGCATGTTGTTGAATTCAACATCACAAATTGATTTGAATTAAACAACCATTGAAAATTAGAAAGCACTACCGAACAGTTGCTTTGTCTTAATATGAGACTCCTCAGTAGTGCATGTTCACAACCGGCCAGGTGATTGAACCTAAAAACCCTCAGGCTTCTCATCAAACGCTTAGCAGTTAGACAGCCGAACCGACCAAGTTTTTAACGGTTAATATTCCGAACTCAGTCAATTCGCAATATATTTACGTGACGTTATCGATTGCCATCGGTGGGTAATTGCCTCACACCCGATATGTTTATACTCCATTGCTCATGTCTTCTCACTCCGAAAATTTCCTCGAGAAGTTGGCCATTAGTGAGCTAATATTAGTCGTAGCCAGATGTCGTGAGAATTATTGAATTTGACATCATGAATTCGTCCGAATCAGTGCTATCATTCCTACATCAGCACGAGATAAAGTTTACACGATAAAAAACGAATGCGTCGAAATGTGGTAATTATAGTAATAAGAATGACTAATGATTGTGAACATAGTTTTGAGATGAGTATGCACCTAGGAATACTGAAACTCAATATATAACAGAAGATATATCAGAGCCGCTATGATTGATTATGATACACGTCACTCAAATTTGGTTGTAAGCTGAATTACAACTAGGTAGTGTGCACTTACCTATATGACACAGACTAACAGTCATGACTTCGTGAACTGGCTCCAAGTTTTAGTTTATTTGTCCCTAGATTTTAACTGAATCGTAGTTTAAAAAACATATTGCACCTGGAGACACTCAGTGATAACGGATACGCTAATAGATGTATATGAATATTCACAATCTCATCAGTCGATTAACCTCGTGCTCTTTTTCTAACCATTACATTTCCTACTCCATCATTCTAACACACTGTACTGCAGGATACACAGTTATGTGTGTGGTTAGTGAGTAATATTTGTAGAACCAATAAGTACTTACTTATTTTTGTGTTCGAACATAGACCCATCTCGTTTACATGCACCACTTAGAACCAGGAAGCACTGGATAGTTGTTTCGTCTTAGCATATGACTCCTCAGTGGTGCTCTCTCTTGATTCCTCCAGGGTATCAAACCTAGGAATTTCGGGTCTCACTGCAATCTTTTAACTATCAGCATCATTGGATCAGCATCCAGTGGTAGAATTCGTACTTCAATCAATGCGTTCATTTGTTTCTTATGGTAGTAGTAATAATAATTGTGTTTTCAAGCCGTTTGCAGCTAATGAGAAGCTACAAAATGTAAGGAATTTATTTTATTCATCCTTCATTCAAACTTGTAACATTCCTAATGAAGTTTACTAAACAACCAGGTGGTATTAAAAAAAGTTCAATGGAACAATGAAGAAGAATGTTCTTCGATAAAGTTGTTACATAAGATTATTAAACCAACATTTGGGAAAATTATGTATTCAGTTCAGTCACATGGAAATAAGATACTGAACTAGAAATATGTTATGTGATAGAATAAATCTTCGGAAATGATGTAAATATATTAAGTCATGTTAACAGGGTAACAGAAGACTACGAATTCTTTCCAATTCTATGCGTAAATCACACACTTCATCTCAACGGCTTCAGTAAATCTTAGATAAAGACTCTTTGTAGGATTTCATAGTCTGCTGATTAGATACTTGGTGATTGTACTGTTCAAGGTCTTCTCTACTTTTATTCAAAAACGTTTAGGAATATCTTAGTAGAATCTAAGGCACGCTCTCCTCTCTGTTTTACCGGTTCAATCGTTTTGATAGACATGTTAGTTTACACAAACCGTTGGCGGTAAAATGAGTAAGGATAGTGTCAATTTTCAGTTCTCTGAGAGAACTTGTTGTATACATAAATATGGTCTAGTTACTTATGTATTTCTCTTTCTTTGATTGCTGTCACGACACTGTCATCTTTAAAATACAGATAATTACAAATTTTTATTCTGCATACCGTAGATTCTTTAGACTTTCCATATTCACAATATCGATTTTTATCAATGAGTTGTCTGAATCCTCCGAGGTCTCGATAATTCCTTAACTGATGTTAGTTAGTAATGAAAATTATGGATGTTTATGAAGGTATCTGCACAATAACTGAAATAAATTCATAAAAATTACTTATTAATACACTATGACACTAGAGTTAGTCATAAACAACATAGAACCTGGTACATACGACCAATTAGGTACAAGCCTCATCACAAAGCATCTCACCAATATTTTTAGTTCTTCAATGTGAAGATTCGACTGACGCCTATCATACTGATGGAAATTGTTTATTAGTTCCTCAGTAGCCCTTACTAACAGCTTGGTTTTATAAAAAATTGTTGATACAATCAAAAAGACTTTTCGCACCATGAAGACTAATTCAACAAGGAGGATTTTATTTTCTACGATGTCGTTTACTGGATTAGTACAAATAGAAAGAAGATACATTATGCTACATATACGTCTCACGTTACCTCCAGTTTACGTGTACGTGCTATGACACCTACTATTGGAAGTATGAAAAGAAGGATTAGTGTTTACATCGTTGACCTCATAACCGTAGCAACTGAGGCTAAAACACCTGAATGATTTCAACATGAGACATTGATCATTATCTACTTCGTAGTGGATATGAGATTGAAATTTCGTAATAGTAATTTATTCATTAACGTTTTACTTAAGTTGTCAACATTGAAAGTTCTGTACCAAACTTGTACATCCCAGAAGATGACAGTTGTCAGTTTAGGATGCTATGGTAACTTTTATTTCAGACATTTTATTCGGTAATTTACTAGTCTATACTTTCAATTATTTATTTCTTTTATTTATTTTTGGGCACTACTCATTTTTAGTCCTGTTAATCTATCCATTATGCAATAGATATGACGTAACTTTTGACAAGAATGTTTCTCTTCTAAGTACCTGTGCTATCAAATATTTTAGAATTTTAGTGCATTGCTACACATTTACAGTTGTTTCTAGCTGGTAGAATAGCTGTAGTAGAAACTATGAAATAAATGAATTTATAGTGTTTAGCTAAGTTCATTGTCCTATTATTCAATTACTGTAGTGTCCAGAAATTTTAAGAACCATTTGAAGTTTGCATAATGATCTAAAGGTTAAAGGTAATTACCGAAAAGACAACAATTTACACATGAGGTTTGAGAGGTAGTTGTCTACTTGACAGATATGAAAGAGTGTTCACTCACAACCCCATCAGGTATCAAATCTTGGAACTTCAGTACTCACAGTGAACTTTAATTAGTCACTACTACTAGGTCGGCGTTGAATAGTAGCATTATTACTTTAATCGATTTGTGTTATAGAGTGTGAAGATAATCTGATGTCATTTAGGATAACTATTTCACTCTCCGACATATCTCGAATTCTCACTAGCACTTCAGGAACATGTTGAAGTTAATCACTAGTGAGTTGTTTATTATAGTCTAGCTATGGTCGTTTTGTAGAAATAGGCTTTTAATTTATCGTTCATATTCCTCAGGAGTTAGGCTGTTATCATCAATCGCATCGCAGTGAGTATCACGCTATACCACAAATTTATCGAAGTAGGAGTCTTACTATTCAACGACTTCTTGATGGATTTGTTGGTTGAACGTTCGAGTCTAGATATGTGTTTGGTTCTCTGGTTGGGTCAGCGATACCTGTTGATAAGAAATCCCCTTCTTGAAGTAATCAAATGTCCAGTACTATCTTATCTTCATTGGTACCCACCCGTGATTAATGTGGGACGAGTACAAACAATTAATTGAAAACTTCAATCTTCATAAAACTACTACCAATTAAAAGTGGAGAGGAATTTGTATAATTTCTAAATGACAATCATAATGAAATGATTAACAACTAAAGCTGAGTTTACATAGTAAAATTGTGGTTTGAACCGATGAATTAATGAAGCCATTACGGTGTTCAGTTTTCCATTTACACTATCATTAATTTTATGTTAAAAAAAATGATACGTTATTAGTAGGATGAATTTGTATGTTCCCATTGATTCGTTATAGACTGAATCTGGTCAGTCACTGTTGCTATATATGCATTCAGAGCGGATTGCCTCGATATAGCGAATATTCACAACGGACTGAGTTCGAATCCCACTGGGATGCAGGTACATCCATCCGACGAGTCCTAAATAGGATGAAAAGCGCATCCTGGATTCCACTTGCCAGTCACAATCCAAATTAAAAGAAAAATTATTCGTTTTTCTATCATTTCACTAAACAACATTGTTCTGTTATTTTATCCAATAGCATCAATAATCAACATAATAGTCGAATATATTAATGTATGTATTCAAGTGCCGTCATCATTTAGATCTATTATACATAGACATAGAAACAGGATACAATAAACGTTATCTCGAAGTGTATATCTACTACAGTGTGTGTATATGTGTGTCCATTTACATGTAACCACGGTATTCACTATTTCTAGTAGTAGTAGTAGTAGTAGCAGCAGTAGTAGTAGTAATAGTTGTAGTAGCAGTAGTATAGATACTGATTAACTATATTATAGTAATATAATTCAGTTAACTAATTAATTAACAGAATCACAAAAGTAATTTACTTATTAACAAGTAGTATACATTTGGTAACAGAATTATATTTCAAGTAATAAAATGCATTGGTTATAGATACTATCAAAGTCTTTATTTTTCATCAGATGATGTTATTCAATGAGAATGTGAATGTTATATTTTTCTAATGAAAATATCAATTACACTTGTTTATAGAATGAATTTATGTGTAGGCAAGACTAAGTCTTATTGATTTGGATAGTGTATTTGATGAATACATTAGTAAAATGGTGGAAATGTCTTGGAATGAATCAGTTGAATATACTGTTGTGTGATTACAAAGTAAGATTGATTGATAAGTCACTGAATATTCATTGATTTCAGCAGTCTGGTTATATACTACAGATTGGTATATGATTATATTACAAGAAAGTTAAACAATATCCTATCAAGATCTGATATTCCCAACCGAGGAAGAAATTAGGAGAAGACACTGTAGGTGGATAGGACACACAATCAGGAAATCATCAAACTATGTCACAAGACAAGCACTAAATTGCAATCTTGAATGGCGAAGGGAAAGAGGAAGACCCAAGAACACATTGCGTCAGGAATCGAAGACAGACATGAAAAGAATGAAGAGCACTTGGGAAGGGCTAGAAGGAAAAGCTCAGGACAGAGTTGTTTGGAGAATACCGGTCGGCAGCCTATACTCCACATGGGGTAACAGGCATTGATTGATTGATTTAAAATCTGGTATCAATCTATGACCTATTTGATTTTGAATTTAAATAATAATTCATGGGTACACCAGCACTAGTGAAACCTATCAACTCATTTGAGAAAAATCAATCAACTATATGACTGGAGATCAGTTGAAAAAGGTAGCCGACAGATACATAAAAAACAAATCAAGAAAACAGTTACACATTAGGAAAACTAGTCATAGAGAGCCATCTAGACAAATCGTTCCATGAAGGGAACCATCTTCGGATTCATATATGATAATTACGACAATCTATAGAAACACTTTCAAATTGCATATACATACCGTATCACAAGTTGGTTTATCCAGTTTCTAACTCACTGAATAAAGGAAGTCTAAGTGTAGACAGCAACACTGAGATATAACTATATTCACCTGGAAAACTCCAATTAAGTTGAAATGCTTGCCTTAAGTTACACTTGGAATTCACAATTCACATTTAGTATAGTTTCTTACTGGATAAATTTTTCCTATACAATATACCATTTTCATCTTTGAAATTAATCTCAGATAGTTAGTTTTCTATCTTGAAATAATTCACAATGTTTAATGAATGTGTTGTATACATCAATTTGATTATTTTCTTACTGTATTTAAGAGTCAAATGTTTATTAGAATTAAATGTTAGGCAGACTATTGAATGAGATTTGAATATCATGAATCAGTCTAAGTGAAACGACCACTGAAAATCCATTTTCCTGATGAGGTCTTGTATATGCACTCTTCATGAGTCCCATACCAAGCCGAAACATCAATCCAATGTTTCTGAGTTTTTAAGGTAGTTCAACTTAAGATCACTTCGTGATATCATATTCAGAGACCATTAAAAATTTCATTTCAAGCAGCTGAAGTTATCATTAACTGTCTGCTATGAATATATCAGTGTAGTGTAGTACAACACGGTGAATCATAAACACAAATATATTAAACTGTAAGATTTGTAATTAAATTCTAATTGAGATTAACACTAATACACAACACTTATCTACTAAATAAATGACAAAATATGCCTGAAAATACTGAATATAAAGCACACTTAGTGCCCATTGATAAACTGTTCCAGATAACCCCATGCGGGTGGGGGAGGGAGAGGGAAGGCAGCAACATCTAGTCATATTACTATTTCTAAACCCTGTAAATTCATTAATTGTAGTTTGATCAGTGGGCTGTTTATTCAAAAAAAACCAATCAATCGAACAATAATAATATAGATAAACAAACAAATTGTAAGATAAATATACAAATTTTACTAGATGAAATAACTTAAAATCAAAGGAAAATTATATAATCCACCGAAGTTCTTGATTTACATATGGTGGCATATACCTACTTGTCTTGTATTTAGGTAAGTACACTAGTTATCATTTTATATGTAATCGACTGTTTAGATAATCCTATGCTATTAGAGAAGGTAATTTCTATTCATATAAACTATAAATGCTGACTATGTTTTTTTTTCTTTAATTTTTTTGTGTACAAAAACATACTTTTCTTTTTCCAAGAAATAAGCTTTCTGTTTAACGTCTATTACCTTTGTGTTATTTGTTTGAGATTCATAAGAAAAGAATTTAAAATGTACTAAGAAGCGTTGGATTACTGCGTAAGGTGTACAGAACTTCTGAAAAATCTTCGTATCACTTGATGACATCTTGAAAGACATTTTTATGTGAAGTATACTTTAGTTCTGTAACAATTTGCCTGCTGTTACATGAAATTATCTTAATGATATTACGTAAGAGGGAGTATTAAGTAGAAGTAGATCTGAAATGATATTTTCATTTAAGAGGCTGGTGTGTTTCATTTAGTTGTGTGAAACAACTCATTTTCACCGACCTGTTATTCTGTGTTGTTAACTATTTCAGAATATCATTATAGTGACTTTAGGAATACGTATATGAATATTATGAAATCTTAATGAAGCACTTTTTTTACGTCACCAAATTGTGTTATATTTCAGCACTTTCATTGTGAACAACTAGTTCATGTTGAGTATTATTCACAGAAGTAGAAAACCTTTCAGTGTTTATCTGTTTAAATCGGAAAGGTAGGCGCGGTCAAACTAAAATATGACATCAGTCTATGAATTCTTTTACTGTTGGTTAAAGCCATATTGGTAGATACATGCTATGTGGTTGGGATCCATGT
The DNA here is from genome assembly GCA_025215515.1 of Schistosoma japonicum. Taxonomy (NCBI): domain Eukaryota; kingdom Metazoa; phylum Platyhelminthes; class Trematoda; order Strigeidida; family Schistosomatidae; genus Schistosoma; species Schistosoma japonicum. The sequence goes on from CM046061.1 coordinate 80,430,596, forward strand.
GATAAACGTGACCAGCAGCTGGATACACTGGGTGATATGGCTGTGAATCGATCATAGTGAGACAAATGTATTCACTGTTTATGTCTTTCTAGATACAAAGTCCCGTTATTCCTTTTGTGCACATCTTTTGCCCTATACCCCGCTTTCTACTATTGTGTTCTATTATGGTGTTAATTATTGTGAATTCGATCTCTTCGTGATAATATAGTATGGTAAATTGGATCTTTGTTCATATATTCCAGGTTCTACGTTGTTCATGATTGATTAACTGAGTCCAGTATCTCTTGGCATTACATTATCCATAATTCAAAAATTTGTATGACTGGCTTCACTATTACTAGAATATCTGAAGATTTCATTTCTTCATCATTTTCATTAAAATAGAGCAGTACAAACAGCATAAAATAGCCGATGACATAGTTTGAGGTTACAAGTTCAGACGTTAGATGAATAAGAAATGATCACTAGATGCATTTCAGTGATGAAGACAACATAAAGTAGCTTAAATAAAAGACAAAAATTATCATACACGATTTACATCATGTAAAAATATTATTTGATTTAAACAGAAGGTTTTCTACCTCTAAGTTGGTTAGAGAATACTAGTCGGAGGCCTAGGCTCCACGTGGGGTAACAAGCATTAATTGGTTTGCTACTTCTATGATAATTATGCATATTTTGAAATTATTTACAGAGTGCATACCACTTTACAGGAGTAGTCAAGTTGTTAAGAAAGATATGGGTGCATAATCCGAAAAGGTGTTAACTTCAATGTTATCAAAATTCACGAAGGATTGGATGTTAGTGATGTGCATATCTGTATGTAATACTATTTTAATTGCATAATTATTACCACTGGTAACTGACGTGTAATTACATAATGGTTCACATTAATTAGTATAAGAAAGTTGAAGTTTACAAGAAAACTGGCAGAGATATATCATCGTCAGTACTTTAAGTTGTTCATTGTAATCCGTGTTTTTCTGAGACTTGAAAGTTTGCATAATCCAATCAATCACCAGAAGAAACAAGAAGTAAACAGCCTTGTCTGAAACTGACATTCAGTTGGGATGAATCTATGAGCTACTATTCATGTACGATTTTACAGTGTAGTCCATTGTCAGTATTCTTTATGACATTGACTATCTTCTCAAATTTACCCTAGAATCGAAGTAGCTTTCATGACATTCTTTTGTCAACGCTGTCGAATACTTTCTCACACATTACATAAGACTATTTATAGCATAACCTTAGCACACCTTTTGAACACTATCGAAATAGATAAAATTGTAATTATGTCGTAAAAAGTTAAAATATTTGACTGATGCATTCTAATAAATTCCATGAGATTCTCGAAAAGTTATTTGTAAATTTATTTATATACAGTAGGGTGGAGGGGTGGGGGAGGAAGGGTTAGAATGAATTCGGAATGTGAAATTTTTTCATTTAACGTTAAGTTGCTATGACTACACCATTTGAAATCTGTAAATTGGTTGCGATTAAAACTAGTAGTGAATGTAGTGAAGTATGAAACAACAACAACAACGGCGAAAACTTGTTTACCGTCTGTTCATTCGAAGCGAATGAAATTATTAGCCCTAAAGTAACCCGACAATAATCAAAAAGAAACGTAGCAATTTTCTTTATTATTAACATCGTTTATTCTTTTTTTCTTCTGAATTTAACTGTTGAAAAGCATAAATTTATGCTTCAATTATAAGTTTGTCTGTTAATCTTTTGTTTTATTGTTGTTCTTAGTTTTATTGATTGAAAAACATACATTTTCTTTGATGATATTAAATGAAAGTTTTCACATAGCAACAATTTGTACTTTTTGGTTATATATACTGATTACTGTCATAATTATATGCATACATTTGGATTACAACAATGACTAATATATATAGATATTACCTATTACATCTCATTCTCCACACCTTTACCCCCCTACATTTACAAATGGATAACATGATGGAACATCAATAAACAAGAGGAAATAATGTCTAATTATTATTGATAAGCTGGTAGAAATTAATTAGTTCTTTTCGGTTGAATCAATGAATCATTTTTTTGTTAAATAGATACATTTACATGCATATCTCCCTGGTATCATGAATATATATATATATATATATATATATATATATATATATATATATATATATATATATATATATATATATATATATATATATATATATAAGGTCCAGATATCCTAAGTGTTACACGTAAATGTTGAATATGCTGATTTTTATGAAGGATTTTCAGTGAAGAGTTAGTTGGTAGGAGATTCTTATTGGGTTAGATTTTATACTATTTAGCATTTGTTAGTAAGATGTACTTGGAATATTGAAAGGACTCCATACAACTTAGTTAGATTAGAATTCATGTAACCTATTTTCTTAATCTATTACCAATGTTACTAAGCTATTGAGGTTTGACTATATCCAACCAAATAGAAATAACTCTATATAATGGTAGTAGACTATTAAATGAATCCGCTAGAGATCATTAGTCCCCTTAAGACTGAATATATGCCTTGTTGATGACTACAAAATAATACGAGTTGTTGAATCATTATTATCAACATTACAGCTGAATGATTGATAGGACAAACATAAAATTGATTTCTATTTAGAAATCAGTTATTATTCATTAAAGTACGTTGTAATTTGAAAACGTCAAGACAGAGTGTTCATATGAAGATAGTTTTCTGTGAATCGATTATCATTTGTATAGATGAAATTCTTATGAATTGACAATATAACAATTACTATACTGAATCATCCATGTATAAATCAACCTGTTCAAGAATCTGTACTACCTTGATTCCCAACTATTATGATATTACAATTAACTATACAGTTTAGAAGTAGTTTGAATGATAATGAATGCTAACTGTTATTGTATGTACTTATGGACTATTATAAAAGGTTTACAAATAATTTCAGTGATAAATACAAGATAACTAAGGAAAAAGGAAACACTGTAGTTGTTAGTATCATTTTCATTTTGTCTATTGACAGAATTCATGTATCATATACATGATACATTGGAAAATAAAAAACTACGTTAGCTGAATAGATTGAGAATATTCGTCATTGGAGATGTGTGAAAATAGACAATTGTTAGTAAATATGGTAAAAAGTGTGATAGGATATGTCGTTTATATTGAAAAATTCATGCTTGAACTCGTGGATTTCCAAATCTTCTAAACTGTGCATGCATGAAGTAGATGCATCACTCTAGTCCAAATGTGTGACGACACTGAGTGTACAAAGTGACTGCTTTCTAAACGCATATCTGAACATTACTCGCTTTGGATTTTAAAGGGAGAATTCAACTATATTATTAGTTTTATATAGATTGATTTTATCAAATGAAGTCAGGTTACCGAATTTAAGTATTGTTAAGGCATCATTGACGTCATTGTACGATTGGTCTCGAAAGGATCACCTGCTTTAAGCTTGTGCATTTCAGAAGCTTTGAAAATCTAACAGTATAAGCATGAAGTCTCCATACAAGCAACATTTTCAATCATACGTTTTACGATATTTACTAACACTTATCTACTTTCTTTTGGTAAACAGTTATCAATCATTTTGCCAATTGTTTTGTCGGACCTTTAAAAAGGAGTTAAAAACTCTCAGAATTGTGTTTTAAAGAACTAATTCATGTATTCTGGTCGTGAGTAGTGTAAGCATTACATTTCCATTATTGTTACGTTTCTCTTACCCTATCCTCCCGTTTAGCATAATTACTGTTATTATATTGTCTCTTATTATGGACTATAGTTAATTAGTTGTGTACAAGTTGTCCCTATTCACTACCACTATTTCCTTAGTTCTGCATTAATGTTAGTTTCCTAATTGATTTACTGTGTGGTTTGATTTTGTGTATATATAAAGGAATGATTGAAATGCAACTCGATTCACTTTTGTCTGTTTGGTTCATTAATTGGCGTTTCTCCTCTATCCTGGCTTGAGGATTGGTAGTTGCGGGGCAGATGTGTCCGTATACTGATTGGCAATTATCAAGGGCACAGTGTATTTTCACAAAACATAACAATTGGCGGCGGGGCTTAAAGTGAATCCAATTTATGCAATCATTAGCCATAAAGTTCAGTATATTTTATTATCCAATTAGCAAAAAGAATCGTATTCAACGTCATAAGTAGTAAAACATAACACCAATGCATACATTTTTCTTTCATGTTAAACTTTTTATTCGATTTCGATAATTGCACAACTATTAATTTAATCTTTGTGATAATTGGATTCTTGAAGAACGTTCATGCTGTAATCTGTTTCTATTTTTCTTAATAAATTTACTGTGAGTACAATTGCTTAGTCTGAATTACCTGACAATGGCGATTTTGTGGAACTTCAATAACCTCACCCCCCCCCAATCACAACACAAGTTATTTATAACTTCACGTGCTTTCTGTTATGTTGGGCGATTAAAGAAAAATAACAAACTCTCAGTACTGTGTTCTAGAACACTATTTCAATTATTTTAACTGTGTGTAATGTAAACATTTTGTTTCTATGATTGTTACATTCCTCATACTCTGTCTTCCTGATTAGTATATTTAATCTTAGTATATTGTCTCTTACTATGAACTACAGTTCATTGGTTGTGTGCAAGTTATCCCTATTCACTGCCACTACTTCCTTTGTTCTGTATTAATGTTAAGTTCCTAATTGGTTTGCTGTGCGGTCTGGTTTGATAAATATATAAACAAATGTATGAAATATAATTCTATTCTATCTGGTTGGTCTATCGGCTTGTGTTTTCTTATTCCGGCTTGGGACTCAGTGGGCATAGGGCAAGCTTTTCTTTAAAAAATTATGTGGATAACCAAAGTAACCTGTGATGACTATATGTCTTACAGTTAGGTTATTTATCATCTGACATTCTTCCTTTCTAATATATTCAATGCCTGTTACCTCTCGCGTAATATAGGCTAACTACCACCATTCTCCGACAGACTCTATCTTCAGCCTTCCTTTCCTTTTCATCCCAAGTGATATTTATTCTTTTCATATCTGAATCCAGTTCACGGACCATTTCGTTCTCCGGTCTTCCTCTTTCCCTATGGCCTTCAGCATTTCAAGTTAGTGTATATCTTGTGATGCAATCAGATAATTTCCTCCATGTGTATCCTATCCACCACCTCCTCCTCCTAATAATAATTTCTTCCTCAGCAAGATCTTGGTTGGATTTTTCTATGCCACAGTATATTGTTGCTGATAGTATGATGCCGATGGATTTGAGGTATCTTGTGCAAACAAATGTTTATAAATACGTGTATCTTTTGAATGATGCCTTTCGTAGTTCTCCAAGTCTCATCTCTATACAATAAAACTGTTTCGACGTTTGCTTTAAAAGTGTTGATTTTGATGTTGGCTAACAAATAACCACAAAAAAGATTCCTTTTTGAAGCCTAAACGAAAAATATTTGAGATGTGTTTAGATGAATTTTCTACTAAGGAATTCTTGTGTAATTCCATAGTAATCAAAAGAACTAAGTTCAAGTAAAAGGAAATTATACTAACATTCATGCTGGTACATACTTTCTCAGCTTCTCAATTTGAAATCCATTCATACAACCTCATAAGTATAGACAATTAACAAACTTAATTATTTTATTCATTAGAGTAAATCAAAAGTAGGCTAATGAATGTTTCAAAACAGGCATCCAAGAAGTCTGAGTAGACCACTTTTGTTGTTCGTCTATTTGATAGATTAAAAAAAACTGCCTTATTCAGATATGACTTTATGAAACTCCAAGTCTCTCTCTCTCCCTCTTTATATATATATATATATATATATATATATATATATATATATATATATATATAACTCACTAAGTACTGAATAAAATTAGAATGTATTTAAATCTTCACATTGATTTGTCTTGGATTGAAACTGATCAGTACCTGTTGTCGTATGTTCATCCTGAACAGATTTCTGCAATATAATGACAGTTTACAAGTATCGTTTGAATTAAATTGTGACTAGCAAACGGAATCCACGATACGCGTATAATCCCATTTGAGACTTGTCAGCCGGATGTATTTGTTGTCTGAACTCAGTAGCCTAGTGGTAAATACAGTGACATTTGGCACGAAATGAACTAAATTCTAGTCCCGGTGTGAACATCATTACTGAGATGCAAATACATCCAGATGATGAGTCCCAAATAAGATAAAACGTGCGTCTTAGATTACACTTGCCAATCATGATCCAACAATAAGTATTAAATAGTTGTTTCTTACTTGTTCGAAACTCTTGAACAATATCAACTAATAAGTTTATACACCAGATCGAATTTAAAACATTTAAGGTGTTGTTAGTGACCACGATGTAATCCATTCACTAAACTTGAATTAAACTGAAGTCATTCAATGAAGTAAATTTATCTTCTACTGTTAAATAACTTCATTGATCGTACCAAGTTAAAGAGAAAAATCAACACCTAGTCTATAATGTACTTAGAAAACAGTCAAGTTTATTCATATTTTATTCAAGAAATAATTGTATAGGTCAATTCACTTTGATTTATTATGCAACTTCATTTACAATTTTTAAGTGATGGCACACCCATATGACGTACTTAATGCAGTGCATAATCTATTCAAACTTCAATTTTTGATTTAGATTGTGAAGTTTAGTATTCAAAATAAGTATTTTAAGTTTTTTAAGTTTTTATCATCATTAAACTGCTAATAAAGAATCATTTGATAAAATTCTAAGGAAGATATAGAAGCATAAACCAGTGAATTTCAACTTAGTTGTGGAGTGGAGTACTAAACGAATGTTTATTTTAGATGAATCGATTAGTGATACTTAGTGATACAAGAACTTGAAATGTGGCATCGTAACTGTGTTCTATTCAACAAAATATAAACCCTATAAACATATAATTCCTGTATATTAATTGACTTCACCCACATATACCAGTGATCATATGAACTTAAATGGAGAAGTAGAAATGAAGAATGAGATAGGAATATATTTAGAATTAAAATAATCCAACAAACGATAGAGATTTAAACAACCTGTTAATGAGAACAAGTTCAATTATATATTGAACATACATACCAAAAGTAATGTACAATGTAAAAGTTGATATGTTCAAGTGATAATCTGTGCTTTTACAAGTAGTTAAGCGCTACTTCATAAATCTAATTATCTTGTGTTCAATCCATGGTTGTGATGACGACTATGAACTATCAAGAGAAATTCATGCTTCATTAAGTTAGCTGTTTTATCTTTCTTAGTCTTTACTTAAATTCAATCTATAACATCATTTACTATCTTCACTAGTTTAGTATACTAATATACAGTAATTACTATTTTATCAGTCGAAAATTGAATGTTTATTAATTGTGTTCATATTAAACATGTTATTAAGATGTTGTATTCAAAGTAAGTTCTGTTAATTAAAGATAAGCTAGAAATAGCTATCATCGTATGTAGATTGGTTAGACACTATGTCAGTTGGTTAGTCAGAACGTGGAAATTCGAACGTGGGTGCATCAGTTCAAATTGCTATACCACAATTAACAGATAGATATCAGATTGTCTAAGCACATCTCACAGTAATGAAAATAGTAACAGTGTTAGTATATTCACGGAGATAGTTAGAAATTGAAAGATAAGATTTAGTAAAATCTGATTAAGTAAAAAAAATTGTGCCGAACTCAGAAGCTCAGACTTTGGAGGAGGACAAGGAATGGAAGCACCTGTGATACTGCAAACGATTAACAACCATGTCACCCAAAGTCTGTAAACATTGGTTACGATCATCACGAGGACCCCAACCAGATAGTCAGTACGTATTAAAATGGCTCAACCCAAATGTCAATCCCTTCATGGACTGGTGCCATGTTTCAGTTTGACCGCCCTAGCTTTTTTCCCGCCGGCTCCTACACCATACAGTATAGCTCGTTGAGGTAGGCAGTGGTCAGGCACATGTAACACATGTCCTGACCACTTCGGTCGATGAAGGTTCAACATTCCATCGATCGATTCATCATATTTGCTTAGCACTCTATTCCTAACCCACGTATTTGGTACTCAGTTGTCCCAAACACTGAGTTGTAACAAGTGTTATATTTATCAAACAATAATTGTACTAATTTCATTCTATATTTCAGGTGACACTGTGGGAATCAATTTAATTGACTCATCATGATAAACAGAATGTTTTAATGTCAAAAAAAGATTATTTAGTGACAAATCGCAAACTGTAAACATTAATAATGAGGGTTCGGATCCCATACTGGTGTATCTATTCCAACTTGATTATAGACATGCTTTGCAGACGCCCAGTACAAAACCTGTTTTATAATGCTTAAGTATATTTTGCGCATTACTTGAAAGCAGTTAGGCTTTATTTGTGAAAGTGAAGTATAGTATAGTTAGCTAGTAACTATACACTTACAGAAACTGTGATTATCATCGAATATACCACAGACTGATTCATGTGTTTAATATAAATCGTATTAGATATTCATTTGCGTTGAGTAAGTTCGCGTAAAAATCCACTCATTCATAGTGTATTTCGAAGACCGTACATACATAAGTTTTAGGTGAAATGTATATAACAAACGTCCAAATGATAAATCATTCCTTTATTTCAAATCAATATCACTAATTGATCTGGTTTAGACAACCATTAAAAACATGATGACACTTCAGGATTATGCTTTTCATGATCCTACCGCAAATGCAGCCCAGAATTTTCAGGCTTTGAGGTGAACAGTTAACCGTTAGACTACTGGGCAGTCCGTTATCTAATGGTTGATATTTCTTACTAAGCTAATTTGAAATATATTTGTGCGGCATCATTTGCTACCTACGGTTAGTAACTGCCCACACTCGATATGGTTACATTCTACTGGTTATATCTTCTCACTAGAGTTCTAACAATTAGCTAAAAATGTTAGTCACTGGTGAGCTGATAGCAATTGATCAGGTCTCGCATGTCTATATAGTAAATTGAGTTAGGAACATCAACCGTTGTAAACTGGATAAGTGGTCTAACAGTTAAATATTTCCACTAAAGCCTGAAGGTTTTGGACTGTTTTCCCTGAAATGCAAATTACTGATGGAGCCCATACAAAGACGAAAACAGCTGTCCTGTGTTTCCACGTTATCAACGATTGTTTAGCTTACACCAATCTGTGATATCAAATTAACATTTAGCAACCTTCACATCTCCTAATAACAATTCTCGTTATTTTGGACGTACTCACTTGTACTTAGGCTGACGAGATGGCACAAAATACAATGAATTCTTGGTATTCTGAAGACGGGTATTCGACGTACAGATTATACGTCGAAATTATGACAGTTTTGAAAATACGAACGAATAAATGAAGCAAGAAAAGGTAGTAATACCAACAACTTCTTTGATAACTGTCCACAAACTTTCTGTCACAATTATAAATAAACACTGAGTCATTCCACTGGAGAAAATGATTAATTGTTACCAAACAATGTAAACCATTCATCATCTTAGTGATTATCTCAATTCTGGGATAATTACGTCATACAAACTTCGCATATCTATATATCTTCCTTCTAACTTGTCTGAAACGAGAAGGAAGGGTGCTATATTCATCACAAAAGATTATTCGTTATTAATTATTAAAGTGACAGACGGTAATATTACAGGAGTTATAAGTAAAATGCATTGTAATCAAAATAGCTGCGAATAATTATCCACAGGGTCACATCCAATAATTGATGGGAAAAATCTTACAACTGTGAAAAATTAAGTTAAATCAGCGATAGATCAACACCTGAGAGGACTAAATCCTGTCATTAGCGTCTGATTATAGTTTATTTTGCATGTTAAATTATGTATAACTTTACATTTTACGATAAACTCATATACCTCTTATCCCACTGAAACTTATAGTTAACTTCAACAACACTTCACTTTACACATTAACGAAAGATCTTAGTAACACATTGAAATCATTGGAATGAGATCTGTACAATCAATGTCTGTTACCACTCGTGGAGCATAGGCCGTCGACCAGCTTTCTCCAACCTACTCTGTTCTCAAATCTCCTTTCTAGTTTCTCCCAAGTGGTGTTTATTATTTTCATATCTGTCTCCGATTCCCGACGCAATTTATTCCTAGGTCTACCTCTTTTTATTTGGCCTTCTAGATTCCAAGTTAGTGTATCTTGTGACACAGTTTAATGATTTCCTCAATGTATGTTCCTATCCACCTCCAGCATCTTTTCCTGATTTCTCCTTCACCTGGAGGTTGGTTGGATTCTTCTCTGCAACAGAAAGGTGTTGTTGATGGTATCTGGCCAACATATTCAGAGTTTCTTGCACAGACAGCCGTTCATGTTTTGAATAATGCTTCTCGTAGTGCTTCAAGTGTCAACTTCATATAATACTACTGTTTTGACGTTTCCATTAAAAACTGGATCTTTAATGTTGACTAATTGGTGGTTTGATTTCCAGATGCTTTTCAGTTGTAGAAATGCTGCCCTTGCCTTGTCAATCCATACCTTCACATCTGCATTAGATTCTCCGTGTTTATCGATAATGCTGTCCAGGCATGAGATCTACACGGTGTTGTCAAAAGTACATATGAACTTTAAATTGAAATCCTTGGAAGCAATAGTCGAGGAATGCGAAAGAGTGATAAATGATTTATAATTTATCTTTATACATTAATATCCCAACTAATACATACAGGTTTCCATACCTATTAATCAACTCCTAGAACCTGTTACCTGAGAGAGTGTCTGGGCCTTAAAGAGACTCATTTAAAAGAAGACTAGATACTCGAAGAATACTCAATAGGATGTGACTAAAACAGGCTCACGGTCTTCTGTACCGTAAACTACAAATCTTAATATTTTTCCCATCCAAAATTAATAACAAACACATTTAATTGTCATTTTTAGACTGTCTAATCAAAAGAGATTCATATGAAATCTTTAGTCTAATTGTCTGCTTTAATGCGAACACATCCGAATCGACATACTGACTTCAAGTCTGCAAACTCATCTAGTACGAAGATTTCACTAACTCTAAATCTATTCACAAGAAACTCTAAACTTATTTCGTTGGAAGAAAATAACCGAACAGTATAATTATCATCTTACAATTCAATAATTCCCCACTCCTCTCTTTAAAGATGTACATAACAGTAATGACTTATTGCCGAATAATAATACACATTATGGGTTGGCATCGTCTTTAATGATACAACAGAAGAATTACAAAATATTCTAAAATACCATGAAATTCAAGTATTCTATAAAGCTATTAAAACTCTTCGAGGTGATTTAAATAGAATAATAGCAGAGAATTTCGTTTACCACTACACAGAATGTTTTTATACTTTAGATTGTATTGGCTGTGATATCCTGTATAATGAAAACTCTTCTTGATAGATCTTGACCAGTCACAAGTAACATGAAAGCCTATAAAAATTGACCTCGAAATAATCATACAGACTTCGAAAAACTACACATCAAGTTAACAATGACAGTACATGTTACTATTAAACTCTACAGAAGTCATCTACCTTGAACTTATTGAAACGTAAAGCCTGTGTTAGTAAACTTCTTTAGGAAACTTGATTTATGTTTTTACTCCTTCGAATCCCCTCCCGTTATCACTAATACTTTTATAATTTCAATTATGATTTTAAAAAAAACAGCTTCAGAACCACTATTCATTGACGTTGATCTCGTTAATTTTAATGAAAACTACCAGTTGAATGCGCTTGGTCAAGAAATCTAGTCGTATATTTCTTAAACATAAGTCGACTGATTTTCCCTTTATAGATAGACAGCTTAGAAGTAGTATATACTCTTATCATTCAGTAAATTTAGTTCTGCTGTTCCTTCCAATTAAACCATCTTTTTCTTTACCTACCGTCAAAAATATCATAAGTAAGGTGGCTAAAATGCAGTATTATCCGATTGATAATAAAACCAAATTATCTGTATATGTATTTATTCATGTTAAACTGGCTGATCAGCAATCAAATCCTGTAAAGAGAATCACTTCACTCTTGGTTGTTGGTACATCTTGTTGGTCAGTATTGCCCAATTTTAGTCTAACCAGATTATCTTCAAACATATTCATACCTTTTTGATTGCATTTTCAATTGTTTAAATTCATCTCACTTCCTTATATTATCCAATCCCAAATTATAACAAAGCGCTTATGCAGCATTGTCTTCTGCTTCTCCTCATATGTTTCAGACTGCGACATTGTTTAAATATGCGAATCTTGATAGAATGGCAATGTGCACATTCATTTACTGTAAGGTTTTACAGCACAAATCAGCCTTAGTTAGATAGTCATTGGAAACCAATATGCATTGAATAATTGTTTAGTCGAATTATCGGACTCCTGAGTAGTGTGCACCCATGACCTTACCGCGAGTCCTTCGGTCTCACAACGAGTGCATTATTTTTAGATCACTAAGTTGGCATCTTGTAGTTAACATTAATAGATCCAGTCAATTCACGATACTGTGTGACCAATGTGATTGGTAGTTGTTTGTGTAAAGAATACTTTCCATTTTCAATAAACAAAATAAGAATTTGACGAAAGTAATATATGCATGCATATGTATGTACCCTAAATTGTTTTTCATATTTATGTGTACATGAATAATGTTTGTAAAACAATTATACTGAATGATTGCATGTGTATCCCGTCCATTGTATACTGTTGTTTAGTACATTTCAAGGAGAAAATAGTAGCTGACTGAAAAGTAAAATCATTTGTGTGGTGTGTGTAGGGAGGGGTGGCGTGTAAATTGGCATACGAGGAGAAAAAGACACATAGTGGTGACAGTATTAGTATTAGTATTAGTAGTAGTAATAGTAGAAGTAGTAGTCGTAGTAGTAAGAATTGTAATACTGGTAAGAATACTTGGTTAAAATCCAATATTCTAGAGGCAGGGTAGATATGACATAATAGATAATTGAGTAGTACTTTCAGTTGTAGTAGTAGTAGTAGTAGTAAATATAGTAGTATATATTGTGATAAATTTATCGAATAGATATTGCCTTCTTATGTAGAATGTTACATATACGTGTATATATTTGGAAAAACCAGAAATAATCTGAATGAAAAATGTTGAATAATAGAAAACAAAGCTAGTGACCTATTGATTACGTGAACATGCAATCCTTCAGTTTTTTGTTTATTGTTTTAAACACTGACCTACATCATAGCTTATGGGATGAATAAACATTTTAAAATACATTAGGTGGTATCTTCAAATACATCATAATGTTCTAGTAATAGTAATGGTAATAGTAATAATGATGTCCTGAACACATTAAGTAATAATTAAGTAACATGTTACTTCATTAAACACTTCCAGGAGTTAGATAATCTGAATCAGCTTTTCGAGATAAATTTTCGTTATGATGATACCTAGTCGATAATGATATTGACGGATTTTTGTGTTGATGAACACCATTCTGTTTATGAATACGACTACTTGACTTCAGTGAATATTTGATAATAGGCGAGAGACTGCGTTTTTTCAATGTACGTGGATAGTATCTTGTGTAATTTGTATCATCCGTAAGACGAGTAGCAATCTCTACGCCTTTTGTACCACGTCCACGAAATACTAGATTTGGTTGTTGTCTTGCTCGTTCATCATCAATACAATGTTGTGCATCATACATAAGTTTATAACCAGGTACACATTGACAGCTAAAGCCACCAGGTGTATTTTCACATATTCCATAGTCGGGATCACATGGTCTAAGACGTATACATTCATTGATATCTAACTCACACTGAATACCTTCAAAGCCCCGTGTACATTCACATAGGTTACCAGGTCGACAAATGCCACCATTTTGACATGGTGGATTGCAGGAGACATTGTTTTCTTTCTAAACAAACAAAAAGGAGAATGTCGATACATGACTAGAGTGACTAGAATGTATGAACACAAGAAAAATGACTTATGAATAAAACTGCTACCTTTTCAGTAAATACGTTTTTACTAATGAATCAAAAAATGAAATTATTTTTTGGTAAACTTGCAACAATCAAAAATATTTATGACGTAATCAATTCGACTACATCACTATTGAACAGCATAAGATGTAGGCCAATATTATATTCTTGATTGCCTCACAATAAAGAAAAGTTATTTAGTAACTTTACCCTAGAACGTATGTGTCGACAGGAAGATCGTAGTCCAGTATTTTCCACAAAAGTACTGTCTGAAAATTAAGGGGGTGTAATTTAATCGAAAATCTATGCGACTTAACGTTTTGCAATTCGATTGATTGAATAATTCACAGATTGATGTTGGCAAGGTATCACTGAAAACCAAGGATGACTGGACAACTGTTTCATTCTAGTGTGGAACTTTGCTATTCGTGTATTCAAGGCTGTGTTTTTTAGTAAACATGCCCTGTTACTCGTTTCATTGTATTATCTGGTAGGCTTCACAATTTTGCAAGTTATTTTATCACTTATTTGCTTATTGTTCATCTTTTTTTGGGACTCAGGTAGATGGCTATTATTTACACTGCTTCTATAACACTAATCTATATTACTTTAACCTTACTATGTAGCTGTTAATTGTCTTAGGAAATCATTATGATAAATTTTGATAAATTTTATTAAATTACCTAATACCCTTCTAATTTATCAACTATTTATATTTACTGCTGAAGTAGCTTAGCGATAACAGATTCAAACTGTGAAACTTTGCGATCTGAAATTACATCCTTCAGTGAGAATCAGTACCAATATTACAAGCAACATTTGTCAAGCAGGCTTGTTACTACCTACCGTCAATAAGTTAAGTATCAGTTGAATAGTTCACTGGATGCTAAATCACGTTCATTAGTATCCCTACTTGACGATGATTAACATATTTCAAAAATTAAACTAAACGGGACTACAATAATGTAATACTAGTCATTAAAAAGTTAGCAATCAGTGTGTACATAGAAATATAATGGCAGTTATCATTGAAAAAGTTGGTGTATATTAAGACTGGTACAATTACCTTTGATCGCTTTGAGAAGTCATTAAATTAGATCAAATGTCAATAGATGGTAAGTTATTTTGCGTTAACATGCTGTTAATGATAGCTAAGCATAATCATTTTAGTACTCTGTTGTAGTATAGTTGGGGGGGGGGATTTACTAGAAGTACTAGAATCAAACATAAAAGACCATCGAGTGATTTCTGTCTTCCGATAGTTTTTTTTTGTATTTGATGTCAGTTCATAATGAATACTATTTTTATAAATGTATAATCTTCCACAAACTACCCGACTGAATAAAGGCATCACAGTATAACTTCAGATTGAGATGCAATTATGGACACAAACGTAGTTTTAAAATGTCTCCTTTCTAGTATCCGTATCTTTTATCATAGACATAATGTTCATAGGAATGTTACATTAAGCTTATTTATATTCCCCTATTAACGTCAATCATATAATACTCAGTCCATTAATCATGACCAACCTTATGCAGTGTTATATATTACCAACATAAGTGTAATCTGATAACCTATTACAATGAATGCCATATTAGAATTACCTGTAAAAATGAAAAATTTACTGACTTCTTAAAGAAACTTACTTTTAATGGTAGTTTTATGACTTGTTTTACTGATCTACACTTAGATAATATTTGAGATACCAGGTAAGGTTAGTCAATTGACAGTATTACATACTTCTTGTCTAAACATTAGTCTATAATGTAATGACTTTTTTTAATTATCTCTACTGTACTATAACAGATTCACATGATTCTAGTCAAATGTATATAATGCAATAGATACATAGTGTAACTTACTTTTACAATATTCATTCATCTGATGAAAACTTTTTAATAGAGGTATATGTTATGCCGGACCACAAAGAAGTGTAACAAACTTTCAGAACTGTGTTCTAAGGACACTATTTCATTTATTCTATGTATCATGTAAACATTTTGTTACCATTATTGTTACGTTTCTCTTAGCCTATCCTCCAGTTTAGCATACTTACTGTTATTACATTGACTCTTATTATGGACTGTAGTTAATTAGTTGTGTACAAGTTGTTCCTATTCACTACCACTATTTCCCTCGTTCTGTATTCATGTTAATTTCCCAATTGGTTTGCTGTGCGGTCTGATTTTATGTATATATAAAGGAATGCTTGAAATCTAATAAGATTCTGTCTGGTTGATCTATTGGCTCGTATTCTTCCTATTCTGGCTTGGGACTAAGTGGGCACAGGGCAGATGCACAATTACCGACTAGGCACCAATGACTGGCACTCGACCAACCAACCACTAAATATCTCGCATCATAACAGTATGAAACTTTAATTTTCTTTACAAAATCTTATAATGGTTGCTATTATTTTATTCGCAATGATAAAATGTTGTAAAATCTATTGAAACCAACCAACATGTGAAACATACATTAATAACCGAAGAAGTGTACTGTGTCACAAACTGTTAAATTTTAAAAACAGTCACATTACTCCTCCCTCCACCCCACCCACTAGAATCATCCATCCAAATTATTCATGAAGTTAAACAAATTGCTTCCAAGAGGTGTGGAAGTCTTATTCATCTATCGATTCAAACTAATACTTTACACCCAGGTGAAACACATCCAAACGCTTATTTCGCCTTGAACCTAATCTTTTCGTGTTCACTATAATTAATTGAGTGTTTCAAAGAAACATTTCAGCAATCACGTAGACTATTACATTACCTACTTCTTTTTTCTTATCTTTATGATTATTACGCAACACTTAATTTATACTTGAAACAATTTTGATTCCTTCTAAAGTGACTTTGACAACTTGTTTTATTGATGTGACACTTTTACTGTAGTTTCGACTATTCATTGTGTAATTTCTCTAAATATGTACAACTGTACAGCTAATGTAAATGACATCATTGAAACGAAAATTCACTTTGGTGAATATTTTGCATTCTTCATTATGGTTTTTTGAATTGTCGGATGTCTTGGATGTGTATTTTATGAAATCTTTATATACGAAACTGACGAAATTACAACTATCATATAAATTCAGTGAAAATGACCTCCTAACAACACTGAACAAAGCGAGAACAAGATTTGTTCAATTGAATAAATTTATTTCACATTTTCTGGTTTCTTGTCACCTTCAAAAGGACAACAGTTTGAATTATCTTCATTATAATTAAGGTTGATACACATCGTATTCAATAAACTTGAAATCATTATCCAACAAAACAACATAACACACTCACACACACACACACAAAGAACAACAAGATAACATCAACTATATGGAACATAATAGTTCAGATTAGGACGAATCTATATTGTAGAGTAAGTCATATGAACGGGAAATTTGTGTGGTGAGGAGTGAGTGTAATTGATATCACAAATACAAATTACGTAATAAAATGGTAAAATGTAACCAATACAAATAGTTGATATCAGAATAAAATTTAGAATTATGAGTGAACGTCAATGGAATAAAATGAAATGTGATGGTTATGTAATAGACGACAGTATAAAATCAACGAAATTACTTTCATCATATCAATTAGAAAATTCGCATATTTTCATTTTGTGTATGCAGATCATGTAGAATACACTTGATGGTGATTGGTATCCTGAAATCGTAGTTAAATTGATGTTGATCGCTAAACAGCTATGTGAAACACTTGTATGGCATCTACCATACATTGACTTTTAGTGAAATGCTTAGTTATTGTATCTTTGAAAACTTGACTTTCAAAAAAGGGTTTTGACGAAAATGCTCGGTAAAGCTTGTCGATGACCATCTTTTATTCCTTCTAATTTACTTGCTGTCACATGTACGTGTAAATTCTTAAATAAATTTGAAGTTTACTTCAAAAGGACTATAGTTTACTTTTGTTTAATTTTATGATCAACCGTTAATAAAAACTGAGAATGATTAAGTTATTTATTAACTGTAAACTACCGTTTTGCTATTAGAATGAATAGGGATTTCAATGGTATGGTAGATGCCTGCCATACAAGTGTTTCACATAGCTGTTTAGCGATCAACATCAATTTAACTACGATTTCAGGATACCAATCACCATCAAGTGTATTCTACATGATCTGCATACACAAAATGAAAATATGCGAATTTTCTAATTGATATGATGAAAGTAATTTCGTTGATTTTATACTGTCGTCTATTACATAACCATCACATTTCATTTTATTCCATTGACGTTCACTCATAATTCTAAATTTTATTCTGATATCAACTATTTGTATTGGTTACATTTTACCATTTTATTACGTAATTTGTATTTGTGATATCAATTACACTCACTCCTCACACCTCTCCACACAAATTTCCCGTTCATATGACTTACTCTACAATATAGATTTGTCCTAATCTGAACTATTATGTTCCACATATAGTTGATGTTATCTTGTTGTTCTTTGTGTGTGTGTGTGTGTTATGTTGTTTTGTTGGATAATGATTTCAAGTTTATTGAATACGATGTGTATCAACCTTAATTATAATGATGATAAATAAAATTGTTGTCTGTTGATGAAATACCAAGAAATCTTATTCGTGTATTTAATTAAATGGTATAAACAATAGTGCTCGCACTGTTAAGCTCATAAATGTACACCTATAATTTAGTCTTTACGAAGAAGTTGTTCAATGCACCCTAGTTTTCAATGATACCTTATCAATATTAATCTGTGATGAATTCGTCAACTGAAACGAAATGATTTTAGTCTCAATAAACTCAGTTCAGTATCTAATCAATTAATCAATGCATGTTACCAAATGTGGAGCGTAGGCAGCTGACCAGTATTCTCCAACCAACTCTGTCCTGAGCTTTCCTTGCCAGCTCTTCATTCACTTCATGTCTGTCTCCAACTCCTGACGCAGTGTGTTCTTCGGTCTTTCCCTTCTCCTTTGACATTCAGGATTCCATGTTAATGCTTGTCCTGTGACATAGTTTGGGGATTTCCTCAACATGTGTTTTATCGACCTCTAGCGTCTTGTCCTAATTTCTTCCTCGGCTGGTATTCGGTTGATTTGTTCCTGACCATACGAGATTGTTGTTGATGGTATCTGGCTAATGAATCCGATGTATCTTACATAGACTGTTGTTTATAAATAACTGTATCTTCTGAATGATGCATTTCGTAGTTCTCCTTACTGGTTTCAGCTCCATACAACAGAACAAACTGTCATCACATTTGTATTGAAAATTTTGATTTTGATGTTGGTTGATAGTTGATTTGAGTTCCAAATGTTTTTCAGTTGCATAAATGCTGCGCTTGATTGCCTTTACCATCCGCGATTTCACATCTGCATCAGACCCTCCTTCCAGAATTTCTCCACCAAGTGTAATTGGGTTAGTGTTGGTTGTTTTGTATAGGAGGATCTTACTTTTTCCTTTGTGTATGTTGAGGCCTACTGATGGCTGCCGAGGCTGCTGCTACCTTGTCCATTTTCAGTTTGCATTTGTTGCTGTATATGGGATAGAGGAGCCAGCTAGATCATCTACAAAGTTCAAGTCATCTAGTTGAATCGATGTTGTCCACTGCCTTGAAATATTTCGGTCTTGATGATTCAGTCAACCACCTAGTATCCAGTATGCTAAGGCTTTAATATTTTACCACAATATCACACATAAAATAATCTATAAATAAAAATCAATTGCATTTTGTTTTCATCAATGAATTCTTATTATTATGTAACATCTACTTATTTCATGATAAAAAAAAAGATTCTTGTACACTTTAATCTTCATAAATTTGATAAACTATAACCTAATTGGTTCTTATGAAATAATTACAATCTGTTTTCTGTAATAAATGAATCATTCATTAGTTCGAAACATATGGTCAACGTTTATTCACAGAACAATTCTAAAATAAACCTCTATCCATCGATAAGGTAAAGTTTATTCATTGGTATTTACTACTAGATTGTTTTACTTATGCCAAAACTATACGATTGTCATTCATTTTGTATCAAGAAATTTATATGAACTGAGAGAAAATTTCATTTACAAATGTTTAATATCGTATGAATACCTTATTAACTAGATGTTACTTGGATTTGTCATAGAATGATGCTGGTTGGCGGAGGATGGGGGCAGGGTAACAATGATAGTCATAAATTAATGAAAGTACGAAGTCTACAAGTTGGATGTAAGCCTGGTGGTACAGAGGATAGAGCATTCAATAACCTGACGGCCATGAGTTCTATTGTTCTTCGGAGGGGGGGGGGGATAAACAAAGTATGAACTACCAAGGAAGAATCTCACACTAAATGAAACAGCTGTTTGATGTTCTTTCTTTTTCGATAGTACCCTACAAACATCGATTTGTGACGAATTCAATCAACAAAACTTAATACCAATCCCTACAGAAAAATCTCAGTTCAACTAGAAGTTAGTTGAATGTAACTAAGATGAATATTCATATACTACTACTATTTTTCTTTGAAACATGACAATAACTTAGATTCTAGATCAATGAGGGTATATTTGATCAAGAAGATGAAGTCATAGAATCGTTGTTAGGGTCCATTAACCAATCAACCAATACCTGTTACCCTCGTAATGCATAGATCGAAGACAAGCATTCTCCAAACAACTCTGTCTTCGGTCTTCCTTTCACTTCATGCCAAGTGATATTCATTCTTTTATATCTGAATCCAAATCACAGCTCATTGTGTTCTCCGGTCTTCTGCTTTACCTTTGGCCTTAAGCATTTCAAGTTAATATATGTCTTGTTATGCAATCAGATAATTTCCTCCTTGTGTATCCTATCCACCTCCTCCTCCTCCTAATAATAATTTTCTTCCTCAGCAAGATCTTGGTTGGATTGTTCTATGCTACAGTATATTGTTGCTGATAGTATGTGGCAGACGGATTTGAGGTACCATGTGCAAATAACTGTATATAAATACGTGTTTCTTTTGGAAGATGCTTTTTGTAATTCTTCAAGTTTCAACTCGATACAATACAACTGTCTTGCATTTAAAATTCTGACATCAATGTTGACTGACAGCTGATTTGATTTCCAAATGTTCTTTAATTGTAGAAATGCTACTCTTGCAATTATCACGCCTTCACATCGACATCAGGTCTTCTTTGTTTATGGATACTGCTGCCTAAGTATGTAAAAGTTTCTACATCTTTAAGAGTTTCTCCATCAAGATCTATGCTGGAAGATTACATTTTTAAAATTTTTCATAATGAAAAAGACCACTTTGGAGATATAAACTAACTGATTTCAACTGTTCAAAATTGTATATATGATATTTTTTCATTGTTTACAATGATAAAGCATATTCAAATGTTAGCTGACATGATCTAAATGACTGTCATCTAAAAGATCAATTGACTCTTGGAGTAGAAATACCACTGAAGTATCTGTTAATTGACTAATGATGAAACTAGTTAAGTAGGTGTATTTATGAAAGGCTATATAAGGTTGTCAGCTATTATACTTATATACAATACTAAAAATAAATCATAAATAAGTAATGTTTAGGTTGGATTGTGAGTGTCAAGCAAAATCTAGGAAGCACGTTATGTTCTGTTTGGGACTTATCGGCTGGTTGTACCTGTATCCCAATGTTCATGTTTACAGAGTGATTTGAATTTAGTCTGCTCTGTGACAAAGTCCACCGCGTTCATTACTAGGCTACTGTATCCAGACAGTTGCATTTGTGCATCGGGTACATATGTAATTTAAATAAGCTTGTATCTTCCTACTGACCGGTTTAAGTCCATTACAAATCAACAGGAAGATACAAGCTTATTTTAATTAAATCATAAGTGAAATCAAGTTCTAACTTTCGTTAATGGTAAACTATATATGTGCCTCACTATGCGGTTACTTCTATCAGAAGTCTGTTACCTAGATTGTGAGGCTAATCGTGAGGACTGTAAGCTAAATCAAAGTTATCGTAAATATCAACTGAAATCATTCAGAAGTTTTATGTATCGATTTTGTTAAACAGTCATGGAAACTTCAAGCAGGCAGTCTAGACTTAGAAGTTATAACTAGTTTGTATTGAATCAGTACATTCCTGAAGCAGAGATATAATTGAAAACATCGTATTTCACAGATTTTAAGAAGTGGTCTTTGAAAATAAACAGAGACCTATTTTACCGTCTATAACATCGAGTAATTGCACTAGAAACTCTTAGAGTAAAGAGATGATAAGTGCTCGATTATAAATGAAATCATATTTGAGTAAGATATTGACATAAGAAGCAGATGTGAATTACTGAAGAGTTCCACTAGTAGGACGAAAACAGTGCTTCTTAGTTTTTAATGGTAGTCTAACTTAGATCAATTAGCGATATCAAAAACGAGTACCAGAGTACAATGAAGTAGGTAAGTGTATTAATTGACGTTACTTGTTCAGTCACTAACACATAACTCTGGGTATTTTTCGTGACATATTACTTAAACCACTTAGATTTATGTTCTAGTAACATTAACGCTTCAGTTTTTCTTCATAGAATAGACTTTAACTTTTTGTGTTAATAGAAGTGCATAACAACTTTCTGTGATTAAACAAAGTGGAAAACTGTGGTTGATTTATGATTATATAGCAGTATGATGAATGTACTTCACAGTCAATGCCATATTTTCGTTAATATTCTCCACTTTCTTCAACATACTGAAGTCATTGTGGATGCTAACGTATTCTAAACATTGAAAATTATAAACAACTTATTTCAAATGCTTGGCTTGCCATAGTTGGATTCTTTATTACTATACATCCATTCATGCCTGTAAACTGGTGTAAATTCTTTACTCATTTATTATTATTATTATTATTATTATTATTATTATCACGTAAGTATTCTAAAGGTATCTACTCTTTTTAGATAGAAAATAAAAGAATGTAGGTAGTCAAAATATTTTAACAAAACAAATATCGGTTGTAAACAACATCTAGGGTGGGTGGGTTTCACATGAAAGTAGGATGAAATCAAGTCCTAGAGTTTAAAGCCATTTTCATAATTGAAAGGATTCAAGATAGTGAAAGTTATGAATTAACAGTTTCGCATTCTACTAATGCATAGACAGTAATAATGATAGTAATAAATAGAGTAGGTTTATAGGAGGAGAAGGATAGTGTACGGTATCTACACAACATCATCTCCACAGATCGTCAACATATGGAAAGTCAAATGTGGAAATCAACAAATTGATCATTTTGTCATATACGAAAGACATATTTTAAATTACAACCAGACCATTGAGGCTGTTAGAAATGAATGTTGCACACAAGCCAACTAATTCACTACAACCAGTAGTGTTCAAACTAAAGGACAAGATAATAAAAGAAGATAAACAAAATGTTATCTACAAGGTAAACTCCTTTAACTATGATAGACACTACATTGGACAAAGCGTCTGACCTCTGTATTTCCGCTTGCATGAACATTAATTAGGTGTCAAGCGCCACGATATATTGTCTCACATCAACACACACGGACATTTATAGACACAAGTTTGATGGGGAAAACGTTATAATTTTAAACAGAGGAAATACAAAGAAAATCAGAAAATTTTTAGAAGCTTGGCATTTAAGTTAATCAGCAGTCAATAAGCACAATTAGATCTATGCATTTTACTTGTCAGTTAGAAAATCACTAAACAACGACAATACAATGGATTATGTCAGGAGGGAAGAGAATTAAAATTAATGTGCAAAATATAACAGAACAGGTGTCATTAACACATTCAAGATTACCAGAACAAGCTGTTAGTCACCTATGAAGAATATTACGTGGCTTAATTCTGTCAGAGGATTGCCCTAATGAATTCGTCTAGAATGATGACAAGAGTTCTTTAATTAAACTATCTAGTTTAAAGAATTCAGTCAAACCGAAACCATCCTCCTGAGCTACAAATCTTAACTACATATAACTACATATAACTACATATAATCTTGGTAACAGTAATCAAAGTATATGTATTTTATGACATCTGAACATTCCTTTGCAGAAGAAACCCTGAATATTTCAGCACAGTGTAATCAATACACAAGTAAAGTTTGAAATTTTCAAGACAGTAGTTCGTATATGTATAAGACACAAAAGAACGTTAAAGAGTACTGATTCACATAACAACAATGTTTACCATTTTTGTAAGTTAGTCACCTAAACATGTAAAATCTAGTTCCAAAAATGTATGTACCACATAATTAAAAACTTATGAATAGGAATAATTAAAGACGATAAGTGATCATAATCATAAAGGTAAAATGTAATAAGCGAACAATGAAACTACTAAGTAGGAGATATGGTCTCAACGGAATAAAATTAGGAAAGACTACATTCTAATGAGGAACATCGTCTCCTTATCATAAAATCATTATTATTCCAATCTTTTAACTAAGTTTTTTGAGCTAAGAAATAATAAACGACATGGAATCCATTGAGTGACATTTTCAAATCATGATGAAGCCACTGAAGCCTATGTTTCGAGGTAGTAACACTAAATGAATGATTATCAGTGTACTGGAACACACGTTACTAAATGTCAGTATTACTAATATAGCACTACCACTGGGTGTCAACTATTCTTCAGATACAGTGATGGTCAAACACGGAAGGACACTGAACGTTCTCAACTCAAAGATACAAAGTCTCACAAGCACAAAGTAAAACCGTTATCAAGAAACCCTTCAAACCCCATCTTTTATAATTAAATTCACATCATGAAGCCTCAAAAGATGGCCTAAATGTAATAAACTAATGCTACTCTTATCATGCATAGAGTGATACAGTCTGTTACACAACAGCCAGAACTCACACATTTATCTAGATACACGTAATTTGTGACTACTTCTGACAGTTCATCACAAAGAGTGAAAGTACGTACACACTCTCGCCATTTTTGCGGAAGTGTAAAGTTTATGCCATATCTACAAATAGCAATTGTCAACTGATTAAGTGCTATTTGTATGGCTTGTTTTGTTACACATTAAGACAATAATATTCATATACTCAATGTAAAATTCTTTCTCGAGGTAGGAGATTCACATCGACAGCATTTACTTTCTTTAGATTTGTTTCCAGGATACCGTCGATAGTGAATTTGAAGATGGATAGTGAGATTAATTAACTTTCTCTAACCCCAATGGATGAAATAAAAAAGTAGAGAATGATGTTTTATATGTCTTTGTTCTACTTGAGGTAATTGTGTATAGAGTCATTAAAATGTTAGTAAGTCAGAATTTAAGCGGTCACTTAGGAAGGCGATGAAAAACCTTATAACGGCAATTCAGATTAATGTGAATTATGTAAAGTCATTAAAAAATAAGAGTATTCACCTAAATTATTAGTAATAAGATCCTTCCATTCTACATCACTCATCTAAAAGAAAACTGTTGCCAGTCTTTTTCATGCTTAGCAACTTAACTCATATCTCGCTATATCACTGGGATTAAGTTTCAATTCTAATTTATTATACTAAGTTATCATATCATTTCATTTCAGTATCTTGTATGTAAATGATTGGATTCAATTCATGTCATCCTGAATCGTTGTTTACAGGCTTTCTATAACTTTATTACGTAACCATCTTATTTAGCTTTGTAATCATTTAATAGTGACTTCTTCGATTTTTTAAAACATTATTTGGAACCTTCTATTTAACTTATTTAACTTTATTTAAATGTATACCATGTTATTTTAGTATATTTGTGCACTAAATCCAAACTAACTTTACTTTCAGAATAGTTTGCTAAAATGACTTTCTAGTTAAATTTGATCAGTGGAGCTCAACTATAAGACAATTACTCAGTGGTAACAGTGAATAGATCAGCGCAATATATCACACTAGTTTAATTGTTGTGTTCTCCTGGTGACCTGGAAGCCCGTAGCTCGAGTTTAGGGTAGCGTCGTAAACATTCATTCCTGAGGAGTCCTATACTTGAATGAAACTGCTGTTCGGTTTCAGGTCTTGGTTTTCAATGGTTCTGAAACGTAAGCGAATTCATGAATTCAGACTGAAAAAAATGCACTGATCTTGGAACATAAAAGATTGTAGAAGCGGTTGGTGTGAATCAAACAAAACTCACTTTCAACTTCATTGGAGGAACTATGTGTATTACATTTCATAGATTAATTGAAATGATTTTGACAAATGTACAAATTAAGATGAATTGTCATGAATTAATAAAGTCCATAAGTCACGTTTTGTCAAGTGAATATCCTTCTTATATTTAAGTAATTATATCCATGCTGAGTTAATTACAGTTCATTCATGTCAAACACCACCATATTCTCCACTGATCCATTGAGTCCTAACAGCTATAGACATGCATACATAATTCGAATGTATTTATACCCCCTGTGTCAACATTGTTGACAGCTGAAATTCAACTTTAATCATACATCTGAATTAATGCTGTAACGAGTCAATTTGGTTATAATGCATGTCTGAAAAAAACTGATTAATCAAGTACAACCCTAATTAAGATCATTTGGGAAAATATCCCCATTATCCACTAACAAACTATCAAAATTTTATAGTCATTTTTTTTCAGTGTACAACTTTCAATTACAATTTTGTAACTATGCAATATGAATCAGATTGAAAGAGTAGAAAGAAAGAAAAATTACATTGTATATTTTCACTTGACTTATGAACTATTTTATTTATCAGAAGATACTACTATTTTTAATTATAAGTAATTATTTATAATGATAACTTTCATACTATATTGATATACATCAACCAAATTATATTCCCTTTCAGTTAATACAAACAAGTTAAATTGAAAATTATGTTTATTATTTTTCTTGCTTTATTCAATATTCATGTAGATACTACTTAAATTCTACTGATATTAATCATTATGATGCTTTATGTTATTATAATAATAATAATAATAATAATAATATGGGAAAATAGAGAAGAAAGCATAGAAAATGTTTATGTTCTAATTACATAAGTAGAAAGAGAGAAACAAAAACCACATTACAAGGTCATTTCACAGTGAAGTTTTTTCTTTTTTTTTTTTCAACTACATTTCATGAACAGTTTGTTAATTGCACTTTTCATTTTTTCTCTATTAAATTAATGATAAGTTTTAAGGTAAAGGATAATATTCTTCCATGTTTACTTATTAAATGAATTAGTTGTTAAGTGTTATACAAAAAAAAATTATTTTAGGTCAATATTGTTGAACCTAAACTTAAATTGTTCAATTTGTTGTTGATTTATGCAAATTATAATTTGATCATAGTAACTAATGAATTAGAGATTTATGAATGATGTAAGTTTAACATTCAATGAAATCATTTAGTCAAGCTGTATATTTGTATTTATAGTAAATTTACTAAATAATAGTGGTCTATTGTAAGATTAAGTGGTATTACATCATTAATGAAAGTAATTAAAAAGGTTAGTTACATTAGGATGAATTAGTATATTCCTATTGATTTGTTATAGACTGAAGCTGGAGTTTGACACAAAATGGAATGAGTTCGAATTCCAGTGTGAACATCAACATTGGAATGCAAGTACATCCAGTCGACGAGTCCCAAATAGGACGAAACGTGCCTCCTGGATTTCACTTACCAGTTACAATCCAACTTAAATGATAGTTACATTGTCATTTATTTAAGTAAGTGAAGTGTTCATGATTTTTTTTAAGTAGTCATTTAAGTAGATGCTAAGTTGTCAAAAATTAATTAAACTTCTTGTTAATCAAGAGAGCAGGAACAAATATTTGTGCAGAATAAGATGAATTCATTTTATTTCATTGGTTTCTCATCAGCTGCATACAATAAAACAAAAAGCTTCAAATATTCTAAAATATGCCGATGCGATTGCCATTAAACGATTGAAAGTGAACGTATGTTTCTAAAAAGAAACTGTTATATGCCTTTCCTACCCTGGTAACCTAACTTATATGTCACTATTTTCATCGTTATTATTCTCTCGCCAAGTTTCATTTAGTACGTTTTCTAATTGGATCAGATTTAACAGATTTTTGGTTACATCACCGTTTTTTTTCATGGTTAAGTTCAACTTTCGTGTTTAATTAGATCAATTTAAGTTTAATAACTGAGCTTTATTCACATCATTCTCAAATATCTCAAGCCCCCCTCTTATTATGTCTAATCATTTAACCGTCTGATCTCTATTTTGCCTTCTGGTACCTTTATCTCGTATTGTATATATTCAAGCATGTTCTCCAACATTTTAAGTCATGTTGACTAGCCTACTATGTTTATATAATTTTGATTACAATCAAGTTCATGCATCTTCATGAGTATGTTAAAACTTTGTTTCAAATATTAATTTTGTAAAAGAGTTTCATTCCAGGTTATATGCAGTGGTTGATGAGAAAACAATGAAATGAAATGATTCGTCATCTTATTCTGCAGAAATATTTGTTCTTTCTTTCATGGAAAGAATAAAAGGAACAAAGTGTATAAAATTTTGAGAATCAGATGTAACAAGTTCAAATAACAATCTGTATTTCATACACTTTGTTCCCTTTATTATTTTTATGAGAGCAAGAACAAATATTTGCGCAGAATAAGATGAATTCATTTTATTTCGTTGGTTTCTCATCAGCTGCATACAACCTAGAATGATACTCTTTTACAAAATTAATATTTGAAACAAGTTTTAACATACTCATGAGAACGGATGGAATTAGTTGAAATCAAGATTACATAAACATGTGAACATAGCTTAAAATGTTAGAGAAAA
This sequence comes from Schistosoma japonicum, assembly GCA_025215515.1. Classification (NCBI taxonomy): domain Eukaryota; kingdom Metazoa; phylum Platyhelminthes; class Trematoda; order Strigeidida; family Schistosomatidae; genus Schistosoma; species Schistosoma japonicum. Next base: position 80,459,357 of record CM046061.1, read on the forward strand.
TGCTGTGAATATATATACGATCCAAGAGAAGGTACCATAAGGCAAAATAGAGATCAGAGGTCAAATGAATACACAATAAGAGGTGGTTGGAAATACTTGAGAATAAAGTGAATAAAACTCAGTTATTAAACTTTAAATGACCTAATTAAACACGAAAGTTGAACTTAACCATCTGAAAACGATGATGTAACGGAGAGAAGGAATTGTTAAATTTGATCATAAGAGAAAACGTATTAAAAGAAACTTAGCGAAAGAATAATAACAATGAAAACAAAAACGCAAAAGTTAGGTTACCAGGGTAAAGAAAGGCTTATAACCGTTTCTTTTTGAACACATAAGTTTGGTCTCAATCGTTTAATGGCAATCGCTCCGGCATATTTTAGAAGATTTGAAGTTTTTTGTCTATTGAACAGTTTAAATGATTGATTAATATCAATTTGGTGTCCTGTGTCAATTAGATGCTTAGCTTGTTTCAAATATTAATTTTGTAAAAGAGTATCATTCTAGGTTGTATGCAGCTGATGAGAAACCAACGAAATAAAATGAATTCATCTTATTCTGCACAAATATTTGTTCTTGCTCTCATAAAAACAATCTGTATAATGTAATAGAAGAAATATAAAAGATAATTATCAACTAGGTTGATTTGAAGATGATGAAGAATAAGTGGTGATAATTGCATTCAGATCTGTTAAAAAATCTGAAAAAAAGAAATGAAAGGGGGAGTCATAAGATGGGAGGGTATTAACACCATGGTTTAATCACAGACTGAACATTCTTCCTTTTAAACACAACGATCGGGCTGGAATTGTTGAAATACTAACGAAATGCGCAATGGCGTAGGTGTATCCACTACTTGTCTTCCTCCAAATTCTAGTTTTTTTGAGCTTCTCATAATTTTCTCTTTACTGAATCACATTTTCTATTTCAAATCTCATATCTGATCTCTATACCTTTCCATCAGTACTTACTCTGTTATTACCTCCCCTACACTGGGATTCGGTACGACAATTTGATCTCTAACTGCTAATTGAGGCATGGTAACTTGAATTGATGTATGCATATACCAAGTTCTACGTTGTAACTGACTAACAACACGGTTGCCCACAAATTTTTGACTTTAAACAACCTTTTCGTCAGTTTTTTAACTATGTAAATGATTTTAAAGGTTGGTAACCGCAGCATCATTTCGATTTGTATTGAATAAAAGCCTAAATATTAAGCTGTTGACTGATTTATAATCTATTCAATAATTAGCTATTATGATGGCCAAGGCAAGGAAAGAGATTGTACAAGTCTTCTGTAAACTCATACATAGTTTTGAGAAGGTGGGTACTGATTGCTTCCTCTGTATGTAAAAGATGCGAGCGTGGATTATACGGCAGACTTGTTGAATGATTTTAAAAGTCTTTTTACAGCTATTTGATGTTCAGTATCAAATAAGTATGCAAGTATAGAGCTCTTTACTTGTCATTGTTGATTATTACTCATCCATGTTGGGTGATGTTCAAAAGCTGTTTGACAGACCTGCCAAATCGTGTGCCCCATATGATTCGCTACACACAGAAGCACATATTTCTTGTTTTCGGTTTAGAATGGGTAGTTTCAATCAGAAACATCTTAACACACTCTAATTATTTAAGTTGGATTGTGACGGCATGAATCCAGTACGCGGTTTCGTCCTATTTGGAGTCGCTGGATGTACCTGCATCCCATGTTGAGTTACATGGGATCGAATCAGTCCGCTCGTTCAACGCCACGCGTTCACCAACTGTGTCCAAATCATCTTCGGGTACATATCTATTCAAATAGGCTTGTATCTTCCGTTGATTTGTGGACTTATATAGCTTGTATTGTGCATCTCTAATCTTTAGTTGTGATCTCTAATACTGTTCCAATATGAATTTCAGAATAAGTGACTTAGAGACAGTTGTGCTTTTAGGTTTTATTTTTGTTTGTCAATTAATCAATGCCTGTTACCCCTCGTGGAGCATAGGCCGCCGACTAACATTCTACAATGAACCTCTGTCCTGACCTTTCCTTTCCATCTCTTCCTAAGTGATGTTCATTCTCTTCATCTCTATCCCCAATTACCGACCCAATGTAGTATTGGGTCTTCCACTTTTCCTTTGGTCTTCAGGATTTCATTTTAAGTGCTTGTCATGTGGCACAGTTTAATGATCTCCTTAATGTGTCCTATCCAACTCCAAAGTCTATTCCTAATTTCTTCCTCGGCTGGAATTCGGTTGATTTGTTCTCTGACATAGGAGGTTATTGTTAATACAAAGTAACTTGCACCAGACAGTTGTTTATTAATACTTGTATATATGGATGATGCAATTCGTAGTCCTCCAGGCTTCAGCTCCATACAACAGAACAAACTGTCTACATATTTGTATTGAAAATTTTGATTTTGATGTTGATTGACAGCTGATTTGAGTTCTAGATGTTTTTCAGTTGTAGAAACCTTGCACTTGCCTTCCCACTCCGTGCCTTCATACCTTCATCAGTTCCCCCCTAGTTTATCCATGATATTGCTCAAGTATGTAAATGTTTCTATATCTTCCAGAATTTCCCCATCAAGTGTAATTGGGTTAGTGTTTGTTGTTTTGCACCGATGGAATAGTGTAGTACGTCATAAGAATTCCGCATGATGTTGACTGTCTTCTCGGGTACGTCATAATGTCATAGAAAGCTGCATAATATTCTCCTGTCCACGCTATCGAGTGCTTTTTCGTAGTCAAGGAAGTTAGTATAAAGTGGTGAATTCCATTTGATCGACTGTTCAACAATAAACTGTAGAGTCGCGTTTTGATCGATACACGATCGGTCTTTACTGAATTCGGCTTGTTGATCTCGAAGTTGGTTGCCAACTGGATCTCTCATTTGGTTCCATAATACTCTGTTGAAGACTTTGCCAAGTACTGAAAGTAGATTGATGCATCTGTAGTTCTGACAATTGCTAAGACCTCATTTCTTTGGTATCTTGATGAGATATCCTATCTTAAGAGTCTGTTGACACTTGGTTTTTCTCCCTAAATCTTCCTGAAGTGAATAGTGGAGTGTCTTTACATTTCTTCTATACTTTGTTTGTATCACATGTTTATTTATAGATTTCACCGAATATACTTTGAAATCCATCGATATGTACAGGGTATACGAATTTGGAGCTAACAAAAGTTGCCTATTTGCCCACATATTTGCTGTAATGAATAATTGGTCCGATAGAGAGATATTACTTTATCACTGTGACCTCATCGATTGGCATCGGTGAGTAACTGTCTCACACCCAACATCCCTGAACTCTATTGGTCACGTCTTAACAAACTGAATGAAATATTTCTTCTCTTCTTTCGTTTTTTTAAATGACATAAGTTAATTAAACTAGGGAACTGTTGCGATTTGATGCGCATAATTTAAAATTTCCAAATTATGACCAGATAAATGTTCAGTAACCACTAATATCTGATCAATGTTAAAGCTTTAAGCATAGCGTTAAGGGAATCAAATGCGCTTTTTAGATTTAATTGATTCAATGTGGTGATATTTCACAAAACTTCTAAATAGACTTAAAAAGAGAAGGAAACACTAATTGATTACTTATTAGTGGTTAATATCATGTCTGCATAGTCCTTTACAATACTGATCAAATTCTGTTGATCAAGTCAACTGTCTAATGGTCACATAAAAATTTAATTGATAGAATTTGACCAACACTATAAATTAGCAGATAAACATCACACTGGTTACTAATCCTTGACTAGTTAGTGTATATTTCATGACCATATAGTTAGTCATTTGAGGACTGAATAACTCAGTGTTTGCAGTCGAAGACTGTGAGATTGAGTGACACAGAATTCAACCCACCAGTAAACATCAATTCCATGAATATTGCAGGTATGGCTTTTGGATGAGTAAAATAACATGAAACCTAGGTCCAGGGTTTTTATGGTTTTCTATTGATTGTCCTTCACCCACACTACCGTTTAAGAAAGGATAAATGGATTGAAGTTATTGTACCAGATAATGAGGGATCCTAAATCATAATAAACAACTACTGAACTGATGTTTATGGTAATAAAAAGTGACAACTTATTACACTTTACTTATAAATAAACATTGAAAATCCTCTTCCTATTCAAACTATGAAAGTATCAAGTTTTAGCTATTATGCACACTTAGTTTTACTTTGATTGATAAATATCATGTGTATAGTCCATGGTACTTATGAAATTTTATTGATCAAGTTCAAATGTGATCACTATCTTCAATGATTCGACATCTTTCTCCTCCCCTCTCCATGCCTACTCTGAATACCAATGCTTAAATGAATGAAGATACTGAAACGTGACGCCTGTCAAATAACATGAAATTGTAATCCTTCCACCCCACTTCCCTAACTCTTCGGTATACGTACTAAATTCGTTTTCATCTTACTGAATGAAATGTTACACGCAACATTTTCCGCTTAGAAATAAATATCAATCATTTGATATTTTTTAAACAGCTGTTGTAATGTTAAACTATCTATGGTCAATCAAAAATATATTTGAATGTAAAACCAACTAGATTTGTTCTTCATAATAAATTTGTTTCGGTCTCATACTGCAAAGAAATGAGATTGTTTCTGACAAAACTGTTATGTAATGTGTTTTTCTACTCTAAGTGTTCATAATCTTAAGGTATTTGAATTAGACAGTTGATTGAATACCGACTGAAAGTGACCAGTCTCTGTTGCCATATATATATATTCTAAGCAAACTGCCTCGATAAAGTTATAGTTTGCAAGTATGATTTAGGTAGAATTGAGACTTACAAGTGGAATTGAAGACACACACGTCATTCTAATTTGGACGTGTCAGCTGGATGTACCTGCATCCCAATGTTGACATTCATATTACAACTCAAACTCAGTTTTTTGTGTCAAACGCCACGGTGAAAATTCAAAAAAAGAATAATTCATAGAGGTTCTTCATGATTTCAATTATCATATGGATCGACAAAAAGTTGTGTAGTTATGGAAATAAAGAAAAATTCTTAGTAATTTGGTCTTCAGAAAAATGTTAGATAAATGTCCACCTAGAGAAGAAAATAGACAATTGTTAGAGATAATAATAATGGTACAGTTAGCGACTGCACAAGTTTCTTATAGACATATAGTTCATACTTGAACTGTTGAGCTTCCGAAGCTTTTGGTATGTACATGTTTAAAGTAGGTATTTCTTTCGAGACCAATCATTTGACAACGTGAATAAGGCTGAAAAAATACTTAGGTGCGTCTAGTTGACTTAAATTGATAAAAATCAACGTGTATAGAACTATCAAAATATTTGTATTGTACTTTTAAAATCCAAATCGGGTGATATTCAACAATGCGTTTACAAAGCGCTTGCCTTTCTATGCTCGATGTCCCCGAATAACCTGCCTGGAGTAGAATACCTATTTCACTATTGTTGGCTACAGATCTGAGAATCCATCATTCCAAACATGAACTGTGAATATAAGCGATATGTTCAACCTCACATTTTACCATATTTACTAACAGTTGTCTATTTTCTACTTTAAGTTTTCTATTTTTTCTCCGATAAGTATATTATTTCGTTTTAGACTTTTTCTTACTTTCGACAATTACGTGACCTTTTGCTGATTCATGTGATACTTGAAATCTTCAAGAAATTCTACGATGTAACGTCTTTCTATTGCTTAGTCAATTTAGTATTTCTCTTAAAGTTCACTATGAATATCATTGTATAGCTTGAGTAAATGATAATGTCAAAAAGAACACGTTTTCATTGATTTGTTGCATCCTGAGCGGATTTTCTCCATATAGCGATAGTACATAAGTAATGTTTAAGTTGGATGTAGGTACATCCAGTTGACGAGTCCCAAATAAAACAAAACACGCATCCTGGATTCCCCTTGCCAGTCACAATCCAAATTAAACATTACTTATGCACTATCGCTATATTGAGGCAATTCACTTAGGATGCACATAAGTCAATAGACGTTGATCAGTTTCAATCCATTACAAATCAACGGGAAATAACAAGCTTCTTCTAATTACAAACTAAAAGATTGTTTCTAATTAATGAAGGCTCTGATTATAATAGTCAAAACGACAGTAAAAGCAACAGTAGATTTGATGAAGTTATAATAACTATGACTTGTAGCCAACCTATTTAAAAACTACAAATGTTAATTGTTTGATGAAGTAGGTTAACAAGGCTTTATATTCAAGTAGTTGTATTCTACTTCAAAATGTATAACATAAATTTGTTTTTACCTTTTGTCTTTAATTGAACTATTTACATTCTTTATTGTATTGTTTCCTAGTGTCTTGTACTATGGTTATGATTTCTTTTATGTATAGCACAATGTTAATATTCAATCCAGTCTATTGTTAGTATCTATGCTGAAATGTTGCTTATTGATCACTGGCATATTGGATTTCATTGTTTTGTGAAACCAAGTCATTACGTACAAGTATCTATTTACATAATTTTAATGATCTTGCTTGAAAATGACAAAAGATTATGGTGTATATATAAGGTATTCACTGTACCTAATCTCATACGTCATGTGAAGTTATTTATTTCTGCATTCACTACATAATAAACTGTAATAGAAGACGATTGCCCAACTGTAGCTACTGTTGTATTTTGATGATCAGCCTTTCCAAACGTGATGACCCAGTTGAGCTACATTATTTAGAAAACTTATCCCATTTAAGTCTTTTCATGTAGAACGATAAGACAAAAAAATAGAAACACTGAAATTTTGTGGAAGGATTCAAACTCCTGACTGTAGTGGGTTATGATTTGGAAAGGTGATTTTTCTTCACAGTTGCCACTTCAAGGAATACTGGCTCTGTGAGACAGAGAGAAGTTACGAAAATATCATCCACAAAATAAGTATACCCAATCTTACTCACAAAAGTTCTGTTGTTCGTAAAGCACAAATCTAGCACATTAAATACAACTCATTCAGGTAATTGTTCTTTGGGCTCTGGATCATGGTTTCTGGTAGTCAAGACTACATTCGACTTAGTTTCGTTTTTTATGGAACCTCAAAAAAATCATTATTTTTACATGGAGTGAGTAGCTGGGAACTTGCTACTACATTGTATATAGATCGACCTCTCCTTCATCATTTATTAGTTATCCTGTTTAAATTGTTAATCGAATTTTATGACAGGAAGCCATTAGTGTGAGTGACCACACATCAACATACATCATTAGGAAAAATTCCTACCAGAATTTATTGTAAACTCCTAATGGCTGAGAAACTTTAACACAGAGGACATAAAACCTCAATAATTAAAATGAAATGGATTAAATATCGTCATTTAATCTTAAAAGAAGGGCGATTTACTAAAGAAGTAGTAAATTACCTTATGTTTAACAGTTATTAACACAGGTTCAGTATTTAGAATGTATGATTTACCACTTGACGAAATACCTGTATTCTTAATGAATCATCAGATGATGTCATGGCAGATACTGACACATTTATTTGTTCGTCAGCGTGACTTTGACAGTGAGGTGTTTTACTGTAATTTTCTAAAGGATGACAACCATCTCAACGCACGATTAAGCGAGAAACATTGGATGTCAGTAATAGTGATCAAATCTTTAAATAATAGTAAAGTAACTTCATTAAATCATAGATACAAACTGTTGAAAACCAACCGTTTGGATCTTAAATAAAAGGATAACTTTCTACTGAACTGATGTCATTGTTGCTTTAACTGGGTTTGGAAACCGGATGGCGATAGAATCATAGGCGAACTCTTCGCCGCTTCAGTGACTCATCGATTGAATACATTAGTGTAATCCCGGTGTTAATCTTCACATTGGGATTTAAATTTATTCTATTCAATTTAAATTCCATCTCACTATCTACTGAGCTTTCTATTCTGGACAACTAACCACGTGTTCAACTGGTAGGAACTCTTTTTAATGGTTTGCATCATCGTTTTTTTCCATTAACAGTGTTCCGTATTATAAGTAATCTGGTAATACAAGAGAACAGGAAGTACATTTTCTCAAACTTACAACACATGTTCGTTTGTCTGCAAGCCTTCGATAACCATCTGGACATATGCATTCATAAGATCCATACGTATTAATACAACCATGTGAACAACCATGTTCATAAACTGATTGTTGACATTCATCTTTGTCTCGTTCACATCGCTCTCCTTCGAAATTTGATGTACATACACATTTACCTTCATAACATTTACCATTATTTTCACATTTTAAATTACAGTCGGATTTTAATGTACAACTATGTCCATCTGCTTGAAGTTCATAGCCAGGATCACAACCACAGTGATATGTACCATCCTGTTTTAAAAAAAATTTAGAAAAGCATAATCATGTTAATCATTTATAGTTGATATAATTTGAAGAAAATGTATTGCATTCTTTAGTAATCACTGAAAGAACGCAGTACTTCATACAAGTTAACTTATTTGTTACTACCTTAGTAGCATACTTAGCTATACAAAGCTTTTAGTTATATGGCATAATGTTATTTAATTTAAACTTATTCAGAATCTACTTGAACTTGAATTTAGACACCAACAATTCAGTACATTTGAAAAGTTTGGTAACATGTGTAAACAACGCCGTTGTTCTATCATAGATGATCTAGTCTAAAATGTTACTAATTAGCAACTAGTTCAATCAATTAATCAGTGTCTGTTACCAAATGTGGAGCATAGGCCGCCGATCGACATTCTACAACTAACTCTGTCCTGACCTTTCCTTTACACCTCATCCTAAGTGTTCTTCATTCTCTTCATGTCTGTCCCCAGTTACCGACCCGATGTATTATTGGGTATTCCCCTTTTCCTTTGGTCTTCAGAATTTCATGTTAGTGCTTGTCATGTGACACAGTTTAATGATCTCCTTAATGTGTGTCCTGTACACCACCTAAGTCTTCTCCTATTTTCTCCCTCTGATGGAAGTTGACTTGTTCTTTGCAACAGAAGGTTGTTGTTGATGGTATCTGGTGAATGGATCCAAAGTATCTTACGCAGAAAGCTGTTTATTAATAATTGTATCTTTTGAATGATGAATTTCGTAGTTCACCATGTTTCAGCTTAATACAACAGAACAAACTGTCTTTACAATTGTATTGAAAATTCTAACTTTAGTGTTGGTTAATGGTTGGTTTGATTTCAAGACGTCCTTCAGTTGTAGAAATACTGTCTTTGCCTTCTCGCTTCATACCTTCACATCCTCATCAGACCCTCCTTGTTTATCGATTATGTTGCCCAAGTATGTGAAGGTTTCCACATCTTCCAAAATTTATCTATCAAGTGTAATTGGGTTAGTGTTCGTTGTTTTGTATCGGAGGATCTTGCTTTTCCCTTTGTGTATGTTGAGGCCTACTGGTGGCTGCCGAGGCAGCCGCTACCTTGTCCATTTTCATTTGCATTTTTTTACAGTGTGGGGGATAGAAGAGCCAGTTAGATCATCTGTGACTTTTAAGTCATCTAGTTCTATCGATGTTGTCCACTGTATTCCATGATTTTCCGAGATGTTGGAGTTTTCATGATCCAATCATCCACCAGCTGGAAGAGGAAGGGCGATTGTATGCAGCCTTGTCTAACATTGGTCTTTATTTCGAATGAATTTATGAGAAGACCTCCATGCACGATTTTACAATGTAGTTCGTCTTGATAATTCCCTATGATGTTGATTATCTTTTCGGGTACATCATATTGTCGAAGAATACTCTATAACATTTTGCCTATTCACGCTGTCAAATGCCTATTTTACCATTCATATCCTATTACAAATGTTCACAGAAAGACTCAAACCCTGTATCTAACATTTTAAAAATTAACTTATTAACCCCTAACTTACTGAGACCATATAGTCAAAATGTAATTATACAGAGTTTTATCAAAATTCAACTTTTAATTATCATCAACTGGATATTACAATTTTAGTACGAACTAGTCATTCACACTTCAAACAATTCCATATCTAAAAATTGAAAATTACATATTCTCTATTAACAGTTATTGACTACTTTTATACCTCAGTAACTTGCAGAGGTACTTAAAATACCACTGTAAATATTCAGTAGTATGGTTATTTGCAGTTTAAATGTATCAATAAATTCTACTCTTAAAATCAGCTATTCCCTGTGTAGTTATAAAATAAGACCATTAAAATTAAAATAGTTACAGAAGATTAGTCTGTTTTTATCAGAATTCAACAAAAATTCATTTACTATTAGTTTCGAAGCGCTATCTGTAACTACAATGACTTTGTATGTTTCCATTGATTTGTTATAGACTTAAGCTGGCCAGTCTCCTTTGTTATATGTGCATCCTGAACGGAATTGCCGATGAGTCCTAAATAAGACGAAATGCGCGTCCTGGATTCCTAATTGCCAGTCACAATCCAACTTAAAAAGTTATCTGTAACATTTGGTAATGATAATACACTGAAGTTATAATCGAGATTGTCTAAAGTAATTCCAAAATACAACAGATTTGGTATACTCAGTAATTTCAGTTTAGGATTACCAAGCATTAAAATTTGAATCTCATTATTAATTGTGTTTAAACTCTTGTTTTTCATACGAAACCGCAGGGGTGAAACCTAGGGTATGCACTTACTGAGGAGTCCCATAATAGGACCAAACGGTTGTTCAGTGCTCAGTATTTGCCAAACACAATTCATTCATTGAAATATCTATGTCTGACACACCAAAAATACAAACTTTGTTAGGTAAATTCAGTTCTAACATTATAGAGTAAAAATTATAGAGCAAAAACTTACTAAGTTCTTACTAATCATACCATGTGTAACGCACAAACTTAATACTATTCCTTTACCAAAATTATTAATTAAGCCAACTCGTAATCCAAATTAACCACAGCCATAACTCTGAAGTCTAGACTGAAGAAGTTCGTGGGTGTATAGGAGAATATTTGCTTTTCTAATTAAACGTTTCAGGAAAACCGGTGCTTGTGTTAAGATATCCTTAATTTACAGGAGAAGAATTTCATAGAAAATATCAATTGCGTAATATCTGTATTACTAACTCAGAATCGATTTTTTTGTGGTGTTGAGTCATATGTTGGCAATTACTGAATTCTGATTGGTTTAGAACGATCAATTATTCGTGAGGCTCATTGGCTCATTTGTTTTACTCAGATTTTATAAGTTTACACTGATTGGCTAAAATGATTTACACGTAGACAATTGAAGGAACATCTCAAACTCTTTCAAGAGAATTAAAACAAACTGAAGACAGTCCAGAGGAGAAAATTCCTGGCTAGTGATGTTATGTACTGACATTACTGGTTATGTGAATTATCATATTTAGAAATCAAGAAGCAACAATTAACTCTACGTGATAAATTGTAACTCGTTAGGTGTGGCCATGTTAAGCGTACTAATAGCAATTAGCCAACGATATTGAATAATATAAAAACACTTTATTGTAGCTATACCTAATTATAAAGTGTAGATTGTATTCAGTATTCTTCATTTGATTTAACAGCTGCTGTACTTTAACAATATATACTAGTTATAGAAAAGTTTAGATAATGAAATTGAAATCTTCAGTGAAATTTACACTTTACTCTTATCTAATAAATGTCTGGAAAAGTAACTAACATACTTTAAATAATGAATATTGAAAATGTTACGAATAACTTTCCAACTATTATTCAATAAATTGTAGTTACATTCTATAACATTTCATTACTTCTAAGCATATGTCTATTACATTTACCATGAAAAAAATTACACTTCCTCCCCCCCCCCCACAATGAATAAATATTCATTCAACCACATACTCGATTGTAATTTACACATCCAAATGGATATATTTTGTTTTAATAACAAATTCATGTTTGTAGAATGACATACAATTCATAAGATAAGTGTAATATTCAACATGATATTGATGTAACTTATATTTTTTCTTGTTTATCATAACAGGGAATCCCAAAATCAAATGGCTTATCATATTGTTATTGTTATTCGTTTGAAAAAAAAGTGGTTGCTTAGCTGAATGTAAATGTTTGTATGTTCTGAACAACTGTACTACTTATAACTACGTGTATACAATTAATGCTTTCGTTTTGAACTACAATTTGTTGACTACATTGACACTTTGAATGAATAGCATCGGTAATACAGAAGTAAACACTTTAGTTACGTAATAATAAACAAGGTAGTAAATAACAATAGAATGCAAAGACTACATGATATGAGATTTTATAAGCTATATAGAATTCAGAAATTGGCATGCTTCATCTGTTGTGATTACGTTGGATGTTGTGTATGAAAGTAGAAGTCACAATATTTAGAACCGATATACCAGATATGCTTAATTTGTCATGTATTCATATGCTGTAACTAAAGAGTAGATTGGCATGGGTAAAGTTAATTAACAAAACCGGTGATGGGGGGTAATCTAATCTGTGCCAAGTTAAAGAAGACGAGTAATACAACATTGTAAGGAAATTAAAATAGATGATAAGATAATTATTCGATGAATGTTAAACAGAAGTCATTTTGATTTTTGAACATCTAGATGATTTTGTAAGAGAAAGTAATAACTATATTCACCACGGTAATGAAAGGTTTATTATACTATCTTTCTGTATACAAAGGTCAGGTTGAAAACATTTGACAGTGGTTACCTCTGTAAACCGTAGTAATAGTGGTATTAGGTGTTTGTTGATTGAAAGTTGGTTTTCATAAGTCATTCATTCGAAAGTGATGAGATCACAAAACAAATTAATGCAATAATCAGGACAGAACTTAAGTGAGTCTTTATTTCAACTCAAATGGTTTTCCTGTGCAACATCAAAAACTCGTCTAACCACTCGAAGGTATATCAATACCCTTTGGATGTTACTTCTAATTGTATCTACGAACTTACACATGAGTGTGGTGATAAATATATAGGAAGGACTGAAGTAAAGGTTTCTACCAGTTTTCCAAAGCACGTTCCTAGGAGTTTTCAACTTGTTAAACAGTAGGGCTTTTGAGTGTTTTTTCGTTAATGTTAAATAGTTATAGTAAATGTGAAACTATGAATGATGAATTGTTGAGAATTAGACAATATCTTTAGTATTACCTGACAATATATTACACACTTGTCTTTTAAACAGTACATGAATTCATAAATATCAATTAAACTTTTTTTATTTTGATTAAAACTTATAAAAACTGTTACGTAACATAAAAACGTAACTCCATACCATTCCAAACTACGACGATATGTACGTTGATTCATCAATACTTTATACAACAAGCATTTGTTAGAAATTTATACTGTAACTTAATATTTCACAATACTCGAATGATGTATACAATGATCGATCACTGAGTAGTAACCAATCTAAGGTACGTTTATTCTTCTATTATGCTGATGGAATGTTATTGATCTAACTGAATGACTTAACACCACAATCATGATGACAGGTGATTTAACATTAGTCAGTAAGAAATCCTGAGCAGATTTAGATTCTGTACTACTTAGTACTCGATTGACAAAATATACCTTCAACCATGAAAGAATTAATCACTTCAGTTAGTTGTACATTATAATCACGTTTTCCAATATTATCAATGTACAAACACTAATTATCAGTACTACTTAAATATATACTACTTACCAGTATAAGTTTCATTAAAATCTATCAGACAAAGTTTCTAATGTTTGTTTGTTCGTTTATTTGTTTGTTTCATTCAAACTAACAAACTCACTTATCATTGTATATTATTGACAGATTAACTTCTACAACTGACATTATTCCAGTATCTCTATGAATTGAATAATATGAATAAAGTAGAAACTATTTCTATTAATCAAGTAATCTATGCTATACACTAATTATCTCAATATCTTATTATCATATTTTGTGTTTAGATATTCTGTATTCTAAGAGAAAAAACAATTTTTTTTCTTTTTTTTGGTAGAAAAAAGAAAAGAAAACAGGAGATAATAAAGGTTAACATCAATTTAACTAAACTAAATAAAGGAAGCTAATTTACGTTCAGCTTGGTTAGGCATGGCGATGAAACATCATTATTGATTGTAAGTGAAATTTCTTATAAAGAAGGTAAAACAAAAAAATCATTCTATGACAGATTTCAATAGTTTCTGTATATGATAATTCTTTTTGTGTAGTTTTGCTTTAGGTATCCTATAGATGTAGTTGCTAAGGTATTCCAAAAGTCAGTACAGACATTGTTGGCAAGTAATAAGGAATATATTAATATTGTGGTTATTATCAATTAGGGGGTATCTCAAACATCACTGAGATATCCCTGATGTATTACTTGTCATCATCAGTAATGTATGAATCAAATAAAATTGTCGGAGTGATATTAAGTATAATAACTGTTAGTAAATCAGTTGTAGGCAACGTAGAATGTAACAGAATCAGCCCAAAAGAAACGATATTAGTATCCATAATTAGGAATGGAAAATATGATTGAAAAACCGAAAGCTACCTGAAAGCTAGTGTCTACAAACTAGTGCTCAGACTAAAAATCTATGACTACATACGTTTCTTTCAATCTACTGTTACACTCACCAACGTCACCCATCTGGATATGTATCAGTTAACAACACATATTTGGTGTACCAACTACTTCGGTAGATCAAATTACGTAATTTTATCTAACAACAACAACTACTAATACTACATTACGAAATTTTAACATATTGTCAACTCAGTGGTCTCAGAAAACACAAGAAGTACTTTAATGATACTTCAGGATTTTGCTTTAAACTTTTTTTCACAAAGTATGTTGTTCATTCAACAAAACAATGTAGAATATAACACAAATGTGCGTTGGCTCAAGTTACCAAACCAGAATAGATTAATGAGATCAAATTAAAAAGATATAAACTGGAATATAGTTTAACAATAAAGAAGTGAAAGGTATACATGGAATAATAATGGAACTTGGCATCCTGAGGTAGATAAAGTGGGAATTCAGCTGTTCCTCTGTGATCAATTCTGGAATATGTCACTTTGTGATTTCAAACTATAACCAAATGATCAGCATCATTCGACATGTTTTAGACGAACAGTACCATAATGTCTATTATCCCCAATAGGAACAAAAAAAATGACCGTTTAATTATATAAGATCCTAGATGAGTTATTAGTTACCCAGAAGTAGTAAGTATCCAATCTTGGATTTAAGTTTTTTCTTATTAATGTTTATTAACAAGACAATTCTTGGTAGAACTCAAATTTCACGTAGGTTTCAAGCTTGTCACCTAGAGTCCTCAGTGTGCTAGTTTGATTGTAGTCAATTTTCATTAAGACTGATGTATTCATGAAAAGTTATCATCTGTAATGAATTATCTTTTTATAATTAAAGATTACTTCATTAAGGCAAATTTTATTTAGAGAAGATACTTTCATCTACCTTGTAAAAAGTCAAGATAATGTCGTTTGGTATAATGTAACATTTTTATTGATTCTTCAGTTTACAACTGTTAACTATTCTTCTTTCAGTTGATAGAATTTGTCACAGATTGATGTTAGCAGAATACCACTGAGAACCATGGAGTACTGTACAGCTGTTTCATCATGGCGTGGAACTCCTTAAAAGTGCGCACCCTAGATTCCGCCCCAATGGCTTTAGTTTTGTGAACGCTTAAACTTCTACATCAATGGTCCGGCATCCAATGGTAGAATTCTCACTTCCTTCTCCTTTTGCAATTTATTCACACTAACTGACTTTATTTGTAACGTTTCCAGTGTTAAATAGATACGTCGCTTGCATTCATTGCAGGTTGATGATGGTTGGGTACCAATAAAAACCAGGGGTCACTGGACATTTATTTGGTTCTTATCACTGTATATCCTCAGTTCCGCTAGAAAATAAAATCCAGGGTCTTTAGATCTCACAGTAAATCCTTAGACATCTACAACACCGGGCCAACAGATGTCCAATGGCAGAGTCCCCTCTTACATCGAATTGCGACATAGCATCACTATCTACTGATGTCACTGGTGATAACTTTCACTGTAGACATGTCAAATGGACTTAATATATATAAATTTAAATACGTATCGTCAATTAAAATGACATTACTAGTTGGCATCACTAAGAGGCCGTCGAAATCAGACTTATAAAAACGTAACCTGATTAAGGTAATGCTATTCAACTTAGACAGAAATGCCTGATCAGAGCCCACAAGGGAAAACATAAAACACCTACCGATTAGAATCACATATAGACAATGTGATGTGTAAAAATTCACGTCAGTAGAACCATCTGGGATCAATTATAGTCATAAGTTTATGGCCATAAATCACTATTATACAAGTATCTCTAAATACTATTTTTATTTTAAACCTCGATCTAGAACTTTTGGCCATATTTAAACAAAGAACACTGGATGGAAAGATTGTTTCATTACAAGATTTGCTTTTTATTTCATAAAAAAGATATGAATACATTAATGAAAACTTCAGAAACTTATTTCAAATGCTAAGAAAGTAATCTAGTGATGTCACCCGATTACATAGTATGCTTGGCAGTTAGGTTGCTGCTACATCACAACTTGACCAATGAAATTTGCTCGGTGTTAATAAAATAAAGAAATGATAAATTCGTCACACCTTAATGAACAACGATGAACAATACGAATGTTACATCCAGTACTTTCAGCAATGTTTCCGTTTGTATTTTGGTGTTGTGGAGCTTGTTGTTGAATCTGAATATGATATCACTAATTGACAACTACTGAAAACGAGAAACTGCCACTATACTGTTGTTTCTTTCTACTATGAGACTGTTTAACAGTGCGTATCTAAAATCCCAACCTAAGAATCTGTTGGAGATATTAGATCTCCAAAACTCACTTGACAAAACTGTTATTTTTGTGGTTTTATTGTGTAAATTTAAATTTCTTGTTTTCGCTCGAAAAAGTTCCCTTCTCACCTACAGTTCGCGTTTCCCACTTGGTAAGACGCTAAATTTTATTGGTTCCTTGTTTATTTTAGTACGTTATTTATGACATTCTAAGGACGCTCTCTGTTTTTGTATATATACGCATGAGTTGTGTGTTTTGATGTCGCCTGTGGAATTAAACGCTTCTTGCTGTCTTTGAACTTCTTACTCTAGTTAGCTGGCCTGGGTCGCTGCGGATTAGCTTAGCTTCCTGTTATTGTGTCGCTGGTCTTACGTTCGTTAGCGGATATCCAGGTGTCACTTAAACCAGCGAATCCTTAGCAGAATCTAACATTAAATCTTCAAAATTTTTGTCGAAAACTTAACAGTTAAACAAGTAAATTGACAGACATCCATCATTTGATATTTTCAACTTTAGTCAGCTCGTGTTACGTTTGCTTTACTTTATCCATCAGTTAGTCACTCCCTCATACTTGGCATGGAATACCTTGGTTAAATATTTTCAGTTACACTATTTATATTCATTAGGATCAAAGAAAGTTTAACATACTTCTGAATAATGTATTACATAGGGTTTTAGGATTTGAAGGAAGTGAATACTAAATTAGCATGGTTTAAGTGCTTCTGTTCAATCAGTCTTACATTGATTAAGCTTTGAAGGTAATGTAAGTCATTAGTTTCGAACTTTTACTTTCAGCCAGTTAGTAATTTATGTAAAATTACTCTACCTAACTAAGGCTATATGATCATCATATATAATATATACAATGAAAAACCGGCACCGTTTACAACGACTGTGCCAATGTAACATACTACTTTTCTCAATAGTTTTTTTCATGTAATCGAATTCACTACACAGGAGTTCTAGTTTTTGGTCAGATAATTGTTTAAGTTAAACTACTTAACATTGATTCTTATCCATTCGAATAACGAATATAAACAAAGTATGTAATCATTACCAATCGATGTAGTGAATAGAAGTTAGTTTATCTAGTTTTTTTTCATCCTTTGATGAAAAGGTAGTTTAAGTGCTTTTTGGTAGGGGAGTGAAGGAGGATACCTTGCTTAAGTTAGGTTTCGTGACATTCGGCACTCCTCAGCAAGGTGCAGCTATAATAGCGAGGAAATTAAAGGACCATTTTACCCCAGATTGTCTATCAACACATTGCAACCTGATTAATAGAGTTAGGTCGACACTATAAACAATACCAGACAAATTTCATACAGGTCACTATTCAGTGATTACCGTCAATTTTTATGTTTCGTGGACTGAGAGAATTGATGAAGATTCCCATTCGACCTATGTATTTTGTCATGATTTATAAACAGAATGAATTTATTATGTCGGAAACATTAATAGTCCTTGTTGAATATGAACTGGAGTTACTTACTAGGAAATAAATGAATGTGAAATTGATAAATCCCGGTCGATCAACCATTAGGTAAGACATTAAAGACTTATGACTAATTACTTCTAAACCTACCGAAGTTACTCTTACCTTTATCAGAGAGTTAGTTAATACGGTTCAATTAATTTGAATTTCAAACTCGAAGACTCCAACCTAATATTTATCGCCTACCAAGCTATAGATAACCACTTTTTTTTTCCAATGAATATTTAATAGTTTGTTTCTTGAGGGCATATGAAACTAAAACAACTAGGTTTGAATCTTACCCTGAATGTTAACCTTGGAATTCAAGTATATTTTGATGTTATAATAATTAAATAATAATTTGAAATGCATAACTTCATTCCCACTGTTAACCATGACCCAACTTCAACATATTCAACCAACATAAAATTGTACTTTAGGCATAAGTTCAATGATTATTCTACTAGGCATAACTTTAATGCTAAAAATGTTTTACCTTAGAAAATAATCTCTGACATTTATTACTGTTAAAAAAAAACAAGGCAACATAATATCAGAATATACTACTGAATAAGGTTAAAATTAAAAACATGATACATTTTACAAATAGTTTTTTTTTTCTAGGGATTTGTTAAAATAGCCTGATATAAGTATACTTATTACCATAACATAAACACTGTATAGATTAACCATCAAGAATTGAATGTTTGACCTTAATAAGCTTGATAATAGTACTTTCTTGGTTTTACGTAAAATGATCATGAATACCAGTTGTTATTACCACCTCCTAATTACTATATATGTAAATGACTACAATAGATTGTTACTTTATTAATAATTGGAAAATGTTATTCTAATAGTGATAGTAATTTGTTGTATTCATTTATCATAGATTGTTCTCAGTTGGATATCATTCAATAGTACAATATATCAAAGTTATTCTTCTCTAATACATATCACTTTAATTATCACAATTTCGACTAACTTCAGGATATTCTAGGAAGCCGTTAACAGAGAGAGAGGAAGTTTATTGTTGTTGAGAGTAAAGGATTATATCATAAATTGATTGTAGCATGATTCTTATATTTGTTAATGGGTAAGAGAGACCCGAAAGGCTTTGAATTCGATCAATAATAAACTGGTAGATGCATACTATAACCAAAGAGTCCCATGTTAGGGCAAAACAATTGTCGTATGTTCTATGATTTTAAATAGTACTCAATGGGAATCTGTGTGTAAGGAATAAAAACAACAAATCAAAACTAATCTTCATATAAACCACATTAACTTGGCTATATTAAATAGTAAGTTGTTTCTTAGTGTATCATTGGAAGTACTTCCTACTCCGCTTTGTAATTTATTGATTGTGAAGTGTTATAGGTGCTGATAGTTGCTCAGTATCTAACGAAAATAAAACTAATTTAAGTTTCTCTGCTTAAACTGCTATTTCTAGGAGAATGAAGTTAATAAATAAAACTGTGTATGTCAAATATCTGCAAAAAGGGTAAAACATTATCACTGACTTGTAGATGGAACTGTTGTTGTGTAATTTGCAGCTGTCGATCAGAAAGCCTACTTGACTGTGATTTCTTATTATTTGATACTCACCAGATATTTTAGACTGAAATCTTCATGAGACTGAAGTTTCTTAAGAGATTCAAGCTCAATCTTAATAATGTAGACATTAAATACTGGTGAATTAGGGTCATAAATGAGTTCTTGTAGAATTCAGGTATCTATCCTGATCGATTATTGAACAATAATAATAGTATGTTAATTCTAACCCACAATTGTAACCACACACTCATAAAAGGCTAATAACTATATAAATCTAAGTAATTCCAGTATGAATTCTGGTAATGTGAAATCGAGTTATATTGTAAACTAATTTCACTCACAACAGAAAGTTATGTATTATAAGTTTATTAGAATTGCAAACGTGAAGTAATGAGTTCCGACTTATCGAATGAATTGTATATTGTTTTTTTAGGAGACTACATCGTCCGAGTTTCGAGGTTAGGTACAATTATGTATGAATACTTGGGAAAAGTTTCATATTAAATGAAACAGCCTTTTGGTGAATTCTATTCATACATTCATGTTATATAGTAGATCAAATTATTCATGTATATCATAAAAGGTAATGAAACTTCTAGTCAAAACTACTCCATGGCTGTGATAGATATCATGCGTTCCTACTCACTTAAATCAACTCATTCATACATTTTTATGCCACAAACTGACGGAATCAGTGAATACGTACTTCTGATACGTCCCACACAAAAAGCCAAACAGTTGTCCAGTGCTCACTGGTTTTCATTGATACCCAGTCAACATCAATCTGTTACGAATGCAAACAATATAATTCGAAAAACCTTTTACCTACATACTCTACTATGAACCTATGAAACATATCAACCAGTTTAATCTACGAATGACTAAGTATATTGAAATATAAGTCGGCACTACAAAGAACTAGAAAGAATCCTATTGGTCACTGTTCTCTAATTTGTCATTTTAAATATCTCAGGCCTACAGTGAGTCGGTAGCGTTCAGTATACTTTTCAAATTCACCAAGAAACATTAATCTTTTCAAGATTAAGGGTATACCTTTTACAAACTAGGGTTATGCAGAGTTAACTGATAACTATCCTTTAATCATCTCTCATTATTACATAGTGCCTGAGATATTTTGTCATCATATCTAGTGACCAAATTTTAACTTGATCGATATTATTCATTTAGCATCATAAAAGACTAGACAACGATCAGGTTGGTCAATGACAAATTTAGGCATAGTAATTAAATTTGAAATTTTTAAAGAATTAAGGTTATTTCAGTGCTATAATGGTCACTGTTAGCACATTAATTATCATTGAAGATATAATTATCTATAAGCTGAAAACTAAACACAAATGATTACAGGTTTATTTTATTTCCTTTTGAATCACTTACAAATCACAAAAATGATCTTACAGAAGAGTACTGTTTTCCTTCTCATTAGCATGCACATTAACACAGTAGCACCATTACTGAATTCAACAAGGTTTAGTTATAGTACTTAAATTGGTAATTGCAATTTAGTACTACTAAATGAAGATGAGTTTCCATTGGAAATACACTCCTCAGTTTCTATCTCTTCATAAATAATGATGTTATCATGGGCTAATTTAGTGGTTTACCTCGTAAATTGATTTATGAAACTCCCAAATAAGGCTAAACTTTGTCCACTCACTTCGTTACCTCTAGGATCGTCTAGCCTCTGTTCTGTGGTCACTGTTTCGTTTTCTTTACTGTAACCTTAGGTGATTATGTATAAAATATAAATAGAATCTAGTTAGGCCTCATTACATATTTCTCTTCTTTGAGTCAACGGCATCTCATTTCCTTAGCTAATCAAGTACGCTGTACGTTATGAGACAATGTTCACCCGAAAAGCGCTGATGATGGTTTATCACAGCAACTATCCCTCTATACAAAATGTAACTTCCTATCATTGGTTATCATAAACAAACTAGTGTATTGGTGAAACTATTTTCAATGTTAATAGTTATGTAACAATTATGTTACCACCTATGTTTAAACATTTCACTTACATCTTATCTTTGACATTTTAAAGCAACTTTTAATTTAACTTTTAATTGAAATAATCATGGACATCTTGATGAATAACATGCCTGTATCTCAGCTGATAACTTTGAAGTGACCTGGAATATACGCCTACTCAATAATTAATTTCAGAATATATATATATATAATTTTTATGGCTGCCTTATATATTTTAACATTAGAGACTAACCACTGTTAGATAACCATTAGGAACTAGCAATTAATAGGCAGTTGTTTTATTCTAGTGTGGAACTACTTAGCCGTAAATATCGAGAATCTAACTCTAAACAGAACCGAGTACCTTCAGGTTTCGCGATAAGTGCTTGATATACCAACTCATGAGTTCACTATCAAAACTTTACACCTTTAACTTAGATCAATTCACGATAATGTTCAATCATCATTCACGCTCCGCCATGTCGGATGCGATTCAAATATCCCTAAAGCTACTGAAGGATAATTAACTTAAACTAGAATTACTGAACATTAACTCAGTGATTTAATACAAAGCCTGATGGTTTTCAATATGAACTTTGATAATATAGTCTATGGACATTTGTAAAGAGATCTGTATTAAGATAAAACCGCTGATTAATATTTCCTAGTTCACAGCAATTATCATTCCGTTATGTAAAACCATTGAAATTCCGAAATTATAAAACAATCCAACTAGATCAGAAATTATTTAGTAAAAACGTGACATTTTGAAAAACAAAAACGGATTACATTTAATTACATCTAATGTATGCTAGTGACGTAGTAACCTGTATTGTTCAGTCTTATGTATTTTTTATCATCAATGTTTTCATTGTACTTTCGAATCTTCATATATTCGGATGATGGGGAAGATTACATTTACTGTATCATACGATAAGACTGACTATTTCATATATTATTCAACAACTCTTAGTTGATGAAAACAGCTGAGAAGTTACTGCTTACTTACTTACTTACGCCTGTAACCCCTCTCAGAGGAGCATAGGCCGCTCACCAGTATTCTCCATTCAACTCTGTCCTGAGCAATCCTTTCCAGCTGTCTCCAGTTACTGTTCATCCTTTTTATGTCTGCTTCCAGTTCTCGACGCAGGGTGTTCTTTGGCCTTCCTCTTTTCCGTTTTCCAACAGGATTCCAAGTTAGTGCTTGTCTCGTGATACAGTCTGATGATTTCCGCAGTGTATGTCCTATCCATTTCCAACGTCGTTTCCTGATTTCCTCTTCAGCTGGAAGCTGATTTGTCCTTTTCCAAAGTAGGCTGTTGCTGATGGTTTCCGGCCAACAGACATTCAATATTCTACGTAGACAGTTGTTGATAAATACCTGTACTCTCCTGATGATGTTTGCAGTAGTTCTACACGTTTCAGCTCCATAGAGAAGAACTGTCTTGACGTTCGAGTTGAAGAGTCTAACCTTGAGGTTGGTAGACAGTTGTTTGGAGTCCCATATATTTTTCAACTGTAGGAATGCTGCCCTGGCTTTACCGATCCTTGCCCTTACATCTGCATCGGATCCTCCTTGTTCATCGATGATGCTCCCCAGGTATGTAAAGGTATCCACTTTTTCCTGAGTTTCACCATCAAGTTCAATTTGGTCGGTGCTATCCGTCCGCAGCTCTTCTAGGGTTGTTGCCGGTCCCAAGCCCGGGTAAAGGAGGAGGATTGGGCATAGGGCTAGCACCCCTATCCCGTAAAACACATTTTTGCTAAAAAAACGCTAACCAGAATAAACAAACTTAACCATTTAAACTCTGCCCTGGAAGTGGAAGGAATCTATATGACGCTTCATGATGAAAGCCGAGATTCTTCGGAAGTCATGAGGCCGATGCCACCCCTTCTAACGACGAGAGCAACATTTTTATAGGTACATGGAATGTTCGGACAATGTGGGAGACCGGAAAGATCAGCCAGATAGCAGCAGAAATGAAGAGATACAATTTAACTGTGCTCGGGATCAGCGAAACGCAGCTGAGAAGTAATTCAGCGATAAGAACAGAAGACAGTCTTTTAATACATCAACGTATTTGTCGATCATATGAGTATCTGTGGTAACCAAATGTTACATTACACTTCTTCATAATAAAAAAACATGCATTCTCTTATGAAACAACAACGTAATAAATAGTCTCCATGATGTAAGTTTACACCACTACATTAGATCTATGTATCATCTTAAATCCTCAGAAGATCTAAGGAAATTTGAAAATAAGTCGACATTCAATAGAAACAGGACACAGTATCGATTTTAACTGAACAAAAGAGAAAGATTAACATCTGAAACCCTACATATATGAGAAGATCTCAGTAATATAAACTGACTAGATGGAATACTGTTACATGCACTGTGCAACCATCATTAAAAAAATGAATTCAGACATCATCTACTACTCCAACATTCGAACATAATCGAATTATTTATTTAGTAATTTTGTTTAGAATTATTTAGTTTAATTACACAGTTTCATGTGTTACCAGCTGCAAATATACATCTATCCATCAGCGCATAACTATCACCAAATCCATTTACTCCTACACAGATTTACGTAATTTGACACGTCGATCTTTAGATTATCTATCCCATCCGGAGAATATAACTTAGAACAATATATGTGCACAAATGGTTGCAGAATGTAACTATACACGAAATGCACACTTCTTTTCATCCGCAACATCCAACATTACTTCATTTATAAAGATTCATGTAGAAATAGGTTCATACTCTGCATACGACTAAACATCCCCTAATGAAATGTGACCTTATATTTACATTTATATTCTATTACTTTTGATTTTGGTTATTTTCCTGAAGAAGCTCGGATCAGCTTGCCAAGTTAAACGTTGGAATTTTATTCATTTTCATTCTCTGAGATTATTTACAAATGTGTTCTACACATATGTTTTATATACACTCAGGCTCCCTAGTTTTGTAAATCTGTTCGTTCTTCTTTGGGAGAAAATTCCTATTATATATATATAACATTTATTTGGGGAAGGGGATGGGGGGGGGAGAAGATGACGTAGTCTTTTTATAATAGTAACTTCATACATACGTTTTAGAAGTGATTTAGTGAAATAATCCAAACCATGATCATTATATTTTCTGTTATCCATAACTTAATAATGCTACAGTGTAGCTAACATACAAAACATAACAGTTTAGTTTTTGTTACGAATTGATATCATGTGAAGAACAACTAGGAATTATACAGTCGATGAGAATGACTTACGATTCAACTAATATTCACACAGTAGTTAAAGTTAATTTATGTTTTCATTACTTATCACAACATCTGAAGTTTTTAAGTTCGATCCTAAATAGTCATGAGTTATTAGGTTCAATCAAAGATAACGATATCTTTTTTTGATTGGATAAGTTACAGATCGATGTTAGGAGGGTATTACTGAAAACCAGAAAGCACTAGATAACTGTTTATTTCTTGTGTGGAATTCCTCAGCAGTACCACTGAAAGCCAGCCCAGTAGTATAGAGGGTTAGGTGTTCACCAACCTGCAGCCCATGGGTCAGAATCTAGGATGCACGCTGCTGAGGTGTTTCACAATAGAAAAAAACATCTGTCTAGTGCTTCCTGGTTTTAAATGGTACCCCATCAGCATCAGTTGGTAACGTATTCAATCAATAAAAAATACCAATCTTCACGAAAATAACCATCCTTATCCAACAATAGCATCTAACCATCGGTTCAATACTCTTTTAGCTGACTTCTAATTGTGATGAAGATTTTGCATGAGTTTAATGAATGTTCAAAGAAAGACTTAGCTAAATATAAAACATCATGAGAATTTTTCTTAGAAAGAAACTCTTTTAACACTCGATGGCTAAATAAAATTTATCTGTTATTCTCTTCCTTGAAACGTAAGTATTATTTAAATGTACGACATATTTCTGTCTTTTACTCTAGAGATGTTAATTAATATTACTTCATCTAGTTTTATGACATCTCTTACAACTGGATGCCAATTCAATGACCTACAAACTGTGCACTTTCTGTGAGATGTGAAGATGCTAGTCTACATACTTACTTAAATAGTGGCTGGCAATTGCTGAATAGCCCAACTATAGGAGGACGAAATAGCTATCCTGAACTATACGTCTTTCGATGATTATCTAACTAAAATATACCTGTGACTATGGCTTATATTAGTACAGAAGTATTATATTCCAGTATGACTTTTTGTATGCAACAATATAGTTGACTTACTTCTTTAGGAAAGCATTGTTGATCACATAAATTGAGCAGTGTACAAATGTTTTTAATTTTTTCACAATATATTCCTTCATATTCAGGTTGACATATACATTCTCCTGTTGATTTGCAAGTTGCACCGTTTAAACAATATTCAGGGCATTTCATTTCAGGATTAAATTGCTTTTTACATGTTCTACCATCAGACTGTAATTCATAATCTGGATTACAGAAACACTGATATGATCCCAGTGTATTGATACAATGATGGTCACATAAATGTTTTTGACCTCCTTCATTTAAACATTCATTTACATCATTTTGACATCTTTCACCATAAAATCCTTCAATACATTTACACAAAGTTTGATCTGTGTCATTTGAAAATACAGTTCGACAGCTTCCATAAACACAATCTAAACCTTCTCGACATATACGCTGACATCGTTTGGGATTAATTGGGTTTGGCTCAAATCCTTCATTACATTCACATGTATACTTTCCATTACCCAAATCTACACAAATCTGATCACATGGTTTAATTGCACACGAATCAACGTTTTGCTTGCAACCAGGTCCTGAATATCCAGGCTTACATTCACACTTACATTCCCCATCAGCTAAAACACAATGAGATGGACAAGAAATAGGTTCACATTTAGACGGATTTATACTAGATACTTTGTAACCTGAATGGCAAGAACATTTGAAAGACCCGGGAGTATTGATACACTCTTGCTGACAGTTATGTTTTCCTTCCTCACATTCATCTACATCTGTCTCACAGGATGAACCTCGAAAACCTGGGTGACAGAAGCACTGAACCGTTATGTGTGCATTCACCTTGTCCATGAACACATTCTGGACTGCACTTATTTGGAAGACAGTGACCTTTGTGGTCCTGGTGATAACCTTTATAACATGTGCAATAATATGACCCAAAAGTATTAACACATCCCTGAACGCAAAGTTTAGGCTCTATTTCACACTCATTTATATCTTCAGAACAGTCAGAACCTGTAAATCCACGACGGCAGATGCATTTCCCATTAACACCACACCTTCCTTTATTTAAAATGCATTTTTCTGAACATTCGGGAGTACATACCAAGTGCATACCGTTAATATTCTGTGCTCCATATCCCTCAAAGCATTCACAGTTAAACGAACCATATGTATTAACGCACTTCTGAGAGCAGTTATGTGTACCTAGTTTACACTCATCTATATCTTCACCACATTCCGGTCCAGTGAATCCCGGTCGACAAGTGCATATTCCGTCGTCAGAACAAAATCCCTGATTAATAGTACATTTAGGATTACAAGAGACCTCATCGCAAGTTTTTTTATTAGTTGTATTAAGCTTGTACCCTGAATGACAGTCGCATAAGTAGGATCCAGGAGTATTGATACAAATTTGATCACAATTATGTGTTCCTAATGTACATTCATTGATATCAATGTTGCACCACTCTCCTTCATACCCTTTCAAACATTGACATTTGCCCGCTTGGTCACATTTCCCATTTCCCAAATGACATTTTGTCAAACACTCCGTTGGTATGCATTTCTTTGGATTATCTTGTGCAACAACATAACCATTTTCACATTCACAACGAAATGAGCCATAAGTATTTACACATTTGCTCTCACATCCACTCCTACCACTTAAACATTCATCAATATCATACTCACAGTTATGTCCAGTTAGCCCTGGAGGACAACCTTCTTCTATTTCGCATGAGTGTCCTTTAAAGCCAGGATAACACAAACACTTTCTAGTCTTCGGATCGCAATGACCTCTTCCTCCACACCCTGAAGGACATTTAAATATATCCAAGTCTACTGAAACACAAGATGATTCATTATTTTTTACAGTCCATGGATTACATACGCATAGTACATCCAAAGGTTGAGATCCATTTCTAACACATCCAAAACTGCACTGTAAATTGAACATTCTCTGGCAAACTGTTGAATTCATTACATTACATTGTACTCCATAATTTGTTTGAGTGCATATTCGATCATTTTGATAACATGGAATAGAGCCAATACACTGAGTATTTTGTGTGCATGGTGATCGATCATCTGCATGATAATCACACTGAGCTGGGATACAAAACGGTGGTATACATTCATCAAATTGTCTAGCACTTTGGGACCATAAATACGTTGAAATGTCAGGTTTTTGATGATGTATACCATATGAATTTGGTGTATAGCCCCAATATTGTTCTTTCTCATTCCAAACACGATCATTATGATTTGATAAAGGAATAGCATTATCAAAGTAGTTCTCAGGTTTTGTATTATCATATTCATTTTGAGTATCTGATGAATAAATATTCGCATAATCATTCACTTCTCTATCTGTTGTTATCGTACGATTTCGTTGCTTATAATTATCATCTCTATTTGGATATCTTTTAGATAGAAAATTTTTTCTCCACCATTCTTGTGAATATTTTCTTGATGAATATGAATGATATGGATTAACAGATTCTGTATTTCTTGAATATGGTATTCGATGTCTTTGAAAACGATATCCATTCGATTGTGTTGAAGGATGATTTCGATAAATCGATGAATCCCTATAAGATGAATATTGAACATTTCTTTGTGGTGATTGTGTCCGTTTATTCACCTTGTTTGCATTATATGATATTAAGGCATTATGATGACGTGTTAAGTGATTATTTTTATTATTTTCATTATTATACGGATTTACTTGTTCATTCCATTTATAATCATAATTATTACATGTAATTAATGATAAGTTTAAAAAGTATTATGAATACTATTGAGAATATAATAAAACAAATGTTAGATGATTTTACGCAGTATTTCATATACATTGAATGGATCATCTGGTTATTATTTTTAAATTATTTATTTATTTAAGATATCGAAAAGACCATTAATTTACTAATTATGTTGATCATATTATTTGAAATTATAATTCATTTAATATGATGAAACATTTCCTAAACATATCGCTTTGGCACAAAATACAAATTAACCAATCAAATGTTACTTAGAAAATCAACCAATCATATTCATGATTGATGAGTAGATAGATAACATCTTATTGGTCCATTAGACTTTTAATCAAGAATTGTAGTTGAATTAAAGTGGTTTGGAGGGAAATTAGTTTTGGTTGATTGAACTCGTCACACAGTGGTGTTGGTAGAGTACCACTGAAAATCAGGGAGTACTGGACAGCTGTTTCGTCTTTGTATGGGACGGGTCAGCAGTGAGCACTCAAGGGCTTCAGGCTATCGAATGCCTAATCCTGTGCACCACGAGACTGACATTCAGTGGTAGAATTCCCATTCCTATCAATTTGTGATATGTCACGATGATCATCCATTGTCATTGGTGATAACTGTCTCACTCCCAACAAGTCTAAGCTCCACTAGTCTCGACTTTTCACTACAGCTTAAAAAACAATCCTGAAGTAAATCATTATTGCGCTGATTATTGTATTTGAATTGAGGTGATTTGTGGAGATTAATATTCAGTTTCAGTTTCCTGAGTTTTAGAGTGCCCACAACTGAGGAGCCAAATACTAGGATGAAAAGGCTGTTTAGTTCTCTTTCGTTTTCAGTGGTACCCTACCAACATCAGTCTGTGACGAATCCAATCAAATAATAAAAAATGTAGTTACATGTAGATACAAACAGATGATTCTTCTTTAACTGAATTAATTCTTAAAATGACGAACAGGTTACTGACAGGCGGATTAATGGATGAATGGATGATGATATACGATACTGTGTAATGACCATATAACTGCCAAAAGACTTAGTCAGCCTATCTGGAACAGAATGAAAAAAATTAAAAATTGTGGATGATGGGATCTATTAGTAGTTAGTTATTGAACAGATAAAGAATTTTTGACTTTGAATATCAATCAATTTTTCAGACGTTATTATAATTACAGAAGCCAAAACGTTCATGTTTTGAACGTCGTCATTGGTTGGTAACTGTATGATACTCGACATTAGCTGATATCCACTAGTCTCATCTAACTAGAACTTAGGAAGTTAACTCTTTAAATATATCATTGCTAAAATGAAAATGAATTTAATTAGGTGCTGTAAAAACTATAAAGTTGAAATTCTGCATTGCAAATTAGATAAAGTTAGGTGACCGTGGATGTCGGCCATCTTAGTGGTCTTAGGTTAAAGTATTCACCAAGAAACATGGAGATTTTATGCTCGACACTTTGATTAAATTGTAGTTACTCTCTGATAACAAGTCCCATAATGATACAATGCAACCCATACTTCCTGATTTTTAATGGCTGTCCAACCTAAAACAACCCGTGATATTGGATTCAAATTCAAAAATATTCTCTACGACTCTCAAATAAAATTATTTTTTGTGTTCACTTAAGTCCTTGAAATTAAGTAAGTGAAGTAACATTTGAGATAAAACAATTGATTATATAACCAGAATGTAAAATGAATATCTCCTTGGTTTTTCAAATGACGGTTCTTTACAACTCAGTCATAATATGTTGATTTAACCAGTGACTATAAAGGTTATCTATGTTAAAGACATTTAAAAATTTGATCAATACAGTTGAAGGGTAATATAAACCTTGCGAATTTGATATCTTGGGTAATCTCATGAAGCGCTTACTCATGATTGTATTTGCTATATTTTCTTCAACATGGCTGCCTACGGTTGCTACCCGAATACCTTTAAATAACATCATGTATATCATCTTACACATATGATTATCATGAAATAAAAAAATACGTTTTACAGTTATAAATAAAACTTTATGAACACTTTAATATTTATTTGCTAAATGAAATATGATATTTCATACACTTTGTTCCCTTTATTATATTCATGAGAGCAAGAACGAATATTTGTGCAGAATAAGATGAATTCATTTTATTTCGTTGGTTTCTCATCAGCTGCATACAACCTAGAATAATATTTTACAAGATTAATATTTGAAACAAGTTTTAACATACTCATGAGAACCGATGGAGTTAGTTGAAATCGAGATTACATAAACATGTGAACATGGCTTAAAATGTTGGAGAAAATGCTGTGAATATATATACGATCTAAGAGAAGGCATCTGAAGGTAAAATAGAGATCAGAGGTCAAATGAATTCCACAATAAGAGGTAGGATGTGGTGGGAATTTACTTGACATAGCGTTAGATTCACCGGATTAACGCACCCGAAGTCGGTAAGTTTAAAAGGCTCTTTGAGTGTTCGGAATATTTATTTGGAACAGGTAAATAAATATCGAACGTGGTTCTGCAACAAACAATTATTAATTTACTAGTCACTTACATTCAAGGTGATTAGGCAACAACAACAACAACAAATGATCATAACAATCTGCGCCATGCACACAAAGTGAACAGAATGCCAAACAAAAATGGCTGGCCAAACAGACAATTGAAAACAACTAGGATGTTCGAACAAAACTGACCAATAAAATGCAAGTTACAAATTTCATAATAAACACTCAACTACTCATGAGTAGTATAACAATTACAACTAAATCCAACACTGCACCCTGAGGACGGAGAATCCCGGAATGTTTCTAGCTGTTCTGGGTTCTGGGATTCTTCAACTTCACCTTCCAACTTGCATAACTGTCGTGCATCTCTATGAGCTTGGAGATTTTCACAGACAAAACTGCTGCCGCTAATTCTAGACTTGGTGTACTTGTGGCCCTAATAGGTGCTACTTTAGCCTTGGCGAATATCAGTCAACCATCTATAATACTTTGCTGCCTTGGTAGTAGCAGATATCCTGCTGCTTCGTATCCATTCTTAGAGGCATCGCTGAACATATGTAGTTCGATTCCAGTACATTCGGCTGCATTTAATGACCGAGGCAAAGGTATCTTTTCTATATGAGTGAGACTTCCTCTCCATTTTCTCCAAACCATTAATTCTTCTCCTACTATTAAATCATCCCAAGAAAGCTTCATTTCACATAGTTTCTGAAGGATAATCTAGCTGGAAGAATAACAGGTGCCAGGTAACCCATGGGATCGAACATGGAGGTGACAAATGCCAAGATGTTACGACGTGTAACAGGTTTATCGACAATCCCGACATAAAAACGAAAGGTATCATCGCATATATTCCAACTTATGCCCAAAGCTCGACAAGTGGTATGATTGTCGTGACCGATCTGTACACATGGCCGGATACAATTGAACTCAGGTAGCGACTGAGCTAATGTTGAATCATTAGTAACCCGCTCAGTCAAGTTGAATCCCTTCTTTAATAACATACCTTTCAAATAAGTTGCTATTCGATAGGTTGTTTCAGTATTGGGAGTACTAATTAAACAATCGTCTACGTAAAAGCTGCATGTAGCCATGTCGTAAACTTCCTTGTCATAGTTTTCCTTGTTATCTTCGATGGTACGATTTAGAGCAAATGTAGCACAACTAGGAGAAGAGGTTGCCCCAAATAGGTGAACTGTCATGCGAAATTCTTCAGGGCTGTTAGTAAAATTTCCATTCGTCCACCATAAAAAACGCAGAGCGTTCTTATTGTGTTCTGGTACTTTAACCTGATGGAACATCGCTTCGATGTCAGCCATTACGGCTACTCTTTCTTGTCTAAACCTAAGAATTACACCCAATAGCGAATTAGTAAGATCCGGACCAGAGAGTAACCTGTCGTTTAGTGATCGTCCTTCATGTTCATCAGCGCAATCGAACACGATTCTAATTTTCTCTGGTTTTGCTGGATGAACGACAGGGCGATGCGGTAAGTACCATACGTTAGACTCATCATTTACCGGTGGAGCAATTTCTGCATATCCCCTTATAAGGTAATCCTTCATTGCAGCTGCATAGCGTTTAGGTAAGTCTTTGGAGGTACACAGTCGTTTGCGTAAAGCGTTTAGACGATACGAACAATATGACTTATTATCCGTCCATGCTAACTGTGAATCTTTCCACGGGAGTGATATACAATAATGACAATCCTTTAGCGTGATAGACTTCTCCATGATTTTGAGCGTGGTTCTATCTTCAATCGATAGACCTTTATCTTTAGACTGACTTACCTCTAACAGGTCTTGATGGTAGAATCTTTCAAGCGTACTTTCAATTTCTGAGAGACTGAGTTTATTAAGCTCCATATGACTCGTTACATGGGTACCAAGGGGTCCCATCAATGTCCAACCAAATATGGTCTTTATGGCGAACTGTTATTCTGGTTTCCCTAACCTTTGTTCTAAAATTCTATGTGCTTCAGGAACATTGCAACCAACCAGTAATCCTATTCGCTTACTTTCACATCTACTCAGGTCTATTCCCTGCAGATGCTGCCATAATCGAAGTTGCTTCTCCTCTGGTACCACTCGCTTAATCTTAGGCAAACTGGGAACAGCAAATGCTCTTTTTATGCAAATTGATTTATCAGATTCGAACGAGCTAACTTCTAGTTGTACCGCCCTCATGGTCTTTATCCTAACATGAGCATATTCCATGGGTAATTTTAAATCGTCAACAACATCCTTAAGAACCAATGTCGAGTCAGAGCCGCTATCCAAGAATGCTAAAGTTTCTACCGCACGGTCACGATTGCGGAGAATTACTGGGACCACTGCAAATGCCACCTTAGGTTCTTCATTTTCCGCTCGGGAGTTTGAAACGTAATTAGTAGTAACATTCGCATTAGATAGTGAGACGTCAGTCGTAACATGCAACAATGTATGGTGCCTACCACCACAACCCACCCTGGTAACCTAACTTTTACGTTATTGTTTTCATAGTTATTATTCTCTCGCTATGTTTCTTTTAATATGTTTTCTCTTTTGATCAGACTTAACAATTTCTTTTTTGGTTACATCATCGTTTTTTAGATGGTTAAGTTCAACTTTCGTGTTTAATTAGGTCATTTAAAGTTTAATAACTGAGTTTTATTCACTTTATTCTCAAATATTTTCAACCACCTCTTATTGTGTATTCATTTGACCTCTGATCTCTATTTTACCTTCAGATGCCTTCTCTTAGATCGTATATATATTCACAGCATTTTCTCCAACATTTTAAGCCATGTTCACATGTTTATGTAATCTCGATTTCAACTAACTCCATCGGTTCTCATGAGTATGTTAAAACTTGTTTCAAATATTAATCTTGTAAAATATTATTCTAGGTTGTATGCAGCTGATGAGAAACCAACGAAATAAAATGAATTCATCTTATTCTGCACAAATATTTGTTATCGCTCTCATGAAATATGATATTCAAGTGTTTTTTGCATCAGGTCAAATCGTGAAAGAAACAGATCAAATCACTGAATTAACGTCACTACGAAACAAAATTTTGACATATTAATAATGTAGTTTAGAAAGTACGCCACATTTCGTGAGGGCAGATAACTTGCAGGCAACAAGTTACAAAATGATTTACAGAATCGAAATCTGACAATCGTCGACAATCAAGAAAAGTTTCGATCACATTAATTTCGTGTAAAATATTTCATTGAAGGTGTTGCGGTGAACTTAGTAATTACAAATTTGTGAATTATTCTCATCAAGCTCTCCCAAACTTATTTCACCTATTTATTGTGTTCAATTTTGCGTTCGGTATGTTTGTCTTAACTTTTGCTATTTTTTAACTCGAACCTTTGTTTTTGGCTGTTGATCATTTGTTTTCAGACTGGGTGCCTACAATATTAAAGGTTTGTAATAATACATTATAATTTATTGCATAGGACAAACATTTGCTTGACAGGTCAATAAATACACTATTTGGAATTCATTTCTTTTGATTTTGGCTCGATTAGATCTTATTTGGAAGCCTGTCGATTTGTATCTTCAGCACCCGGCGTCTGGACATTTGATTTCTGTTACAGGGTGTGTAATCTCATTTTATAAAGCAACACCTGCTAGTTGACTTGTAGTTTTTTTTTCTGATAACCGTCTTCTAAGCTGTTACACTAATAATAATCATTTAGCCACGACTAATTCACGATGCTATTTGAAATAATACATTTAATTCATCCCTTCACTTTAAGATATTAAAAAATATTTTTCTTCCCAATTAGTGTCTTTTTCTTGTATTCTAAATTTATAATGGGAGAAGTAATATATTTGAATGTATGGACAGAAAAATGAATAGAGGATTTCTTGTACTAAATATTCAAAGAGGAGGACTTGTTTAACATAGGCTGTTTTAAAACATGGTTGCTATGTTCGTTCGAGAGCTTCAAGCTAGTAGTGTCAGTTAAGATTAATAAAATTTAAAGCAGCGTCTGATATAGAGAAGGTCATTTATTTTTAAAAGTTATTCACTTCCACTGCAATATCTTTGTCGCTATCACAACTTATCTCATAACTGAAGCTATTCTATAAATACAGTACACTAAAAACTGATATCAAAATTCAGATTAAGTCGTTTCTCGGTATAATTAACATAGTTCAACAGGTCCTATTCTAAAATGCTATGATTACTTTACTCTCAAAATTATATAGAACGAGGTAAATGAAACAAAAATGTTTGTTTTAATTCTCCTGGCCACTTTACTAGGGATAGTGCAATCCAGCGTTTAGATAACTATAGCCAGACACCTAGTGCCCAGAATCAAGCTAAAAAAGTCAAAAAGTGGACATTAGAAAACCACAGGGTTCATGAGAGCCCACCATAATCATATTAAATACATTGAATTTTCTCTATATTTCTAAAGTTAATATGTCATCGTCCCGCATGATATTATTAACCTTTTGACTGGCTAGTTTTTCATTATCATTATGTATATGACTTATGGTAATCAGCTGGTCGTAGTGAACGGGTGATATGCCGAATTGATACGTTCAGCGCTTGCAATAGGTTGTAAAGTTTCACTCCCACTGACGGGCACTATTAAGCCAATTTCTGAAGATCTCAAGCTTATTACGGAGTAGTGGGGCAGGTCCTAGTATATTTACCCTTGGGTGAAAAAGTAAGACATCTTATATCATCCCAAATAGCCGGCTAATAAGTGGGCATTATAGGTGTAACAAACTAGCTACAAAGGTACACCAGCCAGAGAAAATACCATATTGTCAAGTGCGATTTTTGTGGATGAATTTTTTCTACTTATTACGTTGCGAAACCACAAGCGTATTAGGACTTTACAGTGGTTAATCCCTACCCTTGGATCTTGTATTTGTGTCATATTTTCAAAATTGACTTTTCGGGATAGTCTTACAGAATAATCGCAACTCTGATTTCTGGTGTAATCGTGACCTCTTCTTTCGCTTCAAAATTTTCGATCGTCACGAGCATCTCAAGACCCGTAACCAAAGAACTATTTAAACGTCAGTAGCTATCAAACTGTAAATTTGTGCTTTGGTCTTATTCCCAAGACTTATATTTCGGTTTACTTAAGGCTTCAATCTTCTTCTTAAAGCTTACAGGAGGTGTACATGATGGAATAAAAAAACCGGTAGCCGTTAAAATATGCAGCGAAAAATCCTCTTAATAAGAGTAATAACATCAGGTAGTAAACAGAACTTACATATATTAGTCGCTGATCCTTTTTACCATTACAGCAACAAGCGTCGGTTAAGTTGCACCGGCCATGTTTATCTCTTAATATAATAAAACTTTGTTTTACATATTTCTTTGTTGGTATTTGTGCTAAATATTAGATTATACCGTACAACTGAACTCTGTTGCGCGGTGTAATTTCTTAACTTTGGATTTCGTCGGTTTAAATATATATTTGTCGTATCTTTACTCTGAGATTCTTTATCATACGCGTACGGTGTGATTATCATGTGTATATGAGTTGATGATAACGAAGATGAAATTACTAGTAGTGCATATACAATTACGAATTCTGTATCATAACTAGAACTCACCTCACTTATCGAAAACGTTTGAAAAACAGTAATAGCAGGACTACTGCAATAATTTTGAACATAGAACGACTGTTGTTAAACTCTGTTGGCTGTATTGGAAATTTAAAAAGACATAGAACAGTCTTCTTTTACTTCAGTTGAACTCATCAAGTATCTAGCTTTCATTCTAATGACTAATGACTAAAGACCTTAACAGATAAGGGTTAAACCTAAAATAACCACTTAATCTAATGACTATGAAGTTTCAGAAGAATGGGAACTTAGTAAAGCTCTTTATGCCTAAAATACCAATAAATGTAGCCTCTATATTCGCAACATACGTTGAATTTAGATCTAGAATAATGCAACAGAAGCTAGACGCCATCTCTTTGTCCGAATAAACAAACCTTAGTCCGAGGCAGCGAATAAATGAGCACATATTTATATTTTTCTAATGACAGATTAAACGCCCAGGCTTTTTGAAATCCAATCTCCCCTTCAAACTTTAAACTCATTCCGTTTTGGTTGAATAATATAAATACCCGGTTTAACTACCGTAGTAGCAGAGTTTCAAGGTTACGGCATAACAGACTAACAGTTTTGGTTCCTAGGTGTCATAATGTTACTCTGCCTCAAAATGAACGGTCATGCTACAGCTTAATTTTTAAGTAAAGAATGTTTCGAGCCCTGTGATTAGCATAAAAATATTATCTAAAGTGCTAAGCTTGATGACAATTCAGTAGTAAATGCGTTGTTACAGAAGTCGAAGTGATCTGTTTGTAGTGCTAAATAATCCACAAAATAAATAGTTGCATAGGCTCTCGACATTAATGCTGACCATGTTTGTTTCAGCGGACAAAATTAGTTGAAGGCGCGCGGTCACGCATCACCACCAGATCACGACTCGAACCACCGTGGGTAGCATCTCTCTCTAGTTTGCCAGCCTAGACGTTGCTATCCCATTGAAGCTCTGCTTACGATCAAATAAAATTTCTCTTCCATCCTTCAGTGCCATCTGATTTCTTCTCATTCGTAAGAGTGGGTCCAATTTATAGAAGTGGCTCTGGTTGTACGACAAGCGTAACTTGATTATATACCTCGGTAAACTTTATTGGTGAGCATGACGTGATCTGGACACGATCATTTACTGTGAGTTTGTTCCTTTCTATAGTTTTTAACAGAGCATTATTGGTGGTTTTTATTTTTTATCACATATTTTTCCCAGTATCTTTGTATTTGCATACATTACTATTTTTATGATGTGTGATCAGACTCCTAAGCTTATTAGGATCAAAACCTCTACGCCCCCAAACTTTCAGCTTATTCCTTTTAGGGTAGGTAATGTAGAAGCCTGATTCTGCTACGCAGACGCGGAATTTCTAGACCAAGGTGTGACAAATCCACTCAATCAATTTCTGAAGGTTGTAAGGTCACTTCCGCGTGAATTGAACAGGTACGTCACCCCTTCTTTTTTCAGTCCCGACTGCCTAGAACCATACGAACAGCTCAAAAGATCAATACTCCAACGAGGAGACTTGTCTGACAGACAACGTATTGACGAGTTGTTACACATTATTAAGCTTGGTAGCGGTTCAGCGACCGAAATGTTACTGCGCATGAAAAAGATAATTGGTCAACGCACTTTTGATGAAAGTCTCTACCGTCAACTCTTCCTATCAAAACCGCCACAACAAATGCAAGCAGTATTGGTAACATCTAACAACAACCCTGTAGATGAACTAGCTTCATCTGCTGATCGAATTCTGGAGATCACCAGAACTCGCCACATTGAGGTTTATTCCGTTGCAGAAAAATCTCTTGAGACCGAAAAAGAAATAACCAAATTGTGCAATACACTTTCTCGTCTTCTCGATCTGTCAGAAACAACGCCGACCAAGCAATCCTCGACGACGAAGGAAAAATTCTAATTGGTGTTGGTACCACAACACTTATAGCAAGGACCTAAAGAAATGTAGAGACCCCTGTTGTTTTCCAAGCCACAAACCCCCTGTTGATGCTTCGGGAAACTATCCCTGCCGGCACGCATTAGCGGCAGCCGTTGCCGGTGGAAAAGGCTGCCTGTTATTCCTCACTGATGTGATAACGAAGGTTCGCTACCTCGTCGATACTGACACAGAAGTCAGCGTCCTTCCTGCAACTTCATCTGATCGCCAACATGAAGCTGCATTTGATCTACAGGCAGCCGATGGAAACCGAATAGCCACGTATGGAAAAAATATGTCTACTTGAACGTGGAGTTGCGCAAACCCATACACTGAATTTTCACAATCGCCGATGTGAAAATACCTATCATAGGCATAGATTTACTAAGCCACCTACAACTTACTTGTGGACGCTAGCAAAGAGAGGCTAGTCGACGGCAACACAAAGCTGTACGTGCGTGGAACCACTGCAATAGGTTGCAGCTTACATCCTCTTCGCTTAAAATATTTAATTAACCCTTATTTTCAGCCGATACTTGACAAGTATCCGGACCTGGATAAGGCGACGTCGAAGTTATCATATGTAGCCAACAATGTTACATATCACATCACGACTACAGGTCAACCTGCATTCTCCAAAGCAGGCCGATTAGCACCCGAAAAATTTAGGATCGCGAAGAACGAATTCGATCATATGATTGACCTGGACATAATCCACCCATTACCCTTTACCACACATCCACTACCTAACGGCCAAGTTAAAGGGAATGACAGTATTCTCAAAAATTGACTTAGTAAAGGCCTACAATCAAATACCGATGGCCGAAAATGACATCTCGAAAACGGCTATAGTAACCCCATTCCGGTCTTTACGAATTCCTTCGAATGCCCTTCGGCTTGAGGAATGCAGCACAAACATTTCAGCTTTTCATCGACAACGTGTTCCGTGGGCTTGACTATGTATATACATATGTCGACGACTGCTTGATAGCAAGCCCAGATGAGGAAACACACATGAAACATTTGGACACAGCTTTTAAAAGACTGCAGCAATACGGAATTACTATTAATATTCAAAAAAGTCAAATCGGAACAACTTCGTTAGACTTCCTGGGGCATACCATTGATGCTAATGGTATACAACCTCAAAAACACAATGTGGCGGCAATTCTGGAGTATCCGGAACCAACAAACAATAAGCTTTCAACGGGTTGGTAAGTTTCTACAGACGATTTATCCCCAACTGTGCATCTATTGTGAAACCCCTAACGGATCAGCTTCGTGGGAATAAAAAGCTGGTCACAATGGATTCAGAATCAAAGAAAGCTTTCGTTGACACTAAAGAGGCAATAGCCAATGTAACTATGCTGGCATACTACAATACTGAAGCTCCGTCAGCATTGCGGTCGACGCTTCTGACTCATCCATTGGCGCAGTTTTGCAACAATGGATTGGCCAAGCTTGGCAGCCTTTAGCATTCTTCTCAAGACGATTAAACGACACTGAATCGAGGTACAGCACTTTTGGACGTGAACTACTAGCTATGTACTGTGCTGTATGACATTTTCAACATTCCATCGAAGGCCGAAAATCTACAATATTCACCGACTATAAGCCACTGAAAGTTTTCGATGAAGACATCTTCAGATAAGTACTCTCCACGAGAGTCACGTCATCTAGACTATATCTCCCAATTCTCTACTGACATATGACATATATCGTGAGCTAACAATGTGGTTGCCGATGCCTTATCGAAAATACATTCTTTGAATCGTATCCAACGCATCTGACCTTGTTGAACTAGCTCGACTTCAAAGTGAGGACATCGATTTTCATCACGAGTCTGCCTCAACGACGCTCCGAATCCAAACTAAAACGATTGGGAAAGGTAAGAACACTTTAATTTGTGATTCTTCTACAGGTATAGCCCGTCCAGTCAGTCCCCAGGAGTTATCGACGAGTCATCTTCGACACATTGCACAACCTTTCTCATCCTGGAATTCGTGCTACAAGTAAACTGATAACTGAGAGATTCTGCTGGCCAAAGATGAATAAGGATATTAAAGAATGGGCACGCACTTGCATAGCCTCCAAGAAGAACAAAGTAATTCAACATAATAAATCCCCCTTAGGCACTTTCTCAACCCCTTGACGCTCGATTCGATCACGTCCACCTTGATTTGGTAGAACCTTTACCAGGATCGAATGGATTTTCTTATCTTCTGACATCCGTGGACCAATTCACGAGCTGGCCAGAAGCGATTCCACTCAAAGACATCACTCGTGAAACGATTGCTCGCGCTTTCGTCGAACAATGGGTAGCCAACTTTGGTTTTCCATCCACAGCAACAACAAACCGTGGACGTCAGTTTGAATCTGGATTGTTCCACGCTCTGACGAAACTTCTTGGAACTACGCGTTTCAGGACGACCGCCTACTACCCACAATCTAACGGTTTGGTAGAAAGATTCTATCGACAACTGAAAGCATCACTTTCAGCTACAAACACATCTCAGTGGAACGACGCCTTACCACTAGTTTCACTCGGGATTCACAGCACAGTGAAAGAAGATGTTGGATACAGTGTCACCGAATCAGTCTACGGAACGACTCTTCGAAGTACCAGGTGAGTTTGTGGAAACCGCTTCCACTTCGCCAAACCTGGATCTGAATTCTTACGTGAATCAGCTTACAAATGCTATGCGTTTAGTTAAGCCAGTTCAAACTCGATAACCATCGACAGACACCTTTATCCAACCTGCCTTAAAATATAGTACACACGTTTTCGTACGTCGGGATGTTGTAACCCGACCTCTCGACGTAACTTACGAAGGGCCATACAATGTTCTTAAACGTGAAACAAAGTACTATACCATCGACAAGAATGGCCACGAGGATAACGTCAGCATAGACCGCCTCAAAGCAGTCTACCCAGAAGGTACACCTTTTATTGTCGAATTCACTACAACACCTGCAAAACGTGACATGAACGAAGTCATTACGCTGCAAGCAATGACTAACACGCAAGTAGAAGTATCAAAGAACTCCATAACGCCGAAAGCTACGCGTTCTGGTAGGAAAGTACGATTTCCAAAACACCTAAACGAATACTATGTCAACTAATTTCCTCCTACTACCTACGTACGTAAAACAACGTTTTGTTGTTGTCTTGAAAGAAATAATAACAAAAATTAACAAATATCGGTAAACCCATTATTATTATTATTTTAAAAATTTACGGTGTGCATTTTATAAATTTTCGTGTGAAAAAAGCGTTTTACTATTTGTTGTCGGTGTTCAACACGTTTTTATAGACGCATTGAGTTAACAATTATATAGTTTTGTTTACAAAATGCACAGATTTAAATTTTATTTTTTCTTTTCGACTTCCAGGCTATCTGGAAACAAACAGAAGGACGTGGAAGGAACAAGGAATTTTTATGCACAAATATTTTATGCGACTGACACCATAGTGTAAGGACTGACGTCCAGAAGCTGCACAACATCGCAAGCCATCGAAGGAACGTTTACCAATGTCTGACGCATTGGGTTTTATCCTTTGGCTGGTACGTCTTAGGGTCCTCACGAACCCATAAGGGGAAAAGTGAGCTGTAGCGGTAAATAATCCCCAAAATAAATAGTTGCATAGGCTCTCGACATTAATGCTGACCATGTTTGTTTCAGCGGACAAAATTAGTTGAAGGCGCGCGGTCACGCATCACCACCAGATCACGACTCGAACCACCGTGGGTAGCATCTCTCTCTAGTTTGCCAGCCTAGACGTTGCTATCCCATTGAAGCTCTGCTTACGATCAAATAAAATTTCTCTTCCATCCTTCAGTGCCATCTGATTTCTTCTCATTCGTAAGAGTGGGTCCAATTT
The DNA here is from genome assembly GCA_025215515.1 of Schistosoma japonicum. NCBI lineage: Eukaryota > Metazoa > Platyhelminthes > Trematoda > Strigeidida > Schistosomatidae > Schistosoma > Schistosoma japonicum. The sequence goes on from CM046061.1 coordinate 80,502,126, forward strand.
ATAGAAGTGGCTCTGGTTGTACGACAAGCGTAACTTGATTATATACCTGGGTACACTTCACGTTCATGTAATTTTGACTAGTGTATCTTTTGTTGGCTTAACACTTTAATCTATCACCACAAATATGAGCATCACAAACAAAATTTCATAATAATGTAGTGGACGGCTCGACTTTTCACTCTGATTGAATTTCAGCGATCACGAGAACCTGCTACGATGAGTTCCACTCTGTCATGGAAAATCTCCATGGGACAGAAAATAAAATAACGAAACTTTGCACAATACTTCCTCGTTTCCTCGATCTAAGACCTGAGTATAATATGCATGGCGATATAAAAAATATATATTTAAATGCCGAACAGAAATAAAACTCACTTAGACTGTCATGGACACATCATTGATGCTCCTGGCGTACGTCTATAGACGTATGGTGTGGAAAGTAGCTACTCTCAGAGTCAGCCAGCATAAATGTCGCAATACCGTTTTCTTTCCATCTACGATAAAATATATCTTCCTCTTCGATTACCAGTGCGTGACAGTTAAACCGTCAGAAGCCATTTTGGACATTCTGTTTTAGTGAATACCTTTCACTTTTATAAAAGTCAGAAAAAATATGTGAAAAATTGTTTCAGATAAATTAATAGAGACTTATGCAGGCACGAAGTTAAATTGGCTTAATAAGACTTTATTGATAATCTAACATTAGATAATTACTTCAAGATTATAGGTTAAAATAATTATCTGGTTCAAACAAGCTAGTTGTATAAGCATTGGGTATTGGAAAGGTCACGGTCTTCGCGCGGGTATTTTGCCCATCTCTCCGAAGATGTTAATAAAGCAGTCTTATGTTCACTTTTGGTTTGGAAAACTCAATAAAAGTCAGTAAAGCTCCTGCATTTAAAACTTCTTTATTTTATTTGGACACTGATTATGCTTTTTAAAATATCGGCTAAGACGAGATACACTTAAGGTTTCTAAAACCAATGATACTCAGTATTGTAGACACAAGTAAACCAACTTTTTAGTCATCCTCAGATCAGAAAAATGTCATAGGAATAGCATGCATTCGTTTGTTATCATTAAGTTCTACACGTACGTTGTGTAGAACAATCTACTTACATTAGCTAACAGAAACGTTTCTGTTAGTTGATTGTTTTTTGGATCAGTAAATAATAAAACATATTTGTCTTCTTTCCTTGAGTTTTATGGATTGCAGTTCTTAAAATCAACCAGGAAATTTATGATTATGGGTCTACTTTTAATAAGTTAACCTGAACAAATAATTAATTGTCATTATCGGATAGTTCACATTGTATCGAGGTTCGATTGTTCAACTAGGACCAACTACTTAGTTTCTGCATCTACAAAAGTCGTAATTCGGTCACTTAAACACCCTTCTCTCCTCATTACATCTAGTCTTAACACAAATGAGAAAACTTAGTTTGAGTAGCGACTATTATCCCTTGGACCCAACTCGGGAGTTGGCATATACTGGCACAATTGAGACTAATAGTCTATGACTTAATAAACTGACGTTACTATTTTGTATTGCTGATTCTGACTGTATCACCAGCTACTATTACCCTCGTTAGTAGGCAGTGATTGACCATGAGTGACACATGGTCCAATCGACCTTGTTTATCATTGTTTATACCATGCACCTAACGTCAGCGTTTTCACTTCGTAGTTCATTTTGTATGCATGTTTTATTTTTCAAAGCAATTTGCAGACAAACATCTTCGTTTCGACCCTTTCCCATCAAAGAACTGGTCGCTGGCGTTTCTGGGACTACGTCAACTACCAATACTACTAAGAATCCAACAAATTCACCCCCACCTCCCCCAGTCCAACCACCTCAGCATATCGAAGTCTTGGTGGATGGAAAACCAGTCTTATGTGAACCTGGTATGACTATTTTACAAGCATGTGCCTTAGCTGGTGTACAAATTCCTCGGTAAGTAGGTGCGAAATTTCTAAAGAATTTGTATTGTTCATAGAACTATTGGTATCGTTAGAAAATTTATATGTTTTGAGAGACGATTGTGTTTTGTCCCTTGTCAGTAGTTTGTATTAGTTTTTGCTAATAGATTTATATAATACTATAAAGGTTTTCTTTCTGCCAGTTACTAATTGATCGCTGTTTATTTATGTTTATTGACTATTCATGATTCCTTAACTTTGCAGTCAAACTCTATTGGATCCATGAATTCCAGTTACTATTTAGTGCATACTACCTGACATTATACTGGCAGTCTGCATCTCCCGACGCGATTAAGACCTACATTATAAGAATTCTGGTCGGCGGCCTATGCTCCACATGGGGTAACAGGCAGTGATTAATTGATTGATTCTGTGATATTGCAGACTTTATACATTTATGGGGACGCGTGGAAACTTAAGGTATTGTTGTGATTGAGAATACGAACGTAGGTAATAGATCTAGGGCCTCCTGAATTATATTTTAATGTACGCGGCACTCGATATGATTACAAAAGCGTTTGTCATTGATGCTGCACCAAATTTTTTCTTTATCAAAACAGACCTAATCCAAAATGAAACTTGCAAATAGGTTTTATTGTGAAGGAGATTAGACGGACATAAATTATTCCAGTACATTTATATATCATTTGCATTATATATATATATAATTGCTTATAATAACTTTCCCCACTTTTAATTAAGTTTATTATTCACATGCTTTTAGAGTCAACATTTTTGTCGCCTGAGTTCTCCGCTGTTAACCTCCTTCCACAAGATAAACTTGTTGACTCAGAATATGCAGACAACATAGTTCTGTTGTGTAAAGATGCTTACAACATGCAGCATCTTCTAACCGCCTTAAACATGAATGTGGGCATATTTGGGATGCGATTGTCCCCATACAAATACAAAATGACGCTCCAGGATTGGATTACGTCGTCGAAGAAATTGATAATAGGGAGCAAAACAGTTGAATGTGTTGACCGCTTCACTTTTCTTGGAAGTCTCATTAATCTTGATGGTCTGGTGTTTAATGAAATTTTGATTCGTATACAGAAGTCTCGATTGACTTTTGCTAATCTGCGTCACATATGGCATAGGCGACACATCCGTTTACCAACGAACCGACGCGTTTACTGCTCAACAGTCCAATTTATTCTACATCGTGGATGTTAAACATGGTGATTAAGAGTAGAGGATATTCATAGGCTTCTAGCTAATCGATCCCAAGGTGTCTACTAATCCACTCTCGTGTTTGGTAGGATCACCGAGTAAGCGATATGTGTGTTAAGATTAGAGAAGTAGGTAAATATTGAAAATGGATTGGTGGTGCGGGGGTTGACAATGGCGAATGTTTTTGAAGTGAGGTGGTTAGAACATATGTTAGGTATGCCCGACCCACCACCTACCTTGACAAGCAATGTTGTGTGGTGTAGGAGTAGGCTGGAAGGAGGCTAGGGCCACTAAAGCAAAACATGGCACCAGTCGACGAAGTCATTGACAATTGAGTTAAGCCATGTGGTGATAGGTTGCGACTACGTTGTTGGGGTCCTCGTGATGATCGTAATCAATGGTTGGTGATTTTGAGTGACATGGTTAAAAATCGTTGGTAATGTTGCAGGCACATCCATTTTTTATCGTCCTGGAAAGTCTGAGTTTCTGAATTGATCATAATTTTCTGTTTTCTGAGTTACGTATATTTTTAAATTCCACCTTTGATCTCTAATGCTTTCGATTAATACTAAGTCTGTTACTACTTTCACAACTGTTGGATTTGGTCTGACACTTTCATCTCCATCTTTTAATTGAGGCTCGGCTAATTTGAATCAATGTACGCACGTACCAAGTTCTACGTTGTATCTGACTCACATATATCAATTAATTTGAAGTGATTATTAGTTGAATGTAATCACTAACTGCATATAACAGTTGCACAAAGCTTGACGTGAATGGATTATCTAATTAATTGGGTTCAAATTTACAATTGAATTAATTAAAATGATTAAATGTTATAACATTTACTCCGAAATATAACTGAGATATAATTAGATGAATGTACTCAATGTTAGACAAATCTAGCTTGACAAAACTAGTACAAGTCCTCTTGGTTTTCCAAAATATCGTAGTTTTCAGGATTTTAAATCTCCCGAGGATTGATGCAACGTTTTGATATGATTACTGTTAACTTTCATCCTACTCCAATGTCTATTAGCACGGGGTATCGTGGTATTTGTCGGTTGAACATATGTAATGTGTCCTAACCACCTTAATCAGTAAAAATTTACGATCTCATTAACTAATTAACTGTCTTTCCCTAATACCCTGGATTTAACCTCATTACTTGCCCGGTGGTCTCAACAAACTCGAGCGATATCAACATGTCTCTGTGAATAAACAATATTTGTTGCAAGTTTATGAATTAAAATCCATCACTGTCTTAGTTTTTGATGAACTCGAAATTGTAATGTTAAAGCTAGTTATTTTTGTACATGTTCACTGCTTTATTATATAATTTACGTTTTGAAATTATTATTATTAGGTTTTGCTATCATGAACGATTATCTATTGCTGGTAACTGTCGTATGTGTTTGGTCGAAGTGGAAAAGTCATTGAAACCTGTTGCTAGTTGCGCAATGCCAGTAATGCGTGGTATGAGTATTAAAACGGATTCGGAGGTAACTCGTAAAGCACGTGAAGGTGTTATGGAATTTCTACTTGTTAATCATCCTTTGGATTGTCCTATTTGTGATCAAGGAGGAGAATGCGATCTTCAAGTAATTTCTCTTTACATACTTTCATGATAGTTATTCTCGTAACTAGGACTGTCTTCTACAACAAAACATTAAAACTTACATATTTGTGAGGATTTGAGTTATTCCGTCGCTTATATTTTTCAATTGCATTTGATCACTTTCTTTTTGCTCGCATGTATCTTTAACAGATTGTTTTTATTATGACCTTAGTTACAAGGTTTTGATAAAGTTGAATGATGGCCAGAAATGGAATCCAGGGTGAGCGTGCTAAAAGTTTGTAACTAAAGACATTGAAGTAATCCTCTTCGTTTGCACATTTATCAATAGTGATTGATCAAATGCGATTCCTAGTATCAAATACGAAAAAACAAGCCTTTACGGTCACTAAATTTCATGCTCATTGAGAAGTTCGTGGTTATCCTAACAGATTCAGTAATTTCATTGGTGAGCGATCTACAAAACTCACTCCTCAATTATATATTTATTAAAGTGCACCTACTGGTGCCTATCGGATACTTTATGTGTATATATGTTATTTACAAGAGAGGAAATTTATTCAGTCGACTAGGTGTCTTCATTTTTGATATCAGTTTTTTTCTGGAGCTTGTGTTAATAATTCTATCTCATGAACACTTACCACTCAACCTCATGATGTCGTATCGTTTTGTCTGCCGCTCAGTATTTTATTCACTCCTTTCAACAACCCGAAGCCCGTTTATCATGATCAACCTAGACACTTCCGACTGTAGCCTGCTACCTTGAGGTGGTGGTCGGGCTTGCCTATCGTGATGACCCAACTGAGCTATATTGGCTGGAACGCATGTTTCTTTAGGTCATACCACGACAAGCAGGTCTGTTGGAGAGCGATAAAACTAAAGGCAGCAACCTAAGATCTGAGGGCGAATCGTACTGCTGACTGCAGCGATGTGTGATAGCAGTAAGGTGTTTCTCTCGGATAACCAGCATCTGCAGCGATGCCGCCTTCTCACTAAGGAAGGAAGGGGTTAGAAAAAATCGACCTTAAAAATGTCACACTTCACCTTACTTCACGGATTTCCGTCTCCAGCAGTAAGGCCTTCTAAAGAACGGAGCTAAAATTTCAGAAACTTTCCATAACAAAGTCGTGCGTGATCGGCCTCAAGCAGTTGTCCCTTGGGCTCTGCGGTCCCACTTCCAGGTCACCATGACCAATACTAACCCAGTTTCGCTTTCAGGTACCTCAAGAAGTAATATCCTTCCATGGTGTGGGCAGCCAGGAAGTGATATTTGCCCTCTTACCTCTAACAACACACGCGATCATCTTGTTCAGGGTCAAATCGCACCATCAACTCCTATTAACTCTCTTATCCTCATGCCTAATCCTTCTAGCATAACTTTATCACTTAGCCCCTCTAAAGCTAATGGTTTAAGTTCACGTAATGTTATTCCTGGTCTCTTGAAACCTCTCACTAAACTATATATCGGAGCTTTTAACATTCGAACCTTATGCCAAATAGGACAACAGGCTTCCTTAGCTATGACTTTAAAATCGCCCTCTATTGATGTCTGCTGCATCTCTGGAACGCGTATACAGAATCCAGGTACAGTCATTCGCTTGACCTCACCTTTTGAAATTAAGGAACCGGCCCTGTTCATCCTTCGTGTTCCCGGAGACTCCACAGCTGCCACTTGAGGCCTTGCGGGCGTAGGTATAGCACTAAGTTCAATAGCTGAACAAGCTCTCCTCAACTTGATTCTAATAAACAATCGCTTGTGCGCTATCCGTTTAAATGGAACGGTAAGAACTCGGAAAGATAGGGACACGCTGTTGCCTCTTTGTTATCTCTGCCTACGCTCCCACTGATTGCAGCTCAGATGAAGTAAAAGATGAATTTTACGGAAAGCTTTCCGACTTCCTTCATAAAGCTAAGCGCACTGATGAAGTAATAGTGGCTGGCGATTCTAATGCCCAAGTAGGTAGACTAGACGAAACCGAAATGCACCTAGGTGGATCCTATGGTGTTGAGGCTCAACGAACAGATAATGGTGACCGTTTACTACAGCTATATTTAGATAACAGTTTATTTCTCGCAAGCACCAACTCTAAGCATAAGGAAAGACATCAATTGACATGGCGACCACCACAATCACCTTAAAACTGGATTCAGATAGACCACAGTTCCATCATCCACCGTAGGAGAGGCTCGATAGAAGACTGCCGCTCATTTTGGAGTACATGTTTAGACTCAGATCATGCCTTAGTACGAGCGCGTATTAATCTGTGTCTCATTGGACATAAAAGATTTACGACAAGGATTCCCCTTAGAGTTCAACTTAATGATGAAAAAGTCAAGAATACAGTTCAAGAACAACTAGAAAACCAATTAGTCAACTACGTAAACTGTATTTATCCCCAGTTAGCTTCGAATAATAATAATAAAAGCTGTTAAAACAGCAGTAATATCTACTAGTAAACTAAACCAAAAGGTTAAGAAACTCCGTGGATTTCAATTGCATTTATTGGACTGGTAGATGTTCGGCAACACATTCCGTCTGGTTCTGAACACGATGAGGAGCGAAGGTAACTTAAACACAGGCTGGTTAAAAGCTTACGTAATGATCGTGAGCAGTGATGGGTGGCTAAAGCTAAAGAGATGGAAAAGGCATCCGGCTATAGGTAACAGTAGGCAACTGTTCAGATTTATCAAGGAAACGAGTATCAGAAATCTTACTGTAAATGAAACTATCATAGAAAAATATGGGACCACTATTCACTGTCAATCCAGAAGATTAGACCGATGAGCGGAACACTTTAGGAAACAGTTCAACTAGCCGTCGGTGTCATCCCTGTTGCCCATTATCCCCAAACAATCTTAATGACAAATTAATATTGATCCCCCATTATTTTAGTGAGGTTGAGAAGGCTACAGGGAATCTAAAGCGACCGAGAGCAACAGGACCTGATGGATTAACCCATGAGATATTCAAGGATAGTGGTCCAGTTTTAGCAGCAAGATAAACTGAGATCCTGTCTAGAATGTGAGAACGACATAATCCCATTTGACTAGTCCCAAACACTAATCATCCCAATTCGTAAGAAAGGACAGACGTCCTCTTGTGACAGTTACCGAGGAATCAGCTTAACGAATATAGTGTCTAAAATATTGACTTCAATAATACTTTGACACTTGACTAAAGCCCGTGAAGATCAAATTCAAGAAAACCAAGGTGGTTTCAGATCTGGACGTGGTTATATAGACTAAATATTCACACTTCGGCAGGTCCTACAGCATAGACACACTTTTAGACGCCCAACAATAGATGTATTCCTCGACCTTAAGGTGGCGTTTGACTCTATCGATCCTAAGATTATTTGGGAATGTCTGTCATTGAAAGGCGTGTCAGAGAAGTACATTAACCTTATACAAGCTCTCTACTCGAACAACACATGTCGAATCAGAGCTTATGGTGGGTTGTAGTCGGAATTCACCACCTCAAGTGGTGTTTGTCAAAGTTGTTCGCTTTCTTCATTTTTATTTAATTTTATCACTGTCATAGTCTGAGTTCTCCGGGGTTTGGCCTCCCTCCAGGAGATAAACTTGCTGACTTAGAATATGCAGATGATATAGTTCTCTTGGGTGAAGATGCTGATAAAATGCAGAATCTTTTGACAACCTTAAACATGAATGTAAGTGTTGTATCTGGACAGGGATGGCCGATATTATCGATTCTCTTAACTGCAACGCTATGTCCTACAGCCAGCATCCAGCCTTGCCTTAATCTAAGGCTTAGGCACAATAATCCGACTGATTCATTAAGAAGCCAACTAGTCACTCACACGCATGTATCACAGCAACAATCAACCAATAATATACAAGATATATATATATATATATATATATATATATATATATATATATATGTAAGGTCTAGCCTTTGATTCATGCCTGTCACACTATATTAACCAATCACATGTCTTCTTCCAGATATGTAAGTAAGCATGTTTGGGATGCGATTCTCCCCATTCAAATGCAAAATTCTGCTTCAGGACTGGCTTAATTCGATACCGCAGTGAGTGATAGGAAGCGAAGCAGTTGAATATTTTAACCGCCTTACTTATCTTAGGAGCCTCATTAATCCTGACGGTCTCGTGTCCTGATGAAATCTCGGGTCGTATACATAAGGCCTGATCACCTTTTCCCGATTCGCGTCACTTGTGGAGTAGGCGAGACATTCGTTTACTGATGAAAGGACGCGTTTACTGAGCAGCATTTCGTTCCGTTTTACTTTATGGATGTGAAAGATAGCGATTAGGGATAGAGGATATTCGTAGGCTCCTAGTATTTGATCATAGATATCTTCGAAGCATTGCTCGTGTTTGCTGGGACCACCGAGTAGGAAATGCGTGGGTTAGGAATAAAGTACTAGCTAAATACGGTAAGTCTATTGATGAAGTAGTGAATCTTCACCAGCTGAGGTGGTTAGAACATGTGTTACGTATACCTGACTACCGCCTACCTTGACGAGCAATGTTGTCTGTTGCGGGAGTAGGTTGGAAAAAAGCTACAGGCAGCCGAACGAAAACATGGCGCTAATCCGTGAAGTCATTGACAATAGGGCTGAACCATGTTAATAGATACAGACTACCTGGTTGGGGCCCTTGCGATCATTGTAACAAATGGTTAGAGACTCAAGGTGATATGGCTCAAAATCGTTTGCAATGGTGCAGGTGCATCCACTCCTTGTCTTTCTCCGAATTCTAAGTTTTTAAGCTTATCATAATTTTCTCTTTACTGAATACTTTTATCTCAACTTTCATCTCTGATCTCTATACCTTTACATTAGTACTTACTCTGTTACCACCTCCCCTACTATGGGATTTGGTCCGACAGTTTAATCTCTATCTGCTAGTAGAGGCATGGCAACTTGAACTAATGTTCGCATGTACCAAATTCTACGGTGTAACTGACTGACTGACTGAACCTAGGTACTTTTGAATATTAGTTATTATTTTATGAATATTTTATCTATATACTGATATACTAGTGAGAAAATAAAGTGATTCAAATTATTGCATTTAGATTCAATATAGCCCCTTCTGCATAAGTTGTCACTGATGTCATGTTTTTGCAGAAGAGAGTAGTTCGTAGCGGTTATTTGATGAAAAGCCTGCTAAGTCGGAAGCTGGCATGTTTTATCATCTTGTATTACTAATGTACTATTTAATATATTAGTTATAATATTTTGTTAATTATTACTTTCTCTTGACTTCTCTTTATTTCAAGGATCAATCAATGAACTTCGGATCAGACCGTTCACGTTTTGTCGATAATCGCTTTACTGGGAAACGGTAAGTTCAAATCTTTGTCTTGTTGTGATACTTTTTTGTTGTTGTTAGAAGCGCTCTATCTAGCCAAACGTTAATTAAAGGCAATCTTTACACTGTTTGGAAAAGCGTACTCTAGAAAATCCTGCTGACTTAAAAATTTATTCAGTTGCTCGTCAAAGCATAGTTACTGTATCTCGTACTTTGCCAAATGCACTTTGCTAATCAAGCAAGCATCGATGAAATTATGTACACAATACTAAGCAATAATGTGAACCTTCATCAGCTGACATAGTTTGGACATGAACTATATATATCTACGACAGGACTACTTTTTTCAGTCAGACTTAGATCACAACTTTACCAAAAGGGACCTATATTAGAATAAGTAGATCTAACTTTAATGATACATAGGTTGATCTTATTGGACACACTACCACAAGCGCTTATACAACTACTTAGTTGCGTAAACTTTTCGACTATCTCTAACAGCTCACCACAAAGAGTAAGAGCAGACACGTACTCTTCCCAGTCTTCCGGAAATATTCTGCATTCGGATGACGCTAAGTATATCCCATACCTACGACACTAACCGCTAACTGATTAAGTGCGATTTGTATGGCTCGTTTGTTGTCACACAGTATGACAGCATCATTCGCGTACTCAAAGTCAAAAAGTTTTATTGCAGGTAACAATGCCACACCACCAGCACACACTTTCTTCAGAGCTGTTTTTATAATGTCATCTGTGACACAGTCGGAAAAGAAAAGTAAGATTGGGCAACCCTGCCTAACCCCACCGCTGGATTGGAACATCGAAGTAAGGTGGTTGTATACCCTTACTCTCCCTAAGGCGTTTTTGTACAAAGCGTTTAAGATGTTAGTAAATTTCATAGGTGCACCTCTCTTCAATAGACAATTCAAGAGAACAGTGCTATCCAACGAATAGGAGGTGTCCTTGATGTCGAGAAGCATAATGATTGATGTCTTGCAATATGTGTGATGGTGTTCCAACGCTTGGTTTAGGGTGAAAAACTACTTGATCGAAAACTAACCTGCTTCTCGCGAGTTAGTCCTTTACGCGTTCTGAACAATCTGTGAAGTACTACGGAAGCCAATTGCTTTGAATCCATCGAGAATAGACTTGTCTCCAGATAGTTGTTATACTGGTTACGCGAGCCATTATTAAAGGTAAGGATATCAACTGCTTCATTCGAAGGTAATGTAACACACACTTTTTCAAATTTTCTCAAACAACTTAGTCAGTTTCCTGACCAGGGGTTTCCAACCATCCTGAAAAAAGTCGGAGGGGGGGGGGTATGTTGTCTGGGCCTTGTGACTTTTGTATTTCAAAAGTCGGAGTTTTTTTCCGTTCTCCTCTTCGTTAGGTGGGTCAAGTCGTCACTGACTCAGGAAGGGGTGATGATTTGTTCGAAGTTCTTGAGTCAACAGACCAGCTGAATTGACTCTCTAAGAATTTAGACCATCGTCATAGATGATCTTGGATGTTAGTGATTGGTGTGCCATCAGCGCTTATGGGCAGTTATCATTAGGGGACACTGAAGAAACTAGGAATTCGAGTGAAATGATGGGTGTATTTGACTTTGTAAGTAGGATTATCACAAATCGGATTTATATGATTGATTTTATAAACGTTCTTAATTTACTAACTAATTCCTTATCGAAATAAAAGTCGTTAAAAAATCGATGATAACCAGCTCCCCTACGAATGTGCAGGTTTCAATCTATAGTGACTAAATCTTATTAATAATTTTAGTTGCAATTTATCATTTATGTACACTTCTGATATTTTTTTACTCTATTTAGTGCTGTAGGAAGATAAAAATCTTGGTCCATTAATCAAAACTATTATGACTCGTTGCATACACTGTACAAGATGTGTAAGGTAATCAGATTGTCTTTAAACAATTGTATCATTGTTATTTTCAGTTGTTGTGAAATTTCTTAAGCTTTCATGAGACACGCATTGAAAACCCGAAGGGACTAAAATTCCTAGTTAGCGTGAAAAGTAGAGTTAACGATGTTCGAAGTTAGGTAGTTACCCACTACTGCCATTGGATAATGGTCACATAATATTACAAATTGATTACAGTTACAAATATTAACTAATAAGTGCCATCTCAGTGGCCTAAAGACATTTACTTATCGTCACGTCTGGAGATCACGGGTTTTATCTATGATGATTTCCTGAATGTGCATCACTAAAGGATCCCAATTTAGACTGAGATAGCTTTGCGTTGCTGCCTTGTTTTCAATGTTTTTCTAACGAAAATCAATCTGTGATATGAAACTTTAAGCATAAACTTGTTGGAATTGTGTTATGCCCAAAATTACTGAAGTATTACCATGAACTGATAAGAGTTAGGTGTATTTATTTGTTAATTTAAATTCCTTAGACTGATTTATTAGGCCGTTCATCTCATTGAGGAATATTCTTGTTATGACTGAGGAAGTATTGTATGTTATAATCGAAGACGAATTTAAATCAATGATACTTGGAACCAACAGTAAATTTCTATTCCCAGAACCTCACATTCTTACTGAGCGACGGAATATCAAAGGACAAAGCTTAACCTACGGAGAATATTTTGGAGAATAATATCACTTCTGTATGCTTATTTTATGTACCGAGACTACTATCATTTATAATTGATTCTCATGTCGACTTTTTTCAAACTTCCAACTTATGATAGGGTTTATATTTTTTCTTAAAAATATGTCTTGCATGACAGCGGATTATTATTAGCACTCTTCATCGAGATATACCTGCAGTCTCAATGGAATTGATGTACCCTGTTAGACTCGAACCATCGTCACCCAGCCTCACAGTTTTGTGCTTTACCATTGTGTACATCGCAGCTGGTTTTTTGCTACTGTGCTGTAAAACATTTCTTTTATTGTTGGCTTACAAATCGTTAGGTTTTACTAAGCTCTTGATAATTATGGACCTTATGCTCAACCTTCTTTGAGGTCACATTTTATCTATTTAGGTTTATTATATCAGATCGTCTAATCTGTTTGCCTTTATCTGGTTGAAATGTTACATATTGACAAAGAAACAAGCAATTTCAAGTATGTTTTATTGCTTTTCAATTATTTTAAGTGGTATGTATATATCTCTAGCTTTTGTGAATATAACTTTACTTCAACAGATTCGCTAATGAGGTAGCTGGTGTTCCCGATCTTGGAACTACTGGTCGTGGAAGTTCTCTTCAAATCGGTACATATATAGATAAACCACTTTTTAGCGAACTATCTGGTAATGTGATTGATTTATGTCCTGTTGGCGCTCTGACTTCGAAACCGTATGCATTTACCGCACGACCATGGGAGACAAGACGTATTGAATCAATTGATGTAATGGATGCATTGGGTGCAAATATTGTTGTTTCTATGCGTACAAATCAAGTTTTAAGAATCATCCCTAGATTGAATGAAGTTAGTTCTTGTCTATTAAACATTTACAGTAATATGACTACCTATTTATTAAAATTTCTGCAGATTTTATGCGATCTTACAGTCGCGGTTGAGTTGATATAAATAATCATATAATTCACAGTTCATAACTATAATATTTTTGATAAGTTGATTAGTTTCTATCCGATCTTTCCTAAGTATCCTGCTGGCTTTCTGCTAAGATCCCACAGTGAACCAGAGAACGGCTAGACGGATCTTTTTCTCCCAATGAAGGTTCATTTCCATCCGTAATTAGTTAGTCATAAACAACATAAAGCCTGGTAATTATGTGCGTTAGCTCAAGTCACCATACCACATTAATACAATGAGATTTGTTTAATAAGATTAAGATCAGCAAATAGTCCGACAATAATGAATGAGAAGGTAAGTATGAAATGGTGGTTAGTGGACGAAGTCGTACACTCGAACAGCGTCAGTAAGATTTTTCTCTCAGACGACCAACGTGATACGATGCTTTTTTCTTACAAAGGAAGGTTTGGGTTAGAAAGGGTCTACCCTAAAAATGCACACCACACCTGACTGCACGGATTTCTGTCTCCAACAGTGAGACCTTAACAAGTATGAACTTACTACAACAAAACCGTCTTATGTAACCGTCTCGAGCAGGTCTCTTGGATAATGTGGTCCCACTATTAGGTAATCAAAACCAACCTTAATTCAATGTTCTCAGGTTCCTCGAGAAGTAGGACTCTTCCACTGATATGGGAAAAAGGAGAATAATCACCGCCACTTATACCTCCAACAGCGCTCGAAGTCATTCTTTTCACAATCAAGTCCCTCTTAATATTTTCCCTACTTTGACTTCTGATTCTCACTTTTCTCCTACTTTTCTAACACATTCCACTATAATATGTGAATCCCTATATCAGATCTGTCAACAGATTTTACTAGCTAAAACCTCAGGATCTATTACCTATAATATATGTTACGTCTCCAAAACACGCATACTAGATCCTAGCGTGGTCATTGTCTCAATCTAATTGGTACGTGTACATACCGATGGCTTTTTGTCGTCTATGTCCCGAACGACTGCATCTCGGATTGCTTTAATGAGAAGTGCTATAGGAAACTCTCTAACCCCCTTCAGAAAGTTAGACGCTCAGACATAGCAATCACACTAGGGGATTTTAGGGCCGAAGTCCGTAGTCTAAATCAATTAAATTCTCCTCTTATTGGTAATAGTGTCGTTATTGAAGGGATAAAACCCCCATTACTGCTTGGTTTGACGTAATCATTCACATTAACTCTTTTTCCAAAAAATTATTCAATTTTCAATATATCTTCTCTTTTACTTTTTTCTAAATTTCTCTTCAGGATGTGAATGAAGAATGGTTAGCTGATAAGTCTAGATTTTCTTACGATGGTTTAAGTAGACAACGATTAGTGGTTCCATTCATAAAACAGTCTAATAAATTAGTCGAAAGTACATGGGAGGATGTATTAGTCAAAATCGGTGACACTTTACTTCCTTTACTTGCATCATCTGAAACAAATGTACCTAAACCAAATCAAGTAGCTGGACTTGTCGGTCAATTCGCCGACGCTGAATCAATGGTAGCGCTGAAAGATTTAATCAATCGATTTAATTCTGAATTAGTATGCACAGAAGAAGGTTTTCCAACTAATAGGTAATTTTTCATTTTAAAAGTAATTTAGTTAGTTTTTGGTAATGTTAATTTCTTTGAGCTGATTAGTTTAACTTTGAAACTTTCGTAGTCTTTATCAAATACCATCATCAGTGGTTGCATCAAGTAGAAGTAATCGTTCTGATTATTGAACAGACATTCACTCATTCCGTATCAGTGACATCTATTCACGTCCGGGTGAGATATATTCCATACACTGCTGTATACTCGAAGTAAATTGTACGGTATTCAGTAAACTAGTAAATGTATTAGAAAAGATACAATACTTTGTCAAATAGAACAGTTGGACCTTAGTTACATATCCCCAGTCATTACCCACACGGATATTTGATCTTGGCAATTATTGAATTAGATAGATAAGTGGCTAAGAATACCCAAACTAAAACTTGACATCATGCAAGCCTCCGCCCGTAATTAGGATGATGTAACTAACTTACCAGTTAAAGATTCACTCACTCAACTTTGAGCCACAATCCATAAATGAGGACTAATAATACTTTTACACAGTTATTCAAACTAAAGTAGGCAGGGCATGGTGTAAACGTGCGATTTAGTGATTGAAAATTGAACTCCTTAATTATTACTGTTGCGATGAAGCGCGTGGGGTAGTTAAATCATCTCGGCATATAGACTGAAAAATAATTGTAATCAGCGGTCGTGGAAGCCTTTGAGACTATGGCGGAAATGTCAGTCGTATGGCCAATACATTGCTCATTTTAGATGAATCTCTAATCTTAGCTTTACTGCAGACTTTTTCAATATTCCGATTTCACTCCATCTTTCCGAATAATATTCTATTAGTTTTTGTTTTCTTATCAAAGACACTACTTCATTTTTCACGAATGTTATTAATTCCCTCTAGTTTTGCTGATGTAACGTAGAAATTTCGTCTCTGAGCATACGTAGAACTTAGCATAGATATACATCAACTTAAATTAACTACACTTCTTATCAGTGCAGTAAAATAGTAAATTACAGTAAAATGTGAAGCACAGGAATAGAAATAATAATATCGATGGAAAGTGAAATCTACTTGTATGAAGTATAGTTCTGGAGAAACCGATAAATTTGAGGAGTACAAATATCTGAAATGATATTAATACTGAGAATTTTAATTTATTTATTCGGTTATAATTGTCTATTATCTTATCAGATATGATATGATGAATCTTATCTAGATGGATTTTCATATCTTCACGTCCAACACGATAATCCATTTAAGAGATACATCTGAATGGTTGAAAACTCTACTAGAAATGTACTTACGTTTTTACTCATCATTATCGGGTGGGGGGGGGACAATAGACAAGAATAGTACTTTAATCTAAATATCTTCGACCTAATATTTTATTGAATTAATAGAAGTGGGAATTCTATCATTGGATGCCGACCCGGTAGTGCAGTGGGGTTTAGGCGTCTGCTGTCAATCTGAAATCCTGGTGCGGAATCTGGGGTGCACACTGCTGAGGCGTTACACATTGGAACGAAAAAGCTGTCTAGTGCTCCTTGGTTTTCAATGGTACCCTATCAACATCAATCTTTGACGTATTCAATCAATTAAAGAAAAAAATATTTTATATTAAATTACCTATTAATAATGCAGAACGTTTCTTCATATATTTCTTCTTTAGCACTGATCTACGTAGTAATTACTTGTTCAATAGTCATATTGCTGGTGTAGAAGATGCTGATCTCATTTTGCTAATTGGTACTAATCCACGTTTCGAAGCACCGTTGTTAAATGCACGTTTACGTAAATGTTGGATACATAATGACTTGGAAATCGTATCATTGGGCCCAAAAGTTGACTTAACTTATGATTATGAAGTAAGTCTCAATGTTTTGCCGTTAATGTATGATTTTAAATATACTTCTATATACACCACTGTTCATGAATGATGTGTGTTTTATTTAGTAGATCACGAAATCGCTTCTGTTGCTGATACTACTCACTACTATTCTAGGTGCCCTCGAATTCTACTGAGGATTTGGAGGTGGATATCGCTTTTACGGTTCCCTACGCTGAAAGAATTCCTCTTGAGGTACTTCTAAATGAAACTGGATGAACGGTGGTCCTAGGAGCGTGACCTAATTGCCTGAAGAGACACCTCATGAAATGATCTGTTTCAAGTTGTTTATTTTGATGACCAAACAGGCTTCCAATTGCACAAAAGTAGTATTGATTGTAGTTAGATCCGTTATCAGTTAAAATGTATAACACTAGAACACCTAGCACTAATTTCTAACTTCTGCTTGGTCCTTTAGAATTCTACATTAAACCCTGAACGGATAATTATAGTCGGTAGTTATAGGCAGAAGCTTTACTTATAAAAGTATTATTTTAGGTACAAATTCCACTAGTTTATCGTTTGTCTAAAAGCTTCCGACCAATCTTAATGCTACATTCCATCGTTTTCCCTTGGTTCTATGATTCGTCTCGTGAGGTTTCCCGAGGAATTTTGACAGTTCTCTACAATCAAACCGAATAAGCAAAATATCAGGCTGATATTGACTAATAACTATGCGTTTAGAGAAATACGCAAGTGTTACAGGGGTATTTTTTTTAAATTAATCTTTTTTAGTGATAAGTGTTTATTCAAAGCCAGTTTGTTCCCAGTATTCTCTGGGAATAAATAACCCATAAACTTTGTAGATTACATGTTTGCGTCAAAACCGCCTCAATGAATATAATGCTCCTAAGGTTTTTTTTAAATATATTTTTTTTGTATTACAGCACCTTGGTGATCAACTTGAAGCTTTACAAACCTTAGCTGCTGGAAAGCATCCATTGAACAAAGTAAATTCTTTCCTTGAATTCGATTATAGTTTAAACTACATCTCGGTTTCTAGAATATAAGTTAATCATTTAAATTGAATTGTAGCTAGTAATTAGAATTTAGGACACACGTTTCGTCTTGTTTATAACTCCTCAGTTGAATGTACCTTCATCTGAGTGTTCATATTCACTTGACATGAATGGACTGATTTAAATCCCCTGTATGAACATCAACACTAGGGTATAGGCCCATCCAGCTGACATGCCCCATAATAAAACGACACTCGCGTTCTCGATTTTCCCTGTTAGCCACAATCCAGCTTTGATATTACTTGTGAATTAAATCCTTATTCCTAAAATTCTCTCAGGAAGTACACTTAGCAACAGCGATTAGTTAAATTCAGTCCTAGCCAACTTCAAGGGGGAAAACGCAAACATTTAAATTTCTTCAACGGAGGAGTATCTGGAATTTTAGGTGAGCTAGAGTCCTCTAGGGGATTTGAAATTCCATTACCCAACCACATAATCTAAAATGTTACACCACAGATTTGTTTGATCTGTGACGGACCTTCTATAGAACTGCGTATTGACCAATTCGATGTTTATTTAGTTCTGCTCATTTCCTGTTGATCAAATGTCATTTTTGTTACTAGTCTGAATTACTTCATGTTTTGATGTAAGGTAATTGTTTCTTGCTCACT
This sequence comes from Schistosoma japonicum, assembly GCA_025215515.1. Classification (NCBI taxonomy): domain Eukaryota; kingdom Metazoa; phylum Platyhelminthes; class Trematoda; order Strigeidida; family Schistosomatidae; genus Schistosoma; species Schistosoma japonicum. The sequence goes on from CM046061.1 coordinate 80,520,784, forward strand.
GTTCTTTTCATCTTAACTCTGATTATTACTTTATTAACTGTGAAGCGTTTGAATTCCTCATCTCATCCAATAATAATTTTGGGTAGTGAATGTTTACAACGATCGGATGCAGCGGCAATTCATAATGCTGTACGTCGAATATCTGCTAACCTAAAAGAAACTAAACAGTTGAACTACCAAGTATTCAATATTCTTCACCGCGTAAGTTACTTTTTTTTGGTGAAGTATCCCTATAATATTGACTGTTTTCGTGTTTTCGCCACTTGTTTTAAAATTTCTAATTTTAAGCTATAATTAACTGCAGCGATTTCGATGTTCTCTGTCGTGTATCCAACACTTCTGGATTACTCCCGTTCATTAAGAGATACCGAGCAAACATTTGAACAGAATAACATGAATTCATTTTGTTTTATTCATCTTTCACTATAGCTTTGGGTTTTCATTCAACATGCTAAACTACACTAGACTGGAAATGCTCGACACTGAACACTTAGGCAAGTATTAAAATTGGCGTACATACTGTCAGTCTGCTTTATGTATACTAAATTTCAAATGGTGTACCGAAATATTACTACTTTAAATTATCATGTATTTTCTACTTCAGTGTGCCAGTCAAGTTGCTGCTCTAGATTTGGGATACACCTCGAGCATAGAACTAATCAAACAAAGCAAACCGAAAGTTCTTTTTCTTTTGGGTGCTGACCGAAATTTAATTACACGTCAAGATTTAGCCACAGACAGCTTAATAGTTTATATTGGTAAGTCAACCATAAATCTTTGCTATTTTATACCTTGGGTAGATAAATGTCGTTTATTGATAACAGTAGTCTATTCAAAGATCAGATTAAACATAAAATTATCGATCGTAATACTGGGCTGCTCAGTTAAACTATCCAGCTGATAGAACGTAATCAAACCAAAACTATCCTTCTGAGCTACAAATCTTCTCTACCATCTAAAAATTATGGATGAAACCCATATGATATTCGTAACATAACTGTTGATCAGCCTCAGTGGCGTCGACATATCATTTTTCATCCACACTGATATGACCGAATGAATTTTAATGCAGCAGCCAAAACAGATCTGCCATGACCTGCAACTACAAAGAATGTACATCCAGGAAAATACCATATATATATATATATATATATATATATATATATATATATATATATATATATATATATATATTGGTTTGAAGTGACTTGTTTATTGTAAATTTGAATTCGTTGTTTGTATTAATCACTGATTACTCCAGGTTGAGAACCTCTATAAAACACGGAGCACTAGACAGCTAACTCATCTTAGTACGAAGCTTATTTGTAACGTGCGTCCGAGTCCCGACCATGAATCTAACCCAAGACCTTCAGGTTTTGTGACTAATACGTAGCTACCACTCATGCCATTGGGTTAAATATCTTGTGGAGTATTGGGGCCATACTCTTGAAGAGTCCTATACTAGAGTTAAACATATGTTCAGTGCTCCTCATTTTTCAATATTACCCGACCCGAACTATTCTATAAAGAATACAACAACAGTCTTACGATTGCTTGACAAAAACTGGGGAACAGACGAATTATTGATAGGCCAAATGGTAACTTTACAAGTAAGAGAGTATTAGAAATCTCCTAAACTAAGTCGATAATAGGTACATGCTACATTTATAAATACCGATCTCCCGAAAATAGATCTTCCTAAGTTTACAATTCTTATCTATATACATCTTCATCTTAACAATTGTAGGTCATCATGGAGATGCAGGTGCATTGTTAGCTGATATTATATTACCTGCAGCTGCTTACACTGAAAAAGATGCAATATATGCAAATACCGAAGGACGTGCTCAACAAACTCGTCTAGCTGTTGTCCCACCTGGGCTCGGTAGAGAAGACTGGAAGATATTCCGTGCCATCTCTGAAGTAATTGGTGTAACCCTACCTTATGATGATTTGAATCAAATTCGTTATCGAATTGGTCAAATTGCTCCAGGCTTATTGGTCTTTAATACAGTTCAGGAGCCACTTAAAGAAGTTCAAACGTTGGCCGATAAATTATCTAAGGTAATTTTTAAATTATTACTTCTTTACTTTTAAAAAATTTTCAGCACGTATTACGATTTCACTAGTATTATTTGTTAACTGTTCTCTGCTATTGTTTAAATTAAAAACTAACTGTTCATTTTTTTCATGAACTTGTTTTCTATACACAAGACAAATTGCTAGCTTATTGGCTAAAGCTTTTGATTTTCAACCATTAGGTATACATGATATTGGTATTTGGGAAAGAAATGGGACTATTATTCACTGTCACTTCATAAGATTAAACCAATGGGCAGAACACTACGGAACGATTCAACTGGTTTTCGGCTTCGTCCCAGTTGCCCACCATCCCCAAGCAATCTGAGTGGCAAATCGATATCAGTCCGCTATATCTTAATGAGGTTGAAAAGGTTATAGGGATTCTAAAGCGAGGGAGAGCAGAAGGACTTGGTGGATTAACCTGAGATTAGTCATGATCTTGGCTAGAATCTGGGAACTAGACGTATTTCCATCTGACTGGTCTCGATTTATAATCATTCCATCCTATAAGAAAGGACAGAAGTCTTCTTGTGACAATTACCGAGGAATTAGTTTAACGAATATAGTGTCTAAAATATTAGCTTCAATAATACTTCGACGCCTAGCTAAAGCTCATGAAGAGCAAACTCGAGGAAACCAAGGCGATTTCATACCTGGATGCGGTTGTGTTGACAAAATATTCACACTACGGCAGATTCTGGAACATAGGCACACTTTTAGACGCCCAACAATAGTTGCATTCTTTGACCTTAAGGCTGGGTTTGACTCTGTCAATCATGAGGTCATGTGGCAATGTCTGTCATTGAAAGGCGTGCCAGAGAAGTACATTAACCTTATGCAAGCTCTCTACTCGAACACCACATGCTGAGTCAGAGCTTATGGCGGATTGTTGTCAAAGTTGATTACTTCAAGTGGTTTTCGCCAAGGTTGTGCACTTTCCCCACTTTTATTTAAGTTTATCATTCACATGCTTTTAGAGTCAACATTTTCGTCGCCTGAGTTCTCCGCTGTTAACCTCCTTCCACAAGATAAACTTGTTGACTCAGAATATGCAGACAACATAGTTCTATTGGGTAAAAGTGCTGACAACATACAGCATCTTTTAACCACCTGAAGCATGTTTGCAGGCATGCTTGGGACACGATTCTCCCCATACAAATACAAAATGACGCTCCAGGATTGGATTACGTCGTCGAAGAAATTGATAATAGGGAGCGAAACAGTTGAATGTGTTGACCGCTTCACTTTCTTGGAAGTCTCATTAATCTTGATGGTGTGGTGTTTAATGAAATTTTGATTCGTATACAGAAGTCTCGATTGGCTTTTGCCAATCTGCGTCACATATGGCATAGGCGACACATCCGTTTACCGACGAACGGACGCGTTTACTGCTCAGCAGTCCGATTTATTCTACATCGTGGATGTTAAACATGGTGATTAAGAGTAAAGGATATTCATAGGCTTCTAGTAATCGATCCCAGGTGTCTACTAATCCACTCTCGTGTTTGGTAGGATCACCGAGTAAGCGATATGTGTGTTAAGATTAGAGAAGTAGGTAAATATTGAAAATGGATTGGTGGGGGGTGGGCAGTGGTGAATGTTTTCGAAGTGAGGTGGTTAGAACATGTGTTAGGTGTGTCCGACCCACCACCTACCTTGACAAGCAATGCTGTGTGGTGTAGGATTAGGCTGGAGAGAGGCTAGTGTGACCAAACCAAAACATGGCACCAGTCGACGAAGTTATTGACAATTGAGTTAAGCCATGTGGTGATAGGTTGCGACTACGTTGTTGGGGTCCTCGTGATGATCGTAATCAATGGTTGGTAATTTTGAGTGACATGGTTGAAAATCGTTAGTAATGTTGCAGGTACATCCATTTCTTATCGTCCTGAAAAGTCTGAGTTTCTGAATTGATCATAATTTTCTGTTTTCTGAGTTACATATTTTTTTGAGTTTAATCTTTGATCTCTAATAGTTTCTATTAATACTAAGTCTGTCACTATTTCCAATATTGTTGGATTTGATCCGACAATTACATCTCTATGTGCTTATTGGAGTTTAACAATTTGAACTGATGTACGAACGTACTGAGTTCTTCATTGTAACTGACTGACATGACATCGATAAAAGATATTACTTTTTGGTTTTACGCCACTGTGTATACGAATGGAATACTATGACAGTTTATTAGTGGATATAATCGACTTTTTATTTGGTGAGGTACATGTTAGGATTTTACTACATCTGGTTTTCTGTTTATGATGTTAAGTAGTAGCCAGCTAGTTCTCATATATATTACAGCATATTTGAGTATAAGATCTCACCCATTTGAATAATAGTTGCTTTCTTATTAACAAGAATTACATTGGTGTTTCGAACTTTATTCTCTGGGGAAAGTCAGAATTCCTTTAAGCTTGCAATCGGATTTTAGTAATTAGTGCAAAAGAGCATATAGTCCATCAGCTGTCGCTAGTCATCGACATTATCCTAAAGAAATGAACCAACTTTAATCACCTGCTGCCACAAGACTGCCCTGTGGATTAATCTTAGGGTCGAAGATTCGGGAGTTTGGTCCTCTAGGAAAGTTACCTGCTTCAGTTTGGGGGATTGGGTATTATCTTAGCCCACAAACAACTACATATTGTGAAAATTCGGTTCTCTTATAATATTGCTTCTCACATCAACGATATTTATATTTTTAGGATATTTGTTTTGTCGTTTTAATTAAAACGTTTATATTCTATATTTTATTTCCTTTTGTTTTTATCTTTTTTATTTATTTTCATTACTTATCCTATCCACTCAGCAGCTTGTCCTTGGTGAAAGTTCTGCTTTGTCAGTTTGATCTGAAGTTGCTGAATTGTAGACTTTTTGTTTGTTGTCATCAATGTTGAAATCTGATACAACTTCTTTAAAGCAACGTATGACATTTAAACTGGCCTTCTTCAGCGTTCGCACATTGATGTAGATCGGACAATAGATAGGTTTGGTTATACCGTGTTTATTTCTCAGTGAAAGACAGAAATGACTCTGCTTAAGTCGATCACTAACGACGCATGCTGCCGCTATTTATCAATATCCTAACGATCAGTTGTTTCAATTTTGTGAAAAGGAGAATTTAGCACTAGGAAATAAATTCATGCTTTAGAAATTTGCAATCATGATGACGAACTGACCAGAATGATGGGAAACAAAGTACATATTCTTCTGGGTCTCATAGAAAGTGTTTTAAAATATCACATATATTAACATAAGTTTATTAGTAAGTCTCCTCGATAGGTGTTGACAGCTAATTGATCATATTGAACCCTATATTGTAACCATTAGAATGGTTTTTCTTCTACAAACCTTGGAGCGGTTGATTGGCGTTTATATCATTCAACCACTTGATCTCAGTCTCTAACTCCACTCTAGCTACTTCAGTTCGCGCCAAATAGTAGTATTATCGATTGGCTGTCATGTATAATCTATAACTCATAACTGAGCTCATAAATCTATACTTGGTAATTGATTCACATCATATACAACACTTTTACATTTTTCTTATTAACAAATATTCTTCACTACTTTTAAATAACTTTCATATTTGTTTTTCTGCATTTCATTTTTACAGACTCAATTACAATCAACTCAAATGAATATTAAAGAATCAATCAAGCTTAGTTTACTTACTCTAAAAGATTATTACATTACAGATTGTATAAGTCGTGCTTCACAGACAATGGCAAAATGTGTAAAAGCTGTACAAGAGCATGAAAAGAATACAAATCACCAGTAATATCATGTGTATTTTCAATTAAAATAGAATTCGTGAAGAAGTAACATACAACATTTTTTTTTCTCTTCTCTCCTGTTTTTCCATTTGTTTTTTTCTTTAGGTCTAACAGTATTTGTACTTTCCTTTTTCAATGTAGACTTTTGTTTTGAATAGTTATGGCAAGTATAAATACATGTAAACAATGAAAGTAGTAGTAGTAATATTGACTAATACATATTTATGCTATAATATCAATGTGAATTATTGTATTGTAAAATTGAGAACAATTACTTCATGAACCTGATCAGTTATAGGCATAGAAGCAGAGTTGAATAGGATGGTTAGAAGATAGATTCAATCTTGAACAACAGAACTTTGAATGTGTACTGTTGTCAATCTATGGTTACACACATTATGGAAGGGTAATTTTTCTGAAGATACATGAAAAGGAAACTAGATTATTAGTTATCATGTCGACTTAGAAAGGTGATTATAATGCATGTATGAACTTGATGTGTTGTTTTTTTAAACTTCAACGATTATATTTTAGATCAAAGTGTTGTGTGTTATTTTATACTCAATCTTTTCTGATTAGGCGATTTTAGCCGACTGTAGTAGTTGAGATATGTGCTACAGAATGTGCAACCATTACCCACCTTTACATGCAAACCTGACTTATGTTTGAAAAGGATGGAAGAAAACTAGAGCCTAATTGACCGATGCATGGCATTAGTCCTTGAAACCACTTGCTGCTGCTTATAGCCGTGTCGGTAGATGAAAGTTGCTTGGTTGGGTTTTGTACGAATGCTGTAACCAATCGCTAGGGACGCTTGATGACGCGGCTGGAAATTGGTCACAGTGAAGCGAGTGCATTCACTATTTATCTTTCCTTATATTGTGAGCTCAAAATTATTGTATACCTTAATACGAATTATTTCAATCTCCCTGTACTATCTTCTATGTGTCCACACTTTTTCATACCACCATTGAAGTAACTTCTACTTCCACTAATTCGGTGTTCATGTTGTTGTGCTATTTAATTGTGGTCAGTGTGTATGCGATCTAGGTTCTGTGTTGTACGTGACTGACCGATTGCATCATTTATTTGTGATATGTCGCTACTGATGTATATTTTAGTTTCTCTTAAGTAAATGCTTCTATCTAACCTACACGATGTCGTAAGACCTTAAGGAACATATCTTCCAGTCATTATCGTTCTAATGGGTTATCATTGTAGAGGAAGGTTGATCACCATGTCAAGGTAGCAACTACGGTTGAGAAATTACTTACTTTACATAAGTTGACTTATAAACAGTTTACTGGTAATGTTTTCTTTTATCGTCAATTTCGTAAAACGTGCTTTAATTGTTAATGTGATTTGTTTCAACTGTTTCATTGTATAGTCTGACGAAATCTACATTACTTATGTCAATTCAGGGTTTATTCCTCTTATTTTACGTCATACACAATAGAAACCTGATATTCTATTCACAGTGCACCAAAGCACAATATTATAAAAAGTAAACTTTATGTTTTAAGGCGATAGATGTAGGCATGAATATGACTAGTAGAACGAGTTGAAAATTTTAGACGAAACTGAGTCGGTTCGAAATATTTCACTCTATATTATGGAATGGTGCATTTTGTTTCATTAGTCATTATGATTACCAGTTCGTACTTGATCTATTCCATGTATAACTCTTTCAGCTGGTAATATTCCTCTAATATAACATCATTGATCAACCTATTTCAATAACAAATTTGCAGATTGATGTATTACTACACTGATAGTTCCTTTTTCAAAATGAGGCCCGAGGTTATTTTCTATGTGTCTCACTTTCTACTTACAATAAATCGTTCATATTTTCGTTCCAACATAAAAAACTAATCGGATATTAAAAACATACTCCAAGACGACAAATTATTCTCAGTTGTCATACTTGATGAGATTTTCTACAGAATGTTCTATTATGGAAGGGGCGGAAGGGGTTTCTAGATTTCTGAAGTAAAAACAATACAAAAAGAGGAATGGGAAACTTTACCGCCCCCCCCCACCCCGAATGTGTATTAATTGTATACAAAAGATCATCTTTATTTTCACTTGTAAAGTGACTAAAGATCAGCATTGTTCTTCATACTTTCCTAGGGCAAGAATATTATCAATTAATGAATGGGATAAAACTGTTTCAAAACCTCTAAATTTTTACTACTTGGTGATTATATCAAATCTTTTAAAACTTTTTTTCAAGTTTCTTTGATATTTCTACAAATCATCTCAATTGATTGAATTGACAACATGCATACAAAGGTAACTATTACACATACTTAATTCTATCCACATGCTTTGTATGAGTTTAGTGAAAACTGCCTTATTTAGATAAATAATTAATGGGATCATCGACAAAATATCTTAAATTTGTTTATTGACTAGTTACTAGCAAACATATAAGTAGTTTAAGTTAACAAACTAAAAATGTGTATGTATGCACGTGTTTAGTGTATCTTTTGATACTTCTAGTGGTATGCTTACTTGTAACATTATGTCATAATCAGAGATCTCATTACGGAACCAGATATTATATAATTTACGAATTAAGTAGATTCTTACTATGGGATGTTTGTGAGGATCTTTTAACACGTAGTTAATGTCACTGACTTTGACTAATCATTGTAAACCATGAAATAATTCGTTGTTGTTCTATCAAGCACTGGACATTTTAGCAATGTGTGTCAAAACTTCTGCCAGAGGTCGACCAGTATATTTTTATTGACATCGGGCATGAGGGAAGTATGATTGATAGCAATGGGTTTTAATCAAGTAATACCACGAATTGACTTCAGTTAGAAACAGAAATTATTAAATGATAGTTCAGTTATTTAAAAATCTACAGCTAGGTAGTGACTTCTTTAGGTAGTTGGTTGGATCTATATGTAGATTGTAGAGTTGTGCTTGTAAGAAGTCATAGACTTGATCAAAACACTTTTTTTGATTTTTTCTTGATTTATGTTTGTTATCAAGTTGAATTCCTGACTATCGACAAACTAAAGAAACCCATTACGCCACTATAGCAACAGAAACTGATAAATTTCATGTCCATGACAAATCGATGGGAAGATCCCGATACATCCTATTATTATTAACTATTATTGTATTTGAAGATCCCAGTACATTTACGATTTTACATTTAATGTAGATGTACATCAATAACGTGAAAAATCCCATTTAGACATCTTATACAAAACAAAAATTGAGTAAAGAAATTTCTGTTCAATTAGTTTCTCATCAAAGTACTACAATCAATTAATGCCTGTTACCCCACGTAAAGTATGGGTCACCGGCCAGAATGGAATGTTCGCTACATTAATATACATTGATAAAATTTAAAATAATAATAAAATCAATACTGATCAATATAATTACTTCTGTAGAATCAAAGAGCTTAATTTGACAGATCCATCATTACGTCACAGAATAACATTTACACAGGTTATTTAGAAGACAAGGCAGACAGATTCAAAGTTTTATTCTGACCTAATTGATTGACGAGAGATATCTGTCTTTTAGCGAAAAGCTGAGTGTACTATACAGTGGTTCGCTCTGTTTTAACTTATGGTTGTGAAACATGGACCATGAAAATGGAAGATATACGTAGGTTTCAGGTCTTCAATCATGAAAATGCTTGTAGTATCATTCATATGATATGTTGTGGTTATACACTTAGTACTAGGAAAATATCGAAATTAGTCGAAGAGGCTGTTGATCTTCATCAACTGAGATGGTTGAAGCGTGTGTTATGTGTACCCAACCACTGTCTTCCTCACCGCGAAATATTGACTGGGTAGGAGTTAAATGTTAGAAGCTTGTCGAATAGGACGAAACGCGCACCCTGAATCCCACTTTCCAGGTAACAATTCAACTTAAAAATAATAACAGGCCCAATGTCATATTTACGTGTCAAATCCATTTGAGGAGTCGAAATGATTTCAAGTATAAGTCATGTATGCAATTCATGAAAGTGATAAGAAGACGGGGCTAGGTTATGTAACAATCATGATAAGACGAAAAATATAATTATATGAAAACGAGAATAATTGGATTGATAAAGAAAATGTCAATAAGTACTTGAGGGAGTTGACAAATAGTTGTGATAAGAAGGAGAAGATTTAAAGGGATCTAGTTATAGTGAATTCATATATTGTTCATTACAGCTCGATTCTCCACTTACTGATTTTCGAAATGATCAGTCGAAGCCGAGTAACTGATTATTAATTTGGAACGTAGACGTTGCAAGCTAAGAAGGAAGTTCATTTTCGACGAAGTCATTTACTGAGACGGTACATTTGTATTAATAGTAAATTTACCAAATAATAATGGTCTATTATAAAACTAGAGCAGCATTACATCATTTTTCAACGTACTCAAGAAGGTTAGTCACATTCTCAAGTCTTCAGTACAATGGAGGGTTTGTGATTTTTTCTAAGAGGAGGTAGAGGTGGGTCGTTATGTCATCACATTATTCGATTGTCATAAATTAATTGAACTTCTCAAGTGTTATGTCGGACCACTAAAGAAGAGTAACAAACTCTCAGAACTGTGTTTTAGAACACTATTTCAATTATTCTAACTGTGGGTAATGTAAGCATTCCGTTTCAATGATTGTTACGTTCCTCTTACCCTATCCTCCCGTTTAGTATATTTACTTTTAGTATATTATCTCTTACTATGAACTACAGTTAATTTGTTGATTACTCGTTACCTCTTATTCACTGCCATTATTTCCTTAGTTCTGTATTAATGTTAATTTCCTAATTGGTTGACTGTGTGGTCTGGTTTTATGAATATATGAAACGAATGTGTGAAATCTAATTCGATTCTGTTTGGTTGGTTTATCGGCTTACGTTCTTCTTATTCTGGCTTGGGACTCAGTGGGCATAGGGCAGACGCGCAATTATCGACTAGGCACATTTAACTGGCATTCGGTCACCTACCAAAGTTTCTCCCGTCATAAAATCAAGTATCGGATGTAGTAAGTTTAAATAACAGTCATTAAAATGTACTGGAAGAAATGTAAAACATAATTGTCAACGTGATGAATCTAAAGATGATAAAGAATAAGGGGTGACAATCACATTTAAAACAATTGAAATATTTGAAAATAAGAAATGAAGAGGGTAGGAGTCGGTGTTACGATATTGATAAAATCAGGGATTCAGTTGTATTATTTTTTGATCACAAATATCTAGTTGGAATTGTTGAATCGCCATCTCTTCAGCTTTTTCTCTAACTCCTGTCCTGAACTACCTTTGAACTAGTTTTCCTAACTGTATACATGATTTTGAGAGCTAACACCTAGTAGAACATGACCTGGATTATTTATGAACTCACATCTTCTCTAGCACATACATTTTAGTTGGAAACATGAGAATACGACTATTTTTTATTACTCTGGCAAGCTATGTAATACTTTTATTTTATTATACACAATTAGGGTGTATGCAATGTGCAATATCTTTATGAGTGTAAACCTTATGATTTCTTGGCGCTCGAAGCTTGCTGTTTTCGTTTTGGTTCCAGGCCTATCGGTGTTGTCTTGTAATTGTCCAGCTGTCTGACTGCACTACTCCTAGTAATGATATCAAGGAACACTTATATTTTAGCATTTTTACATCCGTACTAAGTTATTTATACGCAAATATAAATGTTTCTTTCCGTGAGGTTTCTTCGTGCAGGTGTTCCCCTCTATTTATTTCTCGTTTTATTATGTTTCATGATTTTACTGTTATTATTTGTTTAGTCTTATTTTCTATTCATTTACCTGTTAACTAGTCTTTGGACAGGTAGGTGCATATGGCTTGAGACACGAACAGTCGCAGCCCCAGACAGTTAGGAATTCGGAAAGATGGTAAAATGAAGAAAGAAAAAAAGCAGGAAAAATAAAAATAGATGAGGGAAGATAAGGTGAAATGGCGGAGAGGGAAAAAGACTAGTAAAAAGAAGAGGTGTGGAGAATATTATAGGGATATTGGAGTGTATGGCCAGAATACGAAGCTGCATAAGGTGTTAAAGGAAGAAAAGAAAGAGATGGTATGAGTTTCCTAATGATGAATCTGAGTGATTACTTGGTCAGCTGATGTGTACAAACGTACAACCCTAGTAAATAACTTCATCTTCATTCTGTGTTTGAGATGCTAGACCCCTAGAATTCTCTTGAGAAACCTGTGATTTTTGTGATTTTATCGCGTAAATTTACATTTCTTGTTTTCGCGCCAAAAAGTTCCCTTCTCACCTTCAGTTTGTGTTTCCCACTTGGTAGGACGCTAAATCTTATTGATTCATTGATTATTTTAGTACGCCATTTATGACATTCCAAGGACGCTTTCGTTTTTTGTATATATACGCATGAGATGGGTGTTGTGATATTGTCTGCCAGGCTGCCTGTGGAATTAAACCCTTCTTGGTGACTTTGGACTTCTTACTCTAGTTAGCTGGGCTGAGGTGCTGCTGGAACAGCTTAGCTTCCTGTTATTGTGTCACTGGTCTTACATTCGTTAGCAGGTATCAAAGTGTCACCTTAATTCGCGAAATCTTAGCATTGTGATTACAAGTTTTCATCGTTGAATATTCTGTATACCTTCCAAGTTGTTAGTTACTACAGTTATATTGACATTTTTTTCGAGATTTTTACTTCATTTCAAAATATAAACCTGTTTTTTTTAAAGATCAAACAAGTTATAGACTAACGTTAATGCAGCTGAATAGTACAAAGGTGATAATAACTAAGTTGTTTAACTGTTTCTCCTTTGTTCATACATTTCAATGACCTGATAATAATCAGTTAACAGAACACTGTCAAAGGACAATTACACTTTAAAATAATCATACGATGTATTAGATATTGCTAACAATGGAATAATAATACTAATAACTTTAAAATAATACATGTATAAGTAAACAATACTGTTTCGTCGATTCGATCTTCATCAGGCTTACAAAAATAATACTATTCAACAATACTGATATACATTGATAATTTAAAAGAAACTAATAAACCAATGTGAGTTAATGATAAAGTGAAACAGATATATTGTATAACTAATCAGAATAGATGAAAGATATTAATTGATTATAGGATGGCAGTTAGTACTAGCAGTAGTGATAAATAGATTACCAAATTAATAATCAGTAATGTTCACAATACCAAATGACAGTCAACATCAGCTCACTAGTGATTGGCTTTTTGAGCTAATAATCTCGGTTTTCTAGTGAAAGATATGACAAGTTGAGCTCGGTCGTGTCGGATATGAGGCAGTCACTCATAGATGACAATGTTTGAGGTAGATCAAAGATATCACGAAGTGACTGATTTAGAAATATTAACTGTTAAGAACTTGCTCAGTGATCTAACGGTCAAGCCAGAAGGTCCTGGTTTCCATAGATAGTAGGGTCATGAATGCACACTGCTGATGAGTCCCGTACTAGGGTGAAACAGCTATCCGCTGCATCTAGGTAGTCAATGGTTGTCTAATTCAGATCAATTCGTGATATCAAATTAACACTCAACAATACCCACAACAGCCCAATTACAATAAACAGATTAATGACAATGTGAACACATATTTCAACAAAAGATGAATGCAGTATAACGATAATCTGGAATGACCATTTCAACACAGGAAACAAATCAAAACGTATGAAGGTATGAAATGATTGAAGTAAGAACAGGCAAACAATAAAGGGGTGCAAAGAAGTGAGTAAGTTAATAATTGAAACCTATATGGTGATCTATAAGAGTGTTACACGTTTCTTTTCGAGCACATATACTCGGGTTGTTAGCTCGAATCTTCATAGGTTCTGCTGTATGTAGAAGACAAGACCGAACCATTTCTTCGAACTCTTATGGTATACGATATTTCACTCTAAATTATTTAGTTATGTTTATTACATACCCTTCATCTATTAGCTATCACACAATAGAACTGCATATGAATTTAACGGGACTATTTCTAAACCAAGATGGTAGATTCTCGATGACCTGTTGGTTTGGTCGTCTGGGAGTACGATTCATTCATAACTTTACCAAGTGGATATGTGCTGTAGTTACATAAGAGAGTTGTAAATACAAAACGACAATATTGCGACATATTCAGAGTTGTAATCCGCTTAAACTACAACCTATTTTTCTTTATCAGTTCTGTCAGAGGTGTGCAAGTCTCTGTAACTTTTTGATTAACTATATCGTAGTAGAATACTTTTTAATGAAATATCTAAAAAGTTAGATCAGTCTTTGTAGTTTCATCGAATTGATAACCAAACAGCATAGTATAAAGTACAATCTCGTAAGTCATGTTATACTTGGTAGTTTTATGAACATTATTCGATGTGAAATTCTGTGGAACCTGTTAAGGTGTGTTATTTTTAGGCCTGATATTTTATAATCTTTTCTTTTGTTGTGAAGAAATAGAAGTGGTGGAAGTGCTAGTTATCTGTTAGTGGATACGGAAAACACGTTATCGTCATTACAACTCATTAGAGCTAACAGTATATTTCGTCTTCGAAATTCAAGTTGGTTTTTAAAGTCATAAAGCTTTGAAACTGGCTCTCTCATTTACATTTATTATTGAAATTTGTTTACTATTTCTACAACTGAACGCAGTCGCAGTGGTGCAGAGGGTTGAATGTTCGCTGACCTGAAGACCATGGGTTCGACTCCCATGAAGAATCGAGCACACTCACTGCTAATGAGTCTTATGCTAGAACTAAACAGTTGTCCATAGCTTTTTGGTTTTCAATGGTACCATACCAACATCAACCTGTGGCAAATCCAAATGATTTTCCTGTGAGTAGGAAAAATGAAAATGCATCGTCTCCACTTGAAATAAGTAGTAATGATTTGTCATAACGGCTTGTAATATTTCTTATAAAAGGGTATTAGCACATTATGTATAGTACAAAAGAATGAATATATAAGAAAGAGAATCCGAGTTTTTGTATTCCTTGGATTGTAACCTTTTCATTAAATCACTTTGTAAAATAATGAAAAGTCCCTTTTTACGTCAATTAGTTATCGTAACTTCTTCCCAAAACCCGGTTACTCTGTTTACGTCTACAAATTCGCTATTCCTTTTCTTTCGTAACGTCTTATATTTCTCCTTACAGAGAGATTTATCACATTATATGAAAACAATTATTCTGATCTATGAAATGAATCTTTGCTTAGTCAATATTTCCAGGCTATTCGTCCTCTTTTCTGTAAGTGTCAATCAAGTACTTCTTGAGCCGACAAATTAAAATTAGCGCAAATCTGATTACATCATCTAAGTTTAATATTGTTGGTTTCTTCACAGTATGACGCTGCAACATTTCAATATTAAGACAACTTTAATACGAATGGTATTTTGATAATGACGTGTTGTCTAAGCTGAATCATTCAACTGAAATACTACCATTGTCAACTTGACCATAATCATCAGCTCATAGAACACATCATCAGTGAAATCATCCTCTTGAGCTAGAAATCTCCAACACAGTGGTTAAACACTATCTTCAAATTGTGAATATATACGTTTGATCATTATTCGGGAGAAGGAAATGAATGTGCAATTGTATACAGTAGTATATATGAACGAATCACGCAATCAATGTATTATGGTCTCGAGTAGTTGTCTAACTTAAGTTACTATGTGATGGTAAATTTAACAAACTCTACAGCACACCTTCTCCCTCCCCCCCCTATTTACATCTCCCAGTACTCATTAAAAGAAAAGTATATCACCCTTTGACATCAGTCTGTCTTAAATTTTCTGATTACAACTATTCTTGTTTCCCATAGATACTTTAATTTGGACATGATATAAAGTAAAGAATGTATCTTCTGTTTTAATTCACTTTTGACTGTCAAATAAATATGCCAGTATTGTACTGTTGATTGACTTTTCAGGGGTTGACCTTCTTCCACAAGATAAACTTGTTGACTCAGAATATGCAGACAACATAGTTCTGTTGTGTGAAAAGTGCTGACAACATACAGCATCTTTTAACCACCTGAAGCATGTTTGCAGGCATGCTTGGGACACGATTCTCCCCATGCAAATACTAAATGACGCTCCAGAATTGGATTACGTCGACGTAGAAATTGATAATAGGGAGCGAAACAGTTGAATGTGTTGACCGCTTCACTTTTCTTGGAACTCTCATTAATCTTGATGGTTTGATGTCTAATGAAATTTTGATTCGTATACAGAAGTGTCGATTGGCTTTTGCCAATCTGCGTCACATATGGCATAGGCGAGACATCCGTTTACCGACGAACGGACGCGTTTACTGCTCAACAGTCCGATTTATTCTACATCGTGAATGTTAAACATGGTGATTAAGAGTAGAGGATATTCATAGGCTTCTAGTAATCGATCCCAGGTGTCTACTAATCCACTCTCGTGTTTGGTAGGATCACCGAGTAAGCGATATGTGTGTTAAGATTAGAGAAGTAGGTAAATATTGAAAATGGATTGGTGGTGGTGGGTTGACAATGGCGAATGTTTTTGAAGTGAGGTGGTTAGAACATATGTTAGGTATGCCCGACCAACCACCTACCTTGACAAGCAATGCTGTGTGGTGTAGGATTAGGCTGGAGAGAGGCTAGAGTGACCAAACCAAAACATGGCACCAGTCGACGAAGTTATTGACAATTGAGTTAAGCCATGGGGTGATAGATGGCAACTACGTTGTTGGTGTCCTCGTGATGATCGTAATCAATAGGTTGGTGATTGTGGGTGACATGGTTAAAAATCGTTGGTAATGTTGCAGGTACATGCATTCCTTATCGTCCTGGAAAGTCTGAGTTTCTGAATTGATCATAATTTTCTGTTTTCTGAGTTATATATTCGTTTCAAATTCCACCTTTGATTTCTAATGCTTTCTATTAATACTAAATTTGTTAGTACTTCCAATATATTATGGAGTTTCATCCAACATTTGCATCAGTATTTGTTAAAGTGAGTTTAGCAACTTGAACTGATGTACGAACGTACTAAGTTCTATATTGTAACTGACTGACTGACTGAGACTCAGTTACTTCTTTTTATTCCTTAATTAGTACATACCCTCGAACATGTAACGACAAACACCTTTGATTACAAGTCTATGTTGCTTGTTCCATATGAGTAGTATAATTAGTTAATGCACATTATAGGATCTTTCTTCATTATCTTATCCTTAATCTACTTAATTAAGTAACAATACACCTGTAAACATGATCTGTATCTTTAGGTATGTTGTATAAATGAAATAACCATGAACCACTAAAAATAATCGAGTTGATATGTTACCTTTGTACTTTACTTAAAAAAAAAAAAAACAAGATCCACCATTAAAGTATAAATATGATTATTATAATATAAAATTGTAATCAACATCTAACTAAACTAAAAAAAAATTATTACATAATGAAGTATATTTCAATGCATCAGTTATACTGGTTCAATGTATATTTATTATTTAATCAACTTATTACAATATCTATCCAATTCACTAATCATAAATTAATCAATCACTTAAATACTACTAATTTAAATGAAATTTGGACATTATGGAAAATAAAATATAATAAAACTTATTTAACAAATAATACAATACACAATGATACATTATTCAGTAGTATAATAACAGAAGAAATTTATCGTCGTCATATATGGAATATGTATGTTTCACGTATTGGTTTACATAATCTACATTATGATCTTAATCTAGTTACATATACATTAGGTATAAATCAATTTAGTGATTTAACATGGATTGAATTATCTACATTTTATTTACATGAATTATCAGTAAATTTAAATAAGAATAAACTACTGAATTCATTGAATATGTTCAAATTACAATCGTATAACTTCACTACAACATTATTGAGTACATTGAATATACCAGATAATTTTGATTGGAGAACAAAAAATGTTGTAACTAATGTAAAAAATCAAGTAAGTTATACTATTTCCTTTTGTTTTTTTTTTTTTTTTTACTAAAATAAATCAATAATCAAAACATGTACTAATCGATAAATTGATTTTAAAGATTAAAAATTGGCATCAATTTCTTTAAAATGACAATTTTAGAGAATATTTGAAAAGTTGAAGAACTTAACTGAAATAAATATACTTCGAAATAAATTCTCAGTAGACAAAACAACATAGTAACTAAAACTGAGTAATAGATAATAAGGTTCATCATTATGTAACAGGATGATTTAATTTTTTCATATGATTAGTTTATATTGTTATTCATAAATGAATAAATGATTTAACTAAGAATATTATTCATTTGATTGGATAGTATACAACTGGAAGAGTTGTGGAGAGTGGTAGGTAAACGCTTAGAAAATTTTCGATTGTTTTTTTTTTCAAGAGGTAAGAAAAATACCAAAAAAAAATTATTCTGAACTTGAAAATTATCAAAAAATGTTTATTTGTGTGTGTGTATGTGTATGATGGTCTCTGTCGAATGAATATCCAAGTCTTCCTTTCGACTGAGAATCATTAGCATTGAACATACCATAGGAATGACTTCAGCTACTCGTCATTTCTTTTTATAATTGAAGATGCTTTTTTTCGAATTATTGGCATATTTTACTATTAATTAGAAGACTGAGGTTATGCGAAACTTTTCCATTGTACACTAAGAAGTTCTATAACCTACTGTTTTTCGAATGAATGAATGCTTAGTATATCTCATCTAGCGTTTCAAGCTGTCATTTACTAAAATGTCAATATAATAGAATTACTAATAGCTGTAGATGCTTGAAATGAAGATTCAATGAACCATATTTAGTCAACATGATACTCCCTAAGAATACTCTCAACATTATGATGTTCTTGTTAATCGATCAAACTTACTAGTGATGACAGCTTGAATGATCCTATATATTACAATAATCTCAATTAACAGTATTCAACAGAACTTGATCTATGTGTGATAAATTAATAATCGGAACTTATAATTGTATTGTAATGAAACAAACTGAAATTGTAGTAATAAACCTGGTCTGTTATGAATTATAATGAACTGAAATGAATGTCAGGATGAGTGTTGTGAAGTGTCCTATGGTTTTCGAATAAAGATGACACTTGGAAGCATAAACTGAAGGTGAAGAGAGCGCATTATAATGCCAAAACAAGAAATTTAAATTTTAACAAATGAATCACAAAATTAATAGATTTACTAAAAGAATTCTGGGTATCTAGAATCCCTAACAAAGTGTCTCAAAAGTTTATCCACATATATTTGTTATAATCGTCAAACCATTTGTTCATGGGATAAATGCAGTCAAAGCGTCAGATACAGAATGGTACATTGAGGTTACTATAAAAGCGTTTGATCAATCTTACTAAAGGATTAGAAATGATCAACATAAATTCTGTCAAGTACTATTTTGTCCCATGATTCATAAGACTTACATTCAATTTAAGTGGATTTAGGTGTGTATCAACAAGCTTTGATTATCCGACATGTTTTTGAATAGCTTAGCAGCATGTCAGATAACCAAAGTCAAATAAATAGGTCTGTGATGAAAGCTATCACCAGTATTTACTTGTATGATGATTATTATCAATCTTTACATGAACTATCTACTTAATGATCAATGTATTTAAGATTATTATATTGAAAATTGCTAATGAAACTTTAAAATGTGATCTTTGGTTATTCGAAATTACATTTAATTCAAGTACGATTACAACTTACATGGACTAAAATCCAGATATTTTTGACTCAAGGCGTTCTAATAGCTTAGCTACAAGTCAGATAAGCATAGGAAAAATATGAAATCACTATAAACTCTATCCAGACCTCGAATATAAATTAAGTTAAATTGTGACAAGAAAATTGAATCCAGTAAGCGCGTTTTGTCCAGTTTGTGAATCATAAGTTGGATGTACTTGTATCGTACCGTATTGCATTGACGGTCGGACACAGAAAGACGCTCAAAAAGATCAAGTTTCAGAAGCATACAGCAGAACTATTATAAAAAAGGAGAGCTGTAAAGTAATTCTCTTCAATGTGAAAGCAAGTTGTAGTAGGTAGTATATCCCACCCATTTTCAATCGCGATACGTTCGGAGCATGTTTAGATACTTCAGTTGTTTTTCCAACTATTATATGATAGATGCAAACATTAAAATTTGTTTTTCTCTCTATCTTTCATAGCAAAGATAAGGAGAAAAATATGCCAGCGATTTTCATGCTTTCATTGGATTTTTCCAGTACTTCCACAACAGTAATCTGTAAGTTTTTTAAGAACATTCAGCTGTCATATCCAGGTAAATAAATAGAAATTGGGACAGTTTATTACAATACATTCAGAGTTGGAAGAAAAGTTGGAATATACGTTTGATCAGACCACACTAAAAAATGTCATTGAACATAATCTGATGACATTCATTTCATATGAAACAAAACTTCAAGTTGTTGGCTGTTAGCATCCACCGTGATCTTGAATCCCACTTGATATTTCCTGACTAACTTAGTCAATATTTTTACACTCAGCCAATAAGAAAGCTAATTAAGCTAAGATAATTTTTGCCTCATTAAATAATGATAACACATGAACAATTAGTTAACTAATACAACATTTAGTTGATTAGATTCGTCACAGATTGGTGTTAGTAGAATACCATTGAATACCAGAGGGCACTGGACAGTTGTTTCGTCTTAGTATGGAGCTGTCCAGAAGTACTCACCCTCAATTTTGACAGGCAAATCTAATTCAGGGCCTTCAAATTAAAGAACGTCTAAGTCTCTGTACAACTATGACAGCGTCCAGTTTTAGAATTCCTAATTCCATCAATTTGTGATATAGTGCGATGATCATCACCTGGTAGAATCGATGGTGAAAGCTTGTTAAGAGTCCTATACTAGGAGGAAACAGATGTTAAATGTTTCTTTGTTTTCAATGGTATTCAACCCGAAATCAGTCTGTGGTAAAAGTGAAAAAAAAAAGATTAAATTCATACCATTCGATATATTTTGAATCTTACGGATAATCCTAAATTTTTATAAATAAACAAGAATGTTTTACAGATGTGATTTTGTGTAAAGAATAATTAGAATTACTTGCCATATCCATAGACGAAGGATGTAATCCATTAAAAGAGACTGTGATTCAAGTGAGTACAAACAATGAATTCACTTCATCTTAAAATGGTTTCCATTTATGTTTCAGAAAAGTTTATCAAACTAACTAATTATATGAACTTCCTATTTATGTAACTATTTTTATTTGAATAAATAAGGAAAAATGCGGCTGTGGATGGGCATTTCGCTTCGGTTGGAGCCCTAGAAGGACAAATGAAGCTACTTTCAATACCACTGCAAAGTTTATCTGCACAACAGTTGGTTGATTGTACTCAAGATTATGGAAATTATGGATGCGCTTCTGGGTTAATGAAGTATGCCTATGACTACGTATCAGATTATGGGATACAAAGTGAACAAACATATCCTTTTGTAGGTGAGGTAAATCAATATTAGTTACTTGTATTTACGTATACATACATATATATTGACGATTAGTACTATGGTATGACAGCAAGATGAAAGAATAGGATATTTCATTAATAATCTACAAATCTACAACTAGATATGACTGATATTCTACTCCCCAAAGCCTTTTACCAACTAGGAAAAATGTTGGTCTGTAACTTCAAGGAACTATCATTCAAAAGAAACACCACAGGGAAAATGATTGAATGGCTTATGCTGATTGGCTTAACTCCAGAGTCAGTTATATGATACAGTCTCTCCGACCATTTAGTTCTATGAAGCAAAATTTGACGTTGAAAATGTTTTACACACTGGCCCAAAATATTGATCTTTGCTAAAGTCGCTTTCTGTAGTAGGTAAAAATTCATTGTCCTCTAAATATTAAATTCCTTATTGAACACCTGTCAAATATATTTTTGTGTTCTGTGTGAAATTCTTGGTCTCGAATCGCGACCATATTTTGTAATTATATAATCTGTCGTCGCTCAAATAGAACAATGACAACGCCTCTTACTGTGTAAGAATGAGACCCGAATTCGGATATATGAGAGAAACTTCAATTCTTCTATGGTTTCAGGTGCCCTTCGGATGACAAGTGTAAACAAGAATGAAGTTCTAAGTTTTCTGACGACTACTTTCAGTACTACAGATGAGGTGTCGGATCATCTAGATGAACACATTGCATTTTTACAGGCACAATTCGATTAGCACTATGGACTAGACAAAAATTATATTAGTTACTAGTCTATGCAACTCGACCTATCGTGCACCAAATTGAGCACCAATCCACCAGAACAAAAAGAAAAATGACTGAAAATTCTGGATACATGCACATTTAACAGGTATACCAGACGTTGTAGATAAACTTAGCCGTTTATTTGCATAACTCTTGGTTGAAAACTGAAGTTCTTCTTAATAGAATTCACACAAATTTTTTCCACCCCATAACATTTCATTACTTCATTTTCTGTTGACTACATACTCCGTTAGTACAATTTTTCCTAACAGGCGCCACTACTTTAAGACAGTAGTCTGACTGGCCTATCGTGATGAACCGGGACGGGACCAAACTAGCCGAAACAATCACTCCTTCAGGTCCTGCATTGCCTGAGAGGCCGGCTGTGGCACAGTAAGACTTAAATCAAAAAACCTATAGTCAGAGGGGCGAAATCGTACTACTGACTGTGTATTGGTGTGGCGACAGTAAGTTGTTTCACCCCTCAAAAACTAGCATAACAGCAATCCTGCCATCTCATAAAGGAAGGGTAGGGTTGATGAATATCGGCCGTAATAATGCCATCTTACCTTACTCCACTGATTTTCATCTCCAGCTGTAAGGCTTTTCCAATTACGTGGCTAACTTTTCGAAAATCACTTGTAAGAAGGTCGTATGTGACCGGCAAAAATTAGTTGTCCTTTGGGCGATGCGATAACAGTCTTGGGTTTTCAAGACCTATCCACTTCCCTTCTCAAGTGCCTTAAGAAGAAGAACATTTTCATGGTGTTGAGCAGCTGGGTAGTAATAACCACCCTCATGCCTCTTAAAACACTCTAGATTACCGTGTTCATGAACAAACTTCTTCTATTCCTAATGTCTTTAGTGCTTCTCACACTCCCCCCCAAACTCTCTTCCTGCCTCCTTTCCTATGCGTGAGGCCAGTACTGGTTTTTTAAGTCCTCAAAATGCTATTCAGTTTTACTGAAACCGCTCTCCAAACTTCTTGTTAGAACTTATAATATATGAAGGTTATATCAAATCTGTCAGCAGATCTCATTAGCTAACACTCTCGTATCACTTGAGATTAGTGTAGGCTGTCTCCGAAACACGCATACATAACCTAAGCGTGGTCATTCATTTGACTTTACCTAGTCAGTGCAGAGATATAGCGCGACTTATTCTTCTTTTATCTGAGGACCAGATATCAAATTTTTTGTGGCCTTTCTAGTGTAATCATAGCACTAAGTTTGCGAGCAGAATAGGCACTTCTCGAGAGGATTCCAGTCAACAGTCGGTTATGCACTATTTATCTATATAGAACAATTCATCCCGGAAAGACAGGAATAAGCACAAATATATTTTGTTCTTTTTGTTTTTGCCCCCGCCACTGACTGCAACATAGATAGATTGAAAGACGTGTTCTACATTAAGTTGCCTGGCCTGCTTCATAAAACTAAGCACTCACATATAGTAATTACAGAAGGGGATTTAAATACCCAAGGTGGAAGGCTAAATCAAGCAGAAAAACACCAAGATGGTTTACTCGACAACCTAGTCCAACAAATAGATAATGGAATCCGTCTAATACAGTTATGCTTAAATTACTGTTTATTTTTTATCAAGACCAAACTTTAAGCATAAAAAGAGATAGTGTTTACTCTAGTGATCTCCAATATTAACACAACGGTGGACTCAAATAGACCAGATCATCACATATATTCTCTTACGAGTTTCACTTTTTTTATTTAGCTCTTTAAGAATTAATCTTCTTCCAGAAAGCCCATTCGTCAATTTAAAATATGAAGACGACACAGATTTACTCGGTGAATATGCTGACATATGAAGAGTCTTCTTATGATCTTGAGTAACCAACTAAGCATATTTGGGATACGTTTCTCTCTCTAAATGTAAAATGTTACTTCAGAACTGGTCTACTTCATCGCCTAGATCGGTCATGAAATTGAATTGAGTAAGTTTGCTTCGACACTTTTCCCGTAGTTCTCATCACCTCTGATTGGTCGATGTATAACGCAATCTCAACATGATTTTTAAGACTTGTTAGACTTTTACCAACTTGTGTCGCATGTTGCGTAGACGAGATATCCATCTTTTGACGAAAAGCTGAGTGTACTGCAGAGCAGTTTACTCTGTCCTAACGTATGTGTCCAAAACATGGGCCATGAAAATGAAACATATATGTTAACTGGAGGTCTTTTATCATTAAAGTCTATGTGGTATCACCTACATGTCACGGAGTGACTGAATAGGCATCAGGAATAGAGGTCAGAAACCTCCGTCAACTGAGATGGTTGAGACAAGCGTTGCTTATGCCAACCGCTACCTACCTCGCCGCGTCATTTTGATTGGGTAGGAGTTTAAAAGGTAGAATGGTGGGGGCGGGCAAACCAAAAATCAGTCGATAAAGTCTTTGATTGCTGACCTCAGCCATGTTGGCAGATATCATCTATGTGGTTGGTATCTGCGTGCTGATCGTAATCAATGGCTGAATATGCTGAGTGAAATGGCTTGGAATCGATTATAGTGGTGAAAGTGAATTCATTCGATATCTTCGTCAGGATCTTCAGTTACATTATTATTCCATGCACACCATTAATTTGTTATTTAGTACCGTGTTTCACGGTGATATTATTCTTGATCTCATAGTGCTGTGTTATGGCAACTTGAACCTATGGGTGTATTTACTGTGTTATCCGTTGTTAATAACTGTCCGTCTGTATGTGTGTATGTATGTATGCATGAATGCATATCTAATTGACTGATGGGCTGACTGAATGACAACTTATATTACTGAACACAGTAAATAACTGTTGTGACGCGTGGTTAGGATTCTTATTCGACCGCGAAATCTCTGTCGTCAATTATTAATCTCGTCTAAGTGGACCGCTTGATTTGACTCCTAAGCTTTGACTCGACCCCCAGGCTAAAACTACACTTCAACGTGAACACGAGAGAGAAGACAGGAAATACAGGCAAAATAACACTTTACTGCAAGGTGTCCATTATGTATCAAAACTAGAGTATTTATATTATCATAAATGTCCTTCAGGCTTCTAGAGATTTCTATATCCTACTAGACACAGTAGTAGTAAGATAACTGTCCAATCAGAGATATATCACGTGACTTCTCATTGGTCTAGAATTTTCTGGTAAAAGCTATCTGCGTGCTGATTGGACACAATTTTCTCTATTGATTTCTACGCCTTTCTGAACTTGTTTCAAGGGGTTTTCTGGGATCTACCCAACAATAACTTACTAGATTGTGTCATACAAACAGTAATAATCTGACTTAATTGGCTTTGATGTACAATTAGTCAGTATTACTTAATAATATAAATAAGTAGTAAAACTATGTATGTATTATAATGATACAACAGTTGATCAGTTGTGATTACAGCTAACTGATAATTCACACATGTATCATTAATTATACATAACTCTACCTGCTAAACGGAGGAACTTAACGTAATGAGACAATAATACGATACTTGAATCCACTTTGAATGTACTCTGTCAGTTTATATTGGTGAGAAGTGTGAAAGCTGAATGTTCATTAAGGAATAAGACAGCAAGCATAAAGATAAACAGAAGAGACGTCTGTGGAAAGGGAGTTTACAATAATCAGCTTATATAGTGGGTGGTACAGTTGTGAGTTACAGTAGTTCGATGGGCTAAATATACCTTTTCTGGATACATAATTTGAGTTTTTTAGAGTTTCGCCCTACGGCTACAGCTAAAAAAAATAGGCGTAATCCCCATCCTTAGCGATATTCCAATTCACTTGAAAAAAAGCATCAAAAAGATACTCAACTATCCGCTTTTACTCAAAATACATCACCATAATATCATGGAATAACTTTAATTAGTGACAAGCTGCAACTAGAATTTATTATGCCCGTGTAAGAGACAGTATTGTCGTTGAAGTTTTGCACCATTTGGAAGTTATCGCCCACACAAATAAATGATAATCGTAGAGCATAACAATATGACGAAAGTTCGAAATATAAACTGTTGAATGCCAGACTAACTTATCTAAAATAATGGACCTCTCGCAAATCATGAAATTCTCTAGCTATCTATTTACTGAAAACGATGGGACACAGGATGGCTGTTTCGTTAGAAATGTAAAGTAATCGACAAAAGCTTCTCACTATTCGCTTGCCTGAGGATTGAACGTTCTGTGTCAGATCCCAAGCTGGATTTTGAATGTTCTGTTCTAAGGAATCCTAGACTTTGACATTCACTGTCTGTTTAGCTTCTGATACTCTATTAAGTAAACTAAATTACTTTTATATGAGTGATATGGATGTTCATACATTAATTTTTATTGTTTTTGAAAAGGAATTACCATGTCAGCATAATGAGACTCAGTCGATTGTATGGACAACAGCATATTTCACTCTTTCTGATGGTGATGAAGATATATTAAAGTATAATGTGTATCAGTATGGACCATTTGCTGGTGCTATCAGTGTTGTACATGACTTTTTTTCTTATAAGTAAGTTTTCAGTACAATCGTATACTGTTGTTATGTTTGAAATGAATTGAATAAAAACTTTATCTTGTAATTAATAGTTGTTTTATTGCGGTCTCTTCAATATGTACATAACGCAAATTGTTGAAATGTGAAGCGATGGGTACAGGACTTCAGTCTTAGATTGATTATCAGTTGCCGGACCCAGGGATATATACAGCTGATATGTCTCGAAAATATGAGATGTCCTTAATTAAAATTACACATCTGTAAAATTTTAAAATCTGTCCACGATATGAAACTGTTTATTTGGTTACATAAATGATATGTATCTGTTCAATATATAATCGACTGATTTTTAGTGAATTGTACAAGATTTCAATACTTTTAATGTCCAGTTTCTGTTTTGTGAAAACAGTAGTCCTTACAACAAAAACAACGGCTTCTATTAGATCCTAGTTTTGTTTAAAGTTGAAAACACGTACACAATGAATAACAATACAGATATGAAATGTTGAAGTTGGGGTTACAGTGGTTAAATATTGTTTGTCTGATTACTGAGTTATGTATTTATAGATTTAAATGTTACGCAATTAAGAAACAGTTAGGGATCGATTTTACCTTTGCTTAAAACACTAGTTAGAAGGACAAACTTTTTTTTCTAATCTTATAGAATAGTTTAACTAATTTCATTCAAAGCACGGTTACATGATTCCCTTTCAGTTTTGTTAGTTTATTACTCATGATTGTTCATATTATATGGGAGACCAGAAAAAACTTTCAAGTTGCCAAGGAAATGAAAAGATACAGCCTGAAGATACTTGAAATAAGCTTATCCCATTGGTTACAAGCTGAAAAGTAAAGATTAGTATCGAAGAAGGTGCTGTTATACTCCACTTATGAAAAAGGAATTGCCTTACACTAACAAGGAGTAGCACTAATGCTACCTCAAGAAGCGCAGAGAGCACTTATGAGATGGGAACCTCGTGGAACTAAGATCACCAATTCATCCTTCAAGAAGAAGAAGGAAGGGATTACAATGAATGTCATACAGTACTATGCACCCACTAACGACGGCCACGAAGACGATAAATACCAGCTTTATGCAACGAAACAGTCAGTTATCATGAAATGCCTGGCAAAGGACCTGACCGTTCTGATGGAAGATTTAGACTCCAAGGTTTGGAGGGACAGCACCGGATATGAAAACATAATGGGACAACATGGAATGAGAGAAAGGAACGAAGATAGTGAGAGGTTCACAAACCTATGTGCCTTCAATAAAATGATTATAAATGACACCATATTCTCCCTTAAACACATATATAATGCTACATATGTTTCATCAGACCACATTAATGAAAATCAAAGTGACCACATCTACATAGATAAAAAGAACTATGAAAGTCGTGACAGCAAGGGAAGAAGCTAATATAGCTTCAGGTCACCATCTGGTAGTAACCGAAATAAAACTAAACTTAAAGAAGCGCTGGACAACTGGCCTATGCTCCATGAGATGTAATAGGCATTGATTTGATTTTAATTCAAGTAATAACCTTAAGAAGAAGTATTTACTTTTCTAGTCAAGGTTAAAAACACAAGTGAAATTAAAGTGTTCTTGAGGAACAATTATCATAAATTAGAATCACATGTTTTCTTGCATGGTTTTGAAATGTTAACATGACAATTAACAATTTCGTTTTGCTTTGTATTTCTGATGAGATGTTCATTGAAATAATGTAGCCATTTTTGATGATGTCCTCAAACAATAATATGAGTATTCTCACAAATACTTTACGTTATGAATGAAATAAATAAATCACTTATGAAATCAGGTCATTATACAAAGTAAATGAAGTGACTGCATTAGTTGAAATAATTTATCCTTTCACTTCTAATATAGTTCATATGATCAAGTTTATATTACTGTAATTTAATTACTTCAATACTGATTGCTTAACGTAGAAATACTTGACCAAAGTATGTACATAGTTAGAGGGAAAAGATAGAAGATAAACTTTCAAACAGAAAGTGTTTATAATTCTTATGGTAGGTTACAAAGTAAGATAAATAATAAGAATATTGGATAGAAAACTAAATGAACTGTTTACTTATTCCACAGAAACAACTGTTTTAAATAACAATATTGATTTATAAATGCATGATATATTCATTGAATTTAGGTGGTTTTGTGAAGACAGGCATTCAGTATGGTTCTTAGTATTCGTCAAAGATTGGTGTTAATTGGTAACCAATGAAAACCATGAAGCACTGGACAGCTGTTTTGTTCTAATATGGGACTCCTCACTATCGTCTATTCACGATTCTGCCAAGAAGTTAAAGCGAGGGCCTTTAGTTTAGATAACATTTGACTACATGCACTTGTTAATCAGATGGAGTCTAATGGAAAGATTTTTACTTCGAATTTGTGATATCATCCATTGTCATACTTAATAACTCTTTCACTCCCTACACGCCTGAAATTCACCAGCCTCTAATAAAAGCGATTAAATGTGATACCTACCTCCGCAAAACCATCTCAACTACATCACACTAATCAGATTACTTAGTAACTAACTCAAAGATATTCTTGAAGTTCTTGTGAAAAGTCATGACTGGTTAGGGTTCATACGTATCTGAAGTGAAACAGTTATTAATTATGACAATGGATGATCTATGTTTTGTCTCACAAATCAATGGACACTGGTTAGCACAATGATACAAATAATTAAGTGCTTGGCATGAAATTCTTGGTTATATTTCACAATATAATCAAGGGTGCATACTGATGTGGAGTTCTACACTACGATAAAATAATTATCGTGCATTTCTTAGTTTTTACTTATATTCAATCAATCTTTGATGAATACAAACCACTAAATCTAATATTTTTGTTCATTTTCTTTTATACATTAGAAATGGTATATATCAATCTACTGAATGTTCATCTACGGATGTATGTCATGGTATCTTAATTATTGGTTATGGTTATGAAGATGATATTAAAGAAAATTATTGGATATTAAAAAATAGTTGGGGTATAACATGGGGTGAACAAGGTTATGCTCGAATTAAACGTAATGCAAACAATATGTGTGGTATAGCAAAAATGCCAATTATTCCAATTATTAAAAATTAATTCACATTATCAAATTATTGAACACATTGAATATTATAAATATCAATGTTTACTACTTAAAAAATGAAAATGAAATTTATTTTAAATAAATTATTATTATCATTATTTTCTTAGGTATTTAATTCTAGTCAATTCATAATGTTATTTCTTTTACTGTATCAAATGTGTTCAATTGCTTTCAATGTTCAATGTTTGTTTTCCTTTTATTTTCGTTTGGTGAAATAGAAATGTTTTCTTTTTGGTTTTTCAATTGTAAACTATACATTTTGTGTACAGTCAATAATGTATGTTATGAAAGAAGAAAAATTGTAAAAATGTAACATTGAACTATCTAGTTGGCTAATGATTTCCAACTCGTCAAAGAATTCAGATTATGTAATAGATACAGAAGGAGAAATATGAAGATCAAAGTTAGTTTAAACATAGAAATTAAGTGATATTCGAATGGAGGAGGGATGTCGATTAAGGAATAAATTTGAAAGCATGAATTTGACATTGAAAATAAAAAATAGTTCAAAATAGTTACTAGAAATCAAGGAACATTAGATAGACGTATTGTCCTAGAATGTGACTCCTCACTAGCGCATACACATGTCTCTTATGAAAAGTTGAGGCATTCAAACACAATTAATTAATACCTGTTACCCCATATGGAACATAGGCCGCTGATCAGCCTTCTCTAACAAACTCTGTCCTGAGCTTTACTTTCCATCTCTTCCCAAGTGCTATTCATTCTCTTCATGTTCACCTCCAACTCCCTACGGAATGTGTTCTTTAGTCTTCCGCTTTTCCTTTGGCCCTCAGGATTCTATGTTAATGCTTGTCATGTGACACAGTTTGATCATTTTCTCAATGTATGTCCTATCCACTTCCAGCGTCTTTTCCTAATTTCTTTCTTGGCTGGATATTGATTTGTCCTATGCCATAGGTATCCTGCCAACGGATCCGAAGTTTCCTAAGCAGACCGTTTATTATAAATACTTGCATCTTCTGAAAGATGCTTTTCGTAGTCCTCCAAGTTTCAGCTCCATTCAACAAAATTGTCTTCACATTTGTATTGAAAATTCTAACTTTAATGTTGGTTGACGGTTAGTTCGAGTTCCAGATGTCCTTCAGTTATAGAAATGCTGCTCTTGTCCTTTCCAATCCGCTCCTTCACATCTGCCTCAGATCAGACCCTCCTTGTTTATCAATGATGCTGCTTAAGTATGTAAATGATTCTACATTTTCCAGAATTTCTTCGTCAAGGGAAAATCCGGAAAAAATGTACACATAAAATGGTTGTGCATAATTATTCATAGAAATGGAAAAAGTATAAGCAAAAATATGACACTACTAAATGACATAAGCTGATTTATCGTTAAATATAGTTCAAGTAAAGCCTTTTATAAACTTTTTTTGTGAGATCATCACAACTTTAGTTAACCAGCGTGTTATTAAGCTATTTAAACATAATGAGAATTCATTCAAACTAAAATTTAGACACTAGTAGTTCAATGTACTGGGATAACTTAGCAAAATGACAACTAACCAAAGACAACTATAGGTATCCGATAAGTTGTTGAGTTTAATTATAAGTCATGGTTTTATTTGTCAGACTTGTTGGTGAGCAGTTGCAGTGTAGAAAAAAATTCAAGAAAGTTTGATTTCTAGTTCGATTGAATTCCAATTACATTTGAATAACATATTAACGGGCTAGTTATCGAAAGCCTAATTCTCTTAAATTATACTTCAGATTTACTGGATTTAAAATGTCGTAGTATTTCTCACCCTATGATTTGGCTTCCTCTTGTTTAAATGACAAACATTCAGCTGATGATTTTGTTTAGAACATTACCCATATCATATAAACTTTCACATACATGACAAATTTCTTTCTAAGCATTCTAATCTTATTGTACAGAAGCATATATCATGTTTGTATTACTTACTGTCTATATCAGACATTAATTATGTTATATACATTATTTCCGAAAATGTCGACATGTTTCGATCAATAGAGTATTTCTTAAATAATCTCCACTTTGATTTTTTAATCTACCGGTATACTGTCGAACTAGGCTTTGTGAAACTAGTACTCTGAATAAGTGATTCGCAAATGCACTTTAAAATGAGCTAAACACGTGTTTTTCCATGTATTATCGACATTTAAGCAATGAACAACCGTTTGTCTTAGTTATGTTTCCGGGGATAGAAGGGTCAGTAGAAGCTCTATTGAAAAGTACTAGTGTAGCGTTCATTATATCACTTTAATTATCCCAGTAATTTATTGATAATAACAAAATTGTCAAGAAGTATAGTAGAAATAAGTAGTTCGAGATACATAGTTAATATGAACTGTTATTGGAATCTAAAGAAACAGATTGCGACTAGAATTCTTCGTACACATGTAATTTTCTGCAAAGTGACTTATACCTCATGTAATGACAGAATCATATCCAATCACATCATATTCCCCCCCGTCCACAAAACCTACATGCCATTTACCGGATCATACTACTGAGAACAGGATCGATTATATCTTCGTCGATGGAATTTCAGGAAGACTATGGAAGACGTGAGAGTAAGGAGAGGAGCTGATACAGTTTTAGTTCACCACCTGGTGGCGGCCAAAATGAAGCTGAAGAAGCATGCGAGAAACATGAATTCAAACAGTAAAACTAAATATGAAATGCATGCATATTAACAGTTATCGTAGATACACCAAACAGAAGAAAGTTTATATTAATTCAGTTTACTTGGTGAGAGCTGCGACTTGTAATCAGAAGGCAATATTTTATAGATCTCGTCAGATTGAATAAACAGTGGATGTGATATCCTAAGCAGAATCGAAACAAAATATAGATTTAACCAGAGATGAAGATTTCCAAAACAGCAGATCAAATAAATTCAGGGTATGTACCTTTGAGCACTTTACTAGGAAACAAGTATTAATCCTTTATTATGACACCAGGTACTTGAATGAGAATAATTAATTGGGTGAACACATATTCAACAGACAGCAGCGATGAGTAAGAGCGGTTTACCGAATAGGAAACAAAAAGTCAAGGTTATAGAGGTATCGCTTTACGTTTTAATAAATATTGCTAAAACTATGTATCAAGAAACCTGCTTATAAAAAATTAGTACGCTTATAATGTTAATAAACTTCTATAAAAGTTAATGTTTTTAAGTTACTCAACATATTAGAAGAAGTGGAAACTACCATGGCGAAAAACTGGAAGGTAATAAAGAAACAGTAGTTTCAACATGTCAAAAGGTTTTGAGTTGCGAAAAGCACAATGTTAAGGAATAGATCTCTGTTGACACTCTGGAGAGGAAGAACGAAAAGACAGTAATCAATAACATCCGAAGAAGAACGGATAAAGCCAAAGATCAGTCTCAGTACGCAGATGCCAACAAGCAAATGGAAAGAAGCAATAAAGAGAATAAACGGAAAAATGTGAAAGACTTAACAATGACAGCGGAAATAGCTGAAACAGAAAAATACATGAAACACCTATGTGGAGAACTCTTGCATTAAACAGCCCCACTAAACCCACCAGTCATCGAAGAAGCATGTACAAGCCTCATAAATATCGATTCACCAACAACAGAAGTCAAATTGGCCATCTAATAAATCAAGACTAGTAAAGAGGCAGGGTCAGACAACATACCAGACGAAGCACTATAATCAGATATAGAAGTAACTGCAAAGATGCGCCACATTTTCTTTAGAAAGATTAAGGAGAAACAAAACAAATACCAAAAGACATGAAAGGAGGATACCTTATCATGATGCTAAACAGAGTACATCTTAGTAAGTATGAGAATTGCAAAGACATCACTCTAAATTTAGTACAAGCGAACGTCTTTAAGAGAGTGTTGTCGGAACGAATAAAAGGTCCAGTAGACTTCCATCGATCATGTACCGACCAAGTCTATTCATTGTTGACAAAACAATTGAATCAAACTCATTGCTTTACATAATTTTCCTCAACTACGAGAAAACATTTGACAGCATGGACAGGACATTATGGAGCCTCTTTGACGTTATGGTGTACCTGAAATAGTCGATAGTCAATTCCAGAAAGAACTCTTATGAATTCACTGCACAATTGTGCATGGAGGAAAGCTCACCGATGCATTTAAAGTGAGGACCTGTGTCAGACACGGCTGCTTTCTCACACCCTTTCACATTTTTCTGATGGTTAATTGGATTATGAAGACCTCAACATCTCAGGAAAAGCAGAGAATACAGTGGACAACATGGATGCGACTAGACGACTTGTATTTTGCAGATGATCAACCTAGCTTTTCTATCTCACACACAACTACAAATGCAAGTGAAGTCGGACATTGTGGGAACAGCCTTTTGCAACAGTAGGCCTCAACATACACAAATGAATAAATAGACCCTCAGATACAAAACGACGGGCACCAACCCGAACACACTTGGTGGAAAAGCTCTGGAAAATGTAGAAACGTTTATGTACACTGGAAGCATCAATGACAAACAATAAGAAATCTGATATACTGAAAGCTTGAAGACATGAATTGGACAGGCAACTGAAAAATATCTGGAATTCAAACAAACTGTCAGCCAAAATTGAAATCAGAATTTTTAATACAAACATCAAGACAGTTGTATTGTATGGAGCTGGAACTTAGAGTGCTACAAAATGAATTATTTGAAGGATACAAGTATTTATAAATAGTTGTTCATGCAAGATAATGCTTATCAGTGACCATACACTATTATCAGCAACCTGCAGTAGCAGAGAACAAACCAACTTTTAGTTAAGGAAAAAATCAGGAAAAAACGGCGGAGGTGGATAGAACATATTCCGGAAATCACCAATGTGCTTTACAGAGCAAGCCCTAAATTTCGGATCTACACGGCAAAAAAGAAACGTAAAGACCAAGGAACATATTGTGCCGGGAATCAGAGGAAGATATGAAAAGAATGAATATCACTTGAGAAGAACTTGAATGGAGATTCCAGGACAGAGTTGGCTGAAAAATGCTGGTCAGTGGTTAATGCTCCACGAAGGGTAACAGGCACTGATTGATTGATTGATTGGTCGGTTAATTAATTGCAACACATGAAATTAGTTTGATGTTCAGAACAAATAAGGTGGCTTTACAAATGATAGGTGAATGAGAATATCGAATTTGTTTGACTACATAGATGTAGTATCTGCCGTTTGTAGGAGGCGATTTCATGAAGCATAGGATAAATTCAATCAATATATCAATCTGAATGTTACATTTGTGTTTACTAAACGAAGCTCCTTATTAGTAAAATTTATCTTTTGCTTAACCACGAATAATGATGTTCCATAATACTATAAGGAATTTGCCTCCTCTTATGCCCAATATAACTGGCTCCATATGAACTGTTAAACTAATGAGTGCACATTGAAGTAACGGACACTGATAATCTATCCTTATTTCGTGGTATCACAGAGTGTTGAGTGTAGAAGGAGAGTACCGATCTGGTGAAATTAAATGTTCTTCGAAGTGGATTACTTGACCATCTTGCCACGCTTTTGTTAATTACATCATCTTCGAATAACAATTTCAAGAATACTTGTTTGTTCAAGTGTATGGGTTTACTTTTGATGTACTTGTAGACATAAATTTTATTAGGAACTTTGGTGAATATTTGATTTTACCCAGTGGTTTTGAGTTTCCATTGAATGGTGTGTTTAGAAGAATTATTTTGTCTCTGTGGATCATACATTACACTAAATGTTTTTATACTGTGATGGAATAAAGTGGGAGAAATAAATATATTAATCTGAGGAGGTCGGTATATGGTAGACTTTACTTTTCATTGTTCTATCTAATTTTCTCGTCAATATGACGTCTTCCTCTATTGCAAAAATGAATGCTTAATGGACGTTGTTGAATTTATTTAAAAAATCTTGTACTTCACTTTTGTTTTTTAATGCAACAAATGGGTCTCCTACACGACGGTAATAGGAATCTATCATGTTTATGATGTATTTTAAAATACCGTTCTCTAGTTTAACCGAAAAAATTGGCTAAGATAGGACCTAACGGTGGCCCCATTACAGTACCTTCATAATATGTATAAAACTTTGTTGAATAAAAGATTTCATTCATCATGCATCACAGAATAAACTCTATCAGTGAAGTAATAAGGATTCCAATTAGTACTTTATTTATTTCCTAGTTCATTAAGCATCAAATTGACTGTTTCTATTAAGGAAATATTTGTCAATAATGTTGATGCATCTATCAATATCATAAATTCTTTTCTCAATTTGAGAATAATTTACAAATCATAAAAATGAGAGATACATTTTCACTAGACTGATATGAAGAAGATGGTGGTATTTACAGGAAGTTGGAATAGATTTATAAAATCCGATCATTAAGTGTAAGAAATAAAGAATGCTGTAGAACAAACCAAAAAGTTAGTAGTGACAAACATATGAATTAAAGGAAGTGTTATGGCAAGAGTAGAGTTAGATGCTGAATGCGCTACCTCTACACTCAGAAATCAGGTTTGTGTTTCCTGATTGCTAAGGCTTGAGTCCAACCAAAAATTACTTCCATATTTGGCACGTTTTTGTTCATATCGGTTCAGAGGAAACTTATCTTACACTTTTCCGATTTGTAAATTATGCTCATTATAATGCCTTTCTTCATCATATAGACTACTAAGTAGCTTACTTGTGACTGAAGTCACCTGTTCAAGATACGCTGACGTCAATTATAAAGCGAAGATGTCTAGTATATCATATGCGGTTCTGTTTGAATATGCCAAATATTTATATGATTATAAACCTCAATTATATATTCAAGTCTTAAACAGCAGTAGTAAGAACTTACAAAAACACACAAAAATCTATAGAAAGTTGTGTCTAAAGTCACAGTGAATACTAGAATTTGAAGTAATGTGAACGATCATGGATTGTGAAAGGTGATACAAGCAAACAAACTGTAGTGAGATCAAACAATTACTAATGTTGATTAGGTGATGGGGTCAAAGGTAGTGCAATCGCATAAAGAAAACATGTTAAATATCGAGAATAGTTCAATTGAAGCTAGAAATGTTTATATCAACATTAACAAATATGTAATGTTGAGTTGTATAAATTATGTCACAAAGAATGAAACATGCTATTTCAGTGTGATTCTTGATACCTCTGTGTTATGCCGGATCACAAAGAAGTGTAACAAACTCTCAGAACTGTGGTTGAAGAACACTATTTCATTTATTCTGTGTGTAATGTAAACATTTTGTTTCTATTATTGTTACGTTTCTCTTACCCTATCCTCCCGTTTAGCATAATTACTGTTATTATATTGTCTCTTATTATGGACTATAGTTAATTAGTTGTGTACAAGTTGTTCCTATTCACTACCACTATTTCCCTCGTTCTGTATTCATGTTAATTTCCCAATTGGTTTGCTGTGCGGTCTGATTTTATGTATATATAAGGGAATGTTTCAAATATAATAGGATTTTGTCTGGTTGATCTATTGGCTAGTATTCTTCCTATTCTGGCTTGGGACTCAGTGGACATAGGGCAGACGCACAATTACCGACTAGGCACTAGTGATTGGCACTCGGCCAACCAACCAACAAATTCTCTCGCATCATAACACTCTATTCAAATTGTAATGCATTTTCTGTTTTTTTTTTTTAATTAACTAATATCTTATGAACATCACTACATATAGGACTGAATAGCCGGAGTAAATGATGTCGCTGAAAATAAAATTTACCTCAGTCGAAATATCACTATTACCTTGTTACGTAAATAGTATTGAAATTTTTCTCAAACTTCATTATTAATCTATAAATGACTGATTACAACGCCTGAAATGCAAAGTCTCAAATTACTTTGCTTCTATGAGACCTGTCTGTAGCATACTCTCTATCCATATTTATCTGGAATCGATGTTCAAAATGTATTCTTATCAATCCACTTACTTTTACTATGTGATTAATCGATTTTGTTTCAACATGCTTCTAATTTATTCATCAATGATTTGTGACTTTTGGGTGATTATTAGTAAAATCACTTAGTTATGGAATAATAACCATACGCTGAAGTGATACTGTCGAAGAAGAAGTGTGTGTATACCAAAAGGTTTACTAACAAGTATATTGCCACGAATGTGTAGAAACGGTCAAAACTGCATGCAAGAAATCGTTACTCATGCACCTAGAATTCAGAGGTGATGATACAAGTGGGGTTATGCAGAGCAGTTCAGAAAATTTTAATCCAAGAAAGGTACAATTACTGTTTTTCGCGAGTCCGATGGTGACACTGGAACTAAAAGACTAATAACCTA
Source organism: Schistosoma japonicum (assembly GCA_025215515.1). NCBI lineage: Eukaryota > Metazoa > Platyhelminthes > Trematoda > Strigeidida > Schistosomatidae > Schistosoma > Schistosoma japonicum. The sequence goes on from CM046061.1 coordinate 80,558,820, forward strand.
GAATGATCACCTTCTTTAGTATGTATCAATTCAGTTGGTTATGTGGAACAAATTACATCAGCTGATGTTCTAGGAATTCACATTTTCATGTTCCTGAATATCTCCCACCATGACTGACTGACTGATGTTAACACAGTTAACATCATAGTGTTATCCCACTGGTCAAACTTGGAGCATCCGTCAATCGTTTTCTACATATGGTGTTAATAATTGTCTACTGAAATCAATCAGATTCATATTTCTTCAAACATCAGAAACAATTGCTACTTAGATTAAAAAATTAAGCCATTACTTCCACAAGAAATATGTGCAGTAATTAATTTTACTATGGCCAACATCGGACCAAGGTGGTTAGTAATCATTACAGCCTAACCGAATTACGTAATGTACTTATCGAATTTCCCCCTTCTATGTGTGTCTTCCTACTATTTTTATTTCAGCTCATATCTGTGTATTCTTCTTCTTCTTCATCATCACCGTCACCATCATTTTATCGTTATTATTTTTTTTATTATCATTATTCTTCATCTTGTAATCATATGAACAACTTTAACACACACTAACTCCTTATTTTATTACTTTGTATCATTTCATATATTACATTTAGTCTTCATTCATCCAAACATTTGTTCTAATTTGTATTCACGTTGTTTATTTATTCTTTATCTTGATATTTATCTAGTCCCATCATGATCATGATCATCCGGACAATTCCGACTGATGCTTGAATTGATTGAAATTAGCGTCGTAAACTAGTCATTTTGACAATAATAAACCAAAATTCATAGACTATAAACGGATTTCGAAGATATTTCTGCCTTTAACTTGGTTATTCCAGTGGCTTTGGATAAACAATTAATGTGAACTTATAAGTGTAGAACCTGATGTGAATTTATCAAAATGAGTATTCTTCGTTCATAGTTGCTTTTTTTTGTTGTTTATACAAATAGCAATTTTTAGTAAACTACTGAATAGTAGTTACTTTGATCACTTCATCATTTTGTTTGTTAATCATTCGTTATTATTATCATGAACACACTGCTAATAGATCATTACCGTTTAATTGTTATTAATTATTAATTTAGAATTTGAATGAGAAACTAATTGAAAAGAAATTTCCTTCATCCATTGGCATTTTGCATTACATGTTCTAATAAGAATTTTCATGTTTTCTTTTCCCATATCCTTCATTGATATAATACACACATACACTTGTCAAATAGAGACTATTTACTTCATGCAAATTTGTGTAACAGCCCAATTAACCAAAAAGATTGAATGAGCAATACAATCTATTTATTATGATATTCATTTTTGTTACTTTATTCTAAACATTCTTATTAATAGTAGGATGGAAAAAGAGGAAATCACGTGAGTTATATTAACCAATAGAATGAATGCATTTGATGATAGTTATTTATATGTGTCTATCATACATGACTAAATTCGATAATATTTTCCTCATACGGTTTATATTTGTTTATCGAGTATCTTGTTCAATGATTGGTTAATTCAATCAACAGCCTATTTTAAAGCACTTTAATTAAGAACTTACAATTTGATGCTTAGACAAATCAATTTCATCAGTCATTTTAAACATTCTGCTTGAAATAATGTTGTATAAAGTTGAGTTAATGATGTTATGTTATTCACATGGATATTAATTGAATTTTAGTAAGTTGAAAAAGTATTTTATTCTTTGTATGCAAGAATATTCATGAATAAGTTTATGTATTTATATAGTAGTTTGTTGAACTGACCAGAAAGTCTTTTCTAAACTCCACCTCCCCCCACCTCTTCAATGTTGACATTGATGACATTGATTGGTCATGTTGATTTGTTATATACAATCAGAAAACTGTTGTTTTTTTTTTTAAAAGAAATTATCAGCAGTATCGTATGTACATAATGTAGCTAACACTGGAATCTTATTTACCACTCGTCAGTTGAATCATATATTCATCACAATGCTAGTAGGATAACAACTGATTATTTCGACAGTTATGTCCAATCGAAAAAAATAGGTAGTCTTCATATGATTTGATCAAATTGTTTCAGTTAATACACATTAAGTCGCTTAAATTGGTCATAGTGAGTGAAATAGTTGCGTGCGTAATTCAATTCACTTAGTTTATATATATCATCACCCCTGGTTGGTCAATGTCTGATGAAATCTCCGAAATCTTTCTAAAGCTCACTTAGCTCTTACCAACTTACATCTTCTGTGGCGTAAGCGAGATATCCGTCTATTAACGAAAGACTGATTGTAATGCACAGCAGTCCACGCTATTCTAACTTATGGATGCTTAACATAGGCCTTGGAAATGAAAGACATACTTTGGCTGTAGGTCTTTGGTCATATAAATCTCTATAGTATTGCCCGTTTATCATGAAATGAGAGAAAAGGTAATATTAATGTTGGACGCACAGTACTAGAAAACTATGGGAAGCTAGTCGTAAGGGTCGTAAACCTGCATCAACTGAGATGGTTGACATGTGTTACGTATACCCGACCGCTGCCTACCTTACCACGCGGTGTTGACTAGGGTAGAAGTAGGATAAAATAAAGGTTGGGGTGTCCATGTCAAAATATGGCATCAGTCAATGAAATCTTCGACTTCTGGTTTAAGCCATGTTTCTAGATGTAAACTATCTGGTTGGGGTCTGTGTGTTAATCGCAATCAGTGACTGGAGACACTGTGTGATATGTCTCAGAACCAGTCACAGTAGCCCATCCTTTATGTTTTTTCCTAATTTTAAATTCCGCTGTTCTTTAATAAATGCATTTGTATCATCTCTTTCTATTGAATGATAATGCGGTGTTGGTCTCGTCCTGATAATGTGGTGTAACAACTTGAAAGTATGAGAATATATGCTACGTACTGACATACGCGTTAGATACATCTGAGACTTGCATATTTTTTAATGTAGTTGACAATCTAGCTAAGTAATATACATCAACAGTTGTTTTCGTATAAAGGAAACAAAATTGGATTTTGTATAGGACGCAATATATTGATGATAAGACAGTTGATGTAGTTGTGAATGTCCATCAACTTAGTTTGAACATGTGTTCCAAACGACTAGAGGTGGTTTGAGGAGTATATAATATGAAACTATAAAGTCATTGGCTGTTAAGTCAGCCCTCGCAACACACCTTTCGTTTATATCCACAGCGACTCCTCATTGGCCAGCCGGTGTGGTTATTGAGTTAAGTATGGAGGTAGAGTAGGAACTCCTTGAATGCATTTCTACCTATGTGCCGTCTGATAAAATGGTTCGGTAAGAACCCGGGAGAATATAGGAACACACGCTATTGTCTTTTCATCGTTTCCGCCTACGTCCCCACTGACTGGAGCCCGGATGAAGTGAAAGATAAATTTTACAGAAAGTTTTCTGGACTTCTGTATGGGACTAAGCACTTAAATTTAGTACATCGTCTAACATGGTGACCACCTAGAACTACTCAACGGTGGACTCATCATTTAATCAAACAACATATAGGCATGGATCGGTTCAAGAAGTGCCTGTTCTACCCCGATACTTAGCGCAATATCTACACTGGCTAGCCCATGAGGAGTTGCTGTTGAGTCGCCAGATAAACGAAGAGTGTGTCGCATAGGTCCTTCATACTGACTAGGTAAGGCCAAATGAATGACCACGTTAGGATCCTGTATGCGTGTTTTGGAGACACAGCATACATCAGCAGCTCGGGATTCTAATGTCTTAGCTAAGGAGGGGGGCATGTTGTCCAACTTGTCACAGGGTTCGTACATTGAATGCACTAATGTGAAGTTTGGAGTGTGGTTTCAGTAGACCCGGGGCATTATTTCGTGGGCTAGAATCTCTGGTACTGATGGCATAGGAGGAAGTTGAAGCAAGGGATTTAGGCTTGAAATTAGGAGTACAAGGAATGTTAGGAATAGGAAAAAAATATCATTAAAATCATGGTAATGTCGTTTGTTGTTAGAGGTATGATTGCAATTATCACTTTCTAGTTGCTCGCACCGTGGAAGGGTTCTTCTTCTTGATGTGGCCGAAAAGCGAATTGGGCTACGGTTAGTTTTATGGATTTGGGAGAGTGACTACGGTGTTCAAGCGACATTTTCTTGAGGTCAGTCAAATACGGCCTTTCTGTGAGAGGTTTTGTTGTTGTAGCTCCGTACTTGTTAAGGCCTTATTGCCAGAGACGTATATCCGTGAAGTGAGATGAAGTGCGAATTTGTAAGGTCAACCTTTTTTAATCCCACCCTTCCTTTGTGGAATGGTAGCATCGCTATCATGCTGGTCATCTGAGGGAAACACCGTACCACCGTCACACACTTGTATAGCCAGCAGTAAGACTTCGTCTTTGGATCACATATTTGCTGCTTTCAGTCTGACTATTTTACAATCGACCTGTCTGGCATGGTAAGACTTTGGCTGATCCTTATTCACACAAAATTAGTAATCTACTTTTGACATTGTGAACAATTGATGGAGAAGTTAGTAGACCTAAAACAGTAAAGCGCAAGTGCGACCAGTGAATTGTTAACGAAAAAAAGTTAGTAATAGTTCACCAACTCAGTCATTCAAAACATAATGTTTATTTATCGTACAAAAGTGAGAAAATTACAAAAGATGTACATATTTAGTGTGATTACTGAGTTTTTTCATGTCAGGGAGCAACCCACTTGATTTAAAAGAACATTTTACCACGAGAGCCTAATGCGGCTGTAAACAATGTTTTAGATTATCCCACGTTGACCATACACTTTTGGCATGCTTAGTGATGTTCGGACTAGGTATATGCTTAGGGTTATAGTTAGAATTAGGGTTATGATAATAACGTTGAATTCAAAAGACTACTTAGGAATATTCATTGTATGGCTGAACAGCTGATACATGTTTGTCTAATTTGAGTTCCGTAGCTGGAAAATGGAGTTACATTTTACAAACTTTTACATAAAGTAACGGTTAGCGTTCAAAAATAGTCATCTTGAAATTCCTCTACATGGTACTATGGCTTACTTGAAACTTTTACTAAGAATTTAATGACAGGATCACTCGACAAAATGACTTACATAGATATTAATCAAAGTGTATACAAGTATACTTAGTGACAAACTTGACTTAACTCTATAACATTAAAAGACAAATTTACATTCCATTGATTAATTTAATATTTTGTTTCTCTCTCTATAAATACTTCATTTATCGTAATTTAACAATTGAAGTCAATGCATAATTTTATATTACAATGTACTTGGAAATGAACTGTTGTTTGATTTAAGCTAAATATCGAGAGTAATTGTAAAAAATGATCATCTGTATTCTAAGTCACTTTTAAGCTGATGAGTACAATGTCTATACAAACTGAAAGCACTTCACATCAGAAGTAATTCAATCATTTTGAGTTTTTTTAGAAGACATGTTATCAATTTTCCTACCTGAATATTATAAAAATATTTCTACATCAACTTATGAATCTTAAATGTTCTTCTGTAACTTTCTAGTAGAGTTTTGTCCGAGAAGTTATCATTGTCTGCAAAATTATTAGTAACAAATTTTCTAAGGAGTTAAACTATATGAATGTAGTGTAAGAGCGATTATTGTCCTTTCATATCAATATAGTATTATGTAATTGCATGTTAATGATAAGATTAGTTTACTTATTTACAATATCTAATACTCTAAGTATTCCCACTAAGTCATTAGGAACATAAGTAAAGCTCTTCATCACGACTGAGTACTAATGCTCACATAGTTTCATATTTGAGTACAAAATCAATACTTGCGAATTAGTAGTGAGTAAATTATCATGTTAATTATGTTAGGATTAATATACTTTAGTGATTGGGTGTTGTAGAGACTGTTGAATGATTGTTTAATTCAGACCAAGTCATGACAACACATTAATATTTTTCTCATAGAAACAATTATAAAACAGTACAATGATATCGAATTACATGAAGACAGTTAATTGTCTTTTATGGAGTATGAAATAATACAAATGAAAATGAAAAATCAGTTAGTTACTCTATTTAAATACATAGGAACAAATGCGAAGCGTAATCTTGGAAGCATATACTGAATATTAGAAATAAAAGTTAACATTAAATTGAAATGTACACAAGAAAAAAGGTAAAGATTGAGTAGAGTTCAACACTTGAAATTAGTTTGTTGTTCAGAGCAAAGATGGTGCAAGTTATTAAATCTATCCTTGCTGTTTTGACAATATTAATGAGTTTTTAGTAATTACATTAAGTGTTCGTACAATTGTATGCCGATATTTCTTTTTGTGATTTTTATATGATTCATAATAAAATTCATTTGAACTCGTCAGCTGAATATACCTGCATCCTAGTGATAATGTTGATATCGGGACTCGAACTCAGTTCGCTTTTGACCAAACGCCACTTCGTTTACCACTAGGCTACTAAGTCCGGGTAGCATCACTTGTGCAGCAAGCATGTATACATAACTAGAATGTAATTGGATCTTTCTGTTAATTTTTTATGGACTGAAGATAATCAATCTTGTGATTAATCGCTATATCGAAGCAATCCGCTCACGATGCACGTTCAGCAATAGAAACTGATCAATTTCTTTTCCTAAAAATTCCATGGGAAGATCCAAATACATTCTGATTTCATATGTTTTCGTTTTTCTCTTTTGTATAATCATTCTATAAGTCTGCAATGATTTCCATTTTAAAGAAATAAACAGTAGTAAGGCAGATGAACAATTACTAAGTTGTGTTGTTATTGTTGTTGTTTTCAACCTTAAGTGTTTATAATTATGAAATTTTTAGTGAAAAAAAGTAAAAGAAAACACTTCAATTCCGCTAGAATCTGTTCACTTAGCAATTACTTGTTTGTTTATTTGCTTGTTTGCTTGTTTTGATCAGATTGTTTGTAATCTAGTTTAATGACATTCTCAATTGATTTCTTGTTGTTGAATCGCTAAAGAAAGAAAAAAAGGAAGAAAGAAAGAAAATTATTTATTTCCCTGTTTGTTAACTGCATTACAAGCTTCCTTTATTTCTATGTTGTTTTGTATACTGTAACTTAAATGTGGTTGATATCATTCACAATGTTCAATAAGTGTATTTTATCTTCATTCATTTTGTAGGTAAGTACTGAATATTAAAGTGTAAGAATGGGAATAGATTTTATTTCAACCTATTGGAATTATCTGTAACTATCTTATATGAATATATTGATGCTGTACATCTTAACATATCAAGTGTAGCATATAGAAGTATCTAGAAATGAAAGTTACATTCTATTAAGCAGTACTTACCCAGCAAGTAAATCAAAAAATAAGATCAGAAATGATAAATGCAATACACTTAGTGAATATTGAAAATACTACTAATAACATCGTCCGTAGAACATAATAAATCTCACTGTTTTAAGCGAAAAAATTTATTTGTAAAAACATAGTTTAAGTACGAACTTGTACGGTTTTTAAACTGTCCTAGGTGAATAATTATAATTACCCATCAGAATCGATCGTTTTAGAAACTTGAAGAAAAAGCATTCAAGAATCTACAAAGGTAGTGCATTTGTATATCGTTTAGAGAGTTTTTAAATACGAGGACAAGTTATATTACAGATGATACAGGCTAAAAATTACAGATCTAATATGCCACCTTTTTTCTTATACGACTTGTCTGCCGCAGGCAAATAAACCCTAAACTCCAACCTAAATTCTAACCCTACTGGAGAACCTATTTTTATGCTTATAATGATTCAAGAACACATTTGTTCTATAGTTGCATGAAAATATTAACGTCAAATTTTTCTATTTTCAAATAAAGAAATTCATTCAATTTGTGATACGTTTGCGCGACCTTATCCATTGTCATCAGTGGGTAACTGCCTCACACCCGACACGATTGAACTTCACCGGTAGTCCTTAATTGTAACTAAATATCAGCTCACTAGTGATTAGCTCCTTGAGGGGATTCCTGGAGTTCTAGTGTGAAGACGTGACCGGTGGAGTTCAGTCGTGTCGGATGTGAGGCAGTTACGCACCGATGATAATGAATGAGGTCGTGCAAACCTATCACGAATTGACTGAATTAAAAATACCAACCGTTAGGAGCCGACTCAGTGGTCCAACGATAAAGCAATCGTTTGCGAAGCCAGAGGGTCTTGGGTTCGATCCCTGATGGGTTCGTGAACGCGCACCACTAAAGAGTCCCATACTAGGACGAAATAACTGTCTAGTGCTTCCAGGTGACCACTGGTTGTCTGATTCAGATCAATTCGTGATATCAAGATTGACAATTAACTATCATACAACAACCCCGTAATTGTAACTACAAAAATTCAATAGAAAACCTTCAGCAATTCAACGATCATGCGAAGAATGAATACCTTCTATATTATTATCATTCGTTTTCTACTAATTATTCATTTATAAATGCTCTCTTTTGGTTGGTGAAATGCTGGTATTAATCTGTGGTACTGATTAATTCATTTATAATGTGAAGTCTCGTAGACCTAAGCTAATTGGGTATGATTATCACTTGTCGCGAATAGCTTAGTGAATCTCAATAGTTTTGTTCCTAAACTAAACACAGGCAAAAGTTGATTTTGGCATAATTTCTTAAGAATGTCATTTAAGGCAAACTTATATGCACTGTTACTGACAACCATAGATTTACTGAACAAACCAATATGATTCTAGTTTTTCAGTACTTACTGGTTGCAGATCACTAATCAGTATTTGAGAGCAAACAATCAAAACTGAGTAATATTTGAAGATGTAACTAAATAATGGGGATAAACTTCAGTGATTAAAACGATCGTGATAAAATAACTCGAATGTTTGAACATTACAGTAATGATTGATTTTGAAATGAAAATAGTTGTTAACAAGTAAGATTATAACATAAGTAACATTTTCACATGACGTATACCTTTCTCAACCTTTCTTCACAGGTGATTTTTCAACTTATTCTTTATTCTTTCTCTAAATCTATCGCTTAAATAAAGTTGTTTCCTCATCTTAACTGAACAAAGTAATCTAGTAAAACACATCTTTTATCTGTTTAGTAAATTATTACATTTTCATTAAAATTAGCATACATACCATCGATAATCAGCATACTTATTTGAATTGTACTCCATGACGATGAAGTGCATTGTTTTCCTTCAGTGCTTTATTTTTATCACTTTTGAATACGTTTTTGAACCGTTTCTGAGACTGTAAACCTAAATGCATAGATTGAAATTACTTGGAAATTTACATTCCTACCATCATTTATATGAAATCGTGTTATCTATTTATATTTTGTCATTTGGTATGATGTAGTACATTTTGAATTCAATGGATTTCGTTTTCTTAATTCATTCTCTAAACAAGACAAAAATGGTAAAATTATTCATAACTAAAATGAATTCAATCTATTTCAGGACCGCTTATCAGCTATATAAACAGCTTTTAATTGTAGTAGTATAAGGAGTGAAAATCTACATTGTTTTGGTTAATGAAGTTCTATACGAGATAGGAATTCTGTAGTGTATTTATATTCAACTTGTCATTCCTTCCGTGATAAATATCGTATACTTGTTGTCATTTTCCAGTTCCTATGGATTTTTGTCTTGTTTCCAATGTCAGTCTAAACTCGTTAACTAAAATCTATCAAGATAATGGTTGGATTTTTTTTAGTATTTTTAACTGTAGATTGTTTGTACAACTGATAATGAGTCTTTGTGTCGGTATAATTTTTTGTTTTGGCTTTGTTTAAATGTACCTGGAGAATAAGTTGTATGAAATCATTTATTACTATCTTCATACAGTATACATATATTTAAAACAGCAAGTTAAGTATACAGGTGTAGGCTTTCTCATGAGTTATTACTAATTCCATCCAATCATACAGAATCCAATAAATCGTCACATGATCTTGATGTTGAATGGAACATGAAATGAAAACAATTTATTCATTAGCATTGTGGTGTGGTTTATCTGCATAATGTGTCACGGGTTTAACGAAACGTATATCTTGTGATTGCCTGATACCATGTATACAAACTAAGCATTAACAGCTTTTTTTTGTTTGCATTCAAACAACTGTTACAACATTTAGCAAGACAAGCATTTAAATCTTGAAAGCACTACTAAGCTGTTTCATTTACTTTTAGGAATCTTCAACGTAGATTAAACCAACGACCTTCATGCTTCGCAATGGTTTATTGGTTTTTACTATTTAGTGTTATAGATAATAGGTTATTGACAGATAACGTCACAGAATGTCAAGAATTGACTGGGTTTAACATGTAAACCATTGTATACCAGCTCACTGGTTTAAGTGTTAAATGTTTGCCTTTAAACTTGAACATCCTATGTTTATTTTCTGTTGTCAATCTGGGTACATACTACTCAGTCATGTTCTAGATAGATACAACTTTCCAATGCCTTCTGATTCTCAATGATTGTCTAACAAAGTTCTATCTGTGTTGTAAAATTTCAAATTAGATTTGAACTAAAAGTCAATCGTAAGTATTCACTCATAACGCTCACTTATATAATAAGTAAAGGCTGTAATGAAATACTCGCATGTAAACTATTCAGCTTAAGCGATACAATACTACTATACTTATTCTTTCTGTGCTACAGATCATTTCAATCATCTTAAAATCTGCATTTATCTACGTTACAAAATCATATTCTTCAATATTTTCATTGTATCATCTCATTTATTTAAAACAAAATAACTCACTTAAAATGTTAATGTCGACCATCTCCGAACAATTCACTGTTCACTATTGAACAATTCAATTCATTAAAGTTTTATTCATGTTATGATTTTAAATTAATAAAACTTATCAACAAACATTATTGTTTTCATTTTTTTTTGTTTAAATCAGCTTCATTTACATAATTTTTCATTGTCTAAAGATAATTTACTCATTGTGGGGAAATTGTATTGTTTTGACGGAAGATAATTTTATGGTTGGGTAAAACTTTTTGTCAATTGCCTGAATTGATGTAATTACTATTGTTGAATGTTGATTGAATACGAAAACTTGATTGTCTTATATGAAGCTTTTCGATTGGAAATTTCGAATTACACTTAATTTACTTCATAACATGCGAGATAAACAAGAACGAAGCTTTACTCTCTAATGAATAGATATCGAAAAGTAATACAACAAGCCAACCCAGTGCTATTCTTATAGGCATATGTAAGATATACTGTACAAATAAGCATAGTTAAATTGAAGTCATTTTCCGTAAATTATTTGTATTCATCATATACTGATCTCAGTTTGGTTTCGAACCGAGGAGCACTGATTAGCCATTTTGTCCTAATATGAAATTTTTCGCCAGTGTGCACCCTCGATTTACTTGGACATTTATTTTAAAAAATTCAGGTTTCATAGCTATCACTTATCCTCAGTCAATTTGTGATATGGCGCTATTGTCACCCAGTTTTGTTAGTGTAATTGTTTAAATCCTGCCTTATTTCTACCAGTCACGACTTTCTACTGTATAATCGTTGAGCTGTATCACAAATTGATTGAATAGGGAATCCTACTATTGGCTGCTGCCCAGCTTAGTTGCGCCGGTGGTTTTGTTCGCTGAAAGACGTAAAATTTCAGAGTTGTAAACTCTCGTTAGTCAAAGTACACACTGCTGATGAGTCCGCTGGGAACATACAGATTCCTAGTATTCCCTGGTTTTTGCTGCCATTGAGATTAATGTGTCATTAACATATGCAACAAACATGAGTGAATGCTATTTAAAACATGAGTGCTTGTAAACAATCCAGTTTCTATAGGTTAATCACCAAGTTATTATCAGTCGTACTTATTGTCTATTGCATAGTTAATGGAATTTTACATGAACATCAAATGTAAAGCGGTTTAATAATAGTAAATACATAATCTTGCAATAAACTGTACTCATGAGATTTAAACTTGCTTCGTTCATTGTTACTATCAGAGCTACTACCACTGAATAATTCTGGTTGTGATTATCTTCTATAACATTGAGGTGTTTGCACTGATTGATAACTTAGTTATCATATTCTATGGCCTGATTCAGTTAGGAGATACGCCTTTTACTAATACAAATTATGCAAATAAGAAGATAAAAGTGGATATGAAGATATAGTCACTAAAACTAAATTCATTTGTACACAGTTCGTATATGTGTACATCAAAGACTATAACTAACTATATGGTTTACATTATCTAGTTTCTAATTTTTCTTAAAGTAAAGCAGATTGTTTCCACTTATTTTAAATAGGATATTTGATGGGCTTAATTTACATAAGCCTCTATGCAGAATCTATTCATTTTAGTAAATTTTATCCAATGATTTATTGTGTATATATCCTTACACTATCCAACATATATCTTTCTTATAATTCTAACAAATAAATCCTATACACATTGATAATCCCTTCATTTAAATGATTGACATGAATTGTTTATTAGTTGAATAAAATACTTAAACTGTTAGTAACCAATCAAATATCATTCATACACTAAGTCTGTCAGTATTTTCTCCCTATACACACCGATAATTTTGATTAAACCTACTACTACTTATTTAAAATATTGATTACTATTAGGATTCAGTTATGTCATATTAATGATTACCTAGTAATCTTTTTGGTATCTATCTCTATCTATCCTCATACTAAACTACTATCACTACTATCTCCTATTATTATCTTTATCTTATCTTATATTCTATATCTATCCTATCTTCTTCTATACTATTCTAGTCTATGTCATCTATCTATCTAATCCCTATTACTACTATCTATCTATCTATCTATTCTATCTATCTATCTATCTATATATCTATCTATCTATCTATCTATCTATCTATCTATCTCTCCTTTTATTTCATTGTAAGAGGTTAAAATAGAATGAAAGCTGATAATCCTGATAAAAGAATAATTTGAGCGGAAGATATATCGAAATAATTTTGGTTGATTGAGTTTGTCACAAGTTATATATTAGTAGGGTAGTATTACAAACCAAGAAGCACTGGATATCTGTTTCGTCCTGGTATATGATTTGTCAGCAGTGCCAGACCCCTGATTCCACCCTAAGGACTTCACGTTGACGAACACTAAACTCTCTACACCACTGGACCGGCATCCGTGGTAGAATTTGATTTGTGATATGTATGCAGGAACATCCTACAGTTAATCACTAATAAGCTATGACGAACTCAGTCAACTAAACGTAATCCTGTCCTCCACAGGCCACCTCAATTCACTTAAAATAATTTTAAATGAGAATAAATGACCTACTTTTGATTGTGTATGTATACAAAGGCTTACAAAAATTGACAATGATTATTAAAATAAATCGTTTTAATTTCCGTTTGTATTTTTATGTGTTCTGTTTAGTTTAGTTGAAAGAAACTTTCTATCCTCTTCTTTAAATTTTAGTTCTCACTCATCAATAGAATGTACTTCTTGTTAGTGTTTCATTCACTGAACTAGATAATAGAATTACTAAGTTATAAATCGAAACAACATCGTCATTATCTACTTTATATTGAATTGAAATCTTTCTTTATTTCACAAGTGCTAAATCATTACTTTTAAATGCCTGGTTGTTTAAGTAGGTTTTGTTGTGTTCATTTGTTCTTGGATTCTTGATGACTATGGATATATTTGAAAAGCTTACGCCTTTCATAAAGTAGGATGCCATGATGTTCCTTAGAATGATAATGAAAGCGTTGCAATTCAATTATTTAGGCTAGATAGAATAACGCGACCAAAATCATCCACTTAAAGTACAAATCTAGAACGTTTGTTCTTATCATAGAATAACTATGTGATTATCTTCAGTGACTGGGATTGCACAAATTACTGTAATATCAATTTTCCAATACCAGTACTTACCTTGTAAATTATACTATCTAGCGAACGTTTTTTGTGAGGAATATTACATTAGACCACACTGGCATCTCTACAAGGAATACCGTCATTCTATGTAACACATAAAATCAAAATGTTTGGCTTGATTTCAGTTATTTTCACAATCACTTGTCAAGAAGTGAGCCATCAATAATAACAGTAATATTATTATTCAATAGTATGTTTAGTATAATATGAATTTTTAGCATACAGTTTCTCAACAAGTTACTCTTTTACAGTGTACACGTCTTTTCATAGCCCTTTTTAGCTAGAAAATGTTGACATAAACGACCAATTGACCATTTACAACCTTTTTCAGAATCGTAACCAGGTGCAATCTTTTGTTCAGCAACATTCGTCAAGTGTATGTAGTGATCATCAATAGAATCAAAGGAAAATCGTGTATTGAAGAAGCGAACAAATCCATCTCTGTACACCCACACTTTCATTGAATAGAACATAGACATGTAAATCAAATTTACATCCACATAATAAATATAGATTAGTTAAATACCGTGAAACAACATAGGTTTCAGGTAGTTCTCGATTCACTGAATCACCACTAATTTGTTGATCATATTTCATTCCAGTACACTTCCTTGCTATGATATCCTTTAATTTACGGGATAGAATTATTCCTTTATCCTGTGATTTGGCAACAGGTTTCATTATCCATATATGTTGTCAGCCACCATGATGTTTTAGTTTAGATATAACTGAATTACTCATGATAGGTCGTAAAATTTTTTAAAAAGACGTGAGAGTACACAATGTGGTATTGGGACATGATTGGGCAATTAAAACAAAACTGAAATCAAAAAGTAACCTGTTGAGAATTTTGATAAAAATTGGTAACCCGAGATTCCAAGCAGGCCGCCAGTCCCCTTTTAAAGTCTATAAAAACCGTGGAAATGCTGAAAATATTTCAAACATTCGCCTCTTTTTTATAAAATGTCTAGAAAACGACAAATTGTTTGTTTACAGAATCTTTCTGAGTCCCAAGATTTCACATAGACGTGAAAATACCCCTTCTTCATGCACAGTGATCACGATTTTCGACTTTTGATTTTCTGTCCTGGTCTTGAAAGTAGGGGTTATTTATAGAGTGAAAAGTGGTTTGAATGTCCTTGTTTAGGTGTTCAAGCACAAATTTACCAGTGTTCTGATTCTAGAACTTATGGGTTAATTTACATGAACCTAGTTTTTATTTGTAATATGTCGCATGTGCTACATTTGCGTTTCGCCGTGTACTATCATATATGACTGGATCTCTAAGGAACTAACATCATTCCGCACTTCAATCAAATAACTTAGCAGTAGAATAATTAACTAAGGTAACTGTAATTCTTCAGTTCATGAAAAATACTTTCAATTATCTAACGTTACGTACATTTTATTGAAATTTCATGTCATTTAAGTCAGCTGAAACAGGTTACGTTAGTTTACTGAAGTTTGAATAAGCCCTACAGATTAGTGAACAGAATAATAACCAATAATCAGTGTTTGTGCCTTTCCGTTACTGTTATTCAGGTGTAAGCGGATCACTTCGATCCTATCACTTAGTTACATGTGTTGAATAAGGTAGTGGGTTACTGAATTCCCTGAATTAGTGGATGAATGTGTTGGCATTTGAGATAGTAGGAACTTATTTGGTGTCACAATCTATAATTTAATACTGGGATGCAGGAAAAATCATTTGATGAGTCGAAAAGTCGGATTAAACTCATATCCCCTACTCACTTAGCAACCACAATTTAACAATGCACTCAAGAAAGCTATACAGTACATTTAATACAAGTTTACGGAACATTTTTATAAGCTCTTTAAACACATTTACGATGGGAGTTGATTGGTCATAACGGATGCTTCTAATAACATGATTGACTTCGCTCAATCAATAATTTATTAACCTGCGAACTACTATATGATGGTCTAATTTCCTTAACTCATACACTTAATTCCACATACAAATGAACAGTTTTGCTTCAGTCAGTAATATTTACTAGACACTATTTTATAGATAATCTTCATGATGTCAACATGTGACAAAATATCAATTCACACTGTGTACAAATTTAAGACATTGGGCTACAAAATGAAATAAACGATACAATAATAATCAATTACAACTAAGGGAATGTACCCAATAGAACTATAGTTTATTGGTTATTTAAAAGCTTCTGATTAGGAGAATATAAAAATTAAATAATTACAAGTCTAGTAGTTTCTATGATTAGTTTATAAGACACAGTTCTCTGTGATATGATATTTCAAGTTAATTGTCTTGCCGTCTACTTTATTTTTCTTTTCAATTATATTCAGTTAGTTAATTTTATATCATTGCATTGATTGTATTTGACTTTTAGTATGTTTTCACAGTAAAACAACTTTTCAGTTTGTTTATTAGAAGTATTGTTAATAATTGATATTGAAATAATTGTTCTATCTATTTCATGTTTCATTCGAGTTTTATGCTCTATTGAATTGAATTAGATTACTTGTTGAGATAAACTGTATCCGTTCATTTTGACGTAAAACAGATTATGTAACTGATATTAAATACAAGGAATTTTAATTTAACATCACCAATTGATCTAGGTTAGACAACTATTAAAAACTAAGAGAAATTGGCTAGATGTTTTGTGCTAGTATGATTGTAATTGTGATCAATATCAACTCACTAGTGACTGACTTCTGGAGGTAATTCTTGGAGTTGTAGTAAGTTAACGTGGTCAGTGGTGTTCAACTATTTTGGGTAAGGCAGTTACCCACCAATAGTACTGGGTAAGGTATTACAAATATATTGAGGATTGACTGAGTTAGAACTACCAACCGTTGAATGCTTATCACTTTAGTGATCTAATGGATAAGCATTTACCTCCAAGCCTGAAGGTGGTGGATTTGATTTCATTATTAGGTTGTGGATACATACTGCTGAAAAGTCCCATACTAGGATGCAATAGGTGTCCAGTGCTTCATGCTTTCCAACTTATACCAGTTCATAATGTCAAACTAAAAGAAATCCGATAATCTTTACAACATCCAATTACGGGGAATTTTTTGTTATGAAAACACTAAGGTTGTTTACATTTTCTTACTCATGTATTTGATGAATGTACAATTAGTTTACTTTAGATAATCAGTAGAAATAAAATTCACTCACGTAGAACGTTAGCCCAAGCTACTATCCCCAACCATTGCACCAAAATAAAACATTAATACGAATAACAAAGGAGTCAAAATATTCTTAGTAGAAATAATCATTTAAATAATTAAATATTCAGAATATGATTAGAAAAGAAGGGATGAAATGATACATATAAAGAAATACTGAGACTTAAGATCTACAAAAAGGATGAAGCGTAAATATATCTGTATCGTTGTGACTGATTCTGAACCATACCATTTAGAATCATGCGGATCGCAGCCAGGCAATCTTCATCAAATCAGACCAACTCCTAGTTACTTTGTGAACTCATGCCATATCGTGGTTTGACTACCTATAATTCCCCTTCAATTCGTTCCCACTTAAGCCAATATTGCTAGTCTGTATAATCAGTAATAGGACAAATAACACAAATTTCAACATTGATTCATATTACCATATCTTCTGCTTGATTTGATTTACCTTCAGGGAAGGTAATTATTGATTAAGGTCATTAACAGAATTATGTTAGAATATATACATATAACCTATAATGCGAAAAATTCACCGTTATCAGAAATATAAGAGGTAATCACTCTCAAACTGCAGCTGTAATAAGATAGAGAAATGACCCTATTATTGATCAAGGTAAACAAAATGTTTGTATTTATGGTGTACCAATAGACCAAGTTTCGTTGATTTGATACAAATTACTTCTACGTAGACAAATCATAATCTTGCACCTGCTAGCGAATTATTTGAAGCTTGATAAGTAACTACGAAAGTGTAATCAATCGCACCAGTTAGACGAAAAAGTATTTCCTATTTGAAAACATAGTAGTGCCTTTTTCTAATTTTTTTCGTATGTGTTTGCGAGAGCTGAAGATGAGACCATTTGATTGAAGTCTATGTAACTACGATCATGTGTGGACAACATCGATAGAACTAGATGACTTAGACTTTGCAGATGATCTATCTCTCCTATCCCACACATAGCAACAAATGCAGTTGAGAATGAACAAGGTAGCAGCAGCCTCGGCAGCCACCAGTAGGCCTCATCATATACAAAGGGAAAAGCAAGGTCCTCCGATACAAAACAACTAACACTAACCCAATTTCACTTGACGGAGAAATTCTAGAAAATGTAGAATCATTTACATACTTAAGCAGCATCATTCGATAAACAAGGAGGGTCTGATCTGAGGCAGATGTGAAGGAGCGGATTGGAAAGGCAAGAGCAGCATTTCTACAACTGAAGGACATCTGGAACTCAAACCAACCGTCAATCAACATTAAAGTTAGAATTTTTAATACAAATGTGAGGACAGTTCTGTTGAATGGAGCTGAAACCTTAGAGGACTACGAAAAGCATCTTTCAGAAGATACATGTATTTATAAACTGTCTGCGTAAGATACTTTGATCCGTTGGTCGGATGCCAACAACAACAGGCTTCCTATGGCAGAGGAACAAATCAACTTCCACTAGAGGAAGAAATTAGTAAAAAGACGCTGGAAGTGGATAGGACACACACTGAATAAACCACCAAATTGTGTTACAAGACAAGCATTAACATGGAACCCTGAAGGTCAAAGGAAAAGGGGAACGACCCAAGAATACACTGCATCGAGAACTGGGGACAGACATGAAGAGAACGATGAGCACTTGAGAAGGACTGGAAAGTAAAGCTCAGGACTGAGTTGGTTGGAGAATACTGGTCGGTGGCTTACACATGGGGTAACAGGCATTGATTGAACTACAACCATGTTTATATTTAAACCAATAAACACACAGATATACCCATCACGAAGTCAGCGCTGATTTAGTTCAGTAATTGATTGCATTGAAAGTTATTTTAGTTGGTCTGTTGAATAGTTGTGTTAGATTATAGCTCACATTATCATTTTCATAATTAAGTCTTAAAAAGAATTCTTGTTACCAATGGCAGTTTATGTGTATTTTATGAAATTAATGAAGTCAACAAAATATTTCATAAATTTATCAGATTGTTTGTACTTATTCACTTTTTAGATGAGAAAATATTCAACACATGAACCGTATTATTCAGTATGATCGATTTGTTGAATGAACTATTATCATCATTGTTAAAAATGTTAATACTGTATATACAGATTATATAACAACTTTACTAATGCTACTTAAATTAAAAAGAAATATGAGTGAAAAAGCTGATGATGGTTATAGCTTATTATCTTATCTACAAATTTTACCTGGATATTCAGATAATCGACGGTTAAAAGTGAAATGGGATTGGAGTTCTACAGAAGTTGCACAAAATTTATTACAACAAGCTAAAGTGAGTTCATTTTGTGTTTGTGTGTGCGTGTGAGTTTACTTTGTACTTATTTATTATTTTCAAAAAAAGAAATGAGAATTTAATCTTAGATTTGTACAGTTGGTCTGTAGTAAAACATTATTGGTAGAAGTGTAAACTGCTCAGTTTCAACGAGGTCATCCGGAGGTCTTGAGTTCCACTCCTTGTGGGGTCATAGATGAGTACTGCTGAGGAGTTTCATAGTATTTTAAGATGGTGAAGGTTCGTAGCTCAGGATGGAGCGGTTTGGTGGTACTGTGTTCTTTGAGCTGGATGATTTTATTATAAAGTTTTCATGAACTTACTGGCCAATATTATCAGCACGTATTTCAGAGTAAAGTTAGCTTTTAGAATTTCTGTCCAGTTGACTAATTACTTCTTCTGTAGACTTGAAATTTAATCCACTCAGACTTCTGAAGTTTTCACCAGTGAAGTCTTCCAGCATGACTACTTAGCTTGAGGATTGAACCATCTCTGTAAGAGAACCAAATTTAAGGAAAGTTAGTGTCCATGTATACATAGACAAAGAGAGTGTCCACTATGTAAATGCTTATTTCAGCAGATCATATGGATGATATCTTCCTTGTTTCCCTGTCATTCTTTCCTTTGGTTTCCAAAGTATCGATTATAAACATTTCGAGGGCTTGTGGTCACCTAGTCCTAGCTACTATAATAATCTACTAATGATCTCTGAAATGTTCTTCATAAAATGCAGGATTATTTGTTTGATAGCTTCGGCTGTCAATTTTGTGATTGGTTTTTTAAATATTTCTTAAAGAAGTTTTGTGAGCAGGCATTTTTGTGGAATACAGTTCATTTTATAGGTAATTTCATTTCTTTATGAAGTGGCGGTGACACAATGTGTCTTTGCCCCTTCTCTCCACATGAATAAACACCATCAAACTATTTAAAGGCGTGACGCATAGTGTTTGATATCAATGAATGCAGTCAATCATGGATATAAATTTAGCTGGGAAAACGTCAAACTGCTGTACTTTGAAAACGCAAAGATGATCAACCAGACAATTAAGTCACACATCAATCAGCAGGGATATCAAAATTGACTAAATCTATTAAATCATAAGACAAATGACTAGACAAATATAAAGTCAGAGATCATTTCAAAGTAGAAAAAATCAAAGTAAATGTACGAACATCAAATATGAAATTATGAATAAGAACTAGTTGAATTTTATAGTCAGGCATTGAATCATTTATAAATAAATTCTAAAAGTCTTTACTTTGAAGTGTGTGCTGATGTTATCGCCAAGCAAGTCGGTAAAACTTAAGAACCAGATCATTCAGTTCACAGATTTAGATTCGAGAAATTTCTTACTAGGACAAAACAACTGATTACTTTTTTTCTGGTTTCCATTGTTTATCTAACAAAGTTAGCTAATGATGTAAAACTCTAAGGTAGTTTCTTATCCATGACATTAGATAATTGAACAATGCAGTAAATCGACCTTTAAATATTCAGGTGTATACAACATAATCAATGATCCAAATTACTGATTGTTATACATTTCTGTACTCCAAATGAAACTGTTATCTAATGTTTCCTAGTTTTTAATTGATATCAGTTTGTTGAAAATCATATGTTAACTATTAATCATTCGAATCTACAGCTAAGGCATTTTAAGTGGTTAAAGCAGGCAAGAAACTGGTTTTTATGCTAGTCGGGACTCGTCAGCAAGGCGTACAAGCAATATTAATGGAACTGACTCTGTCTTCAGCGTCCTAACCCATATCATCCAGTTTCATAGTCTAAGAAGTTATCCATCAGTTATTTGAATTTCGATTGACTTCTTGTAGAAGTTAGATGTCTATATTGACTGATCATTGTAATGAATAATTTCACATTTATTTTGATATGACGAATTGGTCTAAACTGATTAAGTTGAAAAAATCAACCGTTGGAAGGATGGCTTATTGGTCTAATGATAATGAAGTGGACTGAGTTCGAATCCCAGTGTGAACATCAACATTAGGATGCAAGTACATCCAGCTGATGAGCCCCAAATAGAACGGAACGCGCGTCCTGGATTTCACTTGCAAGTCACAACCCAACTTAAATACTAATGGTAATAAGTTCACCACGGAACCGATAGGTCCTAGTTTCAGTCCCTAGCAAGGTCGTGAATGTGCACTGTTAGAGTTTCATACTAGAACGAAATGGCTGTTTAATGCTTTCTGGTTGTCAGTAGTTATCTAATTCAAACCAATTCTTGATATTAAATCAACATTCAACAATCTCCACAACACTTAAATACTATATTATGTTCGTTCCACCATCAATAGTTATTGAATTTCAACCAACTCTTAGTGTACTATATCATAATACTTACAAAGTGTATGGATTACACTTTTTTGGTTCATGTTAATATTGATCTTGTTTACAAACAGCTTTAAATCATCATTTACATTTAGTCAAACATTGACTTTACGGTGAAAGAAGGTGAAGGTAAATTCAATATTTTAAACCTAAGCCGAAACTGTGACATAGTCCAAGTAAGTATTCGCTATAAAATCATATTGATTTGATAGCAATTATACTATAAAAGCACTGACACCAGGAACTATTAACTCGACCTATTGCGAGCCCAATTCAGTTGCGTACGCTAATAATTTTCACATGATGAACAACAGGAAATGGTACTCCACATAATAAATCTTATCGATCATCGCTATCAGTGAGAAATCGCATAAAAATATATATTGTCATATGACATCATGATGAAAGTTTGGGCTGGAGCGATTTCGAGCCGTAAGATCTGATTTCAATAACTCTTGTGTTATTCTGGACATCATCAAAAATAGATACATGGACAAGTGTTTTTCACAACTCAGCCATCACCAATAGGAGCTACGAATTCTCCCTATAATTTTAATGGGTTATCTTCATTTAACTTAAAATTCATCAAAGGTGATATCCTTCAAATGATTTGTGAAAGCCTAAAGGATCAACTAGTTAAAATCTAAGTGTTAAACTCCCCCCTCCTTCTCTCAAAATGCAAAATTTACTTTGACTGGTCTGTGTCAACGGTTAAACTTATATGTCTTCTAACTATCATTATCTCTGATGGGTTCAGAAATCTCGCTTGGTTCTTTACAACATATATTACCTTCGGAGTTGTCGAAGGTGCTTATTCTCAAAATAAAGAACAGATGTGTCACACATAGGTTCTCTTCGTTTCACTTCACAACTAAGAACATGAATTTTACAAGGAATATAACAATCGTGGGCCTCATTGTAGGTATCTTCAAAACACTTGTGAATTAGGGATTAACCAAGTGAGCAGTGACGAAGTTAGTGTAAGATACTAAACAAATATGTTACATTGATTAATGTAAGACGGCCGAGACATGTCTTACTTATTTCCAGCCACCACCTTACCTCAAAGCATAATGTTGGATGAAGTTAGAATGAATTGGGAGAAGGAAGTTCTTCCCAATCGTTGGTGACATTGGGTGACATGGCCCGGTATATGTCTCAATGACACAGATGCATTCATTTTTCTCCTCTCGATTAATATTTCATGTCTAATCACCTTTTTATCACTTTTATTACTACTACTCCTACTCCTACTTTATTTTTCCACCATGCTGTGTTAATGTTTTTCGTCAACTGAATCCCAAAAAGTATCCATATGCGAAATCCTGTTTCCTATAACTGATTGATAGACTGACAATGAAGATATCATGTCTACCTCCAATCTAATCAATTTGTTGATCATTAAACAAACTGATCATTCAACAAATCTAATGGGACAAAAGAATCACCTATTAACGTTTGCTAATAGTTGATTGATTTTATGTAAGAAATAATTTTATTTAGCTGTTTTTAAGGAAGTAACCAAAACCATTCATTCACCCATCAATGGTGAACAAATAGTAACTCTATATAACTATCGATTGAATAATTGGATGTTCTCTTTCAGTAATTTCTTTCCCATTTATTGAATCTTACTTATTTATCACTTTTATTCTATTCATACTTAAAATACTATAATCTCATCCATTTGGTCGCTTGTTGAGTTATATATTTTCTTGTTTATCAATGCATATAAACCAGTGAATTAAATAACTGTATAGTAGGATGCAGTTTCAGTCTGTTGACACATGAATGAAAGGAATCACTGCAGCTGCTCAAGTGTCATGTTAAAACGTGTGATTTTGTACTTTACTCCGATGGTCACGAATTTTGTAGGAGTGAATGGTACTCCGGAAATTTTTTGACATACTTCAATACATACAATTATGCAGGAAATCGGTTGAGTTGTTCAATAGTTATCACGAAAAGTGTGTTTCATGATATTGCCGTCACTTTTTGTTAATCAGTTGAAAGAAATAGACCTTCTGACAACTAACGGGATCTTTTATATGTGATTTGAAGTCTGTTTACAAGCAGTTACACAATCTGGTAAGTGTCATGATATTCAATCGAAAACGCAAAACCTAGTAAACATGTACACCGTTCCAATTGTAATACTACATCACACCAGCAAAACGGATACTAAATTGGTAGAACTAGTATTAACCCCAGTGTTAGTAAAAAAACTGGACATAGAAATTATTTAATTTGTATTGGCAAGTGGAATCCAGGACGCGCGTTTCGTCCTATTTGGGACTCATCGGCTGGATGTACCTGCATCCCAATGTTGATGTTCACTTGCCAGTCACAATACAAATTAAATAATACTTGTGAATAATCGCTATATCGAGGCAATCCGCTTAGGATGCACATTTAGCAACAGTGACTGACCAGCTTCAGTCTATCACAAATCAATGGGAATATACAAATTCATCCTACTGGATATAGAAAGTTTAATTAAATAAAATTAATTTGTTTACGGAAGGATATGCAATAATCTTAAAGCTGAAGACCTAGATGAAAACGAACAGTAAAATGCACCTTAGCCGTCGCAATTGATCTTGATGCCATTTCGCCTAAGGTCTTGATCTGATGGCTAAGATAGATTCCGACCAGATAGTTTGCACCTACCAACGTGTCTCAAACCGACAATCAATTGTTTTATGAATTGATACTACGTTTTAGTTTGGCCGCCCTAGCCTTTTTAAATTCTGTTGCTTGGCAGAATATCGTCGCACGTCACGGTTAAACAGTAGTAAGGCATACGTAATACATATCCTTGTTATTTTAGTTAGTGAAGATCAACAACTTTATTATCTTTCTCTACTACCCTCTGCCCTATTCCACGCTACTATTAGTATTGTGTAATTTGCTGTTAATAACCTGTTTACTAGGTTTAAATTCGTGGCGTGGAGCAACATTCGAAGTGCAAGACCTTATGAAATTATCCATTCGTCCTAACCGAAGTAGGGGAAGCGTAATGTGGACCGGAGAGTATACTACATTTGATAACATTGGTATTTAATTGAAATCTTTATCATGAATTTACATTAGTTATGAAACTATTATAAACCTTAAGTTAGTCATTTTGTCTTAGTTAAAATAATTCTGCTGAAACGTGAGTCATCAAGTCTCATATGGATGGATGAGATTGTGTGAAGTGTTTCCAGTATTCACTTTATGTATAATATTTCCCATTTAAGATCATTTTCTCATTCATTCAGAGTGCGAGTACTTCATACTAATTTAATTTTCATGATAGTTATAATTTTTAACTCTAACTTTTATCAGGTGAATGTTTTCCATCCTGCACGTTGTGCTGAGCTGCACTAACGTTTTTGTAGAATACTATTACGAACAATTCTAGCCTCTCAATATGAAATTTTTGATGGAATATTGCATCTTAATATGTGGTTCCCACTCACTAAATCAACATAAAAGTGACCAAAGCTGTTTGAAATGTATCACTTATTGGGGATTGCAGAAGTTGCTGATAACCTCAGCTGTCACTAAATGAGAGTTAAATTTGAGTAGCCTATAGATTTGACTCTAAAGCCTAAGTACCATTAAAAACAACTTAACTGCACAATTATTTATTGAACAAGTAAAACCCATCAGATGGTCTTTTTCAATCAAGCGATACTTCAAGGTTGAATAACAGATCAATAGGAGTATGAACATGGAGCTGTCATTTGAGAAAAAAAAACTGTATTGTCATTGACAAAAGCATCGACGCCCACAATAATGGCACACTAATCATTTAGAATACTGATAGTGTCTAAGCAATATAATTTAATATCTACTTAGGTATAGGTCTTCTTAATTAGCCTGATCATGCGAAACAGGAATTAGGAAAGACAGCTGTGTGGTGTTGAAGAATTGGTCCATATTTATCGTTTGTTAAATAAATGGTGGAGTGGTTAAGGAAAATTCGCTCTAATCTGTTATTTCCATTTGTCACAGACTAATCTCGATTGGGTGCTATTAAAAATCAATATGTACTGGCTAACTGTTTTGTCTCAATACGGAAATTCTCAGTACTGGTGCGCACTTGTTACTCCGCCAAGGATCTAACTCAGAACCTTCAAGTCTCATGGCGGACGCCTAACATCGATAGTTTAGTAAAAAGAAGGGGTTGATTTGAAAAAAATGTGATGACTTTGCTTAATTCATTTAGCAACATCTAGTTCTATATAGACTGACGAATGCTGAAACAGCCATTAAGTGCTGTTTGGCTTTCAGTAGTGCGTAACTGAGTTCAGTCCACGATGAACAATAAACACCGTTTGTTTTACTTGCTGGACTTGATTTCAACTGATTACAATCATCATGAAACCCTTTAAAATATGGTCAGATTGTCAAACTACTGTCATTCACATAATTTTAAATGAAAAACTAAACATTTTTTACAATTTAAAAGAAGTCATTTCAACATTTCTACAAGACATTATCTTTCGGGACATGAAATTAATCATGTCGCAGCTTGATTTCCTCAATCTATCTAGTTCCAGACGATAGATAAAATAACTTGAAGTTAAACAAATGTGACTAGTGGAGTACAAACGTGTCGGGTTTTAGGCAGCTATCTACTGATTACAATAGATGAAGTCGCGCAAACGTATCTCGAATTGACTGAATTAGAAATATCAACTGTTGGGAGCCGATTCATTGGTCTAATGGTAAATTGTTCGCCGCAGAGCCAGAGGGTCCTGAGTTTGATCCACGATAGTGTCGTTGAAACACAATGCTGAGGAATCTCTTGCTAGGACGAGACAGCTGTCCAGCGCTTCCTGGTGATCAATATTTGTCTAATTCAGACCAATTCGTGATATAAAATTGAAATCAATCTGTCTGGCAACGCATAAATCATACATTTTAAACAGTCTTATAAAAACGTAGTCAAATTCGATGATTACATACAGATATAACTAGATAAGTGACATAAATATAGAACCAGAATATTTGTGATGCAAAGCTGAAATAAAAGATGAATTAATGAATAGTCCTAGCTCATGAACCGTAAACGACGTAATGTAAGGTTTTAATTGTTTACTAATTTTCATTTGTATTAAAACTAAGCAACTATGAACGAAAAATACTCATTTTGATAAATTCACATCAGGTTCTACACTTATAAGTTCACATTAATTGTTTATCCAAAGCCACTGGAATAACCAAGTTAAAGGCAGAAATATCTTCGAAATCCGTTTATAGTCTATGAATTTTGGTTTGTTATTGTCAAAATGACTAGTTTACGACGCTAATTTCAATCAATTTATGCATCAGTCGGAATTGTCCGGATGATCATGATCATGATGGGACTAGATAAATATCAAGATAAAGAATAAATAAACAACGTGAATACAAATTAGGACAAATGTTTGGATGAATGAAGACTAAATGTAATGTATGAAATGATACAAAGTAATAAAATAAGGAGTTAGTGTGTGTTAAAGTTGTTCATATGATTACAAGATGAACATTAATAATGCTAACTATAAGAAGAAGAAGAAGGCGAATACAAAGCTATGAGCTGCAGTAACAATATTATGCAGATACATATATAAAGGAAAAGATCGATAAGGTTACGTTTAATGATTACTGACTACTTTGGTCCGATGTTGGCCGCAGTAAAATTATCTACTGCACGTATTTCTTGTGGAGGCAAAGGCTTAATTTTTAGTACAAGTAGTAATTGTTTCTGATGTTTGAAGAAGTGTGAATCTGATTGATTTCAGTAGAGAGTTATTAACACCAAATATTATAGAAAACGATTGACGGATGCTCCAAGTATGACGCGTTAGAATTAAATGGGCTAACACTAAGATACTAACCGTGTTAACCACTAGTTTGCTCAGTCATGGTGGGTGATGTTCACGAACATGAAAATGGGAATTCGTAGAACATCAGCTGATGTAGTTTGTTCCACAGAAGCAGTTGAATCGATAGATGTCAGAGAAGGTGCTGATTGTAGGTAATTTGTAAAATAATTAAAGCTGATAACTAGGTTCTATACAGATTACCATTGAATCACTCTGACAACTTCAATCGATCCATAAACTGATTGAAGTTAGTGTTGTATACCTGTCATTTTGTCACTATTCCAAATTCATAAACTAATATAATTTCAAAGATACCTCTTTCTTATACTTGTCTATTCATTTACTTTGGATTATTAATTAAATTGAATTGATAAATATAGAACCTAGTGAAAATTTATCAGAAAGAGAATTCGTTCCTCATAACTGTATTGTTTAAATAAGAGACGTGAAATATAGAAGTAATTAAAACAGTGTTTTATTTGTAAAATAATGTTCTGTAAAATTATCCTGGTGCCCCAATCATTCTCCTTGATTTCTTCTGTTTACCATTATGATCTAAGTAGGTAAACCTCGAATACCCGAACTAAATTGATCAATCCATATCATAAAAATACATATTTATTGAATATCTATTGATAAAACACCACGTCCATATGTAATATAGGGACAAATTGCTTTGTCAACAGTTTCAATATGGTTTACGTTTCTAGTTAATGTAAAGCGTCTTATTCAATGATGCAAATCTTAAACGTACTTCAATGTTCTTTTTTATTTACATAAACACACTGAATAATTTTGAATGCATCAACTGCTTTCCTGGCTTTATAAGTATCAGTTAATAAAAGGATAAAACACTAAATTCCGCCAAAAAATCTTTTAATATCAAAGACAGTATTGATTAGAATTCAGGAAGATCTTGGAAATAAACATTTACTGTTTAATTAAATCGAGTTAGTTTGCGGAGATTGGTATTTCTAGTTGACTGGACTCGTCACTAATTGAAGTTGGCAGGACACCACTCAAACCCAAAGAGCACGGGAGTGCTGTTTTGTCCTAGTGTGAGATTCATCAGCAGTGCGGACCCTAGATTCCACCTTAGGGGCTTCACGTTGACAAACACTTAACTCTACACTTCTGAACCGGCATCCAGTTTTAGAATTCCCACTCCCATCAATTCGCGATATATGGCGCTACGATCATCCACTCTCATTGGTGATAACAGTAGCATTCCCGACAAATCTGAACTCTTTCAGTCAAGATTTCTCACTAGAACTTCAAGAACATCTTAAAGTTAGTCACTAGTGAGCTGATTATTGTAAGTGAATTGAGATGGTTTGTGGAGATTGGTGTTAAGTTTAGTTGATTGAATTCGTCACATTATAAGTAAACTTTATAGAATTATAGAAGAGTTCATTAAACCCACACACATAAAATAACTAATCACAATGGACATGAAAGAATACGACTGAACAACATTGTAATCAGTTGAGGAATTTAATTACTTTTACAAGTTAGTGTTAAGCTTGACATATAAATCAACATATTACTGAAGAATGTTCCGAACTTTAATAAAACAACTGTTAAGTTCAACTTTTGTTTTCAATGTTTCTATAACTTTGGTTCACTAACCGGTAATAAAACTACATAGACAAAGTTACATTAGTAGCTAACCATATATAGTACATATTTACTGCAATTTACGAAACTATCTCATACATATGCTCACATATTATGAAACTAGGTTCAACCTTGTCATGTGACAAGCAGACTACACAATTTTTCGAAGCAGAACCAGATATCAGTGCATTATGTTTACGCTAACAAAATGTCCAACCAATCAGTAAATGAAATCAATCGAATCTAAAAGCGAAATGAATTTTAAAAGACAACATAGTCTGTAATTAGAATAAATTTGTATCTTCCCGTTGATTTATCATGGACTGAAATTGGTCGGCATCTGTTGCTATCAGTGCATCCTGAGCAAATCGTTTTGATATAGATATAAATCACATATAATCTTTAAGTTGGATTGTGACTAGCAAGAGGAATCCAGGACACAAATTTATCCTAATTACATATATCCGTTGCACAAGTGTGACTATCTGGACTCAGTATCCTAGTGGTAAACACGGTAGCGTTTGGAACGAAGCGAACTGACTTTAAATCTCATTGCGAACATCAGCAGCGCGATGTGGGTACATCCAGCCGATGAGTCCAAATAGGGTGAAACACGCGTACTAGATCCCGCTTTCCAGTCACAATCCAAATTAAAGATAATATAGTCTGTTGTAATTAACGTGAGCCAATATTTTGCTCATCAACCCCTTGATCATTCATGAAAAACTTAAAATAGACAATGTATATCACCATATTTGGTTTTTGTTATATGGCATATTCAGATTTCACTTATGTTTAAATTACTTAACAACATACTGGATATCCAAAGTCATTTTTTAACTCAAAATAACAAGATAGTACTTAGTGTTTTTTTTTCTTGTTTTTGGATAAACAGATTTTATATTACAATGACTTAGATGTTGATTTACTTGGTCAAGAAATTATACATGATTATCAAATTAAAGAATTCGATTTAACTAATCTTCATCCAGATACAAAATATTTAATATGTTTTCGTGTTACACGCAAACGATTCATCGATTCCACAGTATCCTCATCAGTATTGTTTATGCAAAATAATGATACAATAACAACACCATCTATTCATCAGAAGAAACTATTAAGAAATGATCACTTACAATCTACTACACTTAAACAAACTAATGATAGTAATCATCAAATGATAACTTATTCAACTATCTCATCTTTAAATCGATCACAACGAATACGACAATCTATTAATATGCCAAGAATAAATGATGAATATGTTGCTGAAATGGAATGTCAAGTAACATTTACTCGATTTTTACATTGGACAGCATTAATATGCAGTTTAATTGGTATTATTATAGCATTACTTTTATCGATTACAATATTTTTTATTATGAAATCACGTGCTGATAAAACAAAAAAATATGATAGAAAAATGTGTTTAAATCAAAAAGGTCAACTATTATTAGTTGGACGTAGAACAGTGAATGGTGTTGGTGAAGATGATGAAGAAGAAGATAATTTATCCACCTGTAATAAATCACATCATTTTTGTCATTATACACATCATCATCATCATCACCATCAGCACCATCGTTTTTATCAACATCATAATCCGCATCATTCACAGCATCAGCATTATCATTCAGCTCATCAACACACTCAAAATCATCACATTCATTATCATTGCCGTGATAATTCGTCTTCGAAGAAGTCATCCCTTAAGCAAGAACATTACATACAACGTTACAATCAGAACAAAACAAATACATTATCATCAATATCTCCGCTATCATCGTTGTCTACATCAATTTGTCGTAAATCATCAAATAAATTAGAAACACTATCAAAAGATAAGTCATCTAGAATTGTTAATGTTCCATCGGAAGTTATCGAAGATAATGAAATACATATATCGAAGAAACAATTAGAAGACTGGGAGAATACATTAAAAAATATCGAAGAAGTAGACAATACAGTGATGATGAGAACAAATGATGATATTTGCATTACTTCAACAAAATCTATTGCTGCTTGTAATACTAATCATGATATCAATGTTATCAATAATCCACCAATAATGGATGATGTAAAAATTCCAGAAAGTCTTGAAACTGTCCGTACAGATTCATTAGTTTTCTTGTCAGAAAATATTGAATCAGTTAAAGTGATGGAAAATAAAAGAACTGTTTCATTTAAAGATGATACTACAACCAATACTACTAATGATAGTAGCAGTAGCATTGATACAACACATCGGATTATTCAGCATACAGATGTAAATTCGATACAGTTAGATTCAACAGATTCACATAATGATGAATTCAGTAATTTCAATAAACCAATTAGTATATCCATTACAGAATCAAGTTTGATGAATGATTTAAAGGTTATTGAATCAGACTATAATACATTTGAACGTATAAAATACTCGAAAACCTCTAGTTCTTCTTGTAGTAATAATAAACATTACTTACAGCATACTACTACTATTAATAATTATTCTAAAATACAGAGTCCTCTTCTCAAAGATTTTGAACAATCATCTAATTCACCACCTGCTTATACTTTTGATAATGATACTGATAAGGATTTTGAAAAGCAGAAAAATATTGATGATGATGATGATAATCCCGACATTAGTGATAATCTATCCTATAAACAAAACACTAATACAGTATCATTGCAAATACCAACTACTACTAGTTTTATTGATAAAAATTCAACTGTCACTATGATAGGCAATAAACCACTATTGATTGACATATCATCAACAGATAATATTGATGAAAATGGAAAACATAAAATTTCAACTGATGAAAACTGGTTTCGAACGCCAACATCGAAATCATCAAATAAATTAATGAAGAAATACGAACAAAAATCTATTTTTTATACACAATTAGTTGAAACCCTGTGATAGTGTAATCATAGTAATATAATAACAAATCACTTATATGACCTCACATTATAACAACAGATTGATATGATATTAATTAATTGTGATTCCATTATTGATTTTATCTACTTATGTAAATGTATACTTTCCTTCTTTTGTTTTTTTTTACTATTTTTATTGTTGTTGTTGTTGTTGTTTCCATTAACTCATCTTCCATGCAAAAAAAAATACAACTAGAATGAAATTACTTAACTAAGATTATTACTTAAGGAGATTAATTGTGAAGAAGAAGAAGAAGAAGAAGAGAAAATAGTAAGTAACTACTCATCTGCTGTGTATTTTTCTAACAAACAAATTATTGAAAAGTTGATGTACATGTTGTTAGTTTTTCATTAGTATTTTATCAATTAATAATATTCTATGGTTAGTTATTTTTCTTTAATTGTTTTCAATCTAAAGATTGTATGATAAAGAAGATGAATAAGAAGAAGAAAGTGATGATTTCTTCAAATTTAATCATATTTTCATTTTTTTTTCCTACCTCACTAAGGTTCTTTGTATATGTAGTGGATAAATCCTGGAGAATTCCGGTCGGCATTTATTGATTGTATATTACCATGGAAATTTAACCAGAGATTTCATTTCAAGTATATATGGTTATCTATAAATGTCTAACTACGAGTATGTCAATGTAGCATAGCCCAATATGTCGAACGAAAATAAACCACATTTATAGTGATAGAAACATTACTCTGTAAAATTCTACTTGTATTGATATGGTCAAAGTAAAAATTATACTAATTATGTTGATTGTAATGTAGGTAGATTTATTATTTTGTGTTGATTATTCACAAGTCCGACTCATTGATACGATACCTTCAGTAAACAAACCTCAGAAGACAGTAACATCTCAACAAGTAATTTTGTATATTAATATAACACATTTGTTTATAAAATATATTGCACAAAATATTCACTGTCATAAATCACGTATAAATGAGTGTAAGGTATTGATCTCGTAGGTCATTTACTAACCTATGAAATTAGAATCAGATTGTTAATCTGACTTGTTGCTTGTTGTTTCACGTACCTACTATATGAGTCGAAAAATAGCTGTATGGTGAAATGAAGACTGAGAACCTTGTGGATGATCTCATCCCCGATAGTTTCATTATTTTATAATTTGACATATAATTTTATACACACATATGTATTATTATAGTTTTCAGGCGTATATCCCTGTATTTTAGATGGTTACAAATATCGTCATCCCAGTTAATTTTTTTGTGAGGGGAGGGAAAGGGGATATGAACGCAACTACTGTATTGGTACACCTACAGACTAGTATTCACAGTAGTACAAACCAATTGCTAAAACATGTCTACTCAATTCTGAAAAGTGAGCCTATCCAATTATTGAGTTTAAGGTTAATGGAGTGACAGTGTCGTGATAAGATGAAATGATATCTTGAGCAACTTGGTCAACTTTCAATAAGCGAGGAATACTTTAACTGTGATGAAAACTGTCATTATTAC
The DNA here is from genome assembly GCA_025215515.1 of Schistosoma japonicum. Classification (NCBI taxonomy): domain Eukaryota; kingdom Metazoa; phylum Platyhelminthes; class Trematoda; order Strigeidida; family Schistosomatidae; genus Schistosoma; species Schistosoma japonicum. Next base: position 80,592,421 of record CM046061.1, read on the forward strand.
TGATACTGTAGAGTAACTTTCAATTTCTACTAGTCGAATCACAATGAAATCATGAACTAGTCAGTATTAAAATATATTCATAGTCAACTAATCGTTTCTTCTTTTCTGTAACTAATCCACAATATGTTGATAAGATATCAAACAGAATTAGGCCTATGACACTTACGTCTTACTGCAGATGCAACACATTGCAGCTGATACCTAACTTAATAAAATTCGTGTGGCCTTTGGAGATTACTTTCTTGATATCAAATATTGGCTAATGAGTTGAAATGTACTTCAAAACAAACAAACAAATGATCAGATTTCCAGGAAATTTTTAACAAATGCAAATATTCATTATACAGTTGAGTACGTACTTCTTGGATGTAATCAAGTTTCATCTCATTAAATAAACTGTTTACTGATAAATGAACAGGCTGTTTTTGTAAGTTAAAAAAATTAATTACAAAACAGAAAAAAAAACAAGAAGACAGACGTCTTCACGGGTGAATTTTTGTTAAAGTTAACAAGTTAACAGTTCAATCTTAAAGCCAGTCGAACAAATTCTCAAGCACGAAAAGCATCTAATTAAAAGTAGTGTTGAAGTATACGATATTATAACAAAGTATTACTATAAAGCAAAACACTGAACAGATTTTAAACGATTACAGTATATGACAAAGTAAATATAGGTCGAACATTGTATTATAGTATGTGTTTGTGACAGATAGGGATTCAATCATATCATTAATGCGTCCACTCTCATCAATGCCAATGTCTAACAGACACATAATAAAATTAAGATGGTTTGTGGAGATCGGTATTTTAGTTGATTAAATACGTCAGAACATGATATTGCCAGAGTACCATCAAAAACTATCGAGCACTGGTCAGCTGTTTTATCCTAGTATGGGACTCCTCAGCAACTCACACCATATATCCCGCTACCGGGGCTTCGTGTTGATGAACACCTAACCATCTGCACCACTAAGCTAGCCAACACCCACTTGTAGAATTCCCACTTTCATCAATTTGTGATATTTAGGTGTAGTGAGAAGTCATGACTGGCCAAGGTTTAGGCTTGACAGCAGTGAGGCAGTTATCACAGTTATGATAATCGATGATGCATCTCACCGTATCGAAGAATGCAGTATAACCGAAAATCTACTTTTCTTAGCGTTGAAGATTTCAGAACACAGGTATTATTTAGCTATATGGATGGGTAAAATAGTATTTATTTTTTATTTATCTCTAAGAAAACCTGTAGAAAGTTTCATTAAGTACACTAGTTATTGAAAATCTGTGTATCAATATCTTTGTTGCCAACAGTTACTGTCTTCTGATTGGATAAAACCAGTTCTAAATTGATTAGTCTGACTGTTTAATTTGTAAACTTGAGATTCATAAAGTCTACTTTGATTGGTCAAGATGATTATTAATCGCAGGCATTTAAAGAATCATTAACCTAATCAACAATCTTCATAACACATAAATAAAATCAAACAAATTTTTATAAATTTATTTGCCTACTTACAAGTAAATAAAGATTAACATAGATAAATATGCATAACAACAACATTGACAACAACACTGGATATTCAAAATAAACAACAAAACAATTTGTTCAATTGGGATAATTATTTTTGTAGAGATTGGTTATTTAGTTGATTGAATATATCACAGATTGATGTTAGCAGGGTACCACTGAAAATCAATAACTAGTCTCAACAAAAGTAACCATCCCATTTGAACTATAATAATCAGCTCACTAGTGATTAACTGCAGGATGTTCCTGAAACTCAGTAGTGTAAAAGGTTAGGTGTTTGCCAACATAGAGCCCTTGGGGCGGAGTCTAGGCTGCAGTACTACTGAGGGGACCCATACTAAAACGAGACAAATGTGCAATGCTTCCTGGGTTTTAGTGGTATCCTGCCAACTTCAATTAGTAACGAATTCAATCAACTAAAAATAATAAGTAGGTTGTGTTAGGAAGTAATAAACATGTATGAAAAATTTGTAAATCAACTGCAAATTACAAATACACAATAACGTACAAATGTAAACCTTTTTCAATTCAAATAGGGTTTAAGTTGATCGACAAGTAATGTCATACTTGTGAAGTCCATATTACGGATTGAATTCTTAAGATCCGGTTGTAATGTACCCAATAATCTACGTGGCTTTGGATTATATTTAGTACTTTTTAGATGATTGAAAGTAGTCCTGCAGGGAAACATGATAGATTTTGTTTTCAAGCTAACGGGCCTCCCATTAGCAAGGACAAACATGAGAAATTGCGGGGAAACTGATGATTTCAGTGACATTGGAATCTATGTTAGCCAGCCTTACAGTCTCGAACTCTACCACTGAACTATTCAGACTAAGACTGACCCCCTTTGGAAAGAAGATTGCATTAATGGCTTGTTGATGAATGCCGAATAGCTTAAGTTTCGCGTCAAATACTTCCCTACCTGCTAACATCAATCTTTCTTATAACTTCTCAAAATTAATAATTGATATGACTATGTTAATATTACAATATTAAGAACATAATTACAGTAATAAAGTATGGATAGACAGCAAATACGAAATATCCTCTGTTTATGTCATATTTATCATTAATTTAATTGTACTAGCAGTAATGAAGTATAACAGAAAGCTACAACGTTAACAATATTCAAAATGCTTTAAAAGAGAGTAATACAAAGCATCAAACACATGCATAAGTAATGCTGATTTTTGCTATAATTTTAAATAATTATTGATACGATAACTTTATTGTCGAAAATCATATCATTAATAGACTCCAGTTTAACAGTCTTAGTACAAGATTCTGCAGTAGTCCACCGTTTATAACTCACCAGAGACTGAACCCAAGACATTCATGACTTGCTGTGAGTGTTCAACTCTCAAACCATTCAGTTATTTTCATTTTTTAATACAGTTAATAATCAAAATTATAAGTAGGAATTTCGGAGTTCTGTTGAAAAAATTATAAATTGTATATAGATAAAAGCAGTATTTTCATAGATAGGGAAACTGCAATAATTTATTGAGGATTTTAGCATCATTATAATTATTGGAAATAATCAATAAATCTAAGTGGATTCACAAAGTGTAAGTTGATTGCTGAAACGAGAACCAACGGACAGTTTCTATAAGCTAACTTGTATCTCAGATAGTATGCAATCGTACTGGGGTGGAGTTATAAAACTATAAAAATGTTATAAAGCTCTAAAATTTTACCAGTCATAAATAAAATATAGCTTAGCATATATGTAGTACCATTCAACATTAGCACGACAAGATTAACTTTACAAGATTATTACCAGAATTTAATTCGATAGGGGATGAAAAGTCATGTATAAAAGAGTAGTGGGGCTTACCACCTAGAAGAAGGAAAAGAGTGAATGTATCTCAGTCAGTGTGACCGATCTCGGAGTATGTTAGCCAATGTTTTCAGCTACTAGTCACAGAGCAGCAGTCAACAACTTCATGAACTAGTGTCCCATTTTGTTTGGCAGCACTTAGTTTCCTTCAGTCGTCAACCTACGGCAGTCAGGATTGAGAGTCTAGATAAGCAGTGGATCGGACATATTAGTTGGTGGTCTACAACCTGATGAATTGATTTAACATTTTTTATAATACTGAATATCCGACTTCATTGTTACTTACTTGGTGATTAAATACTAGTAAGCTTAAGTATGCTTGTCCACTTTTAATGGTCATTATTGAGATCCATGCAAAAAACAGAGCTAACTATTGGTTAGTGAACTTGTTCTTTGATTAATATAAGGATATCTCGCATGCGACGTGAAGTTGTCGAAAACCAAATGAGCTTTTGAATCTGTAAGAATTTGTCAGATATCAGTTAATTAGTAGAAGAGAAAATAAGCTGAGAGTTGATAGTGGAAATAGAAGAAATAATAATAAGTGAAGAAGGAATTTGATTCTGAACACAGTGATCTCGTGTGAGGGTGACTATCACTTCCCAGTTGCATGCGCTATAGAAGGGATGTCCTTCTTGAGCCACCTCTGAACAAAAATGAGATAACTGATTATGGCCGGTCTTACATGACCTTTCTGTGAGGAATTTCTGATATGTTTGCTCTGTACGTGTATAATTTTTATGGAGACTGAAGTTCGTGGAGGAAGATGAAGTGTTCATTTTTAACGACAGATCTTTTCGCCTCTAATCATCCGATTGAAAGAAGGCAGGATTATTCGAATGCCAGTTATTGGATTGAAGCGCTATACTAATACTGCACCTTCTGTACGGTCAGTAGTTCCACCTCGGACATTAGCATTTGCTGCTTTTAGTCTGACGGTTCCTCAGCCGATCAGCTTGACACTGAAGTATATGAAAGAACAATAGTTCAAATAAGTATACTTTGACTAGTTTATCAAAAATAGGTTGGCTTGACCAACATCATAAAGAAGAAGCTGTGGCTAGGATCTCTACTAAGTGCCCAGTACGTAACCGTAGAATTGCTTAACACGCTTGTTCAACGGTATGCGAGAAACATTTTAAAGACAATCTGTGATCAAAGAAAGCACTCGACTTTTGTAGCCCATGCATTGCAACCACAAGTTAATACAGAGTTGGACGCTGCTCAGTATACCTGTTGTTTTGCTGTGAGATGGATATTCCGCCTACACCACAACTGAAGTTGACAAAAATCAAGTAAGCCATATGAATCTGATGTGCATTTGTCAGATTACAGATCACCAGGTTGATGAGACTATGAAAACTTTGAAAAAGTCAACACATCAATTTCACTCAATGGTCAGTCTAAGCGATAACCGAAACGATTTATGAAATAACACTTTGTATTTAGAGAAAGAGAAATGTATATCAAGAATACTTGGATTATTACTTAAGGCATTCAGTGAAATGAATATCGTAAGCGAGTTCACCGAATAGGACTACATGTTCTGAGTCGATAAATGCGCCTTGTAGAAAATCAACCCATCAAAAGTTAGGTAAAGTGTAAATTCTAGGAGGATGAAGGTAAATAAGAAAGGTTTTAAGCGCCAGCACTGATAGACACCACTTGAAGATGGCAATCCTTATGACAGGTCACCCATAAACTCTGACTTAACTGGTAGTATTCCAGCAGAAGACCTTAATAGTGTTTAAAAGACTGAGGAACGCCTTTTGACGAAAGATCACTGTAGGACCTACAGGTCTACAGAGTGAAATTAAGAAATACCACTATTGTTTGATGTGTGAATATTTGGTCAACACACCTATATCAAGCACTAATTACAGCCCGGTTTCCATTGTATGTAGTTTCTTATTTTCAGATACACGTCGGATGATCATAGGAAGTATTATGTTTAACTTTACAGCTTGATAGTAAGTTAATATTAAGTTACGAATAACAACTCTATTCAATACTACTAATGTTGTTGGTGTATGGAATTTTCAGCTTCCGTTTTGTAATACTACTAATGATGATATGTATTATATACCTACACAATTAAAAACCTATTAGATAAAGGATGACTAAAATTCCACAACTGTAATCAACTTCAAGCCACAATGATTTTCGACCATGCATTTAGGTAAGTTCGCGCAGCGCATGAAAATAGACCACAGTTTTCAACAAAACCTGAGGCTTGAATGCAAGCAACCTATCACGTTTTGATTCAACTAACAAAAATTTCGAGGTTCACTCGTATACTAGTCGATATAACACGAAGCTGCAAATACTGTTTAAGATTGGATAACAGGTTTTTACCACCTGGCAATGATGCATCAAAATATCAACAAGTAGTTAGTCACTAAATGACACTGTATCTAAAATCGGCAACATTTACTCACTAATTTCATAATGCCCTATACGTGCTTAATGGGTATCTATTTGTAGACTATGCATGCCTTCCACATTTAAAGCTGGTTCACATTCACAAAGTGAACGAGGTAACAATTTATTATACGAAATACCAGCACTCATGTCGGACATCAGAAATCTTAATACAATACCGGCAAACCGGAATATAATAATAACACCGCACTGAGTTTAACCAAATGCATGGCTGAGACCACAACCTAGAGAAGACAATTTGATTTGAAAGGGATACGTTAACTGAATATATACAAGACAGAGAACATGCATATTGTGCAACAGCACAATACGTACAAACCGAGGCATTAATTCCAGTGAAACCACTGATTTAATGTGAAGATAGTTGTTAGACCGTAAAAATCAACTTTCACAAAGACAATCATGATCAACTTGTGCTCAATTTATTTGAAAATCACGATCAACGTAGAATCTGGAACACGCGTATGTTCACCAAAATTATTATACTAAATAAGGTACAGTCCCACAGAGGCTAGAGACTAATATAGGTTCGTACGATATTCACCATAATGGAGCAAATGTGCAGTTTGTTTGGGACCACGTGGATTCCCCCTATCCACCTACTCGGTCTGAGCATCGAAGGCCTTCTTTCATTCTTTCACTTATGTAATTATGTGGTCATATGACAGCAGACTTTTCTGAACCATCAGGCGTACCAGGACATTTTGGAGACGAAAATGTGGTTTAATATACATGTTCCTACATATTTTGAACTTCAATATCCCTTTACGCATACTTACGGATTCCTTGTTATTAAACCATATCTATATTATAATTGAAGAAAGTTGGCAAAAACTGAGAGATTTTGTCATATAGTGACGATGATAAAACTTTTAAAATACGTAAAGTAATCAACGTATTCAACTGTTTCACTCTTTTCGATTATTCAAGTTACCATTTTTAGTAACCTTACCTTTACTCTAATCTTAAATCACAGTAAGTAAGACAAAATGTATGCGTGTACGTAATACAATTCACATTACTTCTTACAATATATCCAGGAAATCAGATACAAATAATTAGTTAATTAATACACAATACTTACTGGTAGTAGTAGTAACAATAGTAGGAAACCTACACATACATATTACTCAAAGACAGACATATATTAACACACACACACACAAATATGCTAGAATAGCATTGGGAGGTGGATGGGTGGTGGGGTAAAAAAAAAGTAATACATAAAATAAACTTCATTAGATTTTTCTCAATTTCCATATTACTACCTATTACGTAATTGTACTTTATATGATAGTGTAATGGAGTTACTTGTTGTTAATAATGAAAATAAATTTCGAGAAAAAAAAAATCATTATGATAATAGAGATAACATGATTAATAATAACAACAATAATAAGATATTAAAGAGCTGAGGTCGAAAGTGTATTTCTTATACTGTCACAATGAATTAAATAAATTATTATTAAATAATAACTAAAAAAAAAATTAACAAATAGAGAAAACAATAAACTGTACATAAATGTCGGTCTGCTATCAGAGCACATAACAACATGATTCAATGTGTACACATATGTACCAGTTGGTTAGTGCAATATAAAAATAATACATTGTAAACGCACACACACACACACACAGAAAGGAAGAGGACCAGATAGATAAGAAAGAAGGAGAATAGCGGAAACGAAGGTATAAGAGAAAAAAAAAGAGAACTTCAGTTTCACTATACCAACATGATGGTTACCTCTGACAAATAAACAAACGAAAATTAAGAAAAAAAACAGAACACCACAATAAATATATAAATAAACGAGTCCATTCGAACAAAATAAAATGAAACAAAAAAAAAATGGTATATTAGTAAGCCAGCTTTCTATACAACACAACAAATATGTTTGAATTAATGAAAAAAATGATACTGGAGGAAGGTGATAGCATGGAAAATATGTTTAGGCATATTCAAGTTGTTAAATACATTGTACAATTCATACATGAATCTAATGCATACAAAAACACATAAACAAGGAAATATTCGCGTTCATACATGAAGACAATAACACCAAGAATAGTTAATAAGTGAATAAGATGTCGTCGTTAATACTCGATTGAGAATTATATGAATGCGGTAAAACAATCCAGATGAATGAATGACTGTCACACTAATAGAAAAATGTATATGATAACGGAATAGATGCAAAATAAGTAAATACAAAAAGTAATTAGAATGAGTTTGATCATTATTGAAATATATATATATATATATATATATATATATATATATATATCTTGAAAAACGAGCGTAAAATAACAACTGGTAGAAAGTGCAAGATAGAGGTTGGGAAAGTTTAAGAAAAACCACTGTAGATGTCATGTACATATATTTGTTACTTGCTTAATTAACAAGAAACACAAGTGGTATAAAAGTAATGTGTAGATTCCTTTAAACAAGAAAATAATCACTTATATTGGTGGTGGTGGTGGGGTGAAATAAACACATACACAACACAAAACAATGAAGTTAAGAACGTGTCGAAAAAAAAGAACAATCATTACTACAAACTTGTTTCTGGTACAGATACAGCCGTGATGTTACCAAGAGAGGATGAGTTTGATAAAACAGAAGAAGGACGAGAATTACCAAGAGTACATGAATCTGTATGATCTTCCACAACAGTAGAAGAAGCAACAGGACAGAGATGTGAAGAAGCAAACGTTAAAAATGTACCACTAACAGGCCAAGTTGTTGTCAGAGGAGTTGGGTTCGCTGAGTCATTTGCATCACATGTTGAATTTTGTAAATTGGATGTCACACTAACGGGTGGTGTATGTACTATAGGTACAAGCATTGCAGTTTGTTGTTGTGTGGGAGTAGATGACGGACGACCTGGTAAGACACCAGTGGTGCTGATTGGTCTGTGATAATGCAACAACTGAGAAGGAGCTGATGCCTCTGTAGAGGATTGGAGTACAGACTGCTGCTGACTAGACATACTAGAGTGGGGGATAGAAGCAGGAGGAGGGAAAATAACTGTCGCAGAGGAATGATTACTGTGAATTGCTGCCTGATTAGAAGCGGTATTAGGAAATATAGTCGAACCAGGAGCTAACAGATGCGACGCCTGATGACCATGAGTTGGTATATTGGTTGCAAAAGCAATATGTGTTGCCTGACCTGACTGCAAATGAACCTGATGACCCATTAAGTGCGCAGCTGAATGATGTGGGCTAATGAGTGTTCCCTGTGGATGGGAAGTGGGAATAGAAGTTAGAGTGAACTGTTGTCCAGGTTCTAGAGTGAGTCGAGGATCCAGCTGAAATGGAGAAATATGACGTTAAGAAACATAAAGCTTATGTATATACATGCAGTTATTGACAAAACTGATGTCGAATCAAGATATGACAACGGCAGAAATCATTATAGTATAGGTTTAGAATGCATTTTAGAAATGTCTTATCAAAAAACAGTTAATCAGATTTTAACTAACGATTATTATCGCCAGGTAAAGCGGTTTGTTTAGAATTGAACTAATAACTACACCAACCATGAAATTACAAACAGTCATAATTACTATAGACTTTGTAAGTATGAAAAAATACTGCGACTCAGAACAAAGAGGAAGATAAATTGAATGGATCATTACCACTGTAACAGATTCTAAGTCATATCAGTGTCTCTAAATACAGTGAGTGGTTATCACGCCGACTATAATTAACTAGCCTGAATCTACCAACATGTCTCATTCTATTAATAAATGGCTCCATAAACTGATATCACACATGTTTCGTCAACACTAGCTTTCTTAGATTGGAAGCAACATGGAACACTGAGATAGGTGGCGGTCGGATATATGTAACACTTATTAAGTGGAAGTAAGCATTCTGAAAATGTCAGCCAACTAAAACCAGTAGTTTGAGAATGGGTACAACATACAAATACATGCTAACATACTAAGACGCTTGCAAACAACCATCAATCAGAGGATGTTAATCAAGTGTATAAAAATAAATGTTGACGTCGAAATCCACTTGCTACAGGGTTTGGTAAAAAAGAAGTATTTGGAAAGAAAACTGTAGTATTTAGGCGTTAAGTACTTTGGTATGCAACTTGAGATCCATGAACAGGTGACTGTGACCATTGTTAGCAGACCATTGGCAGCACTGTCATCACTAGCTGTAGTGGACTAGAAAAGTAATTTTAAATTTTATCTACCAAATATTTTACATCAATATAAAGAGATAATTAACGTACAAATAAACTTACAGGTTCTAAATAGACAGTATCTCCACCAACAGGATTCAATATAAATCCACCATCAGGTCCAGCAGTAGCTAAAGTAGCACATGAACGATCTAACTCACCAGTTGGTGTAAGAAAAGCAACCGATGTTTGTCTAAGTGCATCACCATGAGGAGTTGAAGTGAGAACAGTCGGAAACATAAACGACATTGTAGGAGAAGAACTGGCTTTTAAAAGAGCTTCCGATTGAACACCTAAAGCAGTTGATGAATTCGCAAGAGATGCAGAAGGTTGTGCAAGAGAACAAAGCCCACCAGAGATAGATGTTGTCAGTAAGCCGGTTGCATTTCCATCACCTAGCGATTAGATGATAACACAGGTAAAGGTAATATATATTAGGCACAAGTAAATAACTAACCCATAGAAGTAGAATGCCTGCAATAAATAATGTCACCAAATACGTCGGATTTCTAAAATCGGAATATCGACTTAGTTATCAAGTATGAATTTATGCACTTGGCCACTATTAATAAGGAAACAAATGACAACAACTAATCACAACAAGACCACTAAAACAAAATGATTCAATGTTTGCGGAATGACTTAAAAGCTCATTTCTACATGAAGCAGGAGCTGATGATGTTGCTAGAAATGATAATAAAAGCTTTGGAATAAAACCATGAAGCTCGTTGAACACAAATACTCTTAAAAGAATTCACCTGAGCTGAAAATCTCTCGCATCCTTACAAATCTCCACTCACTTATGAATGCAAAATAATGCCTGCGAAACAGATAAGTGACCTACATTTGATCATGATGGATTAAAGGTAATATGCATGTAGTTAATTTAAATTCTTCTAAACATTTATTTTAACACATAAATAAAAATTGTCAGTTAAATTAAATTACCTGAATTATGTGCTATAATGGTAGGATGAAGATGAGAATGTGGTTCAGTTAGATGTGCTGGTGCAGCTATGAGAGCACCAGGTGCAGCTGAAGTAAGAATTAATCCAGGTATTGACGAAGCAGGTAGAAAATTAGCAGGGACTAAAGCACCAGTTGCCGTTAATACAGTACCTGACATTGCAGCCGCGATTGCCACAGGAGCATCAGCCGTCAAATTCGACGATGAAGCAATATACGATGATGTGTCCATAGTCATAACTGAAGAACTGTTATTATTATTACTATTATTATTATCTGCAACAGATGTAATTATTTGAAGTGATGGCTTTTTCTCCTCATTTCCACATTTTATATCGTTGCTGCCGTCTGTGTTTTCATTTCGAGAAGGACTTGTTGGATGGACTTGCTTTCGATGTCGTCTCAGGTTTGAAATACATGCAAAACTGACGTCACATTTCGGACACGAGTATGGTCGATCACCGCTATGAACACGACTAAAAATTAATCCCGAAAAATTAAGGAATATGTATTTGAGTTGTCAAGGAAATCACATTTGTGCTTCTATTTTAGACTTAGTTACAAGTTTCAGCAACTGGACAGACCTTAGATTTAGTGTGGCCTGAAATCAAGTACATGAATCTGTATCCCATAAATGAATTGAATTCATATATAAAAGGATTGTTACATTACACTTAGTTAATCTGATGTAATTATGTAATTGTGAACGGACAAATAGACTTGATTAAAGTAGAACTATTCACAATTATGAATCGATTACAACCCAAAAAACTGTTATTTCGGAGCTACATAGAACGTATCTACGTAGAAATCGATCATAGTCACTTGGTTCTTTTTAGGTATCTTCAAAAACTGGATTAGTAGTAACATTGTAGATTAAGAGAGTGAAACTAGAGTTTAAGGAAACAATGAGTAAAATTACATGTATATTTGTGAATAATTTTAAAATTTTAAAAGCAGTATAACAAGGTGATATGTGCTATATTTTTGGTCGACGTTTATAAACTGTTTTCAACACTTCTTCAGAGCGTTCAGTCAGTCAAACACATTGCAGAGCCTGCCATACATGTGCACCGATTCAAATTATCGAACCCCTACAGCAGATAAAAATGAATATGAAAGTAGTATAGAAGTCGTATTAACCTAAGTAGTAGTAAGAAAAGAATGGACATAGAGAATATGACTCGAGAAGGAATTCGTAAAAGAGCCGCTAACACTTAAAAGCTCAGGGTTTAAGGGAACATAAAGATTGAATGTACTTGAATTACTGTGATTGATCTTAAGCAAAAACATACGTCACATGTGACGTAAATTAGTAAGAGCTTAATAACCATTCTAAATTCATGTTTAGATTTCTTTTAAAACGCGTACCGAACATGCTAGAAAAATAACTTGGTGCCATCTAAAGACCTTGAACTTTATCAAGATCTTTACCAAACAGGACTATCAATAAGATGATCAGTTTCTGAGAATTCAGACGATGAAAGCGTTACTAATTGTCTTTAATGAATCCAGTCAAAAATCAGTGGACAAGAGTTGACAGATGTCGATTCACATTGCAAGTTTAAATGACGGTACGTTATAAAATTCCACTCGACCAATTATTCTCGAGTAAATAGCTTTCACCAGTTTTATGTAATTCTTTGGTATGGTATTTAACGGCAAACACTGCCAGTCTTGAAGTCTACGAATGGAATGCTGCTTTCAAGCCAAGAGACTTCATTATTGTTATATATATATATATATATATATATATATATATATATATATAAATTTATAAAGCTTTTCCAACTGAATACATTAGCTTAAAAAAAACATTAGAGGATCACGAAATGTGAAAATAACTTACAGATGAGCAGCAAGATGATGAGGTTGACTAAACCTTCTATCACAAGAAGTACATGGATAAGGACGTTCACCAGTATGGACGCGCATATGTACCGCCAGACGAGCTGCACGAGGGAATCCTTTAGCACAAACTGTACAAATATAGGGACGTTCACCAGTATGTCGTTTTACGTGTTCATTGTAAACAGCTGGCTGTGAAAAGGTCTTAGTGCATACTGTGCACCGATAAGGTCTTTCCCCTGAATTTCAAGCCAAGAATAATATTGATTTAACGTATGCATACACATTCAGACTTCCATTTATTAAAAAAATAGCCTAAGGCAATCTAGAATTAGATCTTTAAGGAAAGTCAGTTATAATCACTATTCTTAAATTTCTATAGAATCTGTATGTCTAAAACACCAAAAATTTTCACAGAAATGGTTTACCAATAAATAAACTGAGATTAATTGGAACTGACCGGTATGAATCCGTTTGTGTCTATTCATATTTGGCCAATCATTGAATTGCCGACCACAATAACAACACTGATACGGTTTCTCGCCAGTGTGTATACGTCGATGCTTTTCTAAATAACGTAATATACGGAATTCTTTATCACACTCTCGACAACGATATGGTCCAGAATTAGCAGACCCCTTAGAATTTGAACTTGTCGTAGTTTCAAGTAGTGAGTTACTGCCATCAGTTGAATTACTTGTTATAATTCCACTAACTCGTGAAACTTGAACAGGAGGAGTTGAAACCGGTGTGCTCATTGTTATGGAAGTGGCAGGTATTGCGAAAGGTGAGACTGAAGTCAACTGTGGATAGCCTATAGTACTTAATTCATTTGGATTTCCAGAAGCTAAAAGATCTTCTGTAACACCAGTGGTAACTCGTCCAAAACAATCAAGAGGTTCTGGCTTCATTTCCATGGAATCCTTGGAATTCTTGACGGGAAAAAGAAATAATAATAATAATAAACAGTTAGTTCCATATAAGTAAAGCTAGATACATTTTTCAATAGATGTCTATCATTTATTATCGAAAAATGACAAAATCCCTTACTCGTAATCGACCATTTAATTCTGAATTAGACGATGAGATTTTGATATCTGATTTCAAACCAGTGGTGGTGTGATGAACTGCAGACGAATTACTAACGGAATTAGAACTGCTGGCAGAGATAAAATTCATTGAACTACTTGTTAAAGATGTAGTATTGGTATTCATTAACAAAGGATGATCAGCAGCAACAACAGAGAGGTGAGATGAAACAGGAGTCATATTTGACGGCAATAAAGTTGGTCCATGACTGCCAGCTACAAGAGGAACCAAAAGAGCACCACAACCACCCATTCCAGTACCTGTTGACATTACAGCGGTCATTGTATTCATTGGGGAAAATAAAGTTCCTGCTGGGTAGCTGATCGATGTTATTTCAGATACTGATGCACTCTCATTTATATCTTTGACATTATTTGCTAAGAGTAAAAGGTAGGAAAAATACTAACTTGGGTTACTGGTGAAGAGTGCATATGATTGGAAAAAAGAGACATGAAATCATAAATAACAAAATTAAAAAAAAAACATAAAAACTAAAGGGATTCAAAGCATACAATTATCTTAAATTCTATGATCATATATTTAAAACGTCATGATCACTCCAAACCTAATTTCTATCACAGGTCACCCATGAAGTGGGTAGACGGGAGGCGATAATTTCCTTCATATCTCTAACACAATAACTAGAAAGTGGGTTTTTGAGGTGATTAAGTAATAACATTAGGTAAAAGGTTTACTTAATTGTAAACAATTCCCATACTAATTTAGAATAAATTTTGTGCGAGCACTGGTTCAGCAGTTAGGGCATTAAACATCAGCCACTAAGTCGTAGGCTCGAACCCTGGTTTGAATTACCGGATAATATCACTAACCAAACATTCATAAATAATGGCTTTGAATCGTAAACAAGTTAATAATACTAAATTTAGTATCATGATTAATTAATGATAGTTCTGCTATGTAAGTAAAACTAGCCCAGATTAGCTAAAATGTCTCTAACTATCTAGTGCAATGGTTCAATTCGGACATATTAATACAATGTTAAATCATCAGTATTTGTAATCTTTTGTGTTTTACTGAAAATATTACAAGCAATTAACCAATATGAAGTGATACTGAAAATCTCAACAAAGAAAAATGCAAATCACAGTTTAGATATACTAAGTGAACAATACTAAAAACTACTAATTTCTTTGTGTTTTCTCTTTAGATTTGAGAAACAACAGCAGTTTCTTCTTGCATCGATATCAATGATTTGCAAAAAGCAACAAAAAAAAAATTTTTGTTCACTGTAAAACATTAAAAAAAAATATTTACTAACAAGAATTGTGAGTAGAACGGTGAGAAGAAATTTCAATTAAACCAATGAGATAAACGTGTTGATGTTTCATATAAATCTATGAAATTCACATAGTGAGAGAATTCTAAAACATTAGATTGGTTTACTTGACCTTATAATAAACCTACGCCAAGGACAGGTAGGTAATAGACAATCAATAATAGACAGCCTACGGACCAACAATCAACCAATCACAAAATGAAAGGCAGACAGACATCAATAATAATGACTGACTAACTTGGCACGCCTGTGATTTTAACTATCGTTGTGAAGATTTGTAGTTATGTTTAAAATTTGCATGTCTATTTAAAATATGAAACAATTTAGATACTACAAATTAAAGCAGAGTTAGAAAATGGAACCTGTCATAGACATTACTGTCTAGAACAACAGTAGAAAGTTGTAACCGCCAATAGTTTCTTAAGTAAGAGGAGTAAACTTAACTAAGGTGCCTTGATGACAGTTGTTTGGCTAATAAATAGAGTGATGATAAAATAAAAGGTGTCAGCTTGTAAGATTCAAACCTATGGTCAACGCTAAATGCAATGCACTTCATTATAAATAAGGTTTAAGTGCTAGATTTACTGAGTGATTGCCATCGATGAGCCATAGACGGTTCACAAGCTTCATCGACTTAAGTGCCTGGGACACGTATAACTTATCCCTGCCTGCCTTGATGCACATTGGTTGTAGAAGGAGTATGATGGAAGACTAGGGGCAATTAAATCAAAACATTGCATCAATATATAAAATTCTTGACTGTTGGTCAAGGTCATGTTACTTTATTCGGGTTCGCATAATTACTGCAACCAGTGACTAGAGGGAGATTTAAGGTGACATGGCTGAGAACTGGTCAAAGTGGTGCAAGTGTATTCACTATTTATCTTTTTCTAGATCATTAGTTCTAAAAGGCTTTCATACACACTTAATGGACCATATCGTGATATTAATCTTGGGAATTTGATCTCGTCGTGCGAATGTGGTATGGAGACTTGGACATATGGGTAAATGTGCCAAGTTTTAAGTTGTGCGTAATCAGGTGACCAGTTGTCATCGTTGAGCTCAACAGTAATAGATTTTCATGTGTTCAATAAGACAAACAAATGCATGTTTGCACTAGAGCATCATCAGAGCCTAAAGATGTACTTCAGAACGGGCATCAGTGTTTTATCAAGCCTTCGCAACGATGACTGGCGGTGACATGGTATATATGAATCCATCGTTGAGTTGTTGGTAGGGCTCGCCATATCAGTTGGTATCTTTTCTTTTGCTAAAAGTTCGCCCTGTTAAAAATAAACGGTTGCCTGAGCATATCTGCAAAAAAATCACTTATCTGTTGGCGGAACAGCAATACCAAAACATCCACTTTCACTTTAGTCAAACCTAACTACCTGGGCATTAAAATCAACTGCTGTAAGTATTATCTCAGTGTCTAGCTTTATAAAGGGGTTTAGAAAACCTCACGTATAATAGTCCAGCGTGCAGTCAGTGAGAATGTTAGCACATACGACGAAAAGGCATAGATATATCTCCCTATCCTTCCGAATTCTTACGGAACTATTTAACTGAGTAGTATTTAATCGACTATCACCAGAGATCCACTTAATAAGTGCTTGTTCTGTTCTCATAAAAAGTGCTATACTTACACCAGTCAGTCCATGAGAAGTCACCATCGAGTGGCCAGATGGACGGAGGGTATATCGCGTCAGAAAGATGAGGTCAAATGAATGATCAGATAAGGATCTCGTATGAGTGTTTCGAACGTGCAGCATACATCAACAGCAAGAGACTCTAGGGTCTTAGCCAGAGAGGACTGATACCCGATTTGATATAGAGTCAGTATACTGTAGGCTCCACAGTCTAAATAGAATCATAGTTTCAGTAAACTGAAAAAAGTATATCGTGAAGTACAATCGTCGAAACGACATAAATGTGGATGAATAAGACATTTGATTATGAAAAAAGACATTAAGCACAACTAAAAACAAGACGGCCGTTATCATTTCCCAGCTGCCTTCATTGTGGAAGGGTTCTTATAATTGAGATATGTAAAAATTAAACCGAGATAGCGTGATCTTTATGACGTAGGAGTGTGAGAGTATTAGTATTTTAGTCCGATCACAGCCTACTGTGGGTAGTTCCTATTGTATTGGCACAATACTTGCGAATTTCTTACCACCGGAGAAATTACGAGGCCGGTATTCTTCCCGACGACGATCAGAGCAACAAATAACATAGGTACATGGAATTTCCGCACGATGTTAAAGACTGGAAGAAGCATCCAAGTAGCTGACGAAGTGAAAAGATATTCTGGAGATGAGTGGAATAAGTGAAACTCATCGGATACAAACTAAATAGAAAATAATAACTTCGAAAGAGCTACTGTTGTACTCAGACCATGAAGAAAATGCCTCGTACACACAAGGAGCCGAACTGATGTTACCCAAAGAAGCACACAACGCATTGACATGGAATTATCAAAACGTCCTTCAAGAAAAGAAGGAGATAATCACAATAAATGCCATCCAGTGCAATGTACCCACCAACGACGGCAACGAAGATGATAAAGACCAGGCCTATGCGAGACTGCAGTCATTCGTTAAGAAATGCCCAGTCAAGTACCTAACCATTCTGATAGTAAACCTAAACGCCAAAGTTGAGATGGATAACACCGCATATGAAGATATCATGGGATAATATGGACCGGGTAGAAAGAACAGAAGTAACAGATTCGCAAATCTATGTAACTTCAAGAAAGTGATTATAGGTAACACCATGTTCACACCCTTCCTCCACCCCTCATAAAAAACGCATACACAAAGCTACACGGGATTTCCTGGAATACATATCTCCATCAATGAAAAGTCCAGAACGACCATGAAAGACATGAGAACAAACTGAGGAGCTGACATGGTTTTATATCACCACCTGGTAGAAGCTAAGAAGAAACTGAAGCCAGAGAAGCACTGGACAACTACAGCTACACCATTAGAAAGGTTTAATACAACCCTTCTCTGGGTTACTAACAAACACAACGACTTCAAGGTAGCTCTCAGCAATAAGTTCCAAGCCTTTCACAATCTACTGGAATCAAAAATTACAATGGGGAACAATAGGAAAGGGATTAAGAAAGTAATAGCTTCAACATGTCAGGAGGTTTTTCAGCCACAGAAGGCACCACCATGAAAAACGGATTTTTGATGCCACTCTGGATAAGGTCCAAGAAAGGATGATCAAGAAATCAGTAGTCAATAACAGACGAACAAGATCAATGTCTGTCTTCAACTGGTTAGTAATTTGCAGCGATTACTAGCCTGCTCATAAACTGAGTGTACGGTGCAACGGAGCTAGCTAAAAATACATAAAACCTGAACAATCGATCAAAAAGAAGAATATCAAATCAATCACAAACACTCAAGAACAACAAAATAGATTGGTAGAGAACTTCGAAGAACTTTTGAGTAGACCAGACCCACTAAACCCACCAGTCATCTAAGCAATATCTACGGAACTCCTTATGTATGCAGACCCATCAAAAATCGAATAAATCAAAATGGCTATCCAACAAATCAAGAGCAGTATGTCCATAGGGCCAGACAACATACCAGCTGAGTAAGGCACTGAAGTCAGATATAGAAGTGATTGCAAAGTTGCTTCACATCCTCATCGGAAAAATCTAGAAGGGGGAACAAGTATCAATAGACTAGCAAGAATAGTACCACATCATAACACCAGAGAAAGATCTTAACAACTGTGAGAACTACAGAGGCATCACTCTACTTTCATTATCAGGAAAAGTATTCAACGGAATGTTGCTGAACCAAATGAAAAAAGATTTAGTCGATGCCCAATTTCTAGATCAACAAGCCGGATTCCGTAAGGACCGATCGTGTAAAGACCAAATTACGACAGTACGGATCATTGTTGAACAATTAATTGAATGAAACTCACCAATTTGAATCAATTTTCTGAACAGAGAACAATACTTGATAGTGCGAACAGTAGAACATTATGGAGTCGTCTTCCAAACTATAATGTTCTTGATAAGATAGTCAACATCATTCAGAATTCATATGACGGACTAGACTGCTAATTCGTACATGGAGGGATGCCTACAGATTCAATCAAAGTGAAAACTGGTGTCAGACAAGGCAGCTTACTATCAAGCATTCGCTTTTGTATCGTGATTAACCGGATTATGAAAATCTCAACATCTCAAGTGAAGCATGGAATACAGTGGATAACTTGAACGCAGCTGGACGCTTTGGACCTTGCAGATGACCTAGCTCTTCTATCCCACACAGCAACAAATATATGTGAAGACGGATAGTTTAGTAACGGCCTCCACAGCAAGCAGTAGGCCTCAACATATACAACATAAACAAAGGCGATCTGATGAAGATGTGAAGGCACAGATTGGCAGGGCAAGGTCGGCATTTTTACAATTGGAAAACATCTGGAACTTAAACCACCTATCAGTCAGAGGCGGATAGGACATATTGCAGAAATCACCAAATTGTTTCACAAGGCAAACCTTAACTTGGGATCCCTACGACCAAAGTAAAAGGGAAAGATCAGATAATACATAGCACCAGAAATTGGAAGTCGATAGCAGACGAATGAATTGGACTTGGTAACAATTAAAAAGAAGGGCCCAAAACAAAATTGGTTGAAGAATTCTAGTCGATGGTTTGTGCTCCACGAGGAGTAACAGGAGACTTAATGACCAGAGATCGAAATCCGTAGACTAAGGTTAGGTGTGCAGCATTTAAAGTTAATTATTTCTAACCCCTCTGCAATTGTTGAAAGACAGTATAGCTGAGATTCTAGTTGCCTAAGGAGAACATCTTACTGTTGTTACACCTTAGTACAATCGGCAGAAAGGCTTCGTTTTGAGGCCTCAGGTTTGCTTCATTTATTTTTACCGCTCTTACATCGACATGCCGGGCGGAGTAGGATCTAAAGAAACGACTGTTCCATCCAGTATACCCTGATTAATACATTAAGATAGGGAAGCCTGACCACCAAGTCAAGAAATCAGCCATGGTCGTGACAATGAACTTTGAGCTAGCTTGTATGGCTAGTGATATTACTTAAGCAGGAGTAAGTTAACAGGGGTTTGGACCAACAAACTATTGGTTGAAAACCGAGTGGTGTAACCACCAAGCCATAGTCTCACTGTCCCGACTGTCCCTGCTACCTTGACGTGGTGGTCGAACTTACCTGTTGTGAAGATCCAATCAGGCTATACTGGTTCTACCATAATAGGTAGGTCAGCTGAAGAGCAGTGAGACTAAAAGTAGTAAAACTATGGCTCGAGGGCGAAGTCGTACTGCCGGCTGTACAGAAGTGTGATGGCAGTAAGGTGTTTTTTCTTAGAGGGCAAGCATGACAATGCTGACATCCCACAAAGGAAGGGCAGGATTAGAAAAAGTCGACCCTAAAAATGCATACCTTGCCTTATTCCGCAAATTTCCGTCTCAAGCTGTGAGGCCTTAACAAGTGCGTAGGTGGCAAAACTAAAACCTTTCACCTCTCCCTCACCCTCATACATCCAGCAGCGTTCGAGATCGCCCCGTTTACAATCAAATCCCTACTTCTCCTAATAATTTCTATACTTTTACTTTAAGCCCCCCTCATCTTTCCCTCACTTCTCCCATATGTGCCACTCGATCCCATGAAGCTATATTCAAGGTTTTCTGTAACCTCACTTTAAATTTTATGTTGGAGCTTTAAATGAGCGAACCCATTGCCGAATTGGTCAATAGGCCTCACTAAATAAAACTAGAATCTCTAGCTAGTTAGGTATGCAGTGTTTCGGAAATATGCGCTCTATCGAATAAAGGAAGGTCACAACTAGAAAGCCCCTTGGTTGCCAATTCATAGACGAAAAAGCCAAAAACGTATTCAGAGAAGAGTTAGCTAGACACCTAGTCAACCATACTCAGAAGCTTCATCCGGAATGAGCTTGGGACAATTTTAAGCCAATTATGAATGCAGCAGCAATATCTGCTTCCAACCAAAGACTAATGGACTTCTGAAACCTCTACTGCACTGAGGCTCAAAAACTCATCAACGCGGGTTTGAAGAATGACGACTATTCGAATTTAAATTAACAAAAAGTCTAGGCAAGAATCATGAGCAGTGATGCATAACAAATGGAAAGTGACGGAAACGGTTGCGGCGATAGATAACATTATACAACTCATCTAGGATACTGGTATTAGGAAGTTAGCTTTTAGTAAGACTATTTCGAAAAAGGATGGGTCGATGATCCATTTTCAATCTAGCAGATCAGATTGATGAGCAGAATACTTCCATGAACAATTCAACTGGCCTACAGCTACCCACCCGTTTCTGACTATCCCTAAATTACCTGAGTGGAAAATTGACATATGTCACCAACCCCCCCCCTAACTCTTGGTAAGGTTGAAAAGACTATAAGTAATTAGAAGCGAGGAAAAGCAGCAAGTCCTAACAAATTGACCCTAGATATTTTAAGGAGTTATTGTAGGTATGTTGGCTAATATATTAGCTAAAATCTGGGACCCGGACGTAATAGCATCTGACTAGTCTCAATCGCTGATCGTCCCAGTTAGATAGATGATAGATAGATACAACGCAGAACTTCGTACGTACGTACATCAGTTCAGGTTGCCATACCACATCAGCACAGAGACGCAAATGTCAGTTCAAATTCAAGAGTGATAGCGATAATAGAAGTATTAGCAGTAATGCAGAAAATTAGGGAGCGAAGATATGATTCGAAAAGTATAATTCAGTAAGATAAATTTGAAAGGAGAAAGAGAATTCAGAAGGTTAGATTTTGAGAAAACACAAAGAGTGGATGCACCTGTGCCATTGCAAACGATTCTGAGCCATGTCGTTCAAGGTCTCTAACCATTGGTGACTTTCGTCTCGCGGACCCCAACCACGCAGCCTACATCTACCAACATGACTTAGTCCACTTGTCAGTGACTTCATCGATTTCTGCCATGTTTTGGTTTGGCCGCCCCTAGCTTTCTTCCAACCTATTCCTACACCGCAAAACATAGCTCGTCGAGGCAGACGGTAGTTAGACATGCGTAACACATGTCCCAACCACCTCAACTGATGAAGTTTCAATACCTCATCTATTGATTTTCCTTCCTTTCCTAGAACCCGTTTCCTAACGACAGAATTGCTTACTCGGTTGTCCCACGATACACCAGCAATGCTTCGGAGACACCTATGATCGAAGACCAGTAACCTACGGATGTCCTCTACTCTTCTTACTGATTCAGAATAATTCTGTTGTTATACTCAGTCAAATAACAAATCTGTGTAGATTCATAGAATATGACAACATTGGTCAGCGAACATATCATATGGCAGTATTAATTAGTTGTTAAGTACTGCATAAAATCAAGCTCTCTTATTGTCAGTTTTTGGCGTACACTGTTCCGTTCTACGCAAAGTACTTATAACTGGTCATAAAGACATAAATAGCATGTATTTTGTGAAGATAATTGAATAACCGGTGAATGCCACTAATAAACGAAGCATAGTTTAATGAGTTATGCATGTATGACCAACATAGAAAGTGGCACTCGTGTTCATTACTCCAAGTTACAACACCTCAGCAGTACATCAAGATTAACATCAACTTGGTAGAAGTGGTAGTTACTTCAATGATAATAAGTGGATATACAGAATAGGGTCCAGGAAAGTAAGCTATGAAATAAATTAAAACTTACTATTTAAGGGAGAACAAAGGGTGAGTACACCTCCACCACTGTGATCGATTCTGAACCATGTTACCAAGACTCTAACAACATTAGTGTGTACTTTGTATGGTGTATAGTAATCCTACAGGTCAGATACACTAAAAGAGGAGAAGTAACGTCAGACTCTTCGATCGAATGATTTCAGTCGATTACTTTAGTCTCGAAGCATTTGCAAAATGAATATAATCGATTAGATGGTAACGTTGAATAGACTGTTTCAATGATTTGAGTTTATTAACTGCGATCGTCAGAAAATACACTTCCTGATTCCAGTCCTTCAAAATCACAAGTAAGCCGTTTAATGTGCACCCGACTGATAAGTACCGTGCGTATCGAAACGTGCCCAGGATTTTACTGGTAGATGTATACCAAGTGCACTGAAATTAATGTGTTTTAGTTCTAGAAAATTTGTCCAATCTCTGGGTGCTTACAAGGAATGCAATTTGGAATAACTTACTTCGTCTTATACTTAGGTACTATACTGCTTCAGTTCTTTCAGCAACATATTCCTCCTAACTCTTCTATTTAATTACATTTTATGTCAGATTTAATTCATTTACTAATGTCGTATTAGTATACTTAGTAACTTGTTATTATATTAAACTTCTTAGTTTAACAAGCGAAGTTAAGACCCATGAACTTGGAAGTAGCTGATGATTCTAGATAATTTTTAGCCATCAATACTCATCGAGGACTATTTCATTATACCCGCCTACCATTCCGTATCATGACCGCACCTGCCATCCCTCAGCAGATAATCGATATAATGCTGATATGTATAGGTGTATCAGAAGGATACCTAGATTAAATTGTTATGGGGTCAACTAGGAATGAACTTTCCTATCGTCTTCTCCCAATTCTAAATGTAGCGACAAAGTATGGTTTTCGTCTACGTGAAGAAAGCGCATCTTAACGAATTTAACAAAATACCTTGAGTTCATTTTAGGTAAAAATGATTGATGACCAAATCCAATTGACGTAGAAACTATTCAGAAAATGCTAACTCCAAAATATCTTTTCTAATCAAAACCATTCTTAGGGCTATTCAGCTATTATAATCAATTTTTCCCAGAAATTCATCGATCAAGAGGTCCCTTGTATGAACTATTAACAGAATGGAAATCATGCAGTGGTCAGCATAATGTCAAAAATATTCCAGAAAAGCCAAGTGATTATTTAGCTCAGAAATGATCCCAGCTTGGAAATTATGGTTGCATCTGATGCATGTAATGACCGACCGTAGCTGCTACCTTGTCGTGGTGGTCGGGCTTGCCTATCGTGATGACCCAACCGAGCTATACTGGCTGGAACATATGTTCCTGTAGGTTCTACCATGCTAGGTAGGTCGATTGGAGAACGATGAGACTAAAAGCAGCTACTCAAGGTCTGGGGGCGAAGTCGTACTGCTGACTGCAGAGGGGTGTGACAGCAGTAAGGTGTTTCCCTCGGACAACCAGCATATGCAGCGATGCTGCCTTCTAACAAGGAAGGAGGGGTTAGAAAAGGTCGACCCTAAAAATGTCACACCTCACCCTACCTCACGGATTTCCGTCTCCGGCGGTAAGGGTGCCCACTAAGGGCTTTTAAGTGCGGAGCTAATACTCAAAAAACTTTTCATAAAAAGGCCGTGCGTGACAGGCCTCAAGCAGTTGTCCCTTGGGCTCTGCGGTCACGCTCTCAGGTCTCTGAGACCGACACTAATCTGCCTTTTTTGTCAGGTTCCTCAAGAAATACCCTTCCACGGTGTGGGCAGCCGGGAAGTGACAACTGCCCTCATACCCGCAAAAGCACGAGAGTCCAAATTGATCAAAATCAAATCCTTTCTACACCCCATAATATCTCTCTTATCTCTACGACTAACTCTACTCACATTCCTTCATCTCACTGCACCGCTAATGCAAACGATGCGAGCTCACGAAAAATCATTCCTGGTCTCTTGAAACCCCGTTCTAGACTATATGTTGGAGCTTTTAATGTACGGACATTAAGTCAAATAGGGCAACAGGCTTCCTTAGCTAAGACTTTAGAATCTCACTCAATCGATGTATGCTGCGTCTCGGAAACGCGCATACAGGATCTTAGTAAAATCATTAACCTGATCTCACCGTATCAAAACAAAGAAGCAGCCCGATTTACTCTTCGTGTATCCGGTAGCCCGGATGCTGCTTCCCGGGGTCTCGCTGGTGTAGGTATAGCATTGAGTCGTAGGGCAGAACTAGCTCTCCTAGACTGGATCCCTGTAGATAGTCGCTTGTGCGCTATCCGACTGAACGGGACAGTTAGGACTCGGAAAGATAGGGACACTCGTCGTTGCCTCTTTGTCGTATCTGCCTATGCCCCCACTGACTGCAGTTCAGACGAGGTGAAAGATGAGTTTTACAGCAAGCTTACGGACCTCCTCCGAAAAGCTAGGCGCTCTGATATAGTTATAATGGCTGGTGACCTTAATGCTCAAGTAGGTAAACTAAGTGAAAATGAGAGACACTTGGGTGGTTGTTATGGTGTCACGGCTCAAAGAACAGATAATGGCGATCGTCTGTTGCAACTATGCTCAGATAACCGCCTGTTTCTAGCGAATACTAACTTTAGGCATAAGGAAAATCATCTTTTGACCTGGCGACCCCCAAAATCGTCTCAACGTTGGACCCAGCTAGATCACATCGCCATCAGCCACCGATGGAGGGGTTCGATAGAGGACTGTCGCTCGTTCTGGGGCACATGTTTAGATTCAGACCATGCTTTAGTGCGAGCGCGTATTTGTTTGAGGCTTACTGGACGTAGGAAAGACATAGCAATGAAGCCTCCTAGGGATTTACTTAATGATAATAAAGCTAAGAATATATTTCAGGAACAACTAGAAAAGCAGTTAGGCGACCGTGTAAGCGATTGCCATCCGGAAGCAGGTTGGAATGATATCAAAAATGGTGTGGAAACAGCAATGATATTTGCTAGTAAGGTAAATAATAAGGCTAGGATGAAGCCATGGATTTCAGTAGCATCCACCGAACTGATGGATGCTCGTAAACTCATCCCATCTGGCTCTGAACATAATAAAGAGCGAAGTGAGCTTAAGCGCAGGCTGATAAAAAGCCTACGCAACGACCGTGAACAGTGGTGGGTGGCGAAAGCAAAAACGATGGAAAAGGCAGCGGCGATAGGCGACAGTAGGCAACTTTTTCGACTTATCAAGGAAACTGGTATTAGGGATCCGAATGTGAGTGAGACTATCTCGGAAAGGGATGGGATTACAATTCATTCTCAGTCCAGGAGATTGGACCGATGGACAGAACACTTTAGGGATCAGTTCAACTGGCCTTCAGCCACACTTCGGTTGCCCACGATCCCCAGTCATCCTGAATGGCAAATCGACTTAACTCCTCCTAGTCTTTATGAAGTTGAGAAGGCTATAGGAAATCTGAAGCGAGGTAGAGCAGCAGGTCCTGATTGGCTTACCCCTGAAATGTTTAAGGATGGTGGTCCAGTTTTAGCAGCTAGATTGACTGAAATCTTAGGTAGAATCTGGGAACTGGGCGTAATACCATCTGACTGGTCTCAATCCCTGATTGTCCCAATTTATAAGAAAGGAAAAAAGTCTTCTTGTGACAATCAAAGGGGAATCAGTCTGACTAATATAGTTTCTAAGCTGTTAGCATCGATTATACTTAGACGCCTAACTAGAGCTCGTGAAGAGCAGACTAGAGAAAACCAGGCTGACTCAGACCTGGACGTGGCTGTATAGACCACATCTTCACACTGCGACAGGTCCTGGAACACAGACACACATTTAGGCGTCCTACAATAGTTGTCTTCCTGGACCTAAAGGCGGCATTCGACTCTGTTGATCGTGAGGTTCTGTGGCAGTGTCTGTCATTGAAAGGTGTACCAAAGAAGTACATTAACCTTATACAAGCTCTCTACTCTAAAACTACAGGTCGAGTGAGAGCTTATGGCGAACTGTCATCGGAATTCCTCACTTCAAGTGGTGTCCGTCAAGGATGTCCACTTTCCCCATTCTTGTTTAATTTTGTCATAGACATGCTGCTAGATATAACCATGTCTTCGTCTGACTTTTCAGGAGTTGACTTACTACCAGGAGCCTCGCTTACTGACTTAGAGTATGCTGATGACATAGTCCTATTTGGTGAAGACGCTGACAAAATGCAGAGTCTTCTGACTACCCTGAGCAACAATGCAAGCATGTTCGGGATGCGGTTTTCCCCCTCGAAATGCAAAATGTTGCTCCAGGATTGGGTTGCATCGGCACCTGAACTAGTGATAGGGAGTGAAGTAGTCGAGCGTGTAGACCGCTTCACGTATCTGGGGAGTCTCATCAGTGCTGATGGCCTGGTGACTGACGAAATCTCAGCACGGATATAGAAAGCTCGATTGGCTTTTGCCAAGTTGCGTCACTTATGGCGCAGGCGAGATATCCGCTTGCTAACCAAAGGACGAGTGTACCGTGCAGTAGTTCGCTCTGTCCTACTATACGGTAGCGAAATATGGCCGTTAAGAGTAGAGGACATTCGTAGGTTACTGGTCTTCGATCATAGGTGTCTCCGAAGCATTGCTCGTAGATGTAGGCTGCGTGGTTGGGGTCCGCGAGACGAAAGTCACCAATGGTTAGAGACCTTGAACGACATGGCTCAGAATCGTTTGCAATGGCACAGGTGCATCCACTCTTTGTGTTTTCTCAAAATCTAACCTTCTGAATTCTCTTTCTCCTTTCAAATTTATCTTACTGAATTATACTTTTCGAATCATATCTTCGCTCCCTAATTTTCTGCATTACTGCTAATACTTCTATTATCGTTATCACTCTTGGATTTGAACTGACAGTTGCGTCTCTGTGCTGATGTGGTATGGCGACCTGAACTGATGTACGTACGTACGAAGTTCTGCGTTGTATCTGTCTAACGGCCATGTTTCTCTCCCGTACAGTAGGACAGAGCGAACTGCTGCACGGTACACTCGTCCTTTGGTTAGCAAGCGGATATCTCGCCTGCGCCATAAGTGACGCAACTTGGCAAAAGCCAATCGAGCTTTCTATATCCGTGCTGAGATTTCGTCAGTCACCAGGCCATCAGCACTGATGAGACTCCCCAGATACGTGAAGCGGTCTACACGCTCGACTACTTCACTCCCTATCACTAGTTCAGGTGCCGATGCAACCCAATCCTGGAGCAACATTTTGCATTTCGAGGGGAAAAACCGCATCCCGAACATGCTTGCATTGTTGCTCAGGGTAGTCAGAAGACTCTGCATTTTGTCAGCGTCTTCACCAAATAGGACTATGTCATCAGCATACTCTAAGTCAGTAAGTGAGGCTCCTGGTAGAAAATCAACTGAAAAGTCAGACGAAGATAAGGTTATATCTAGCAGCATGTCTATGACAAAATTAAACAAGAATGGGGAAAGTGGACATCCTTGACGGACACCACTTGAAGTGAGGAATTCCGATGACAGTTCGCCATAAGCTCTCACTCGACCTGTAGTTTTAGAGTAGAGAGCTTGTATAAGGTTAATGTACTTCTTTGGTACACCTTTCAATGACAGACACTGCCACAGAACCTCACGATCAACAGAGTCGAATGCCGCCTTTAGGTCCAGGAAGACAACTATTGTAGGACGCCTAAATGTGTGTCTGTGTTCCAGGACCTGTCGCAGTGTGAAGATGTGGTCTATACAGCCACGTCCAGGTCTGAGTCAGCCTGGTTTTCTCTAGTCTGCTCTTCACGAGCTCTAGTTAGGCGTCTAAGTATAATCGATGCTAACAGCTTAGAAACTATATTAGTCAGACTGATTCCCCTTTGATTGTCACAAGAAGACTTTTTTCCTTTCTTATAAATTGGGACAATCAGGGATTGAGACCAGTCAGATGGTATTACGCCCAGTTCCCAGATTCTACCTAAGATTTCAGTCAATCTAGCTGCTAAAACTGGACCACCATCCTTAAACATTTCAGGGGTAAGCCAATCAGGACCTGCTGCTCTACCTCGCTTCAGATTTCCTATAGCCTTCTCAACTTCATAAAGACTAGGAGGAGTTAAGTCGATTTGCCATTCAGGATGACTGGGGATCGTGGGCAACCTGAAGTGTGGCTGAAGGCCAGTTGAACTGATCCCTAAAGTGTTCTGCCCATCGGTCCAATCTCCTGGACTGAGAATGAATAATAATCCCATCCTTTTTCAAAAGTCTCACTCACATTTGGATTCCCAGTTAACAAGAAAGGACAGAAATCCTCATGTGACAAACGCAGAGGCAACAGTTTGACAAATACAGTGTCTAAATACTAGCCTTTGTAATTATCCAACGTTTATCTAAAGCCAGGGGACAGCAAACTACAGGAAACCAGGCTGGTTTCAGACCTGGGCGAGGTTGCATTGACCAGATATTTACTCTTCGACAAATTTTAGAACACATGCATAGCTACGGTCGTTCGACAATAGTTATATTCTTTGACATGAAAGTCGCGTTTGACTCTGTTGATCTAGAGGCACTGTGGTGGTACCTGAAATGTACATTAACGTTATACAGGCTCTCTACTCGAACACCACTGGTCGAGTTAGAGCTTATGGTGAACTGTCACAAGAATTGTCAACCGCAAGTGTTGTTCGTCAGGGTTGCCCATAATTCCCCTCATTACTTAACTTTGTCATAGAAATCACACTTTCTTCGATTAACTTTCAGGAATCGATTGCCTTCCAGGTAGCCCACTTGTCGACTAAGAATACGCGGACGATAGTCTTATTCGGTGAAGATGCAGACAATATGTAGGGTTTTCTAAACACTTTGAGTAACATCACAAGCATATTTGAGAAGTGTTTCTCTCCATCCAAATGCTGGATTCCAATAGACAGTCGTTTATGAGATGTCCGTCTAAACGGGATGATAAGGACTCTGAAGGACAGGGACACACTCCGTTTCCTCTGCCTACGCTCCTACTGATTGCAGCTCAGATGAAGTAAAAGATGAATTTTACAGAAAGCTTTCTGACCTTTTTCCCAAAGTTAGGCGCATCGATGTAGTGATAGTGGCTGATGATTTTAATGCCCAAGTGGGTGGAATAAGCGGAACTGAAAGGCACCTAGGTGGATCCTATGGTGTTGAGGCTCAACGAACAGATAATCGTGACCGTTTACTACGACTGTGTTTAGATAACAGTTTATTTCTCGCAAGCACCATCAAATAAAATGGCGACCTCCATAATCAACTTAACGATGGATTCAAATGGACCACATTACCATCAGCTACCGTTAGAGAGGCTTGACAGAAGACTGTCGGTCATTTTGGAGTATATGTTTAAGCTCAGATCATGTTTCAGTACAAGTGCGTATTAGTCTGCGTATCACTGGACGTAAAAGATTCACGGCAAGGATTCCTCTCAAAGTTTAACTTAATGATGAAAAAGTCATGACTACATTTCAGGAACAACTAGAAAACCAACTAATCAACTACGCAAGCTGTACTTATCCTGAGTCAGCTTGGAATGATATCCAAAAAGGTGTCAAAACAGCAGTAATGTCTACCAGTAAGCTAAACCAAAAAGTTAAGAAAACTCAGTGGATTTTAACTGTATTTATTGAACTGATAGATGCGCGGCAACACATCCCGTCTGGTTCTGAACACGATGAGGAGCGAAGGTAACTTAAACACAAGTTGGTTAAAAGCTTACGAAATGATAGTGAGTAGTGGTGGGTGGCGGAACTAGAGATGGAAAGGGCAGCGGCAATAGATAACAGTAGGCAACTGTTCAAACTAATAAAGGAAATGGGTATCAGAAATCCGACTGTAAGTGAAACTATCACAGAAGAAGATGGGACTACTATTCACTGTCAATCCAGAAGATCAGACCAATGGGTAGAACACTTTAGGAAACAGTTCAACTGGCTCTCGACCACATCTTAGTCGCCCTACATTCCCAAGTAATCTGAATGACAAATTAATATTGGTCTCCCATTATTTTAGTGAGGTTGAGAAGACTACAGGGAATCTAAAGCGACCGAGAGCAGCAGGACCTGATGGATTAACCCATGAGATATTCAAGGATAATGGTCCAGTTTTAGCAGCAAGATTAACTGAGATCCTGTCCAGAATGTGAGAACGACATAATCCCATCTGACTAGTTCCAAACACTAATCATCCCAATTCGTAAGAAAGGACAGACGTCCTCTTGTGACAGTTACCGAGGAATCAGCTTAACGAATATAGTGTCTAAAATATTGGCTTCAATAATACTTTGACACTTAACTAAAGCCCATGAAGATCAAATTCAAGAAAACTAAGGTGGTTTCAGATCTGGACGTGGTTATGTAGATTAAATATTCACACTTCGGCAGGTCCTGCAGCATAGGCACACTTTTAGACGCCCAACAATAGCTGTATTCCTTGACCTTAAGGCGGAGTTTGACTTTATTGATCGTAAGGTTATGTGGTAATGTCTGTCATTGAAAGGCGTGTCAGAGAAGTACATTAACCTTATACAAGCTCTCTACTCGAACAACACATGTCGAATCAGAGCTTATGGCGGGTTGTTGTCGGAACTGATTACCTCAAGTAGTGTTTTCAAGGTTGTCCGCTTTCTCCATTTTTATTTAATTTTATCATTGACATACTTTAAGAGTTAACATTGTCACCGTCTGAGTTCTCCGGGGTTCGGCTTCCTTCCAGGAAGATTAACTTGCTGACTTAGAATATGCAGATGATATAGTTCTCACGGATGAAGATGCTGATAAAATGCAGAATTTTTTGACTACCTTAAGCATGAATGTAAGCATGTTTGGGATGCGATTTACCCCATCCAAATCCAAAATGTTGATTCAGAACTGGCTTGATTCGGCACCGAAATTAGTTATAGGAAGCGAAGAAGTTGAATGAGTTAATCACTTCACTTATTTTGGGAGCTGTATCAGGTTTGACAGTTTGGAGTCTGCTGAAATCTCGGCTCGTAAACAAAAGGCTCGATTAACTTATGCCAGTTTGCGTCACTTGTTGAATAGGCGAGATATCCGTCTTCCGACCAAAGGACGCGTTTACTGCGCAGTAGTTTGATCTGTCTTACTTTATGGATATAAAACATGGTCATCAAGGATATTCGTAGGCTTCTAGTATTCGATCATAGATGTCTTCGAAGCATTGATCGTGTTTTCTGGGACCACCGAGTAAGCAATACGTGGGTTAGGAATAGACTACCAGGTAAATACAGTCAGTTTATTGATGAAGTAGTAAATCCTCACCAGCTGACGTGGTTAGGACATGTGTTACGTATGTCCAACTTTAGGACTGGTCCGCATCATCGCCTAAATTTGTCATAGAGAGTGAAGTAGTTGAGCATGTTTACCATTTTACTTATCTCGGAAGTCCCATCACCCCTGGCAGGTCGGTATCTAACGGGATCTCAGCCAGTATTCATAAAGTTCCTCTGGATTTAACCAACCTGCGTCACTTGTAGCTTAGGTGAGATATCCAGCTTTCAACGAAAGATTGTACTGAGCAGTTATCTGCTCTGTTCTAGCTTATGGGTACGAAACACAGGGCATGAAAATAGTGGATATACGTAGGTTCTAAATCTTTAATCACATAAATCTTCGTAGTATAGCCCGTATATCATGGAATGAGTGAATAAGCAATACTAGACATAAAGTACTAGGAAAACACAGCGGTCGTAAACCATAACGACTGAGATGATTAGGACATGTGTTGCGTACACCTGACCACCACCTGCCTCGTCGCGTTATGCTAGCTGGAGCAAGAGTAGGAAAATGGTAAGGGTAACCAGACCATAACATATAATCAGTCAATGAAGTCTTTGACTGTTGGTCTGAGCCAAGTTGGTAGATGCCGGCTACGTGGGTGGGATATGCGTGATGAATGCAATCAATGGTGGTATCTACAGTGTGACATGGCTCAAAATCGGTCACAGTGGCGTAAATGTATACACTTTGTGTACTCTGCTAGATCTTAATTTCTATTATTCTTTCGTACCTTCATTTGTCTCATTCCTTTCTGTTGAATTATGCTGTTTTGGTAATGGGAACTCGATCTTATTGTCCTGTGGTATAACAGCTAGGACCTATGCGTATACGCTTTGGATTCTACGTTGTATGTGAATGAATGGTCTCACTGTAATGAATGTATACACTAATTGCATTGATTAAGGAGTGTATTTCCGGTGCTTAAATTGGGTTAGTGAATGCTGAGGAGTAGGAAGGCTGTGGTTCCGAAAAAATGGAGGATGTGGGCTTCTAAGAAACAAATGATTTAAGGAGCCGATTTTGGTCACCGGCAGTATATCTGAACAACATAGAACCTAGAACGTGTGCATCGGTTCGATTTGTAACACAGCAATATGTAACCAAATCAATAAAACTAGAGGTTACTCGGATGGTTGTAAAAAAGAATATGATAGAATAAGATACAAGGAGGATGAATTAGTTCGTGGAAAGGTATGAAGTAATTTTAGGCTCAGGATTACCACCGTCTACCTCGACGAGCAATGTTGTCTGGTGTGGGAGTAGGCTGGAAGAAAGCTAGGGGTGGCCAAACAAAAACATGGCACCAATCCATGAAGTCATTGACAATCGGGCTGAGCCATGTTAATAGATGTAGACTACCTGGTTGGGGCCCACACGATGATCGTAACAAATGGTTAGAGACTTTAGGTGATATGGCTCAAAATCGATTGCAATGGCGTAGGTGCATTCACTCCTTATCTTCTTACAAATTCTAAGTTTTTGAGCTTCGCATAATCTTCTCTTTACTGAATCACATTTTCTCAAATCTAATCTCCCACCCCTATACCTTTTCCATTAGTACTTACTCTGTTACTACCTCCCCTACTCTGGGATTTGGTACGACAATTTAATCTTTTTCTGCAAATTGAGGCATGGCAGCTTGAACTGATGTACGCATGTACCAAGTTCTACGTTGTAACTGACTGACTGACTGAGGCTCAGGATTTGAGGGAAGGCAAAGAATAGAAAGGATTTGATTTTGACCAATTTGGACTCTCGTGCTTTTGCGGGTCTGAGGGCGAAGTCGTACTGCTGACTGCAGAGGGGTGTGACAGCAGTAAGGTGTTTCCCTCGGACAACCAGCATATGCAGCGATGCTGCCTTCTCACAAGGAAGGAGGGGTTAGAAAAGGTCGACCCTAAAAATGTCACACCTCACCCTACCTCACGGATTTCCGTCTCCGGCGGTAAGGGTGCCCACTAAGGGCTTTTAAGTGCGGAGCTAATACTCAAAAAACTTTTCATAAAAAGGCCGTGCGTGACAGGCCTCAAGCAGTTGTCCCTTGGGCTCTGCGGTCACGCTCTCAGGTCTCTGAGACCGACACTAATCTGCCTTCTTTTTCAGGTTCCTCAAGAAACACCCTTCCACGGTGTGGGCAGCCGGGAAGTGATAACCGCCCTCATACCCGCAAAGGGCAAAGAATAAATGCACCTGTGCTACTGTGACCGATTCTGAGCCATTTTACCCAGTCTCCAGCCATTTGTTCACAGTGCAACAACGTAGTCTGCATCTACCAACAAGGCTCAGACCAGCAGTCGGTGACTTAATGGACTGATGCCATGTGTAGTTTAGCCCTCTCTAGCTTTCTGTAATTCTACTTTAGTATCAGTCAGAATCGCTGGTTAAAGTAGGCAGTAGTTAGACACATAACACATCCCAACCACTTTAATCGATGAAGATATACAACCCCATCAACTAATTAAGCATATTGGAGTCTAACATCATCATTGTATACTCGGTAATCCCAAGAAACGCGAGCTAGTCACGAAGACACATGATCAAATACCAATAATCTATGAATATCATCAGTTCTTAAAAGTTACCGACTTTCATGACACCGTATCTCCTGAAACTGCTCAACTGCCTTGTGGATCAGATTTCTAGGTCAAAGGTATGGGGAGTGATCTCTAATAAATCTAAAATATTATCAATCAATTTGGTTGGCGTACTTTCATGTTCTGTTGCACCATGTGTACATTTAAGAAGGCTAACCTATTCACTGCTATGTGTACAACAACTATTCACACAACCGACCTAGATGGTAAAAAATATACAGTTCGAGACATCGATGGTTATAAGTTCTTATATGAAAAAACAACTTGGTAAACCAACCTATATGATTAAGTTGAGGAAAAATCGTGAATCCTCCATAGTTTCCATCCAGTTGATTTAGAGCAGTACGGCGAATCTAGATATAAGTAAACGACAGTGAAATGCATTGGTAGAGATCGGTAAGTGACACATAAAATATCAATCATGAGTGACATCTTCGAGGTAAATAGTTAAGCAACTTGAGATACTACTGAACATAAAGCCAAATAAAATAGAACACCAAAGTGTATTTACACGACAAAAGTCCCTTGATTTAAGATTGTCTAAAAAAAACCTATGCACAAATAGTGTGGCTAAGGTGGTATGGTGAACACGTTAAATGCTCTGTTTAGAAAAAGTTATTTTATAGCCTCAGTGAACATCTAGACTTCGATCATGTTCCCTTGTGAGGTGTATGTTCGTGCTTTAATGAACATAGAGAAATTATAACAGAACGATGAAAATATGACAGCTTGATTAGTCTCATAGAGTAGGATATAAGGTTCTAAGTTATATTATCAAGAGAGGACTGAAAACTGAGTCACATAAAAGCAACCGATAAATTAAACTTGTAATACGACGTACCGATTTAAACAGTAAAAGACGAGACAGTGGGCGTATAAGCAACACTTAGTGAGATACATGAAATTTCGGATAGTGGATTCGGATCCCTCCCCACCTAATAGGGTACAATGTGTCTTAAAGCCCACTTGCTATATGAACGACATTAATCCAGAGCAGTTTTCTGTACATTGTTTCCACTTGTACTCGGAATACCTTAGGTTAGATTTGCGTATACACCACAATCGAACTACAGTAAAATTGATCAATTTTTTATTAGAAAGTTTTCTGATCGATTGCTTGTTTTTATCTCGTAATAAACTCAATTTACCACGACCTATGAGTTTCTTGAATTAACTATCCCCCTAATTTTGTCAATTTTATTGAGATTAGAATCATGACCTTGAACTGATGCACTTTCTCTAAATCCTTCTATCAAACTGGTATAACATGATATTGCTATCGTATTCTACAATATCGGTTACAGTAAAAAAATATATTATCAGACTATACTACGCGTAGGACAAATCGGTGTAGCCGAATCTAAAAGCGGTACCTGAGGATCCCTCCTACAGCATGCAAGGACGGATAAAAAAACCTTGGCTAACCTACATGCTGTCCTACATATCAGATAATACTCGAAAACCTTATCAGTAAGGCTTAGTTTATCGTTTGCTCTTAACATAATACTCCTTAAAGAACTAAGTAGGAGCACAAATTTGTCGCTACCGTCCAGTCAGCCACTAAACAAAGTACAATTTATACAATGTAGTTAGTGTACCTCATATAAATGCTGACAAACATAAAACCGCCCCTAACAATTAATACTATGGTTTTGATTTGATAATTTTATCTTTCCATGATGTGGTTCCAAGTTGCTGCTACTTAAGGCAAAATTTACATAAGGCCTTTAACAAAACAACATAATGTCAGGTAAACGAGTATGAATGAGTCAAGTTCTGGTATATCAGATCGTCTTAATAATATGCAACTGAACAACGAGCTCATCAGATATTACATACAAACGAAAACATAATTTTCAAGTGCAGATATACCGTAATTGTAACAGTATTTTACTAGGAAATGAAGCGATTAGGAGTAACAAAGATTCTAGACGGCTTCTAGACAACTTCAGAGAATATGCTACATGAAAGACGATACACATGTAAGCACACTATGCAGTTAAATACCAAAATAGTCAAGAAGTGTAGGTAATTAAATGAAATGACATGAAAGACGATCGGAGAGAGGATGTACAAAGAAAATAAAAAGTAGATAATTTCAGACATGGAGAAATACGGATGGACATATGTGCAATTACGACTGCTTAACTCAAAGTGCTACACTAATTATGAATATTATCACCCCAACACCATCTACATGGGTTGAATCAACCAACATAACTCAGAACAACAGTTAATTAATTTAGGGACAAATAAAACAACTTAGTTTGGTTGGACAGAGTATGCTAAACCTATGTCTGTTCTATCTGGCATCGAGCACAGTAAGTAATCTAGTTATATATGGAGATGAAACCTATGTATATCAATCAATATTTAGGGACCACAACAAGCAAATAGTCTATAACTTACCTGATCAGAATCAGAAGCAATAAGTGCAGCTTCATGAAGTCCTCCTTGAGACAACACAGATTCCAAGTGAATCTGCTGCCGACTACAATCCACAAGCTGCTCTGTAGATTTTTCTTGTGGCAATCTTTGTGCTGATATACAGAAACATGAACTAATTACCTTGACGCGACAGTATCTGTTATTTTTTGCTGGAGCGAGGATGTCACTTTTAAAGCGTAAGTTAATTTTGGAGTACTCATCTTTGGAACAAGATTGGCAGCCTCACGAAGCTAACAAAAATGTAACTTAGTAACACAGATAAAATCCATACCAGCCTCTCAAACAAAGAATCAGCATCAAGCATCTTACGTCTTGGACAATACCCAACAGAGACCGCCATACAGAAATACCTTGACTTATTCAAAAGTTATGTAGATAAAGCAGCTTCTCACTTGAACAGTGTCATTATTGCACAACAAATTTTATGTACCCTCTACACTTATTTCAACTTCAAAATTTTATTACTTGGTAATAATCAGTATATTCAGCTTGGTAAGCCCTTTGAATGCTTGCGATACCCACTCTCTACTCAGAGGTGACTTTTAGTGTTAATAACCACCTGACTTGCATTTTCAGGCTTTATCTTTGTCTCGAACTTTTGTGACAGAAATACACTATGATGTTCTTCAAAGCCTGTCTTTTCACTATTAGGTTCGTAACGCATATTTTGGCGAATTCGAAAATAGGACGCCGTAATAACTTTAGTTGGTTTGTAGCGGTAAATAATCACCTAAATAAATAGTTGTATAGGCTTTTGTCGTTGACAGTGAAAATGTTTGTTCTAGCGGACACGATTATTTGAGTGGGCTAGGTGACACATAACCACCAGATCACGACATGACGTGAGTAGCAACTCTCTCTTAGTTGGACATCCTAGATATTATTGTCCTCTTGATGTTCTACTCAGAACAAAATATAATTTCTGTTCCATCTTTTATTGCCTTCTGATTTATTTCTACTTGTACGTGTAGGTTTGATCGTTATAATTGCTTTTGCTATACGACAGACATTACTTGGTCATATACCGGGTTTTACTTATCCTCAATTAGACTGTGAAAGTATGATACCTTTTTCTTTAGCTGATAAGGACAGAAATACCTTAGAGCCTGTTCATAGAAGATACATATAGTCAGTTCTTGGACCGTACAAAGAAAGGGTTGTTATATCCATACTTTATTTATTTAATCACTCCTTACACTAAGAGTAAGCTAGTTTTACATTAGAGATTAAACCATTCACAATCAAATTGTAGTAGATATTTAACGTAGCTAGTTTATAGATTATTGTAGAACATGTGTTTGCATCTTTCTTCCAAAAAAAGGTAACATGTAACCATTTGAGTATAAGCAAATTGGCGACGACACTATTATGACATAAGATTCTAGGTACCTAGAAACATCCATTGGAGTACAAAGTACTGGGTACTTTAAGCAAAAGTTGAATATATTCTTTAGAATAATCTTAATCTACTGATACTCCTGTAATATTTATATGTTTTATATTCCAAGCTCCGTTTTGGAAAAAACAGCGATTATTTGCGATCAGTCAGAGATGATTAGTAAGCAACTATATGAAACTACTTGAAGTATACAGAGAGCCCAGATATCCAGTTTGTAATTGTTTTTGCTACAAAACCCCAGGCATTTTCGCAAGGTTTATCTATACTTATTAGCATTGGATAGTCAATGCCTCATGATAGAATCCTGAAAAAAATGGAAATAAGGAAAAAAGGTTGATAAAAAACATAAAATCATCAGCAGATACTGCATAGAATGAATTTAATTCAATATTCCGTTCATTATTTTCGGAATCAGATTTACCCCCAGCAGAAAGGAACTCACTTCGCAATAAAAACAAGTAATCCAGTCTCTTATAGCACGAATAATTTCATAGTAACATTTGGGGTTTTTTAATGGTATTGTTAAAAA
Organism: Schistosoma japonicum; assembly: GCA_025215515.1. Taxonomy (NCBI): domain Eukaryota; kingdom Metazoa; phylum Platyhelminthes; class Trematoda; order Strigeidida; family Schistosomatidae; genus Schistosoma; species Schistosoma japonicum. The sequence continues at coordinate 80,631,619 of CM046061.1, forward strand.
GCAACTAAGATGCAGCTGAAAACTTTGGACCTTGCTAGATGACCTAGCTCTTCTATCCCACACAGCAACAAATATAGGTGAAGACGGATAGTTTAGTAACGGCCTCCACAGCAAGCTGTAGGCCTCAACATATACAACATAAACAAAGGCGATCTGATGAAGATGTGAAGGCACAGATTGGCAGGGCAAGGTCGGCATTTTTACAATTGGAAAACATCTGGAACTTAAACCACCTATCAGTCTGAGGCGGATAGGACACATTGCAGAAATCACCAAATTGTTTCACAAGGCAAACCTTAACTTGGGATCCCTACGACCAAAGTAAAAGGGAAAGATCAGATAATACATAGCACCAGAAATTGGAAGTCGATAGCAGACGAATGAATTGGACTTGGTAACAATTAAAAAGAAGGGCCCAAAACAAAATTGGTTGGAGAATTCTAGTCGGTGGTTTATGCTCCAAAAGAAGTGACATGCATTGGTTTATTTGTTGATTGATTGGTTAAAGACTTTTACTTCGAATTTATGTAAGTTAATTCTTTCATGAAACCTCTATTCCTATTATCTAACGCTTTTGGGAGAAGGGTACAACTCTGTAGCTACATTATAGGTTCATTAAGATGTAACTTCCTTCGTAGGTTCGGAATCTTCCTAGTAGTTTATCTGCGGCATTATCCATAGCACATGTGCAACTTAAATCAGTAGTTAGAATGATCCCAATCCAACTTAGTAACTGGATTTTAATGTAACTTTTATCATTACATAAACATTGCTTTTCTCTGCTTCATTTTAAATTAATGGCCATTTGAAACGAGTCATATATTGATTTGAAGAGATATGATCGTTGGGGGGGGGGATGCGACCTTGAATTATCTTATAGCTCCTAACTCTAGTTAACACCATGGATGACTGGTAAGATTTAGTTTTAAACTAGACCGGGGAAAACATAAAAGATTGAAGACAAAATAGATCGCGCGAAAAAAATTTGTGATAGCTTTCTGTGGTCAGGATAAACATACTATGGAACTCCCTTCCTAAGGATATAGTGTTGACACCTTCTATTAACTCTTTTAGACGACGGCTTGATACATATTTAGACTGTGCAGGCACTGAAGAACAATGCTGCAGGAGCAACGCCTTGGCTGCTCTTATTCCTAATGCTTAATCTAATTTTCTTTAGAATTTATATGACGGATGCTGTGTTCTTAATAACCAAGAATATTTTACTACGCATAGACAAGCCTCAAGGAACGTCAATTTGTTAGCTCTACCTAGCAAATTTCAAGTTTGGAAGGTTTGATCATGGTTGTTTTCGAATTTACTGGGCTACTTCAAAATGGTTGGCTTTGGGATGTGGCAGGTTGACTTTCTCGGCAAACTTTTAATGCAAAATACTAGCGGTATATTATATTAAGGTAAACAAAATTTAAAGTTGTTATGAAAAAAGTAAGTATATATGTATTTCATCGAAAAGTTAATTTGTGTCGTCATAAGGTTTATTTTCTACATTAATTTTATTTCGTCACACAAATCACTTCTTATATTCCTACTTCTGGACCGTTCATTGTCATTCGTTTTAACGTTATTCGTTTCGTACGACAAGTCGTTTGCCGGTAGTATACTCAACTTCACGTAAGTTTGTAGGGTCGTTGGAATTTATAACCCTACCACATTTTACATCTTCCATGTTGAACGCCCAGTGACCCTCGCCTCTTTTAAAGACATCGACGAAAATATACTGCTACTGACAGTGCATTAATAGAAGCAAACTACAGGATTTGTTGCTATGCGGCATGCTGATGTGTTTACATCTTTTACCAGTATAGTTACCTTAGATATAACGTGACCATCGAATAGTTTTATATTATTTAAGAGGCTTAGCCACTTTAGTTATGGTAGGCTAGGCTAATAAAGTTATTTGATGATGTAACGTACACGAAACTTTCAGTAAATCATAAAGTTACTGTTAGTTGGATTTTAACCCTTATCGTAACGCTATATCTTTGCTTTGCAATAAATTTGTAACTCTAGAAACCATTTTCAGAGTTATGCGACATTGCTGTATGCAGCGCCTCACTTTGCGAAATGTAGTACAAGTTAGTGTAAAACGTCGGACGAAATGCTGTAACAGGAAAAACGTTGGTTTTTATTGTTAAGCCCTGAGATTAGCAAACACTTTTCCTACATACTTTACATGCTATTTTCCTATAGGTTTATCTGGTTTGGCACCAACATTTCGGCCAGCTGTGTTAGTTTCTATTTAGTTGTGATTAGATCAGGAGGCTAAATTGTCTGTATCAGTTCTGAGATGACAATCTCTTAGTCGATCCAACTTTCCAAATTTGTTAACAGATGGAGTTATGACTATGTGTTAAAGTGGAGCGCTCTACTTGTTTCTAGTCGAGCGGTGAAACCTATTTCTTTCTCTGAAACTTGGTTTAAAATCGTATTTTTAACACTGAAAGCCTAGTCTGAACTAAAATGCTTATTCGTTAGCTTTTTAATGGAACTGGGTGTCTATTGTTAATGTTAGGATGACAGGCAAATATTTCTTTCTCACTCAGCCAGTCATCTTATTGACTGTTTGGGATATGAATCGGTAATTTCTGTGATTACTGGGCTATTATAGCATTATGTTCAGTAGTTATATAATTTTAAGTTACCCATATATCACCGTACATCCGATTGACTCATACAAATCCCCAATCAATATGGTAAGTGTATATTCAATGACGATGAATTTATAAGAATTATAATTGTATGCAACATGAATCCAAAAACCACATAATTAAGACAAGCACCAGAAGAAAGTAACCTTGAAAATGAGTTTAATCACACATTGAGCAACAGCGAAAAAGTACAATGTGCAAAATATTATGATCACAGTTACATCGGCCGCTAAAGCCTAAATATTAATCCTAACCATGGAATATTCTGCATAGCATGCATAATTCGCCTTAATAACCCGTTTCTAGCTAATTAATTAAAAAATTTTGTGTGGTAGCTTACGCGTTGTATTCGCTCATAACTTTACTGTAGTTTAGTCAAAAATGTTCCGTAAGCCTCTTTAAATATTTGTCCTTGCAACCCTACTGTTGTTTCAAAATCTCTTTCTCATGTTCAGACACTGGCTTGCCGCTAAGTCTTCACGATCCCAGTGTGCTGTGATTGTTTTCTGTTATTAAATCTTAACGACATCAGACTTTCAGAAGTATAAATGAATTGACCGTAGTGCTTTGGATAAATAAGGAACAGTCGTTTCACAGGTGAATATGTTCCGGATATGGCAGAATCATAGGATGCTGCTATCCCATACATTATATACATTTTTCTGAAAGGCAAGAGCACACAGCGTCAATGGTATGTACAAAAATATATATTTCTGCTCCAGGCAGAGATCGATGGACATTCCGCTTGTAAAATGATTACATAATATGGCCGAGGTACTTCACGTGATCTGATGATAACGCTTAAGTAAGCACCCTCAATTATTAATGTTCTTTACAGCTTACAAGGTCAGTAAAATATCCTATCGTGCTATCTTAAGCGGCCACTGAACGCCACATTGTTTAAATAGGAGGAGGAAAGCACGATTAGGACAGTGGCGCATTAATTACTTCACTTCAAGGGATTTGTCGAGGCTGCTTATTCGTCAGCTTGGGTGATTGCGTGACATCGTAACTAGTTATCGTTTCAATGCTAAAATCATCTGTAATCAGCTATTGTTGAAATTCACACTATCTATCATAGATATTTTAACTGTACATGCATTTTAAACTATTCTGCATGAGTGTTGATTGCACTAGATTGCGTAGCTACCACAGAATCATAGAGCGTATTTTTTTCGGAAATACAATTTGTGTATGGTTTTCATGTTGCGAAATATGCCACTTTAAGTTTTAAAAGAAACATTGATAACATTTTACTTTCGTTATGAACGAACTGCAGTGTATTTACGTCGTCTAAGACCATTCAGGTAATCTAAGTTAGGTTTACTAGGGTTACTAATTTTCGTGGATGGTTTACATTGTTTTCAGTGTGTATTGATCAAATTATAGACCACTGATGTAGTTTGTTCATATTTTGCATGCAATAGTTGCATAACTCCAATTTACGTTTTTCATTTACATTCGCAGATGGTGCTGTGGTGGCCTGATTTTATTTCTATTGACTTATTGAAACTTACGAAGTTCATGCTAAGCACAGAACTTATAAGAATAGAGTGATTGAAATTGCCGTATGGTTGCTGATAGATTATCAATTTATCACTTAAAGTACCGAATCATTCTTGGAACTATTTACATGGTGCCTGACGAGTTACCAGAAAGTAATGAAAATGTGCGAAGGAAGTTCAACAATGCAAAACTAAAGTTTTACATAACCTATGCTGTATTAACAACTGAAATATAGAAACATTTCACTTATAGAAATCGACATTCGGGTAACATATTAAAAGTTTATCGGAGTTTAGTTAGAACTAAACTTTGGTTGCATATCCTCATCAATCAGCGGGTGTGATTATATAAAGTTCCAGAAGTAAGAGACAGATAACTGTACTGATTAGCAGTGAAAACAGTCATGTTGCTTTGTATCACTCAAAGCTTATGCAAATTGTATGAATCATTCCACATGCTGATGAATATTTATTTGCACATATTTTAATACGGCTTTTTCATTTTAGCTTGTTACAGCGAATATAGCGATAGTGCACAAGGATTGACAACTATCTCCACAACCCCCGATTGTAACTATATCAGCTCACTAGGGACTAGCTGCTTGAGGTAGTTCCTGGAGTTCTTGTGTGAAGATGTGACTGGTGTTGTTCAACCGTATCGGGTGTGAGGCAGTTACCCACCGATGGCAATGGATGAGGTCGCGCAAACGTATCACGAATTGACTGAATTAGAAATATCAACCGTTAGAAGCCGACTTAGTGGTCCAATCGTAAAGCGCTTGTCGCCGAGCCAGAGGATTCTGGGTTCGATCCTTAACGGGGTAGTGGATGCACACTGCTAAAGAGTCCCATACAAAGACAAGACAGTTGTCCAGTGGTTCCAGGTGATCAATGGTTGTCTGATTCAGAGCAATTCGTGATATCAGGATTGACAACTAACTATCTCCACAACCCCGAATTTTTAGTAACATTTAAGTTGGATTGTGACTTGCAAGTGGGATCCAGGAGGCACGTTTTGTCTTATTTGGGACTCATCAGCTGAAAATACCTGGATCCCAACGTTGATGTTTACACTGGGATTTGATGAGTTCCAAATAGGACGAAACGTGCGTCCTAAATTTCACTTGCCAGTTACAAAGCAACTTTAATAATATTCAAATAATATGAAAAAAGTCAATTTGTACATCAGACCAACTATATTTTCTAATGTTACACCTTTTGCTCAAATCTCCCTATTCGCTACACCTCTCTCATTCCCATTCAAATTTATTGTTTGTCCGGTAGTCCTAAACGATAGTAAAAATTTGACTATTCGGTTTACTGATTATTAAACATACTATGATGAATTCATCCTAATTTTTACCATTAAATTTTCTACTGATTCTGCCTGCTTTACTGCTCATTTTTCATTCCTTTTTTTCTGCATCCCTAATTATATAGCTTGCAACTGAACTGAACATGTACTAATGTTCCATGAGGAACTGTATGGGAAACAAACGGCTTACTGGCAAACTCACTATTTTCAATTCTCTTGATAATTTTGACTTCGTTTAAGTTCGTCAACCAGTGTTTACTCGTTTTTAAACAATCTAACTCTGTCCCCTTTTAAAGATATCGCAGCCTGTATTATTTAATTGCTTCCTATAATTTAGAAATTCATATTCTGTACCGTTCAATCACTGTACACATAAAGTTTCCCATTTCTGGTCATCATTTACACACATGAATGTCTCACTGAACTACTACTTATTCTAATCCTGAACGTTTATTTTTAACAGTCCATTTCGTTTGTGGAACATCATAATCCTATTAAAGTCTGACAAGACTTTGTTGATCATGCCTGTAAAAATGGCTTGCTTCTGATATCAGGAAATAAATTATTATTCTTAATAAGTTTTCCTAATCAAACGTCCTTACTCCATTTCTGCCGTGAATAAAATCACTGAGTATGAAAGTCTTATATTTTTACAACCATAGAGTAGTCATTGTTTGAGGTTTTATAATAACACAAACTATTATTTACTCAACTTGCTAAATAATTCATGATTCATACTTCTACTACTGCTATAACCAATCTCGAGCTATAGAAAAGCTTAAGTGTTTCAAGTAGTTGTCTGATATTAATGTTTCGGTCATAAACACTGTTCCTAACTTATAAGTATCCTCCTGGCTGCCATCATTGTATACATGTATGTTAGGCTGTCGCATTCTGTTTGATTTACCTTCTTCAAAACATATTTATTAGGTGCTGGTTTCACCTTTGCTGTCGACCATCTTCATTACTTCGTGAATTAATTGCTTGAATTCTTCCATTGCCACTCAGTAAGTGTTAAGAAATCATATGTCAATAAAATAACATCTAATCGGCTGTGATGATCTAATGTACAGGAAGAATTTCACATTCATCCATTTTTTTTCCTAATTAATATTGGTTAGGCTATTCATGTAGGCCTAATGCCCACCATAATGACTAGCTCGTTATGCGTTAGTAGTTTGACTTCGTAAATCTTTGTAGCCAATTTTACTGAAGCTCTCTATCTGAGTCCCTAGGACATCACTGTAACTCTGTGTGAGTGCTTGGAAAATAAACCTCTTTGTCAATATGCACTACTTCCACTGTGGTTTATGGACTTGAGGGATGCCAAAACAAAAGCACCTGTTCACATATCGTCGACCACTTCAAAGTGTACTGGTTTTATTTTAATGTAAATTAACGGACAGCAAGCAGTTTGTGTATTATTAGCGTACATACGTTCAGCCATAATAGTCACTTTGTCCATAATCATGGGCTTTAGTCCTTTAATACTTAGTCTGAATTCCGAGTAATCGAAGTTCTTGTTTTTTTCACATAATTGAAGGCCTCTGTCATAATTTTAAATGACAGTTTCTGATATGAACTAAAAGTAATTCAAAATCATCATGTGGCAATGGGAGGTGTCATGCTAATCTTATAGGTTGTTTTGTAGCCATACATATGATTAACTCGATATTTTTACTAGTCTAACATCACTATCCCGACTTTCAGTGGTTCTACATCTATGGTATCGTTACTTTAACAATTATACAATACTTTAGAGCAGCAGACAATTGTGTGAATTGATCGAACTTCCTTTCCTTCGAATCACCTCCTGTCAATAATTAAATCAGCCTGACGTTGACAGTGAAAGCAAACACTGTTCATGCCACTGACCTATCATAGGATATTTAATTATATTAAAGATTCACATATCGCATCAAAAGTCATATTTCTTAACTCACCGATATAAATATATTATTTTAATATAAAAATGTTGTTTCAATTTTCTGTCTGAGAACTTGAAAGTTTGTTTGTTTTAATTAATGCGAATTAAAAAGCCGTTAGATTTGAGAAAAAGCGCTACACAATCAAGACATAAGAAACTGGCAAGATTTAAAGATAGTAACTGTTAATCTAATAGAATATTGAATAAAATTTAAGTAAAATGACGTTATTCTTAAAACTGATAGTTTCTTTTCAGGTACTCTTATTGGTATATGTATATTAACATGAATGTTATTATATAAGAAGTGAGTAATTATTGTTTAAATGCACGAATTCTATTTACATTCAAAATTCAATGTCGTACAATGTAGCTTCTATTTCACTGAAACAAAATATTAAATCCATTAATTTAAAACAATGTTATATTGTTGCTAACATTGTCTATTTATAATTACTAGGTGAATTGAGATCAATTTGGCTGTTAACCTTGAAATAAGTACGAGTAGTTAATTTAAACAAACTTATGATACAATGAAACTGTTACATAATAATGAATATAGATAAAATGTAGATTTCATTTACTTTGATATATATATATATATGAATATATATTGATGTATATAAGGGATAAACATGTTTGTTACTCTAATCATATTTTAGTAGTTTGATATAAATTAAGAAATATTTCACCGGTTCTTTTCAACATTCAATGATGTTAGTAATGAAATCGGTTTTGGTAATTCTTCACAATATGTAATACATGGTAAACTGTAACGTGTAATATTTTGTGCTTGATTAACACTTTTCAATTGATTATTTACTTTACATTTGAATTCTGTTGTTCTAATATCATGTGGTAAATTTACGTAATACATTGCACGATAATGTTTAATTGTTGATTCATCATTTTCATTTGATAATAAAGTTGATTTATTAAGTTTTGATTCAGAACCAAATGTTAAACGTAAACTAATCGGTATACGTTTATGTTTTGTTTTAATTGAATGATTATTACTATTGTTCTGATTAGTAAATTGATTATTATGTTGATATTTTAAATCATCAACAGATGCTACACGTGTAATACAAATTTCTTTATCTGTTGCTGCTATATTAAAAGCAATTGGTGTTTCTGTTTCAATGCATATATCTTCATTTGATGCTACACGACCAAGTAATAGTTTACATGGAGGTAATGCTTGTAATGGTGGTAGTCTATTTAATTTAGTTCGTTGTTGTGGCGATTGTTTTTGAGTAAAACTATTAGATGATAATTGTAATTGTTGATATGATTTAGTGGTTGGAATAGTATTAGTTGGAATATCAACAGAATCATCGATTAAACTGTCGATTGTGTTTAAATCTTTTTCTAAATTAGTAACAATAGGATAGTCCTATAAAAAAGAAATGATACAAGAAAAGTGAATTCTTGATGTGTAATTGTTTACAGATCATTCAATGCTTCAATAGTGTGCACTGTAGAAAGAAAATGGTAAGTGTTGAAATAATAAGCAAAATAATAACATACTTGTATTTACCAATTTTATTACCAGCAAACCAAACAAATTTGCATATTAATTTTAACTATGACTATTTGAGGTAAGGCGATTGAATGAGGTAGTCAGGAAACACTGACTAAGATAGGTTTCGAACCAATCAGTATTAGTCAGTATAGCATTCCTGATATCCTGATGAAACTATTACTTTCTGCGTGATTCAAAGCAGTGTCACTTCCCATAAGAGTCTGAGATGTTGCTATTATCTTATGCAGGCAGCAACTGACTGAGATATCTATATTGATTGGCTACTGCTTAGTAATTGGTCCCAGATTAGTTTAGTCATGAGTTTTGATTTTAATCTACCTTACGTTGAACATATAATATACTGTGTAGAGTCACTTTAGATTAGTGACCATATATTTTGAATTGATTGATAGCGATTGACCACTACTGGGGTATACAAAAATACGATACTAGTCGTTGTTTCCAAATCACCTAATATATTCATATTTTCAATAAATAATCCATATGTTATGTTGGATGACCAAAGAAGAGTAGCAAACTTACAGAACTGCGTTTTAGAAGAATATTCCATTTGTCTTAGTTGTGAGTAATGTAAACACTTTATTTATATCGTGGTTACGTCCCTCTTATTCTATCCTTCCGTTGAGTATATTTGTTGTTAGTATATTGCCCCTTATTATGAACTATAGTCAGTTGATTGTGTACTAGTTACTTCCATTCAGTGCCACAATCTCATTTGTTTCAAATTAATAATAAATTCTTAACTAGTTAGCTGTGTTATTTGATTTTATGTATATGTAAAGGAATGCCTGAAATATAATATGATTCTGTCTGGCTGGTTCATCAATCTTGTGTTTTTTTTATTTTGTCTTGGGACCGAATGGATACATGGCAGACGTGCACTGTTCAACTAGACACTGATTGGCCTTGATATTGCAATCAGTTTCTTTTACGCCATATCACCATACTTTATATTCATAAGATGAATGAAAAATTTATTTTCCATCCAAGTCTCAAAGATTAGTAACTCATTTATAAATGAGAAAAATGCTAAATGAGACGGGTAATTTCAAGTAACTTTATCTCTAATATATTTAGTACTTGGCTTGTATTGGAAAAAGGGATACACATGCCTTTCTGTCAGCTAGATATTATCTGAACCCGAGTGTCTATGTCCACAATGAGAAACAGTACATTTCGTTTTAAACAACAACGCATTATCCACCAATATATCTAGTCCAGGCAGCATAAAACGTGTTCAGTGAGCATGAAAATATTAGTAATTGTCTATAAATATTCTATATGTAATAGGTATATTAACTCAGTGGTTCAATAGTTAATGCTTTGGTTTCTAAACAGAAGGTTACTAAGTTCGAGTTACAGCGGGAACATCAATACCCACTTTGTCGAATTCAACAATCAGTCTTTAAGTGTAGTAAAATGTTCGTCATATATTTCACTGTTAGTTACCTATTAAATATACTTCAACTAACGACATAAAGTTATATGACGCTAATAAGATTAGGTTACATATATATAAAAATAAAGATTGAATTATTTCGATCTTGAATGTCAACAACTATTAATTACTGTTATATCAGGCGACTCAAGGTGGGTAACTAACTTTCCGAAATGTTTTTCAGAAGACTGTTCCATTTGTTCTGAGTATATATATATATTGGTTATTTTATTTCTATTATTCTCATGTTCACATCGGCCTAACCTTCGATTAGACCTGTAAGCTGTTATCATTCTGAAACTATATTCAATTACTTGTGTAACTGTACCCCTTTCAGTTTCTAATCATTATTGTTCCCATTTTTGTGTAAATGCTATTCTTCCTATTGGTACGCTGTATGATCAGCTTTTGCATGTATGTAAATGGATGAGAAAAATATAGTCTGACTGTCTGATGTTTGGCTTAGTTGTCAGAAGCTCTTCATTCTGGCTTGTGGACTAGTAGTCACCAGGCAGATGCGTGAGTGCGCTGATTGAGATTATGGAGGTCACTGTTTTCCATATAGTGTGATTGCTTGATTTTTCAAGATATAACAGTTACATACTCAAACTAATCCCTATATCCTTAGTTTGTTGAAAAAGGAACATCAAATGATGAACATGTTTAAATAAACATATTCAGATGAGAACTGCTAATAATGTGTCATTTTCAGCAGCATCATAATACAATAATTTGATTAATCAAGCTTAAGACATACTGATATTAGAATAACGATATATTAACTAGTGTATAGAAAGGTGATGACATTTATATTGGAATGTAATGTAATTTGGAAGTGTTTGTAACAGTCTGTGTTCTAGTATGTCCATCTTAAGCAGATTGCCTAAATACAGCAGTTGTTCACATGCATGATTAGAGTTGAATTTCGGTTGGTAATTGAAACCCAGTGAACACGTTTCATTCCATTTAGGACACCTAAACTCTGTGTACATTCGTTTCTGTGTTTATGTTCATATCAAGACTCGAATTCACTCCGTCGATATCAGTCTCCACCTCCTTCAACACTAATCCGCTAAGTCTAGACACCCATCCACAAGTAAAATAAATTTCTTTCATCATCAAATAATGGTTACGTTAAAATGTATTCTAAAAACATTAAAGTCAATTTTACATTGATTAATACATGTACTGACGTTTATAGAATTGAGGTTATCCACAACATTATCAATCCACATTAAGTATGCAACAACAGAACAGAACGCGACTGCGCCTTACAGAGAGACAGTGGGACATGGGAAAACTTATACAAACATGAGTAGCATCATCGATAAACAAGGAGAATCTGATACTGATGTGAGGGCACTGATTGGCAGGGCAAGGAAAGCATTTCTACATCTGAAAAACATTTGGAACTCAAACCACCTGTCAGTCAACATCAAAGTCACACATCTCAATACAAATATGAAAACAGTTCTACCGTCAAACAAACAATCAATGATTGTTGCCCCATGTGCAGCATAGGCCGCCGACCAGCAGTCTGCAATCAACTCTGTCCTGGGCACTACTTTCCAGTTCTTTCTAAATGCTGTCCATTCTCTTCATTTCTGTCCTTATTTCCCGAGGCAATGTGTTTTTGGGTTTTCTTCTTTCCTTTTGGTCTTCTAGGATTAAAAGTTAGTGCTTGTCTTGTGATCCAATTTGGTTATTTCTTCAGTGTATATCCTATCCACCTCCAGAGTCTTTTCCTAATTTCTTCTGCCTGAAATCCCCCAAAGTTGTTGCTTGTCTCAAGCTGGAATAACGGAGGGGGGTCGATAATGAGGCTACCAACCTCATCCCGTAAAAACAACCTTGCTTTAAGAATGCTAACCAAAAAAATTTTTAACAGTCTTATTGCATCGCATGAAACTTAGTGAACTTGGTAAACCATTATCCTAAAGATATACCTATTTATAAACAGTCGTCTATGCTAAATATCCTGGATCCGTTGGCCAGCAACAACCTACTATAATAGAGAACAAACCCACTACAAGTTGAGGAAGAAATTAGTAGAAAACACTGGAGGTGAATAGGACACACATTGCGGGAATCATCTGACTGCGTTGCGAGACGGACAGTAACTTGGAATTTCGAAGTCTAAATGCAAGGAGGAAGATCAGAGAGTACATTGCTTTTGGAATTGTAGGCAAATATGAAAACGATGGAGAACACTTGAGGAGAAGTGTAAGGTAGAGTCTAGGACAAACTCGGTTAAGAAATCTTGGCCGGTGGCCTATGCTCCACGAGCTCTAAAAGGCACTGACTGATTGATTGATTTAACAGAACAATTGGTTATTTTTCATTCATTTAGTAGATGATGATGATGATTGTTACGTATGGAAGTGTAATTTTTACTAAAGATTTTTTATCGGACCTTTATTTATGTCTTTTTATTTAGCTAATGAATATGGGCTACACTGTTAGTATTCATCAGTAGTCAATTGAAAATAACTTTAGCTAATTGAAATAAAATCTTCAATGAAAGTTATTCCAAAGTATGTATAACGTGGATACTAAATAAATGAAAAAATAACCATAACTGCCGGATATCATGAAGTCATCTAAACTTGACAATTAATGAAAACCAGGAAGTACTGAATAATTATTTCATTTCAGTATGGAACTTCTCATTAGTGCGCATTTACCATTCTATTATAGAATCGAGACAAAAACCTTTAGACATCGTTGTGAATCTTAACCATTAAATCACTGAGCTTGCATTTAACAAATGAAACACTTATTTAATACCTTCTAGTTACTAATTACTGTCTAATTCAGGTGAATTTAAGATATTAAATTCAAATTTAACAATCCCTGCAACATCTAATCATGCATAGTGAACATTGGAAAAGTTGTACAACTACTGGAAATTCGAGAAAAATGGCAACAACAACAACACTTTATTGTAGTTTTTATTTCCAATTACAGATTAAATAATCAATAAGTGATTAATATCTTTATAGGTTATTTATCGTTTCCCATGTATTAACTATCAATGTTTGTTTATTAGACTACTAGTTTAATGATATTGTGAATATCAGTAATATAATAATATTTAGATGTGTTTATTCTTAAAAAAATAACTAAATCAAATTGATGTTTATATTTTATGTTAAATGTTTCAATGGTTTTGCATAGTTCATTTGTTTTGCATGTTGTTAAGGTATTTCAGTGTGTTGATTCGACGATGATTTAACCTCTAGTTCGTGTAAATTTGTCATTGTGTTAATATCATCTGGTAATATACTGAAGAACCAAAGTCAATTTTGAATACACAAAATATCTAGTCAATAAGTCAATCATTGTCTGTTACCTCGCGTGAGTCATAGGCCGCTAACAAGCGCTATTCAACCAACTCTATCCTAGGTCCTACTTTCCACTTCTGCCCAAGTGCTCTCCATCGTTCTCATATCTGCCTACAATTCCAAAAGCAATGTACTTTCTGATCTTTCTCTTTGCAATTAGACCTCTAAATTGCAAGTTACTGACTGTCTTGCAACGCAGTCAGATGATTCCCGCAATGTGTGTCCTATTCACCTCCAGTGTTTTCTACTAATTTCTTCCTCAACTTGTAGTGGATTTGTTCTCTATTATAGTAGGTTGTTGCTGGCCAACGGATCCAGGATATTTAGCATAGACGACTGTTTATAAATAGGTGTGACTTAAGAATGATATTTTACCAAGTTCTTCAAGTTTCATACCAATACAATAGAGCTGTCTCAACGTTTGCATTGAGAATAATGACTTGGATGCTGACTGACAGGTGGCTCAAGTTTTAGATGTTTTTTAATTGTAATAATGCCGACCTTGCCCTGCCAATCCGTGCCTTCACATCTTCATCAGATCGCCTTTGTTTATGTTGTATATGTTGAGGCCTACTGCTTGCTGTGGAGGCTATTGCTAAATTATCCGTCTTCACCTATATTTGTTGCTGTGTGGGATAGAAGAGCTAGGTCATCTGCAAGGTCCAAAGCGTCCAGCTGCGTTCAAGTTATCCACTGTATTCCATGCTTCACTTGAGATGTTGAGATTTTCATAATCCGGTTAATCACGATACAAAAGCGAATGCTAGATAGTAAGCTGCCTTGTCTGACACCAGTTTTCACTTTGATTGAATCTGTAGGCATCCCTCCATGTAAGAATTAGCAGTCTAGTCCGTCATATGAATTCTGAATGATGTTGACTATCTTATCAAGAACATTATAGTTTGGAAGACGACTCCATAATGTTCTACTGTTCGCACTATCAAGTATTGTTCTCTGTTCAGAAAATTGATTCAAAGTGGTGAGTTTCATTCAATTAATTGTTCAACAATGATCCGTACTGTCGTGATTTGGTCTTTACACGATCGGTCCTTACAGAATCCGGCTTGTTGATCTAGAAATTGGGCATCGACTAAATCTTTTTTCATTTGGTTCAGCAACATTCCGTTGAATACTTTTCCTGATAATGAAAGTAGAGTGATGCCTCTGTAGTTCTCACAGTTGTTAAGATCTTTCTCTGGTGTTATGATGTGGTACTATTCTTGCTAGTCTATTGATACTTGTCCCTCCTGCTAGGTTTTTCTGATGGGAATGTGAAGCAACTTTGCAATCACTTCTATATCTGACTTCAGTGCCTTACTCAGCTGGTATGTTGTCTGGCCCTATGGACATACTGCTCTTGATTTGTTGGATAGCCATTTTGATTTATTCGATTTTTGATGGGTCTGCATACATAGGGAGTTCCGTAGATATTGCTTAGATGACTGGTGGGTTCAGTGGGTCTGGTCTACTCAAAAGTTCTTCGAAGTTCTCTACCAATCTATTTTGTTGTTCTTGAGTGTTTGTGATTGATTTGATATTCTTCTTTTTGATCGATTGTTCAGGTTTTATGTATTTTTAACTAGCTCCGTTGCACCGTACACTCAGTTTATGAGCAGGCTAGTAATCGCTGCAAATTACTAACCAGTTGAAGACAGACATTGATCTTGTTCGTCTGTTATTGACTACTGATTTCTTGATCATCCTTTCTTGGACCTTATCCAGAGTGGCATCAAAAATCCGTTTTTCATGGTGGTGCCTTCTGTGGCTGAAAAACCTCCTGACATGTTGAAGCTATTACTTTCTTAATCCCTTTCCTATTGTTCCCCATTGTAATTTTTGTTTCCAGTAGATTGTGAAAGACTTGGAACTTATTGCTGAGAGCTACCTTGAAGTCGTTGTGTTTGTTAGTAACCCAGAGAAGGGTTGTATTAAACCTTTCTAATGGTGTAGCTGTAGTTATCCAGTGCTTCTCTGGCTTCAGTTTCTTCTTAGCTTCTACCAGGTGGTGATATAAAACCATGTCAGCTCCTCATTTTGTTCTCATGTCTTTCATGGTCGTTCTGGCCTTTTCATTGATGGAGATATGTATTCCAGGAAATCCCGTGTAGCTTTGTGTATGCGTTTGTTATGAGGGGTGGAGGAAGGGTTTGAACATGGTGTTACCTATAATCACTTTCTTGAAGTTACATAGATTTGCGAATCTGTTACTTCCGTTCTTTCCTCCCGGTCCATATTATCCCATGATATCTTCATATGCGGTGTTATCCATCTCAACTTTGGCGTTTAGGTTTACTATCAGAATGGTTAGGTACTTGACTGGGCATTTCTTAACGAATGACTGCAGTCTCGCATAGGCCTGGTCTTTATCATCTTCGTTGCCGTCGTTGGTGGGTACATTGCACTAGATGACATTTATTGTGATTATCTCCTTCTTTTCTTGAATAACGTTTTGATGATATCAGACTCATGAGATTTGTATCCTATAAATTGGTTGCTTGCTTCTTTTGGTAACATCAGTTCGGCTCCTTGTGTGTACGAGGCATTTTCTTCATGGTCTGAGTACAACAGTAGCTCTTTCGAAGTTAATATTTTCTATTTAGTTTTGTATTCGATGAATTTCACTCATTTCAATTGTTTTTAGAGTGTATCTTTTTTTTGAGTGATTTGTTTTTCTAACACATTTATTTTCAACGGTATAAGGGTTACCAACCCAATTTCCAATCGTTCTTCTTTATGTGAGCCTGAAACAGACAATGACTCCAAGGGATTTCAGGGAATCCAGAATATTACTTAATCAATTAAAGTACATCTGAATGTTCCCTTGAACTGAAATTCAGACATTTTACACTTAATAGGTAGCTTATCAACATGCTAAATAACTAAGGGCATAAATTTATGGTCAATATTAAAGAAATTAGATTACATAATTAAAAATAAGTAATAAGTCCTAATGAATCACATGTTTGTACTATGAATCAAATGATGCTATAAATAACAAAATAATGAATAAATGAACAGAATGCAACATTGAATAATCGGGATTTTTCAGTAGCTACGAATGGTTTATTTCAATAAGGGAGATCAACGAAAAATCACCATTAGTTAAAAGCCGATCTCATATGATCGAGAATTAATGAAAGGCGAATGAAGAATAAAGTAGATATACTCAGCAACATGTTCACTGTTGAAAGATGTGTTATATTCTGTACTTTCGGTCACTTTTTTTTAATCTGTACAGTGAATGAATGCTGGACATCTCAATGTAAATTATATCAAAGATCTTATTTCAGTTTTCTAGCGTTTTCTGCTGTTGTTTTCGTTAAAAGGTAACACCTCACTACAGTTCATCATGTTACATAAAAACATTAGTCTAAAAGAAGCTTAATGCTTCAAATACAATCCTTTATCTAGAAAATGTGATAGTTCTTTTCTTAATCAATAGAAAAGCCACTGAAATTGATGAATGCATGACATATTTTAAATAAATAAAGCGCCATAGGTAACTTCAGCTAAGAATAACTAGCAGTTTGTCGTAAATCATTTTGATTAGATACCGAGTATCGAAAAAATTAACTATGCGAAAGAGATTATTCAGTAAAGAAGCAGCTTCCACTAAATAGCAAAATATCAGAAATTTCAGTCTCATCTCATTGGATTATTACAAATATGTAAGAAATCATAACTGTTGGCGTTCATACTTGCCGGGAGTGAGATGGTTATCACCAGTGACAATAGATGATCGTTGCGCTATATATCACAAATTGATGGAAGTGGAAATTATGTAATTGGATGTCGGCCCAGTGGTTCAGATGGTCAGGTGTTTGCCCACCTGAAGTATCGGGGGCGAAATCTATGGTGTGCACTACTGAGGAGTCCCATACTAAGATGAAACAGCTGTTCAGTGCTTTCCTGTTTTCGGTGGTACTCTGTCATCTGTGATGTGTTGAATCAATCGCAAATATGTTACGTAATTCAACAAACTACTCAATTTATTTGAAAGTTTCATGTTGGGCCTTGCACACTGATCACTAACCAGAAAAATTGATGAAACCATATTGAGTTACGATTAAACAATAAGGGCTGCATATGAAATAACTGAGTAACTGTTCGTTAGCTGCCGTCGTTTGAATAGAGTTAACACCTGTACTTACTCTCTCTCCATATATATATATATATATATATATATATATATATATATATATATATATATATATATATATATATATATATATATATAGGGAAACAAATTACATTTTATGCTATACATTTTTAGCCTTACTAGAATGAAAATAAAATATATTAAAGTGATGAAGGGGTTAATATTTCTATAATCAGCATCATTTTCCTTAGCTGTTTGAGTGTATTAAGTTGAGTGTCTAACTTTGAAGGAATTGGATTACACTTAAATGGCTTGACGATTTGCCGGGTATAGAAAGCAGAAATGATACAAAAACTTTAAAGGTGAATAGTACTTTACACAGACATCTTTTAGTAATACTACAAATATACAGTAACCTCACTAAGTATACAGACTTTCATCCCAAAAATTGATTCAGAATAGAAGATACTGACAATATCAATAGAAACACTAAAGATTTAGAAGGACTGGCCAGTTGTTAAATCCTAGTTAGCAACTCAAGAGCATGCTCAAAAGACCTCTAGTTTCAGGACATTTTTATTAGCTTTAGATTACTGATTCTGTGTCCATTGATTCACTCATCCACATTCAATTTGTTCGCTTGACAACAGAACGAACATATGATACCATGGCTGTTTCAATTGTTTCAGGCCTGGTCTCGATTACGAGCTACAACATTTTGTAGTCTGGTTGAACGAATTGGCTTTAATGTAAGATATTCTCAGTAAAACCTAAATTTCTTTTATTAGAACTAGCAGGATCATAGGTGCATATTCCTGACTGGCTACGTATGAGCACGAAACAGATTGTTTTCAATTGTATCATAAATGATGCTAATTAATGACGAACGGCATAGTTATTATGCCTCTGTGTTGATAATTTTTCTTCTAAAATAATCTTATTCATCTCCTTAAGATAAGATGACTGATTCTTTATTCACTGGTAACGTATTACAATAAGAAAACATATAAATCTAGTGTAATTATTATGTAGATAAGCTTAGTCCCACAAATAGTTTTATGCATTGAAAACCTGAATCATTTTATTGCCTTTTGTATAACAATTGAGTAATTTATATTAGCCAGTGGTTTACTTTTATGGTAAAATGATGCCTAAAACTCAATGAATTAATAGTAATCTATTTGTTTAATTTAATTCTCAGTAGACAGATTCATTACTTGTAAACAATTCGAAGTTAGTTGGGATATGTATTACGAATACTTAGCCCCAACCTACTACTGCATGAAATGTTGTCGACGTCAAAGGTTAATTTGAAGAAAAGATAGTCACATCTAAACTAAGATGCATGTTTAGTTGTTAAAGCCGCTTTCGGATATCCCAAGACTGCCCGGTAAGAATCTCCGCAGTAACCACTATAGGTAATTGAAAATATTGGTTAGCACGGCCTAAAACTGAATTCATTCGAATTCATTTTGTATTATACCAATTATTTTAAGCATAATTACTACTTCAGAACTTTTATTTTTAATCATCTTTCAACCATACTATCAAATATGCAGTATGTCACACTGTCAAGTAAACTACTATTATCTGAATTCCTTTAGAAATCGAAATATCATGTAAAGGTAAAACTTGTCATTTGTGCGTCAACTTTGTATCATGGATGAGACAAAATATTCTCTATTGAAGTTTGACCCAGTTGATAATAGTGAATAATCAGTCTGTCTGTCGTGAATAACACTGAACCCGACGCATATACCGAGAGGTTCAAGTTGCCACTCACAGTGGCACAAATTTACAAGATTAACACAACAGTATAATTCAACAGGAAGCATCAAATCACATGAAGTGCAAGATAATAATGAAACTAGAAGAACGTAAAGAGTGAATACACTTGCACTACTGTGATGGTTCTAAGTCATGTTACCTAACGTCTTCAGTAATAAATAATACTCACTACAGAATATATCCTTAACTCCCCAGAGGTCTTACTACTATGAAATATAGTTGATTGAACACTTAAAGAAAAATATCAAAGTAACTTACGTGTACACCAACTGGTGGAGGGACAGATCTCACTTTCGATGAAGTTTCTGTTAATTCATCTTTATTCATTTTCTCAGTAGACTCGTCAACTGCATTTACAATTGAACCAGCTGATACAAATCCTGAGCTTAAAGCCATTGAACTTGGATCAAGATACGGACTATTACATTGTTCCGACGTTTGTATATCTGGTTTACGACGATAAGGGCTAAGTGTAACAGCATGACGATAACTTGACCTAGGACGTCCAGTTGTACGCCTAGTCTCTGCACTTGAGTCCATTAAATCGTTTGATTTTTCCTTTAATATTGGCCTAGGACTTCTACATTTATTGTCCGAATCTAAAGTTTGTTCAACTGTTGTACTTTTAAGCTTATCTGTATTGGTTTGCTTTTCAACTGATGAATTTTCATCTCCATTAAACTGTGAAATTGGTGAAAGGGAGATATTTTTATGTGGTTTAATAACTTTAGTCCATTGACATGGCTTATTTTTGTGTTCTGTTTCTACTGTTTCACGTAATATTGAACTGATTTCATTTGGAAATCCTCCATTGGTAACTGATGAAGCACCTGGATTGATTGTAGGAGTAGAACTTTTAAATTTGTGCTGTTTGCTTTTAATCATGTGAAAGAAGTATCAAAAACAAAACAACAGTTAGGTAATTCATATTCAGTATGTGCGATAAATTAGTAGCTTATCAATGACAATTACAGTGATGGATTTCATTCAGTATAAATAAAGACTGAATATATAGGAGGACAAAATCCCGACACCTAATACTTACTTACTGGCAATAAGATAATTAATATTTCTCTAGTATCAGAGGCTTAATGAATAACGTATTGTCGTTCATGGTTACAGGTAGCAAGTTCAAGTCACAATAAGAACATCAAATTAATGAACGTCCAACTGACGAACGACAAATAAAGCGAAACATACATTTTGAATTTTACCGTGGGTCGATATATATATATATATATATATATATATATTATATATAATGAGTGAAAACTATTGGAGGCTAAACGGCTGTTTTGTTCCAATATGGAAGATATAATTTTGATCTGAAAGCAATCATTACTAATGTTTAAGCAAGATAGATCTAAGTGCTTTTTGAATGAATCTTTTCTAAGCATTGAACATTAAACTTAATATTTAGGTGTTGTCACCAATTATGACCTAGTGACGAATGCAACAGCTGGCGAGTCCCAAATGGGGCCTAAGCGGGCATCTTGGATTACACTTACTAGTCAGAATCTAACCCCAACAGTACTTGTAAACTATACCGAGACAATCCACTTAGGATGAACATATAGCAACAGAGATTGATCAATTTCAATTTATGACAAATCAACAGAAAGATCCAATTCCATTCATATGAAATACTATTAGTTTACTGAAATACTATTCTGTCCAGAATCAAATAATCATCAATGTTTCAATGTAAATTAACTTAAAACAAATAAACTACTGTCTTATTACTAGATTTGACAAATTCACTGATAAAAGCTGATATTGTACAGCATAACAACAATCGAAAACAAAAAAAAATAAAGAATCATTAAATCATATTGGTCAGAAGGAAAAAAAAACAGTAGAGAAAAGAAAAAGAGAGAGACAAAAGACTGGAACGTTTCACAATTGATTTCAGAAAATTTCAGAAAAGACAAAAAATGATAAACGATATAATATAAACAAAAGATGAAATATATATAAGAATCGGTTGTTATTGTTGAGAATGTAACATTTCGATAAGCAGTTAAAAAGGATACAATATGTGTATAAGCATGTACGTATATCTAATGTGTATGTGTACTGATCACTAAGCAAATCGACTGTTTTTTTTTGTTATGATTCTGGGAATTTCAATATTGACTAGCTGTATTGTCTGATTATAGGACATTTATTTTTATGATATTTTCTTTTTTCCTCTTACGGATATAAAAAATACTTTCCAATGATGGAATGTCTTTATCAGTATAAAATAAGCTAAGTTAGCATGAACATTCAAGAAGAACAGTGATCTTAATATAAAGTTAATTTATTATCACAGATTGCTGTGAATTAGACAATCATTGATCACTAGGAAAGACTAAACAGCTGTTACGTTTTAGTATAGAACCAGTCAGTAATGTGCATTCACGATTCACTCATTGAATCAAACCCAGGACATTCAAATTTTATGACGAAAACTGAAAAAATCCACACCACTAGGATGACTGGCTGTATCTATTGGTAGATTTCCTTCTTCCATTAATCTATGATGTAGCGTAACGGACATGTATCGAATTAATTCAAAACAGAGTTCATCACTTTAATCAAACAAATTTTAATGATTGTTTTATATTCGCTGTTAATTAATCTGTTGAATATCACTGAAACCTATGAAACGCCAGGCAACTTTTTCATCCTACTATGAAATTCCTCAGTAGTGCACTTCCACAGCAACACCATGGAACTAGACTCCCATTCCTTCATATTTCTTATACTTTTCTTATATTAATACATGAATAGTTTGAAAGTGCAGAAAATTAAATCATCATCAGCTTACAGTTATCTGTATATAAATTACGAATAAAGAGGAATTTAATACCAGTGTTCAGTATACAGTCAATGATAGAATGAAAAGAGGAAATCACTTCTATAAAATGCATTCATTCATTCATTCATTCATGTTATGACAGTTTCCGATTATTTTTAAATCATTAAAAAATTCCAAAAAATTTTTCAAAACTACTAATAAGTAGAATAAGATCAGGCATATAAAATAATTATAGAAAACTGTATCAATGTTAGACATGCTTTATTTACACAAAACACAAACGATTTAACTGTATTCAACAAACTTACAATGATGTTGGTGTATTATGATGAACTGAATTCATTTTATTGTATGAATCTGTTGAAGTTGAAGAAAAGAAGATTCAATGTGATCATTATCAACTTTACAAGAAAAATATGTCATAGTTACAAATACGAATATCAAATGTAATGCACAATTGTAGTCGATTAGTTAATGTGTTTGATTATCACCCACTAAGTCAAACGTCCTAATACAATCTCGCATACTTTGATTTAAGTAATCAATATGATCATATTAATTTACATAATTTTAAACTTATTCTAAAACCCCGACGTTTAAACTGTTCAGAACTGCTTGGCTTTCAATGGTACCCTAATGAAATCAATCTATGACGAATTTAGTCAACTAGAATTTAATGCCAATCTCATTCATTATGTTCCCTTTTGTCATGTTGGGAGACTAGAGAAGAGTAACAAACTCTTAGAATTGTGTTTTAGAAAACTACTTCAATTATTTTAACTATGGTATATTTGCTGTTAATATATTTTCCCTTATTATGAGCTACAGTTAATTACTTGTATACACATTACTCCTATTCACTACCACAAACTCCTTTGTTTTGTATTAATGTACAACGCTTAATTGGTTCAATGTATGGCCTGGTTTTGTTTATACCTAAAGAAGTGTTTGAAATACAATAGGACTCTGACTCTAATTTCTGTCTTGTTGACCCATTCATCTTGTGTTCTTCAATATGGCATGGGGATTAATAGTCGCGAGGCAGACGTATACGAGCACTGATTAGTAGTTACCAAGGTGACGCTATAGTTTACAGTACGACTAATTGATCCGAATATATTTTAAACATAACACCTTCATTATTTTCAAAAAAGTACAAACAACTAATTGTGTAGATTAAAATGACGATTCGAGCTCTCGCCTTTCCTCTTTCTTCTAGTGGTTGGTTGAATCATGAAAACCTCTACATCTGAGGGGAAGCACAGGATTCAATGGACAAAGAGGATGCAACTCGATGATCTGGACTTCGCGGATGATCTAGCACTTCTATCCCATACACACCAACAAATGCAAGTGAAGACAACCAACGTAGCAGCAACCTCAGCATCAATAGGCCGGAACATACATAAGGGAAAGAGCAAGATCCTCAAATTCAACACAGAGAGCACCGACCCAATTGAACTTGATGGTGAAACTCTGAAAAAGGTAGATACCTTTACATACCTGGGAACATCATCGATGAACAAGGAAGATCTGATGCAGATGTAAGGGCAAGGATCAGCAAAGCAAGAGCAGCATTCCTACAGCTGAAAAATACATGGGACTCCAAACATCTGTCTACCAGCCTCAAAGTAAGACTCTTCAATTTGAACGTCAAGACAGTTCTACTGTATGGAGTTGAAAGGTAGAGAACTACTTCAGACAACCTCAGGAGAGTACAGGTATTTATAAACGACCGTCTTCGCAAGATACTGAATATCGATTGACTGGAAACCATCAGCAACAGCCTACCATAGGAGACAACAAACCAACTTCTATCTGAAGAGGAAATCAGGAAACGACGTTGGAAATGGATTGGACATACATTGCGGAAATCATCAGACTGCCTCACGAGACAAGCATTAACTTGAAATCCTGTTGGGAAACGGAAAAGAGGAAGGCCGAAGAACACACTGCGTCGTGAGCTGGAAGCAGACATTAAAAGGATGAACAGTAACTGGAGACAGCTGGAAAGGATTGCTCAGGATAGAGTTGAATGGAGAATACTGGTGAGCGGCCTATTCTCCTCCGAGAGGGGTAACAGGCGTAAGTAAAGTAAGTAAGTAAAAAATGACATTTTATCTTAGTTCGTTGGTTTCTTATTAGCTACAGCATACAACCAAGAATAATATTTTGCAAAATTTAGTATTAGAAACCAAGTTTGATATTTTCATGTGTATGGTTTGGACTTGGTTGAAACTAGGACTATATAAACAAGTTAGATCTGTAAACATAATTGGTACGCTTAATGGAATGCTGAAAATATATATGCGATGATAAGGAAAGTCAATTTGATATGACTAATTGGTTTGAATTAAACAACCATTGATCATTGGAAGGCAATGCACTGCTGGTTCGTTTAAGTATGGGACTCTTCAGCAGTGCTCAACCATGACTGAATTAAAATCGGTATGAGCCCACTTATGAATGACTTGACAACGTAATTTCTTAAGTTCTAGTAAGAATACGTGACTAGTGGAGTTCAGCCATTTTGGGGTTTGAGGCAGTTACCCACCACTGACAATGGATGAGGTCATATAAATGCATCACGAATTGATTGAATTACAAATATCAACTGTTAGGAGTCAACTCATGGAACTTATTGAAAAGTATCCGCAGCGGAGCCACATGGTTTTTCGTTCGATCCCTGGTGCAGTCGTGGACTCATACTGCTGAAGAGTCCCACTCAAGGACAAAGCAGCTGTCCATTGCTTTCTAGTGATCACTGGTTGTCTGATTCAGATCAATTCGTCATACCAATGTGACATTCAACAATCTCCACAACTCCCAGTTACAAAAAAGAAAGTACCAGAGAAAAAGATAGTGATTGCATAATAAGAAAATTAAGAAACGGTTAGTAACAACTGAAGATGAATGAATTAAGCTCAGTTATTAAATTTAAAATGTAATGTGATGATACAATTAAATAAGTTTGACACAACAATCTGTCAAACGGCAACGTAACGAAAAATTGAATCTGATCTAAAGAAAAAGGATGTTGACGTAATAACATAAATAAGTAAACAACAGAACATATTCTCACAAATATGGTAAACATTTTGTTTAACCCTTTTTATCAATATCGTTTTCTTTTACCAACCCTTCTTCTTTGTACCGCTCTTGAAACCAGCAGTAACCCTAGGTGGATTTCAGATAGAAAAAATTGGGAAAAGATGCTGGGGCTGGGTGGATAGGATATACATTGAAAAAATGACCAAACTGCGTCACAAGACAAGCGCTGACATGGGATTCTTAAGGCTAAGTGAAAAGAGGAAAACCTGAGAACACTTGATACCGGGAATTGAAGACAGATATGAAGAGAATGGTTAGCACTTGAGAAAAACTGAAAAGAAGAGCTTAGGACAGAGTTGATTGGAGAATGCTGGTCGTTGGTCTATGCTCCACGAGACGCGATATATATATATATATATATATATATATATATTGAACTATAATTGATTAAGGGACATTATTAGTAGTTTACTTTGAACTTGCACACTATTAAAGTGACATTCTACACGTCATCTACACACATCAACATTGGGATGCAGGTACATCCAGCCTACGAGTCCCAAATAAGACGAAACGCACATTCTAGATTTTACTTAGCAGTCACATTTCCACTTAAACAATTCTATTACTGTTTTAATTTACTGCCACCGATACAACCTTGGTGTGGTAGTCGACCTTGCCTATTGTAATGAAATGGTCGGGATATACTTCTTCAAACAATTGTTTCATTGGATCCTATCATGTCGAACAGGTTGGTTGGGTTGCAAAAAAACTACAAATTGAAAACCTAAATTCAATGTACACAATCGCATTGTCGATTGTACAAAGCTATGAAGGAAGCAGAGTTTTACTTTAAGACAACAAGTGTTGCAGCCATGCAGTCTTTCCACGATGAAACTACAGTGTTACAGATGATCTATGCTAAAAATGCACACGTTATTCAACTTCACGTATTTTCATCTTCAGTGGTAAGACTTTAACAAGTACAGAGATAGCTCACCGAAAACTACTTACAAGATTACTGTTTATGACTGAACTTAGTCAGTTGTCTCTTGAGCACTGCGACCACATTATCAGGCTTACCGTCCCACCCCCAATTCAGTTTTCCCTCCAGGCAACTCAAGAAGAAGAATCATCCCTCTGCATGGGTGACTTGAGAGTTATATGGCCCGCATAACTCTATACAACTTCAATATCATCGTTCTCATGGTTGACTGATTCACTTCTAGTTCTTACTAAGTTTTATGTTTCTTGTCACTGTTAAATCATAAATACGATACACAACTATAGGTTTCATTCATTATTGAGAAAGCTACATCTGCCTATTATACTATTCCTGTTGTTAATAATGGTTTTATTCGATATCTTGATCGCCTAACCAACAGTAACAAATTATTCATATTTCTAATTGTCTGTATTTGTCATAGATTGATGTTAGTTGGGTACCACTAAATAGCCGCTCCTTCTTAGCATGAGACTACTCAGCAGCGAGCACCATCAGTCACACCAGGAAAATCAACCCCAAGTTCATCGGAGTGATAGACGCTTGAGATTCTGTATGCACTACTCTGGTGTCTCCAGCATAAGTTAGGTCAAGCACCACCAAGGAACCCCCTACTAGAATGAAACAGCCGCCCAGTGCTTTCTGGTTTCTACTGGTACCCAACTAACATCAATCTACGACGAATATATACGACTAAAACCTGATACCTTACTCTACAAAACCGCCTCAATTTGATTAAGTATACTTTTTTGGAATTAACAGACAAAATAAAACTTTACCTATAGACTGTTGATGAAATGCTTCATATAAGGCTGTATTAGCAGCAACCGCTAAATTCAACGCTTCAGTATACGATGCTGACGGGACAACTTTCTTGAACTGATTATTTATTCCAATGGATGATTTTGAATTATTTCCAGCGTAATGTCCACCTACAGAAAATAATGTAAAATACAATGCAATCTACATATTATTGATAATAAATAAGCAACGAAATAATGATGTGAACACTAATTCGCAGTAATTTAATCATTCTACTCTATAGTGATAGATTCAATTGATTATTGTATTACATAATCACTAAACCAAGGCATACATTCATTTGTACACTTCAAATGTCACTTTAGATAAGGAAGAAAGAAAATTTTTACATAAAATACGTTGAATAAATCATGTGATATTAGGTTAACTTAGACATTTCAATAATGGATGACAAGAAATTTATATGGATTGTGAAAGTTGAACAATGATAGATGTTACGAAAGATTGACAGTTAAGAGTTCCTAATATGTCAATGCTGATATCACGAATTGATCTGAACCAGATAACCATTGATAACCTGGAAGCACTGGACAGCCATTTCGTCCTAGTATGGGACTCCTCAGCAGTGCGCATCCACGACCCTGTTGGGGACCGAACCCAGGACCCTCTGGCTCCGCGACGAGCGCTTTACAATTGGACCACTGAGCCGGCTCCTAATGGTTGATATTTCTAATTCAGTCAATTCGTGTTACGTTTGCGCGACCTCATCCATTGTCATCGGTGAGTTACTGTCTCACACCCGACACGATTGAACTCCACCGGTCACGTCTTCACAGTAGAACTCCAGGAATTACCTTAAGGAGCTATTCACTAGTGAGCTGGTAATTAGTTACAATTAAGGGGGTTGTTTTGGAGATAGTTAATTTGTAAATGTCCTAATATGTAGATTACGTGAAAAGCAAGCCTGGTAGAAAAACCTAATAAATATATAGGTTAAACGCATCTCCTTCGAATAAATAGTATTTGGAGGTTGATTCCTACTGCTTCTGATATACATTGGTGAAATATATTATATTATATTTCGTAGACTATTCAAGATGCTATGTAAAGTAGAATAAGCCACTTTTACTTCAGTTTAATGCTTAACACCTACCATATTGAGATGTATGTCAACGTAATCATTGTAAATATTCACTTCTTGAAAACATTACAGTGTCTTTCTTATTCATACACTGGATGAATGGTAGTTTGTAGGTAGTTGATAGATGATCCTTGAACATAAATTTCTTGTTATTTGATCGTATTCACTACAGTGAATCTGCCATCTCCCTGCAAAAATTATGCTTCCTAGAGGAGTGAACCACGAACCATCCAGTTTCACTATTGGTGACTGCTTATCACTTAACTATTTAGGACCATCCTTAGTCCTCATGTAAGACCGTGATGTATAAATAGATTATGCAACTTACTTATTATAACCAATGCATAGTACCATTATTTAGATTCGCAACTGTAATGCCTCGAGAAAAATTAATTTCAAAACATTTTTTCACTCAAATATTTCTTGATTTTGAATAATCTATGAAAATTTTTAAATGAATGTAATTAATTGAATTGAGGTGGTTTGTGGAGATCGGTATTAAGTTTTAATTGGCTTAATTCAGTAAGAGACTCATGTTGGTAAGGTACCATTGAAAACTAGGTAGTGCTAGACAGATGTTTCGTACTAGTATGTGACTCAATGTCGGTATGTACCTTAGATTCCACCCTATGGGAAATCTGCCACTGGATGCCGGGTCAGTGGTGCTGAGGGTTAGGCGTTCATCAACCTTTAAGTCTTCTCTACTTCTAGCTAAATCAAGGGTGTGCGCTGCTAATGAGCCCATAGTGGTGAACGAAACATCTCACCAGTGCCCCTTTCCTGTCAGTGGTACCCAACCACTAGTACTGTGACGAATTAACCAATTAAAAACATAATGTGATTGATACATAAAGTTATTAATAGTATCCCAATGAACAGAATAGTTGAATTTCTGGCATATTTTTGCTTCATGCAAGTTACTTTTTTACAAGATAAACAATCTCTAAAGTAAGCATAAGTTTAAATAGGACTAAGAAACAAGTAAGAGTGCGTAAACAATACACATAAATATCCAAGTGTAATAAGAAAAATGCTTTGATTTACATATATGACTATTCATTATTGTATAAAGACACATTATCATGCACAGGCAGGTTTGATGGTCCTTTATTTCACCTTTAATAAATGAGTACTACTGAAACATCATATACCACAAAGAAACAGATGTCAAGTGTTTGAAAGTTTTCAATAATTGTCTAATTTAGGTTGTTTCGTGAAAAAACAACACCTCGAAATGTCAGTACTTACCCAATAAATGAGGAGAAAAATAAATGGAAGTGATAGATGCAAAGAAAAAGTAGCATTTTTAGGAACAGCGATAACAGCAAGTGACTTACCTGAAGTCATTTCAAACTTTTGTCAGCAGAAATATCTAATTTGGTAACTTAAACATTTTTGCCTAGAATAATTCATCTTTCTATTGGTTTTATGTTTCATATTTCATAAGTTCACTTAATACATTTAATACTTTACTGATGTTAAGTGGTTGAAGATATTTAGCATGAAATTTCGAATGATCTAAATATTGTGATATCTGTTACTTTTCACAGCAGCCTTGGCAGCCGTAGGCCTCAATAGTAAACAAAGGGAAAAGCAAGATACTCTGATACAAAACAACCGATTTCACTTGACGGAGAAATTCCGAAAGATGTCGAAACGTTTACATACTTGGGCAGCATCATCGATAAACAAGGAGGGTCTGATGCAGATGTGAAGGCGAGGATTATAAAGGCAAGAGCAGCATTTTTACAGCTGAAAAACATCAGGAACTCAAACCAACTGTCAACCAACATTAAAGTTAGAATTTTCAATACAAATGTGAAGACAGTTCTGTTTTATGGAGCTGAAACTTGGAGAACTACGAAAAGCATCCATCATAAGATACAAGTATTTATAAACAATTGTCTGCGTAGGATACTTGGGATCCGTTGGTCGGATACCATCAACAACAACCTTCTATGGCATAGGACAAATCAATTTCCAGCTGAGAAAGAAATTAAGAAAAGTCGCTAGAGGAGGATAGGACACACATTGAGGAAACCACCAAAATGTGTTACAAGACAAGCAATAACGTGTAACCCTGAAGGTCAAGGGAGAAGAGGGTGACCAAAGAGTACACTGGATCAGGATTTGGAGACAGACATAAAGAGAATGAAGAGCTCTTGGGAAGGGCTGGAAAGGAAAACTCAGGACAGAATTGGTTGGAGAATACTGGTCGGTGGCCTATGCTCCACATAGGGTAACAGGCATTGATTGATTGATTGTCACTCTTCAGTATACGTAATAATAATAATAATAATAATAATAATAATAATAATAATAGCTATATTCAATAGTATATTTAGTAAAATATGAATTTTCAGCAAACAGTTTTTCAACAGGTTACTCTATTTCCATGTACATATACTAGTTTATGTTCATGAAAGTAACAACACCGTCACACTTTTTCCTGATGATAGAACGATCATGACGAAAAATTTAGAAATTTTTAACAATACCAGACTGTCATTATACGGGTCATGTAGCCAAGATTCTTGAACTGTGGCTGAACCACAGTTACGGTATATGTTTAAACTAAGGAGGAACTGTAGGCAGTCCACTTTTCCAATAAGTGATCTGTAGTTAAGACTAAGAATTTCATGAATAGATATCTGATCCATTTTATTGCTTGTTGCTAGCCACTGTAATGTCGTCGCTTTAATCACCCTCGTACTACTTATAATAAGTAGTAGAATTTTACATAAGGGCATGAGTACACAATGCGATATACGGTCATAATTGTGCAATTAAACAAGACAAAAGGAGAAAAAAGTAATTCGTTAAGATATTTAAAAAAATGTTACCTTAAGATTTCAAACAGGCTATCGACATTCTTTTATAAACAGACACTCCCAGTGGGTTTCGAACCCTGGTTAATTATTTTATTACTCACTTGGTATATGAAGTAATGAATACTAGTTTTTAATGTCAGCACAAACATTTACACTGAAATTTTCCCTGTACATAGTTGATGAATCTTTACTAGAATGAAACATGTTAAATTTTAACTACTGAAAACTTATGACAAACATACAATTCATTAATTTATCATTGACATTTACATTCAAGTTTTTGAAACTAATCACAGAAATGTTAATCTGTAACTTACATAGAATTCAACATTTAAGAGTTGACTTTTTTTTAAGGTTCAATAATAAGTAGTAGATAAACATGAAATTACATTGTAGGCTACATAGATTATCTAACTGATGAATTAAAATCCTTGAATGTCATATCAAAACTTTAATCATTGAATATTAACATTTAAAGTTTTCTTTGTATGTTGAAAGTCATCAACTTATACTAGGTAAAATTAGATTACCAATGAAATCCTCCTATTTGTATTGATTGAACAAAGATGTCACCTTTTACAAACTGATCAATGGTGAATAGGTAGATGACGCTTATTTTAGCCATAACATTGTTAATATGTGATATGCCTTTTAAGTGATTAATAAAATCCTGAATTTTTTGAAGGGGAATTTCTGAATATCAAACAAGGATAAGTGATTATTTCAATTGGGTTGTCGATGGCAGGTGGAATCCAACTAACGTGTTTCACCCTATTTGTGACTCATCAGATGAATGTACCTGCATCCCAGTTTTGACGCTTACATCGGGACTCGAACTCAGTTCGTTTCGCGTTAAACACCACAGCTTCACCACTAGACTATTGAATCCAAACGGCCGCACTAGTATAACAGGTATATATGATCAATTTCAGTTCATGACGAATCAATGGGAAGATTCAAGTACATTCTAATTATATATATATATATATATATATATATATATATATATATATATATACCCATTGCAAAAGTGTGACCGTTTGAACTCAGTAACCTAGTGATGAATCTGGTGGTATTTGATCCAAAAAAACTGAATTCGACGTCCAGTGTGAACATCAACACTAAAATCCAAGCATGTCACATGAACGAGTCTCAAATAGTACGAAACACGTATTTTAAATTCCACTTACCAGCGACAATTCAAATCAAACAATACATGTGAACTATAGCTACATTGAGACAATTCACTGAGAATGCACATGTATCAACAGAGATTGATCAATTTCATTTCATGACAACTCTACGGGTTGATTCAAATACATTCTAATTAAGGATAATAATATATATTATGGATTGTTAAATAGTATATAAGACAATCAGTATGAATCTTTACTTTTATATTCGTTGTATTATTCGTAGTATGATTTCTGTGTCTTTTTAGCACTAGAAGTCAGGTAATTAAAAAATTTTGGTGCATCTATTTAGTGTTGTTGTGAAGCTTTTTTTAAGCTGAATGGTTTAATCATGAATCATTGTCTTCTTGAGTGTCATGAGATGAATCTGCATTGATGCAAGTGATAAACAGCTTGTTATGTCAACACTGAATGTAATTAGTTAATAACAACATTTGTTTGATCATTGTATACTGACTTATTTTGATTATCATCTTCATTGAATTGATTCTTAGCTTATAAGTTGCTTATTACTCTTCTAATAGATTGATCATTTTGATCTACTATAATGTCTACATTGTTTGCTGAAAATTCTTATGTATTCTTTGTACTGAACTTCAACCAGTTACCAAATAACTTATTAAAACCAATACACAAACAGTAGACAACTAAGACTGTTAATCTAGTTGAGTAAATCTGCCTTGATTTTTATTATTAGTCCCAGGAACGATAAGATGAACTTAAGATTGATAAACCGACAAGTAAAAGTTCAAATTACGTGTTGTATTTCAAGCACTCATTTATACATATGAATCCAAATGCAGACCAGATTTTAGGGGAAATCGGAATAATGACATCAAACACAAACAAAGACAGTTACAATAGAGTGACATATACATAATCAGATTGTCATTAAATGGGAAACGACATAATAACAGTTAACAGGTTAAATAAGAGATCTGAATAAAGAAAATATGAAGATAATAGGCACAAATCGGTTATTATACATGGCCCCAAAGTATATACAATGATTTCTACAAGAATATTTCTTAGAGTTTTTCATTTACTTTACTCATTTTCACTACCTGTCCAAGATTTTAATCTTTTCTAAGTCCAATGTATGTTCACTACTGTCTACATAAATATCAATGTAACAATTAATACATTATGGTGATTAACAGTTAGTTAGTGATCCTGTAAACTAAGAGGAAGAAGGCAGACACTTTTTTACTAGCAGTTCAAGAAGGCTATTGTGTAAATAATATTCTGTATGGTTTCATTTGCTATTTTATGTGTAAAAACAAAATGAATAAAGTAATTTTATTGGTTTGCAAGTGAAGCATATTATCTCAATAATCTGTTTGTATTTTCATACATGTCCTTTGTGCATGACAGAAGGTGTGTATATATGTAATCTATCATCATAATACTTCTGGTATATAAGTACTATATTCATGCGATATAGTAATATATATTAGTTGATTGAATATCATACAAACTGATGTTGATACGGAGCACTGGAGAGCTGTTTTGTTCTAGTTTGGAACTCCTCAGTGGTGCCCACCCCAGATTCCGCACTGGGAGGTTCAGGTTGAAGGCAAACACCTAACCATTTGGACCACTGGGTCAGCATCTAATGGTAGAATTACTACTTCCATAGATTTGTGATATATAGTGCAAAGATCCCTGATTTTTAGTGGTACCCAGCCATCATCAATTTGTGACATATTCAATCAACGAAACAACCAATCTCCACAAAAATAATCATCCCAATTAAACTAATATATATTACTTAATGAACTCAGGTCAAGAATATTAGAATATAATTGAAATTAGACTACTCACAAAAACTGAATTATCAGATGATTGAATACTTACATTACTATTATCATCATTGAATTTGATTACCAATGGCGAGTTGTTAAATATGAATAATGTGACCTTTTATTTACTTATTCAGTATTCTTTTATTTGGATTTACAGTTTCAGAATAATACTTAAAGTGTTTGATAGCTTGAAAATCTTATGGAATATGTCTATACACACATATAATCTATCCCCATTAATGGATTTTTGTAAAGTGAGAATGATAAACATTGTGGGTTAGTTTAAGTGTTGGGTAGGATACCATTGAAAACCAAGGAGCATTGGATTACTGATTCACCCTATTATGAGACTTTTCAGCAGTGCGCACCCTCACTTATACCTCAGAGGCATTAAGGTGGTAAACGTATGACCCACTGCACCACTGGGGCGGTATCCAATGGTTGAATTCTCACTTTCATCAATTCGTGATCTAACTTGAAGACATGAGTTCATACTTTGCTTTGTTGTTCTTATTTCGTCTGGTAATTGTTTTTTTTAAAAACTCTGCTTTAATTCAATTGAACCATTAAACGTGTTCTGAAATGAATTTTATTTATGATTATTTATATTTGATTTGCACATTAAGTGAAATATTTACAGACAGTACTAGTTAAAGTGTTTTATTTTAGACTGCCTGTGAAGATTTCCTACTGTGATGCAATAACCAAATGCTTTTTTGCCTATAATGCCTATATTTAATACTGTCTAGCACAAACTGATCGAGTCTATGTATTACATAATCATAATTTATAACTGGTCTCTAGAATAGAAAGCTTCTTTTCTTTTCTTTTTTTTTAATAAAAAATCATTTTAAAGCAATCAAAATGGTTGGTACTTAATGATAGTACAATTTTTGGTTATAATTGGGTGTTGTGGAGACTGTCGAATGTTAACTTAATATCATGAATTGGTCTGAATTAGGCGACTATTGGTCACCAAGAAGTATTGGATAACTTCAACGACCTAGTTTGAGACTCTTTAGCAGTGCATATTCACATCTACACTAGGGATCGAACCCAACACCCTTTGGCTTGATGGCAAGCACTTACCTATTAGACATTTAAGTCAGCTCCCAACAGCTGATATTTGTAATTCAATCAATTTATGATACGTTCATGTGACTTTATTCATTGTCTCATACTTGACACAGTCAACCAGTTCAAATAGAAGACTTTAGTTAGTTGACGGAAGCGAACAAAAAGATAATAATTTTTTTTTACGTAAGTTATGCACTTTGAAAGTGTATATTCGTCGCTTTCATGACAACCGTTTATTATAATATTCTCAGAAGTTTATGAAAGATTATACTTTGTATAATATTTTCATATTCGTCACAGATTGATTACAGTCGAATGTCAGTGAATACTAAGAAGTGCTGGACGGCTGCTTCATTTTAATATGGAACTTCACAGGAATGGATACCTTAGATTTTATCAATAAATAGAACCCAAAATCTTCAGGTTTCTCGAAAGTAACTTGACTATCTTTTCCACTTGACCGGGGTTCAGTAATAGAATTCTCAGTTGTAATATACCATGACAGTCATTCATTATCACTAGCTCATTCTTGACAAGCTTTAACTACATAAACCACGACTTTTACAAAAAGTTCACGATTATTTTGAAGTTAGTCACTAGAGAGCTGTTCATTGTATTTGGATTTAGATAGCTTGTGGAGACTAGCATTTAATTTAGTTTCGTTGTTTGTATTCATCACAGTGATGCTGATAATTATGCGTTTCACTTAGGCATGAAGGTCCCTGGTTACATTCCCCGGCAAAATCGATGGTGTGAACTACTGAAGAGTTCCATACTACGACTAAATAGACATTCACTGCTCACTGTTTTTTTTTATTGGTACGAAATTCAGATCAATCGATGTCGAATGTTCGTAAGAAAATTGAATTAAATATCAATCTTCAGAAAACCACACAAAATCAGATTAAAATATTATAATCAGTTGTTAAATTTTAATTTGGTATCACTAACTCATCTAGATTAGACGACCATTTAAAACCAAGAACGGCAAGACAGCTATCTTGTCTTAGTGTGAAGGTCTTCTGTAGTGCGTATCCAAATTACACTGCAAGTTCAAGTCGAGGACCTCCAGGTTTTGAGGTCAATGCTTAACTATTGAACCAGTTTGTTGACTGGTATCCATCGGTTGATATTGAAAGAAAGCATTCAGTGGGCGATATGGTAAACTGTTTCAGCCACTGGTTTTGATGGAAAATCGCCACATACCCGACAATACTAAACGTTACCAGTCACATCTTGTAACTAAGGCTCCAGGAATTGCCTTCTTAAGTTAGTCACTAGTGAGCTGTACAATAGTCAGTCACTTAGACAGTCATAAGCAGATTAGAGGCTGTTATACGTGTGCGTTGATCCAAGTTCACATACCATATGACCACTCTAAAATAAATACCATAATCATTAAGGTTGTGGTGCGAAATCAATCAATCAATGCCTGTTACCCCATGTCGGCGGCTTATGCTCCACATGGGATAACAGGCATTGATTGGCTTATTCTGAACCACACCCTTAATGACTTTAGCATTTATCTTAGACTGGTACAGAAGACTAGGGAAAAAATATGACTTTGAGGTGAAAGGTAGAATTATCCCGCATACGGGAATGTATGTTTTAATTTTAAATTTCGAAGTACAAGGGAAGAGAAATATTGGGTGTGCTGGTGTCATTGTGATCAATTATCAGCCTTTTTAAACAATATCACTTATGATTGATTAAGTTACTTTACCAAAAATTAACCAGGTAGTGTGTACCTACCGACAGTCACCGACATCGTAACTGATACATCGTTTTCATTTGGCCTTCTTTACGTTTATCCGAACCTACTCTTACTCTCAGTCAAAATGGCAAGTCGACATAGATAGTAATTGAGCATACGTAATACAAGATGCAATTAAATCAGTTAACAAGTATTTATAACCTGATCAACTAACTTATGACGCTTACTAGATACTTTGAGTCCAACAGGCTGACTTTAGTTAAACAACGAAATAAAGAGCACCTCACTAGGGAAGAAACACAATAACAAGCGTTTAACTTTCACAGTAGTGAATTACCATAGTACAGTTTTGTTATATTGGGAGATTCAAGAAGAATAACTAACTTTCAGAACTGTCTTTTAGAAGACTATTTCATACGTTTGAGTACATGTAATCAATGAATTTATTTCTATTATTGTTATGTTTTCAATACTGTAACCTCCCACTAGACCCAGGAAGTGTTATCATATCATTTGTTATTCAGGAACTATAATCAATTAACTATGTATTTGTCCTCCTCCCCCCAGATCTTAGTAACTACTGTCATTTTTCTGTATTCTTCTTATTCGTTTGCTGAATGTTAAGGTTTTGTGTGTACATAAACAAATAAGTGAAGTATAATTTAACTGGTCGATCACTAGCGCATTTATCCTGTGTTCTTCTATCTACCTTGGAAGACTAAGAATCATGGAGAAGGCATGCGGGCCTTGAACAACAGCCTTAATGTTTAGGTTTTACGGTATTGTCTCCTATCATGGTTACTATCTCTGCACATCGTAATGAATAGTAGTTCTTATCATATCAAGTCAATATTTGTGACTTATTGTACATACGTAGTGATAAACACGCATTATCTAGTTTGTCATTTAAACAATTATTATACAACACTTCACTTTATAAATTCATTTAAATCCCTTACTGCATTGAACATTGAAATTACAATACAAAATTACACTATGATTAGCATTTTGTTTTAGTGAATAGATTTTTATGCATCAATATATGCCTACTTACATTCACTGTTACTAACAATTCAATTTGTAAGAAAGTCATTGTCAAATTTTTGTTTACTAATAAAGTCATTTAGTTGATGTCCTCTTTACATCCTATTGGAAAATTGTATAAATACACTTTAATGGTAAGTATAGAATAAAGTAGTAGTATGTTATACAGTAGTATGTTATTTAAAGGAGACATAATTGCCATGATATGATTATACTTATCAATCTGGTAGAATGCTATATTTTAAACAATGAACATTCAGCTAATTATACATTCAGTAACAGCAGAAACACTGGAAACAAGACATTACGATTGAATTCATTACAATAACACGAAACATACTCGAACTTCAATGTGTTGTTTTTGTTGTGATAGTCAATTCATAATATTACGTGACTGCCAGTGTTTAACCGCATCCTTGTTTTGTTCGAAGTAACATTACTTAGTACTCAATATGACAAAAACTGATAATTATAATAGCCTAAACAAAGTTATAATTAGCTTACTACATTAAGCCATTTTAGTAGGAGGATGTGACTTCTAAAGTTCAAACATGTTGGATATGAAGCAGATACCCAAATGTGGCAGTTGACTATATCATGGAGTTGAAAGTATCAACTGTTCAATGCCAGGCGGCTCAGTAGTCTAAATATTAAGTATTAGCGGTAACATTTGAATATGTAGGGGTAATCTCCCTGGTAAAAATGTGAATGTCCACTTCCGAGGAGTTCAATATTAGGAAGAAATGGCTTCCTAGCGTTACTTGGATTTCAATAGTTGTCTTATTCAGGCCAATTGGTGTAATCGAATTGGAAGTTATTTGTTTTCTAATAGGCTATTGTTGGGTAGAACCAGAAAACCCCTCTTGAAACAAACTCAAAAAGGCATAGAAATCTATAGTAAACATTTTGTTCAATCAGTCCGCAAATAATTTTCTATCAGAAACCTCTAGACAATTAGAAGTTACGTGATATGTCTCTGATTAGACAGTTATTTTACCACTAATGTGGTTAGTAGGATACAGCAATTTCTCGCAGCCCAAATGACATTTATGAAACTATAAATACCCTAGTTTTCTAAACATAATTGAACTTTGCAGTAAAGTGTTGTTTCGTCGTATATTATGCTTTCTCTCTCATGTTCACGTTGAAGTGTAATTTTAGCCTGGAGGTCGTATCACAGCTTAGAAGCCGAATCAAGTGATCAATCTTGACGAGATAATAATTGACGAGAAAGATTTCGCGGTCGATAAAAAAAAATCAAAACCACGCATCACAACAGCTATGTACCATTTCAATAGTAGTAGATTTTAGTTCAAAATGCATTTCAGTAATATAATAAGAATATAATTAACCAAAAGTAAGTTACCTGAATTATTCAACAATTTATTAGCTTGCAAATAATAGTTTTGCTTCAATTCACCGGATTCTGTTTTATCTAATTCATATGTTTTACGTCGTAATTTTGGTGTAAAAAAATTTCGAAATGATTTCACTGTTGTTGAACTCTTATGTCGATTCTTGGATGAGTTCACATTTGAACTTAGATGATTTGATTCACATGAATTAATTGATGTTGGAATAGGTGATGTTAAATTGACAGGTATATTAGATGAATAGTAAGGTGTATTTAAAGAGTTTTGTATTTGTTGAATAGGTTGTACAACTGGATAATTACTACAAATAGAGAATAACAACAACGTTATGATTTAAGACGCCTGATGAAGATTACCGTTATAAAACGTAGTAATAATGGTGTTGTTTGTCTGTTGACTATTTTGAATACGTTTTTTATTAATTACATTATGTTTACTGTAGAAATAGTGTTTAGAGATTACGCTTGTGAGAATGTTGTGGCTTTCAGATATAGAATTCTTGGAACATGTTTAGAAAACCTGGTAAAAACCTTTAATCCAGTCCTTCCTATATAATTATTACCGCAAGTATATGTGTATTCATAAATACAGTAGGCGATTCCATTCAAAGGCGATGTAAGCGTTAGTAGAATTAATAAAAGAATCAGAACGGCACTTAATAGGACATATTCTACAGCTCAACTGATCTCCTGGTTTAAAATCAAACGTGTGTTAAACCACTTAATCGATCAATACCCTGAAGATATCATCTACAACTATACCTATAAATTTACTTGTGCCCACAGTATCAGGTATGTAGGAAGAGCTGAATTTAGAGCACTTACCAGGTTTTCTGGGTATATTTCTGAGAATCTATATTTGAAATCGGCATCGTTCTCACAAGTGCACTCTCTAAACACCTTACCAACGTTAAAGAAACATTCAAAACAGTCACAGAGAAGTAAAGTCATGAGTTATTTTCAATGAACATTTATATTAAAATATCATTTCTGTGAAGCATGTAACATTGACTTAAAGAGTGACAGGTTGTTAATATCTGGAGGTTATCCACATTGTTTTCATTACTCAACCAATATGTTGTACTCAGTGCTTTTGACTATCTTTCAGCTACTTTACTGAATGAATGCTGTATAATACAGTGTTATTTAATTAAAGATTTCTCTCAAAAAGTCTAGAGCCATTTGCAAATGTCTGTTGTAGACATATTATTGTAGCACAGTATTGTAAGTCAATATAAAATGTTTAATAAAGGCATGAATAGATAGTTGACACTTGATATGAGGTCTTAAATGAAAACTAAACTCTTACTGTGAATAACTCATAATGTAAATAAAAGGAAAATTGACCAAAAGTACTGATTACAACGGTATATTCAACACCCAAAACTTTGTAGATCGCTATAATCTTGCATTGTAGAATAAACAAAGATTTCGCATAGTGACAGGCTACGTAGACTTAGCCTGTTTAAACTTAGTTTCGCAGTATGTAGTTCTCTGATAGTAAAATCCACACAATATTGTATATCAGATAAATAAAGTGGGGATAAGTAATCTACATATCATATATAATAAACAATCACGAGTACTGGGTTTGAGTCATTTCGCTTAAGTTTGTTGAATATTAAAATTGAAAGGGTTAAACAGGATTGGATAAGATTAATTTTCAGGTATTTATATTAAATAAGTCTGCGACAAACCAGGAAGAAAGTAATTATAGCTAGTGAAATAGGTAATGGTAAAGGAAGAGGTGATATCTAGATTGACTGTCTAGAAGACAATAAGAGTCTTATATCGGTTGCCTTCCACATACAAACACCTCTAGCTGCTTGAGTCCATTATATTTATGGATGGTCATTATCATTAAAACCTGTTTACAAGACTATTTGGTTTCGGGAGACACCTACCACTATTATGGCAATGAATGTTCTATGAAGCTATAATTTACAGTATAATGAAAGATTATAGTGTTAAAATCTTTGATTAAAGAATGATAACTGTCATCTTCATAGTAATATTAGCTAATATTCAGTCAACAGAAATGTAACTTCAATATTCGTATTTCCTGCATTATGTTCATTTATTTAACCAGTGATATGTTTAGAATAGTGAATAGACAGTTAGTTCCTAGCTGATTATCAAGTAGACTCTAGTGGAGTTGCTTACTCTTCAAAATGATTGTTTTTTTATTGTGGAGGAAGTAGTGCAAAAATGAAATCACTGAAATGACTCTCTCCACTTGGTATCTGATGTTACTCAATGTTTAATCATATATAAAGTCATCAGTTCCTCATCTAAGGAATATCAGATCTAAACTAAACACATATTCAATACTTTCTGATTCATTTATTCTATAACATGAACAAAACCTTAAAACAACCAAATTTTCATATTTCTACATTTTAATACTTACCCGAAACTAGGTTGTTGTTGTTGTTGTTGTCGTGAAAATGATGCTTGTGGTTTCGATGCTTTAATCCACATTGGTTGATACTGTGAGGTGATTTGTGGTGGTTTCTCTAAATGAATATTATTATCATAATGATAGATATGATCGTTCAATACTCCACTAGGATTGATAACAACTTTAGAAGGTACTGCTTGACTCGTTGATTGATAGTTCTGTGAATATTAAATAAATTAGAAAATGAATTCATGTTACTTGTACATGTAAAACATCTTCGAATTGTATAATGTTAACAAGTAGCTGATTCTCAAAGAAACACTAAGAATGTTTTTATGTTTACCAATATGTATAGTTAGAATTTATCTTTATCTTTCCGTTGATTTATCATGGACTGAAACTGATCAGTCTCTGTTGCCATATGTGCATCCTGCATTGATTTTTTCGATATAGCGATCATTCATATGTATTGTTTAATTTGAATTGTGACTGGCAAGCGGAATCGAGGACGCTCTTTTTGTTCTAACTAGGACTAGTTAGATGGATGTACCTCCATTCCGGAGTTAATGTTAGCATCGGGACTCGAACCCAATAGCCGATATCGAAGCAAACCGCTCAGGAAGCACATATGACGACAGAGACTGATTAACTTTAGTCGACAGAAAGATCCATATACATACTCGTTGCACATGTGTAGCTTTTTTGACTCAGTAGTCAAGCTGTGAACGTGGTGGTGTTTGACGCGGAAAAAAACCAAGTCCCAGTCCTGGAGTAAGCATCAACACTGGGATACAGGTACGTCCAGCTGGTGAGTCCTAACTAAAACAAAACACGTGTCCTGGATTTCGCTTGCCAATCACAATCCAAATCAAACATCGCTAGTTGGTACTTTATACTTGTTTTCATATATTTATCTCTGAAAACAACCATAATCTTTTAAATAACTTTTGTTTACTCTGCTAAGGAAGCATGTTAATCTGTATTAGAAGATGAAATCAGTTCAGTCTTTCACTTTAATATCCCTCAAATAAGGTAACTTAATGGTAGAATACAATTATTAGTCGATAACGAATGGAAAAAAATACAAGCAATATGAAAGGTGGAAAAGCAATAGCATATCACCAAATAAGCCAGTTGTTTACTTCTCCACTAAATGCATATTGCTGATTCAGGATTGGTATGAGTCAGTGATTTAACTAAAGATAGGACCTTATCAGGCTAAATGGGTTGTTGTCTGACAAAAACTTGGGATAGAATTATAATACTGTTTTGACTTTTGCCACCTTGTCGTTTATGATGTATGCAACGTATTAGTAGAATAAGTATAATACGGAGCAGTACGCTTTGTGTTAATGTATGGATGTTAGACGTGGCCTTTAGGAGCAGATAACATTTAAAGGTCATTAGTATTTGAACAAACATATAAACGAAACGTTGTTCGCGTTTTCCGCTATCTCCTATTAGGTGTAGGGTATTAAAGAAAGATAAATAATCATTTCATGAGCTTGTGAATCTTCACAGATTAAAGTAGTTTGGACATTTATTATCTATGTTCATCAGCCGTCTATCTCGACCTAAAAATCTGAATGGCATAGGAGTAGAATCAAAGAAAGCTAAAGAGTGGTCAAACGAAAATTTAGTACTAGTCCATGAAGTCACTGGCTGTTTGTGTAAGTTGTGTTGGTAGATGCAGACTGCACAGATTTTGTCTGTCCAGCTGTCATAACATATGGTTGGAGATTCTTGGTGATACTGCCGACAATCGGTCATAGCTAGATGGATCCACTGACACTATTTTCTCTTAAATCTTAAACTTAAAATTCCTATATATCAATCTACGAAATAAGTTTTTATTATCGAGTAATATTCTCTATTTTGCTGACGTTTTACTACCAGAAATATTACCACTACTTCCGATACTTTGGTTGACGTCTTGTTATGTTAGTGAGGTATGCTAACTTGAACCGATACACATGCACTTCGGGTTATACAGTATACCTGAAGTATTGGCTGAAACAATTAGTTACAGTTTAAATCCTCAAGTTGATAAAAATGAGAATAAACAGCCATCAGTAACCAGTATCGATTAATTTTGTTGGTTTATTCCAATGCTGATGGTTGTTCGCAGTCCGCATTCAAGTTTCAAATCCAGTTCATAAAATCATTTTACAATTGATTTTACAAAGAATTCTGATGTGTGTTCCAGTAACTATGGCTATCTATGATGCTTTACTACAATTGAAGATGATTTCGCTTGGCATAATGCGACTTGCATTGACCAACTGCAATGGAACTAGTAGCAGTACACAATATGAATAATATATTCAGATGAAACAATATGAAAGGAAAGGAAAACAAAAGAGTTTAAACAAGGAGTAAATATTCTAACGTTTGATTAAGAAAATGTAATTTAATGTTGTGGGAACTATAATTGTTTCCTTAAGATTTGGTACTTAATAATCAGTGGTAATAAATAATTTTCAACATAATATGCACTAGGAAACCATCATTATTTGTTAGGCGTACTGGAGTCCCGACGTATACTTGGATATATTGTTCTGAATGATCAAACTTCTACATTTAGCGCTACATAAATTATCATTCATGTATAATTTTTTTCTATACAGCCATAATGTGATTAGCACGTGAACTTTGTACCGATGAGGTCAGTATGAAACAACTCCAGATACATT
The DNA here is from genome assembly GCA_025215515.1 of Schistosoma japonicum. Classification (NCBI taxonomy): domain Eukaryota; kingdom Metazoa; phylum Platyhelminthes; class Trematoda; order Strigeidida; family Schistosomatidae; genus Schistosoma; species Schistosoma japonicum. Next base: position 80,676,137 of record CM046061.1, read on the forward strand.
TGGCATTGACATCTAAAGTTCATTTCTCGATTACACCACTGAAGTTAAGTAGAAGGAATAGGTTCATAGAAATCAATAAATTAGCTACACACTGTAATAAAACTGTCTATATGAGATCATGCGTATTTGTTTAATTGGGACTTTTATTTCTTTATTAACGCGGTTCAATGCTATTACACTTTAGTAATACTAAGTTATCTAAGATGAATACCGTTCGATATTGTTCTAGGCAACACCATCAGAGCTTTTTTGTATAATCAGAAGTCAACTAATTTAAAGGAAATAAAAAATACCGCAGGAAGATAAACAGTCGGAGATAATGGTAGTCAAAACATATTAAATTATTTGAGTTGGCTTGGGACTGGCAACAGGAATCCAGCATGCATGTTTCGTTATATTCGAAACTCCTCAGCTAGATGAACCTAAACACAGTATCCTAGTAGTAAACGAAGTGGCGTTCGACATGAAACAGAGTTTGAGTCCCAGTGTGAACATAAACACTGAGGTTCAGGTGTACCCAGTTGATAATCAAGTAAGACGAGGCGTGAGTCCTGGATCCCACTTACCAGTCACAATCCAACTCAAATAATACTCGTGAATTATTGCTATATCAAGAAAATCCACTCAGGATACACATATGACAAAAGAAACTGATCACTTTCGTTTCATGATAAATCAACGGGAAGATCAAAATACATTGTGATTGCATACTGACTAAATACTCGTGACAGTCACAATATCATCTACTAAGTAGTATATATTGAAAATACAATATCATCACTAATCTACACTCCTCGATAACCAATTATACTATATAGATGAACTGTAACACTTAATAATAAAACTCGACTCATCAGATGAAATACAAACTTCGTAAAATGCTCTCTATATGATAAGAAAAATCAGTTTCATATAAAAGAATGTTGATAAATATAAGTTTTCTATAAAATCAGACAAATGAATTTGGTAGATCTAATAGTTTCATATTAGAACCGATTTCAGTTAGACATCGATTAAGAGTTAAGTAAACACTGGACATCTGTTAGCACCTATTATTGAATTCTTCAGGAGTTATATCTACAACCTTAAAAAGTATCGAACATAAGGTCCTCAGGACTCATAGAAAACACTCACATATGATCAATGAATTGATTTTTCATATCTAACTTCAGTTAATTTGCATTTTATGAGAAAAACCCTCGATAGCCTTGGTTATATTCGTTTCCTGACCGTTATATTCGATTGGTACAAATAAATTTGAATTTATAGTGGGTCAGATCTAACTTTTTGTTAACATTACGTACTTACGTCAAACTAGCAATTAGTAGAGATGTCCCCCACTAAACTGTATTATTGTATCCTTACTATTTAAATATCTATCAGTGAGTATCACAATAACAGATTTTGTATCATCCAGTAGTATTTAGTAAGTAGTATTGAAATAAATTTAAATTTTTGTACAGATTATTCGACAACAATACGCTCATTGATATTCAAAAATCAATCATCTGCTGTAGGGTTGACGGTAAGTCTGACTTGTAATTTGAAACATGTAAGCACATGAGGTTGTATGACGAATATCTTCAACAATCTTCACTAAAATAACGTCACTGGTTTTACTTACGACTTTGTAAGTATTAGAGTTCAAATATCCCAAAGGCTGTAAGTCATTAGTATATGACAGCAACCATAATTGAGCTACCGTACATGTTGATGTATATCTATAATGTTTCAATGTATATTGTCAACTCAGTTGCTATGCGGTGATTTACTTTGTAAACTATAGCATATGAATTAACAAGAGACATAAAACAAATATTTTACTTTTACATGAAATCACCTAAATATGCTTTCACAAAGTTTGCAGTATAATCTAACCGTCGAAACTACAGATCTTGATTAGAATTCTATATAGAATCCTGTTTGTATGAAAATGAACTGTTTTAAACTAAGACAAAGTTGTCTGGCAATTTTCAGTTTCCCTTAATGAAGGTCCAACACAAGGATCACCAACCCAATTGAACTTGTAAGCGAAACTCTGGAAGAAGTGGATACTCTCACGTACCTGGGAAACATCATCGATGAAAAAAAGAGGATCCGATACGGATGTAAAGGAAAGGTTTGGCAAAGCAAGGGCAGCATTCCTACAGGTGAAGAACATATGGGACTCCAAACAACTGTCTACCAGCCTCAAAGTAAGACTCTTCAATTTGAACGTCAAGACAGTTCTTCTTTATGGAGCTAAAACGTGGCGAACTACTGCAAACATCCTCAGGAGAGTACAGGTATTTATCAACAACTGTCTCCTCAAGATGTCTGTTGGCCATAAACCGTCAGCCACAACCTACTATGGAAAAGAACAAACCAACTTCCAGCTGAAGAGGAAATCAGGAAACGACGTTGGAAATAGATAGGACATACACTGCGGAAATCATCAGACTGCATCACGAGGCAAGCATTAACTTGAAATTCTGTTGGAAACGGAAAACAGGAATGCTAAAGAGCCACCTGCTTCGAAAATTGAAAGCAGACATTAAATAGATGAACAGCAACTAAAAGCAGCTGAAATGGATTGTTCAAGACAAAATTCAAAGGAGAATACTAGTGAGTGGCCTTTTCGCCTCTGTGAGGGGTAACGGGCGTAAGTCAGTTAATAAAGATTATAATTAAAATAAATGAAATTATTGCAATTTTTCGAAAATTGCTTAATTCATTTGGAAATAATTTCAATGTTTCATAGTAAGTGGCCAATATCAGTTCTATTTTGTTTTCCGAACTGAATACATCAAGCTGCAAGATCGCCTGGTTCATTTGATGGCTCATTACTTACCAATCACTGAAAACCTGACATTCCACTAAATGTACTATTTCTGATTTCATTTCAATTTCCATTAAACTGTGATTTGATTTATTCCCATTGAATTTTGTATGATGGATTTTTGAGATTGCTGAATAAGAATTTGATATCACATATTGACTATAGGAGACCAAAAATGTTGAATAAATGTCTTATTGTAATATGAGACTCTATAACAGTGTACATCCACAACCCACTAGAGAATTGAGTATGAGACCTTAGAATTTCGGAGTAAACACTCAACTTTTAGATTACTAAACTATCATTCCTATAAGTAATGAAAAGGGTTTAACCATATTGTGCTTTATGGAGTTATCGATCAATGACAAATGATTAAGTCGTATAATATACCACGAAGTGAATGATGTTTTAAACACTAACGATTGAATACCAAATGACCCTATATTCTAGAGATTAAATATTCACTGCAAAATTTGACTATCCTTAGATTGTCTCCTTCGGGTACTCACTGTTTAGGAGTTTAATACTAGAGCTAAACATCTATCTAATACTTCTTGATGCTCAGTAGTTATCTCGGTTATATCATATCTTCATATCAAATTCATTTCATTTTCATGTCAACAGTAAATTCATATTACTTTTTTTCATATTTATGAATGTATCAGTTTTATTCTGTCATTCATTAACTAGGGAAGTTTCGTATTGAAGTTATTCTCTTTGATTGATCTTAAATGTTTAGAATGAATTATAAATTGTAACTACGTACTGTATTTCTCTGATTGTCTAGACGTCATAGAAATTAAATAAACAAAAGCTAAATGAAAATAAAATATGTCATTTTAACTGATTTACACGTAATTCATTCTATGCTTGTTACTAAGTATTATTGAATAACAATAATGGGCATTCCATATTACTTTCATATTCATTGAACATATTGATGATTATCAAGACGTAGTAGTAGTAGTAGTAGAGTGAATAAGACATTTGAATTAAAAGATATTGAGTATTACTGGTTGAATATGATTAGGTACATCTGATTGATGAGTTCCATATAGGATGAAACACAATTTTCGTAAATTTCATTGCTAATCATAGTTTAAATTTACTGATGTTCATTAAAAGAATTCAATAAATCAAGAAGGCACAACTGTTATCATGTTCAAATACTACTCATTTCAGTCCTAAGCTGCAAGGGATTTTCTGTTTTATTGGTTGGTTGACTTCACAGTTTCTTAATGGAACAAAGTTATCAATTGTGGATATAAAGTTGATTATGAAGAGATCTGCTGTGACTACATATCTTAAAGTGTAAAATATAACATCAATGATAATGTTTTTATTGGAATCATACAGTTTGATGATAAATTACACTTTTTTCTAAAACTGGGTAGAAGTCCATATGAATGTACTGAATTACTGATCGCCTTTCGCTGTACTGAAAGGAAAGTCACCAGTGGAATTGACGTCTACGAGAAAAATTCAAACTATTTTTTAAGTTCTACAGCTGTCAGAGGAGCGAAAAGGTCGTTGCAAAATTGTATCTAGGCAGTAGCTTTTGGAAACCAGGAGCTGCCATACATGTTTTATATGGCATATGTACAAGACACATAGCTCACAAGCTTCACATCGTATGATTTTAAATAGATCAAAATAGGATAGACGATTTCATTTTAGCTGTTTGGATTGAACATAGACTGATGTCATTTGAAAACCATAAAAGCAATGGATCACTGGACAGATGTTTCGTCCTGATATGAAACTGTTTGGCAGTACACACCATTAATTATTCAAAGAAATTCAACCGATAGCCTTCAGGTTGCCAAAAATATAAACCTTTAGCACCACTGAGACGGCCGAGGGTCTAATGGTATAATTCCTACTTCTATCAATTAATGATGTAGCGTGATGATCTGTCAATGATATTGGAGTAGCTCTGCAGCTCTTCTTTGTCAGGTTTTTTCAGCTCTTTACTCATCTAGAAGTTACCTGTCTCATTCGCTTATGCATATCTGAAACATACTCTTTACTCCTTATATAACTGGTATTAATAGTAAATCTTTAATCCGGATATTTTACTATTACCCTTATTTATGTTTTTTAATATACATTATAGATTGATTTCCTTGGGTACCATTTGAAGTCTGAGAGTTGTTTTGAATTATCTTGTCCTAGTATGGGACTATTTAGAAGTATATACACACGATCCCATATGAAAATCACATTAGAAACCTTTCGGATGCTGCAGTGGACGTACGACTATGCGAGTGGCTTTCAATAATAAGATTCCCGGTTTACTTAGTTTGTGACATTACCGTTAGTAGTAGTATCACTTTGAAAACGATCATTGTGCTATATCACAAATTCATTGAAGTTAGAATTGCATCAATGAACACTGGCCGGTTCAGTGGTGTTAATGTTTAAAGATTCGTCACTAGACCTGAGTATCCCAGGTTCGATCCGTGATAGAAGTAGTTTATGAGTTCTACTCAGGACTTCCATACTAGCATGAAACAGTAGTTCAGTACATTCTCGTTGACATCTAGCAGAGATCAGTCTATGATAAATGTACACAAAAAAACCGAAAATTGATATTTCCCTTACCACATCAATCTGAAATATGTAATTATTCAGCTAAAGTACATTACAATACTAGTTGATGTTTGTTAGGTTATACATGCAACTGTTGAAATGACTGGTAAGTAATGTATACTTGAATCAATTTACAAGTCGATGTAAATTATGCGGATAAAGACTGAGAAAGATAATGTAGGATACGAGGACTTCTAACTGAATCAAATTAATTGTTCATTCGAAATTTATTTCATGTATGAAGACATATGAATTAGATAGATTGTGTAAAATATCATGATACTATTCATACTTAAATCAGATAAGCTGAAGTTGTTTCAAAATGGAAACGATTTTAGGTTTATTAGGTCTGAGATTGGTTAGATTAAAAGTACACGCTAAATATTCTTTTCAATAAGGCTTTATTAAATGATGTGGCTATTCCTTCTACTGTTTAAAGGACTTTATAAATTGACTGTTCATAGTTTAGTGATCAACTGGATGTTCGTTACTACACAGTGATCAGCCGAATTATATATTACATTTCTATCTAAGGTTAGTCGACGCCCTAATAGCTCAAGTGGTAACGCTCATAGATTGTGAAACTGGATGACTCCTAGATCGAGACAGCAGACAGAGAGCATGTAACCGTCAAAGATTATTAGCACTCTTTGCTTATGATTGCCATTTACCACGAAACCTAAATACAGGATATTATACCAGGTACCTTAAACCACCTTCCAAAGGAATTTATGTTTAGCCACTTTATTAGATTACCACTAACACAGTAAACACTTAAAAATTACGTTTATGACTATATTGAGGTCCTGATTGCTTTCCCCTTCTTTAAAAATATCAATTTTGCTTATCGTGTATTTCACAGTGGTATGTATATTTTAAAATATGACTGAATTACCTTCCTTAATAAGCTTCCTTCTGACAATGTAGGGCTACTTGAACTTAGATTGCTTGTTGAATTTAATTGTTTCAAAATATAGCTTTATACAATCTGACAAAGTTACTTCTCCAGTGATTTACATTTGATTATTAGTATAGGATGAGTGAAGTCAATGTGATATAAGCGGTATATTGTGTACTAGGGATATTTAATTATCAAAGCCTAACGTAACTTCTAAGCATCATCTTCGGTTGTCGTAACGAAGCGTTGTTGATGGATTTATTTAATAGTTTTACTTATTGAAATAATAACAGAAGCTTTTCTATACTAACTGTTTAAACAGTTTATACGAGTCACGCTAAGAATATGCTATTTATAATCTTAGCTAAATCTTTGGTGACTCAAGCTGAAGTGTATTCACAAAAAGTAGAAATATAAATATCTAGAGTGCTAAAAATTGATACTAGTTTTCTAAGAGCAGGTAAACTGTTACCTACGAATGGTACTGGTTTAGCTACTTTAACATTCGATTTTAAACAATAATGAAGCACAGATTTATAGATGTACTACTTAGACTCAATGTATTCGATTAGGGGAGTTGTGGAGATAGTTAAATGTGTCAATCTTGATATCACGAATTGATGTGAATCAAACAACGATTGATCACTTGAAAGCACTGGACAGTTGTTTTGTTCTAGTATGAGATTCTTCAGCAGCACGAATCTACGACCCCATCGGGGATCGAACCCAGGACCGTTAAGCTTCGCTACGAACGCTTTACCATTGAACCACTGAGCTGGCTTCCTAACAGTGATCCACTGGTGATGCGAATTCGCCGCTGGAGCTAGAGGGTCCTGGGTTCGATCACCGATAGGGTTGTAGATTCGCGCTGCTGAGGAGTCTCATACTAGGACGAAGCAACTATCTACTGCTTCTAGGTGGTCAGTGGTTGTCTGATTTAAATCAATTCGTGATAACAGGACTGTCAATAAATTCAGTTGGTAAGTATCACTGCAGTAGATTTAAATAGTCCCCATATATACGATTTCTATGATCTTTCATCATTCACACTAGCGAACAATCTTATTTACCTTTTATTAAGTCCACTCAATTTGTAGATGCAAACAACTCAACAAAAATCAATCAGCAACACGTAATATCTCACATCCACTACATGGATTGATTACAGTTAGAAATATCAACTGTCGGGTGTCAGCTAGCTCAATTATCTTAAAAGTAGAAGCTCTTAGACTTTATCTCTCTTAGATGTACACCGTTGAGGATTTTCATATTGTGACACAACATCGATTCTGTGTTTACTCATTTGTAATGATTATATAAACTAAATGAATTCATGAAATCAAATTTGAATTGAAGAATTTTCATAACACCTAATTACAAACCATCATCTACAGAATAGAATAAGTATGACAGTAGATGTGTAAGTTGAAACTTGTAATGTTTGTATCTCTCATATATTCTTACTGTTGTTTATAAGTTAAACTGATAGCCATGAAAATTACTGCAGGTAATTATTCACCTTTACTTCAATTCTTCCATGATTATGTAACTCTTATATTACATTAAGTAATAGTTAATCTCTCAATTGCATCATATGGAAATACGTCAGTTATAATTACGTTTGATCGTCTATTTTGTAATTAATTCTATCCATTATGATTAATTTATTTGTCTAATCTTCATCGAATAAAGTATGTAAACTATTCATTTCTGGTGATATCACTACTTGTAACAAATACTCCGTTTTCCGTCGATTAGAAGTCTCATAATAAACTTGTCATATTCATCTCTTGATGGTTTGTAATGAAATGTTATGAAAATTCTTTAATCCGACTTTGATTTCATAAATTTATCTGGTTTACATAATGATTACAAATGAAGAGACATAGGATATATGTTGTGTCACAACATGAAACTCTTCAACAATCTACATCTAAGAGTCATCTAAGAAGTTGAGTCTAAGAACTTTAGTTTTCATTACAAACATTTAAGTGTTAGAACAGTGAGTTAGCTAGTATCTAACAGTTAATATTTCTAACTCTAATTGATTTACGTAATGTTTATGGGGGGTTTTATCTATTGCAATTGATTTCGGCTGAGTTGTTTACACTTACGAACTGAGTAAATTTATTGATAGTTTAATAAAGATTATTTACCAGTTTAGTTATTTTTGTCTTAGTTTATTCAAATCAAGAATCTCGGCCTTCAACTCGAACGTCAAGTCAATTCTTCTGTATGGAGCTGAAACATGGAGAACTACTGCAAACATCCTCAGGAGAGTACAGGTATTTATCAACAACTGTCTACGTAGAATATTAAATATCTGTTGGTCGGAAACCATCAGCAATAGCCTACTTTGGAAAAGAACAAACCAACTTCCAGCTGAAGAGGAAATCAGGAAACGACATTGGAAATAGATAGGACATACATTGCGGAAATCATCAGACTGTATCACGAGACAAGCACTAACTTGGAATCCTGTTGGAAAACGGAAAAGAGGAAGGCCGAAGAACACACTGCGTCGTGAGCTGGAAGCAGACATAAAAAGGATGAACAGTAACTGGAGACAGCTGCAAAGGATTGCTCAAGACAGAGTTGAATGGAGAATACTGGTGAGCTGCTTATGCTCCTCCGAGAGGGGTAACAGGCGTAAGTAAGTAAGTAAGTTATTCAAATCAATTTACAGGAACTTCATCATTTACATTATAAGAACTGAAGTTAAATGTACTTTTCTTACCTTTTGAATGCTGTTATCATATAAAGTCATATTTTTCTTGATTTGTGAATTCATTTGATGTGTATGGGATTTAAGATTATTTGATTGATATGAACCATGTTGATTTGTTGATATAGTTCCTATTTTACCTTGTACTAATGGTTTAATATGATTTTTGGATTGTTCTAATGGTAAACCATAAGTAGTTGAATAGTTTACATCTAAATCACTTAATGATGGAGGATTTATAGAACTACTTGTTGGTTGTAAGTAGTGTACTGTATCATGTTGATTTGGCATATGTGTTAAGTTAAATTCTTTCTCTATGAAACTATTATGTAATGTATTATCTGGTGAAGAAAATATTTCTTTTAAATCTGTTTCACCAGCCAACATAGCATTATCCACTTCACGTCTCCATCGTGTAATAGCACCAAGTTTTTCACGCCATAATTCTGCATTAAGTTGTTCATCATTTTGATGATAAACTGAATCACTTTCTTCTTCATCATAATTAGAATCTTTTATAACTTCAATAGATTTATTATTGTAATGATATTCCGGTAGAATTTTAACCTTTTTAATCGAATTTTGTTGTATTACATAATTTTTATGATCAGCAAACTGTAATTGATTCCCTGATTTATTGTATGGTCTACCAGAAACGGTAGCCAATACATGTTCTTCATATCGTCTAGCTGCAGGAGATAGTGACATTTTACTTAGTTTATCATTAAATTGGTCATCTTCATGATCATATTCACTATAAACAGAATTAATTAAGTTTTTATCATCGCTAGGATTTACATTACAATTCTTTGCAGAATCAACTGAGTGAATGTTGCAAAATGTCTTTAAGTTATTCGTAGTTTTATCTTTCAGTGAAATAGTCTCTACCTTACAATAACTTTCAACAGATGAAAATTGTCTTTTCTTTTTCAATAATTGAAATGAATCATTAGATATTATACTGGTAGAGTTAACTGAAGTACGGATTAAACTAGACGTTGAAACTGGTGAATACAATGATGACGATGACGATGATGATGATGTAATGTATTGTAGATTATTTTCAGGATAATCAATATGATTACAAGATAATTCATTGGTTTTCTTCAATTCAACACTAGATGATATATGCTTAACATTATGATAAAATGATTCTGATCTTTCAATACCAATAGATAATGAATTATACTTTGAATATGATTTCAATGGATTATAATCTGCTGAATAGGATCTTATATAGTTGACATTTTTCTCTACTGGTAATTGAAAATGATCAATGAATGTATTGTGTCGTTTACACTTTTTGTTTATATTTCTTATTAATCTGTCTTCTTCAACATGTAATCTTGACCAATGAGCATGTTTGTTTAAATGAATATCTGTCTGTGTTGCACTATCACTAATTGGATAGGAATATTTTTTTAAAGTTTGAATTATGTCATTTTTATTATTTTTATTTAAATTATTCTTATTACTTAAATGCATTTTATTAGTAGTTTCATAATCATTTAATGATGTACAAGTTAATTTTCTATGCTTATCAATTAAATGAATACAATGACGTTGTAATGTAACTGATTGTGGACGTATAACATTTAGCAAATCTTCTGAATACATATCTTTATCATAATTAGTAAATTCTATATTACTTTGATATAAACGTTTCTCATTTATCTCATTTGAATCAATTGAATTCATTCTACTTTCATATTCTTTAGTTGGTGTAGTAATCTCAGTTAAAGTTAATGTTGAAGTGGAATGTTGACAATTTACTTGTTCTATATTTCTAGGTAGATCATATAAATTTGTTTCTAACTGTTTCGAATTATCTAATTCATTAGCAACTATTAAACGTATAAATGATGGTGAATATCCTTTCTTAGTATATTTTGATGTTATAGAATCATCTGATTGATTGATGTTATCTTTAAGTGAACATTGTGAATCAATTGTTGATATATTGTCATTACTTGATAAGATTGGACTTAATGGTGTTGATAAACATTGTAATTGAGTAGTTTGTAAGTTATCATTATACTTTTGTTGAATAGTCTTATCTTTTGTTTCCATCTTATTATCATAATTACGAAATGTACAATCAGTACTATTAGATCGAAATGATTTCCATGAATAGATCCTATATTCATAGATTGATTTATTGAATCATCTTGTAGAGTTTTCTTTCTGGCTATCCTTGGTGGTTTAGGTCGAAAATAATTTTCCCAACAACGTTTAGCTAATTCAACTTTACTTAAATTTTGTTTATCTAATATGGATTGTTCAAATAATGTTAGTTTTTGATTATTCGAGATTGAAGATTGATTACTACACTTCTTTATTTTCTTGTCTAATGTACTACTATATGTACCATTGAATACAATTGAATTACTAATGTTCTTACTAGAATTGTCATTATTTGTAACCAATTCATGGTTAACATATTCAGGATCTGGTAACTTTACAGAACATTGAATGTCACTATGAAGATGAATTAGTTGACTGTTGAGTATTACTATTCAACTTCTTATTAAGTGGGGAATTTATACAGTCTTCTGAAATATTCTGACATCGTACAAGAGCTGTTAGTAGACTTTCTTCACTTAACTGTGATAGATTTGATTTTGATATGGAATCATTTTTCATTTTATTTATAAAAGAAGTTTCTGATGAAAAATTTTCATTAGCTACTAATAAACTATTGAATTCTGAATGTGAAACACTTTCTGCTATAATCGATTGTGGTGGACTTTGAGGTGAATATTTTGGAGATAATGAATTCACTAGATTTTCATGATACATATTAGAAGATATAGTTTCAATATGAGAATGATGAGTTTTATTTTGACAACTTCTATCAATGTCGATATTACCTCGATTAGAGACAGCTGGTGCAGATGTTCTTCTTGGTTGGAATTTTACTGGAAAAAGATCTGGAGTAGGATAAGGTGGAGCTGGTAATGATGGTGGAAACATTCGTCTTTGAGTTGTTGACGTAGTTGAAGATGTAGAAAATCTCTGTAAACAATTGAGAATAGAGGATTGCATTTATGCAAATAATTCAGATGATTTTATATATGACTTAGCTCATACCATTACTAATTAGTGATCTTAACTCGATTCTAACTCTCATGTACCAATGAATGCCTATAACTATGAATACCAAGTTGGCTGAAGAGACTTCAGAATTCTGGATTGATAAATTCTTTATCAATGACACAGAATTTTGAAAAGCATGAGATTATTGTCACCCTTCAACTAACAGACAGATCAATACAGATTCAGTTTTTGTCATTCCATAAGGAAAACTACAATCAGTACAATGTGTATAGGTAAGGTTAACAAAGACAATAAAGGTAAAAGAAAACGTGAAAACAGAAAGTTGAAAGGCAGAATTAATGAACTAATACGGGTGGGAGATATTCGTAAATGACATGTAGGAATCTAAATTTGATTCATTTCGCCAGAAAACGGGTCATGAAAAAGACTATTTCTTAAATATTTTCTAATTTAGACCAGATTGTATTGATGCTATTTATATGACATTCTGTAGTACTGTTCATAAAGTGCCTCATGTGAACGACCGAAAGAAAGTATCCATTATGTGTAGATACTCCAGGTGTAATTGTATTTTCTGTTAGATTAGTCTAATTAGTCAATACAGTTCTACCTACACAACAGATGAGTATACAACACTAAAATACAACATTTTTCCGTACATTTATCTAGTTATATTTACCCACCATAGTTGTATAATGAAGTCTTGATAAGTAACCTTCTTTAGTGAAAGTGGCTTACAATCACTTCTTTCTTTAAGTTAGTTAGTATTCAATAGATAACCATTATATAAAGCATTTGACTTAGAAATATAGTTCGCTTTCTGATTGTCCCTTATGTGTTCTTTATTTCTATCAAGTGGAAACAAAATCACCAACATATACCAAATAGATAATTGTGAAGTAATCAAAATGATCATTTCTACTTGAAGTAAGTACTAAGAATGTTCTGGATGACAATTTAAAAAAATGGCAGTAAAACTATTCTACTTGGAATACCTATGAGTTGCATTATTTTCATTAATTAAACTGATCGTCTTTTATAATTAATTTAATTATTCATATCAACGATGTTAGTTATAACGCTGTCATTCCTCCAGAATAGTAAGAGCTTCTTGAATTTTGCCTGAACTCAGTGATTGACTACATTCAGTTTACTGTCAATCATACTTATTCAGTAGTCTTTCATATTTAATTCAAAGGGTGTTTGTATCTTTCTGTTAACACTGTAATAAATTAGAATAGATCTAATCATATTTTCTCTATACAGTGGTAGTTAAGAAGTCACATAAAAGTTGTACACTAATTGCTAATTAGAAGCCAGGAAGAGTTCAATTTTGATTGTAAATAGGTGACATGAAGATTATTGAATCATATCATGAATTGGTTTGAATTCAATAATCATTAACAAACAGGAAGCACTAAATAGTTATTTCGTCCTAGTAGATGACTTTTCAAAAATCCACATTCCCTACATAAGTGATTTCGTTGATTACGTAAGAAAGGACCATAGAATCAAGTAAAATATAAACTTCTCTTCATGAGATGATAGTGAGAAAGCCGGATATCATTAAACAAAATTTAATGAAAAGGTGTGCTAATGTTTAGAACCGTATCCTACTGAAGTTCTCCATACATGTAAACATTGTTAAGAACGCAATCTCTATCGAAAGTAGGATATCCGTGAAATGAAATCGTTTTATTCCTATTCATTTGTTGTGTAACTCCTTTATCAGTGTTCCTAAAGTTATTTCAGCAGTTTCAAAATATGTGGTTATTATTACATTGGCTGACCAGTCTGTAGTGGCCAATTCGGTATTTGTATTATAGTACTAGATGCATTTTATTGACCTAGTTGCGACTAGTCTAAGTAAGCTTGGCATCATTGACATTATGTGGAAATGAAAAGTTGTTTTGAGAGCAATCGGTAAAATACTTTGGACTTAGATCTCTTACTATTTGGCACTCGTTAGCAAGGCTTACTTGAAACCTTTCTAGGGGACTCATCCCTACTGGAGGATTTGATCCGAGGTCACCTAGCTACATAGTTTGAGTCTACCATCACTAAGCTATAAAAGCTACGACTGACGCCGTACAGGTCTGAGATGTGTACATTAATTATTCACTGTGTAATGATCAACTTGATGTCTGTTTCATGAGTTTATTTATTTGCATCCACAAGTTTTCTTTACATATATTGCTAAAAACATGTTGACTAAACGATTTAACAATGAAGTAAACAAATTATTTCCAATGAAATCGACGTTTTATAATTTGCAATTATTCCTAGAATCGTCAACTGGTGTAGAACTTTGAGTTCGATGGAGATATATGTGTCAATGGTGGTTATTGAATAAATGCATCAGGATAATAAGGTTTGGAATATTTGCAAACGATAGCACTAAACTTTTTCTTAACTGTCGATTACGATATGCATGAATATCATTTAACCACATAGAGACTTAGTATCTCTGCAGTTTTGGAGTGATTCCATATGCTGTGAAAGACTCAGTTAACACTTGTATAAAATCTACCAATAATATCATACAGTGTTTGTTTAGTTCTTACGGCTAATCAAATTTACTTTATATTTTAACGTCAGGCGGGTAAATAAAATCCAAAACAATCTTTGTACCTATTTTCGAAAGGGATTATCACATATTAAGAGGGAGTGTCTTCAGTCACTATAGATGTAAGCTCTAATCTTTCTGCTCGACTGCTAATTCCCTGAGGATATTCTTAGAGAAAAACATTAGAATGGCACAAAAGAGGTTACCAGTATTTTTATATGTTTAACACAGATTAAATTAGTGGACACAATAGGCAAAACTATTCTCATTCCAGCTTATTCGTATTTCACTGTCAATATATACCTTCTTAAAAGGATGTAAATGTCTTCAAGAATCTTTGCTTTTGTAACAGTTTTACGAAGAACTTTAATTTGAGTTGAATTATGGTTAGTACATGAAATAGATAAGAGTTTCGTGTTACATTAGACTCATCAGCTGGATGTACCTGCACCACAGTGTTGATCTTAACGCTAGGACTCAAACTCAGTTTATCCAATGTCAAGCGCCACCACGTTCACTACTAGTCTACAAAATACATGACGAAACGTACGTCCTGGATTTTACATACCAACCACGATCCAACTCAAATCATATTTGTGAATTATCATTGTATTGAGGTAATCTTCCCAGAATGTACATATAACAACAAAAGTCATCTACTACAGTCTATATCAAATCAGTAAGATGATCCGAAGTTATCTAAATTATGATAAATTTTACGTTTTACTTTTGGTAACTTCTTAACTTTTCAGTCTATAGGTTATTGGAATTATTAGGCACTCTAAATATTCAAATACTAATTAACATAGTCATAATCACTGGTAGATACAATAACTTCACGATAATCTCAAGGTTTAGTTTAAGCCTTCTATACTAATCATTCCTTTGTCACAAATGTTTCTGTTAGGTTATTAATAGACTATAAATAGGTGAACTAAGTTGTTAGTACTGACTTAGTGGCAAGCATTATTCTCTTTTTAATCGAGCGTAGTGCAGATTGTTGACTGTCAATTTTGTTATCACGAGTTAGGTCTAAAATAGACATCTATTGATCGCCAGGAAGCACTGGACATAGGTTTCGTCTTAGTATGGGACTCTTCAGTGGTGCGTACCCACGACACTATTGGTGATCGAACCCTAGACTCTCCGGCTCCACGGCGAACTCTTTAACATTAGACCACTCGATCGGTAACTGACGGTTGATATTTATAATTCAGTCAATTAGTGATACGTTTTCGCTACCCCATCCACTGCCACCGGTGGGTAACTACCTCACACCTGACAAGGTTGAACTCCAATGGTCACGCCTTCTTACTATAACTCTAGGAATTACCCCAGGGAGTTACTTACTAGTGGGCTGATATTAGTCTCAATTGAGTGTTGTGGAGATTTTTGACTGACAATTTCGATATCACGAAGACATAACCAGTGAATTTCAACTGTGTCGAGTGTGAGGCAGTTACCCAACGATGGCAGTTGATGAAATCGTAGAAACGTATCACAAATTGACTGGATTGGAAATATCAACCGTTAGTTGCCGACTAGGTGTTCTAATGGCAAAACGTTCACCGCGGAGCCAGGGGATCGTAGTTTCGATCGCTGACAGCGCTTCCAGGTGATTGGTAAGTGTTTAATTCAGACCTATTCGTGAAGTAAAAATTACCCTGTCTTACTTGTCTTCTACCAACCGAACAAGGTTTGAATAACAGCAAAGTCTTTTCACTATTGTATACTCCTTCAATTATTGCCAAAAATAGATTAGAGTTATTATCAGAAAATTACTTCTGTACACTGTTCTCTTTCATTTTACATGTGAATTGCATTTTGACATTAAAATGTCAATAAATTTCAAAACAAAGTATTACTGGGATAGATGGGATCTAGAGGTAGAAGTTCGACTACTATCAATTTGTTATTTATTAAGATTTTCATTGATTGGCATTAATGCCACTGTAGATAATCAGTAGGAATCGAGTAAATAATTACACTACTAACATTATATTCAAGTAGCCTATTTATCTAAGACAAATTTCCCGTATTAGTCATGTGCATGTTACCGTTGGGTATCACAGTAGAATTACCTAATATAATACACCAATATGACCATTATCATTTTCGTGCTAACATAATTGTGGTTTTACCATCGTGGTAGTCAGATACATAAACAACATACTGAAAATCCGTTGTTATATGTTTGTAGGTCGCCAGTATGATACTCGATGTTGAATTACTGGAAACACATCTCATTTGGATAGAAAAAATTTAATCACTAATGAGATCTAATTACACTAGTCACTACTGAGTAATTAATTAGTAGACATATTGACAGTGTTTAGCGAGTTAACTCAAATCTAAGTGTTTCAATAATCTTCACCTCTATCTTGTTTACATGTGATAGCGTTAGTTCATTCGATAGCACCTTCTGGATAATATTGATGAATCTAAAACAAAAGTGAAGCATCCATTCAACGTTCCAAGGTTTCCAACTGGTACAAAACTATTTTCGCTAATTAACCAGGGAAATCGGTACATTCTAAGTGATCTAGTTTATTAATTTATATAAATAATCAATACCTGTAATTACCGTGTGAATAGACAATGCTATTTCTTGTGTGTCATTGAGAGATTTCTCGTGTGTAATGGTCGACAGCACACAAAACGAATATTAGAAATGTTTGATAGAATCAGTAGAAACATCCAGTTAACAATGAGGTTCAAAAATCCTAATACGTTTCACTTTCTTGTCATTATATAGTAACTGAATAGAGATGGTTTTATGAAACACTCGACTTATACAAGACGAATATGGTACGTAAAACTGCCTGAACATCAGTAGCCATTGTCCAACACTTTACATAATGTGTTAGTAAAAGTCATTATACTACGGAGCAAAAAACATGAAAGTTGTCTAAGAAACAACCGATAGGCAGACGAATTCATTTAGAAATGCTGAGGAAATAAGTTTAAATAAATCTGTAGCGGTCAAAAAACCAGTTTCTATTCTTCAGTATATTCTGTTGGTGATAATACCATGTAGATAATCAGACGGCAATTAAACACACCATCAACGTTAAAATATTTTGAAGCATTTTATCATGTACAAAACAATACGTTTCTATAAACCATGGAGGATCTATTGGTACCCATTTCATTTCATTTCTATTCGTTGGTACTTATCCACGTATATCTCCATAGCAGTTGCACTAATACTGTCAAAGAGCCTACCTTAAACGGGTTGACCATATTCATAAACGTCATCAATTGAAACGTCAACATTCAAAAGAGCCATCTTTATACACATATAGACATAGAATATAAAGTAGATACCCCTAATATCTTTCAAAGTGTTTAAGAGTTATTTTTCCTAAACGCATATATGCTGATTTATGTTATACGTTATTTTCATCCTGGTAAATTAACTTTTATCCCATTACAGTTGCTAGGTTGTTTGCTTTTGAGTTTTTTTCTGTCACGATATCAAAGTAATGTAGGTGAATACTCAACTCACAGAGCCAGAACTATTTACTGTGTAAATAAAAAAGAGAGGGACTCGAGACTGTCCATGAGCTGTTTAAGTTGGGTTGTGATTGAAAAGTGGAATTCATGACTTGCGTTTCCACTTATTTGAAACTCATGGGCTGAACAGTTCTATATCAAGGCAATACCGAAACTATTTGCTTAGGATGCATATATGAAAACAAAGACTGACCAGCTTCAGTCCATAACAAACCAACGGGAAGATACAAGTCCATCCTAACTGTCCATGAACTGTTTTGTAAGAATGGATATTCATCGAGGTTTGTGATAAAATGTGTCTCACAGAAAATCTGACATGAAATTGCAACTGTACAGGAGAAGTTTTCTTCTTAAAGATTCAATTGAAAGGCGATATGATCAGTGAAATTTCAACAAGTAACTAAGGAGACGCAATTAGAAGAATATTTAATGCTCTTGGATTCGTCTCATAGTTCTTTAGCTAACAAATGTTTATATCACGAAATAAAGATAGATGACTAATGTCTATCATATCAATGTTTATTTATCAATTAAGTAACTCATACTTAGCCAGTTACGTCAGCAGTACAACCAGATTACTGCATCATTGTATCTGTAAAAACTATCTCACCTTCTTTACCGAAGGAGAGAAGAAAACAATAAGTTCAGTTCTCTTACATTGTGTTGATACAATTCATTAGGTAAACATTAAAATAGATTTTAAAAACACCGAAAACCTTTTCTGAAACGTCTTTTGACTCTACATTCAGCTTCCTTCTTGGTCATTAAGCTAACTCTAAACGTACGTCTTCACTCTTCCTTTACTACTCTTATTCTTAATTCTAAGTTTATTGTTACGTAATCCCTTCAAACAATCAATAGAGCATTTTCGAGACGATTCTTCGACTTCATTCTTATTGTTAAATCGAGCATATCAAGGTGGACAATTAACTTTCAGATCTATTTTTTAAACGACTATTTCATTTACATTGGGTGTAGTTAAGTCGGACATCTTATTTCTACAATTATTATTATGTTCTCCTCGTCCTAACGTCCCATTAGGCTCAAGAACTGTTGCCAAATCATTTTTCATTATAAACTATAATTAATTGCAATGTATCTGTTTCCCGCCCATTCAGTTTCTAGTCATTATTGTCCTTGTTTTGCATGAATATTATTTTCCTTATTGGTCCACTGTGCGGTCAGGTTTTCTACGTTTATAAAGGAACAAGTGAAACGTAATCTTCCTCCTCTGTCTCACTCTCTCGTTATTGGCCCAATTGTCTTATGTTCTCTAATGCAGCTTGGGGTTTACCACTATCATGACAGATATACCAGTACAAAACAAATAATCTTTTTGTCTGGTTGCATTATTTGTCCCAAGTTAGATTATCATTTTCCGTATATTGGCGTATTCATGAAGAGTAGCTAACTTTCTGTACTGTTTTTCTGAAGACTATTTCATTTATTTTATATTGTCACGTTGCCATCATACTGACATCCCACTAGGCTCATAAACTGCTGTCATACCATTTATCATTCAGGAAGTATGATCAATTAATCATGTACCTGTACCCTCAGTCTTTTGTCTATATTGTTTCCATTTTGTATAGATATTATTTTCCCTATTGGTGTGATGCGTGGTCATGTTCTGTGTTAATATGGAAAATATAATCTATCTGTCCGGTGGTTGGCTTCATTATCTTGTGTTCTTCATTCCGGCTTTAGGACTGATAGTCGATGGAGGCGAAGGAGGGGTGGAAGACGTATTCGGGCAATGATTAGTAATTATCGAGTTCCCAATATTTGCTATACATTGTGATAGCCTGATTCTTCAAGATATAACATGTATAGTATAACTAACCAAAGATTATGACGTATCAATTATGTAATCAACTTCAGTAACAACTGATTAATTTTCAAATCTAATAATTCAGTTTGTAAAAAGAATAGATCTACTTGGTATACATTAATGATATTGTCAATAATGGCTGTTTTCATAAAGATGAAATCAAGTGATAATTCAAGATGCATAGTGACATATTCAGTGTATTTTAGTTATTTTATTCTAAAATAAATAACATAAAGAGTACGAATAGGGGGGTGGGGTTGGGGGGAGAAAGGATACACTTTAATTTACACAAGCGACCAATACACAAAAAAGGTAGTAGTTATCTAGATTAGTTCCACTTTTAGAAACAACGTTACATTTTAGTATAGTTCCATCTTTCTGCAAATCTATAAGTGTTCTATACTGTGCTTTAATATGAAATAAATCATTATAGAAAAGGATAAAACACGTTTAAAAGACAAATAAAATGTGTTCGTATTCTCCTCTCCTCTTATTCACCAACACTTTATTTCTTATCTGATGGACATAAAGTATCTATACATTTATCTACATCGATGTGAACCTGTAACTAATGATAAATTGGTTACTTGACACCAAAAACATTATGATTTCAATAACATTCATGACAAAAAAAAACATATATATCAAATGAAAAGAAAATAACTAGTTAATCAATACAATGATTTGGTTACCAACTGATTTATATTTAAATTTGTGTTAGGGAGAACAGTTTGGGATGGGGGGTGGATGGAAGAGGTGGGCAGTATTAGTTTGTAAAAGAGAAATTCAATGAGAATTAAAACCCAACGACAAACAGTGTATCATATTGATTAATTTGTCAGTTATATTTTCTTTCATAAGTCAATATCAACATAAACATAAATGGGAAGTACAATAATCTGTCGTTTTTTTTTTCGATTATAATAACCTCTTAGATTACTGAATTCAATATAAACATGTATTAGTGTAAAGAATTACTACATTTTATTTGTATTGATTAAATTTGTTACATTCAGATGTTGGTAGGGTACAATTAAAAACCGACAGCTCCATGTAGCAGAATCTAAGGTATAAATTGCTGAGGACATTCATATTAGAACGAAACAACTATTCAATGATCTCTGTTTTTCAGTGGTACCGTATTAACATCAATCAGTGACGAATCCAATCAAGAAAACTAATACCCACCTCTAAAAAAAAAACAATCTCACCTCAATTAGATTATTTTTATTAATTCAGTATAATGTATGAAACAAATATCATACTAATAAAAGAGGTTGATTTTGTATTATGATCTAAATGTTACATAATAACTGAAAGTTATTAATACTTTCAGACGATGTACACTGTTGAAAAGTTATATACTGTCTAGTACTTCCAGGTTTCCACTGATAATTCAACTATAGTTGATTAATACTTCAAACTAAATTATTTAATAAGCACTACAATTTATGTACCTACGTTCTCCTTCCTTCATTCCTAATTTGTTTCTTTTAATGTAAGATAAGCTTCAATGTATTAGAGCAGAACGATGTATATAACTCTGTCGATTCAATGAAGCTCACTTAATACTACACTACTCTCAAATAATAAAGATGCTCCTTTTCAAAGTCTTTTTGTTACATGTTTAATCTACAACTCAACTGTAATAATTAGCTCATCAGTGATTAACTTCAGGATATTCATGAAGTTTTATTGAGAAGCTATAATAAGTGGAGTTCGGAGAGGTTGTTAGTGAGATGTTTATGACCAGTGGCACTGAATGATCATCGCTCTATGTGAAGGCAAAAGTTCTACCAACTGATGGTTTATTGGGATAGGGTGTTAAACGTCGGCCAACATGCTTCGAGGCTCTGGGTTTGATTCAGTGGTGAAGTCATAGGTTCCCACTACTAGGGAGTTTCGTATTAGAATGAAATAGCTGACCAGTATTTTTTTGGTAAAACACAACAGATATTAATACGTGAAGAATAAACTCAACTAAACCTGACACTTATCTCCATAAAGCTACTTAATTTCATTTATATTTAGTCTATTTATAGTCATATCTGTATTGTAAACTGAGTTATAATAAAACAGAATCCATTGTAATTGCTTATATTTGTCACTTATTGATATTCAAATGAAAACCAGGTAGCACTGAATAGCTGTTTATCCCAGTATAGTGTTTGGCACTCTCAATTCTTTTGTAAAATCGAACAGAAGGCTTACAGTTTTCAAAGAAAAGCGCTACTATCTGACACAACTTGGTCAACCATCATCTGATAGAAGGATTTCCAATTCATTTTAAATCCAAGTTAGTTAATATAAAAGTCAGGATTGGAAAGGAATATATACGGGTAAACCGTTTAAGACATTTGTCAACAAGTGACATGATTAGGAATAATCAGTGAGGTTTCAAAAGATGTGTTGATAATAATTGGGCATCAAGTCTACAGAAGACATTACAATTAAGTTATATTATTGATTTTTTTTCAATCAATAAGATTTTTTCAAATAATGTGACGAGAATAATTGGAAACAACATATGCTACTTAAATTAGAAGTGTAGTCAACTGTAGTGCAAACTATAGTCTATGCACAACCACATGCAACATATGCATAAACCATTTAAAACTAAACTAGGATATGGCATTAAAGTGTATCCTACACAACAGACTTTAGTATTCAAAATGAATGAAAAAAATTACTTTTGTATGATGATTGAACGATGAGTGTAATGTTTAGTCATCATGGTGTTATTAAGGGGTGATAATAATATAGTTCTTTTTTCCAAAATGTACTAATATTTTAGTAGGATGAATTTGTATATTCCCATTGATTTGTTATAGACTGAAGCTGGTCAGTCACTGTTGCTATATGTGCGTCCTAAGCGGATTGCCTCGATATAGTGAATATTCACAAGTATCATTTAATTTGGATTGTGACTGGCAAGTGGAATTCAGGACGCGCGTTTCGTCTTATTTGAGACTCATCGGCTGGATGTACCTGCATCCCAATGTTGATGTTCAGAGTGGGATTCAAACTCAGTCCATTTCGTGTCAAACGCCACCGCGTACACCACTAGACTACTGAGTCCAGACAGTCTGACTGACCAGCTTCAGTCTATAACAAATCAATGGAAATATACAAATTCATCCTACTACCGATTCGCCCATTGTACAAACGTGACCGTCTGGACTCAGTAGTCTAGTGGTGTACGCGGTGGCGTTTGACACGAAACGGACTGAGTTTGAATCTCACTCTGAACATCAATATTGGCATGCGAATACATCCAGCCGATGAGTCCCAAATAGGACGAAACGCGCGTCCTGGATTCCACTTGCCAGTCACAATCCAAATTAAATGATACTTGTACTAATATTTTGTTTAAAAGTTATGTCATTAAGAATTGGGATGGATTAAGTTCAACAACTGTTTGATCGTAATTTTATTTCTGTCAATGTTTAGCACTCAACCAATGCCTATTAACCCTCGTGGAGAATAGACCAACGACCGGTATTCTCCAATCAACTAGGTCCTTTCCGGTTCTTCCCAAATATTGTTAGTTCACTTCATGTCTGTTTCCGGTTCCCAGAACAATGTTTTCTTGGATATTTTGTCTTCAGAATTTCAAGTTAGTGCTTGTTTTTGTAACACAGTATAATAATTTCTTCAATGTGTGTTCTATCCACCGCCAGTACCTTTTTCCAATTTCTTCCTTGATTGGAAATTGATCTGTTCTCTGTAACAGAAGGTTGTTGCTAATAGTGCCTGGTCAACGGATTCGAAGTATCTTACGCAAACTGATGCATCTTTGAATGATGATTTTTGTAGTTCTCACAGTTCCAGCTCCGTACAATATAACTGTCTTCACATTTGTATTGAAAATTGTAACTGACGTTTGCTGACAACTGATTTGAGTTACAGATGTTTTTCAATTGTAGAAATGCTACCCTTGCTGTGCCAATCCGCGCATTCACATTTGCAACAGATCAGATCCTTCATTTTTATCAGTGATTATACTACTGGCCATGTTTGCAAAAGTTTCCACATCTTCCAGAGATTTTCCGTCATGCGTATTTGGGTTAGCGTTTGTTATTTTGTTCGTATCTGAGGATCTTGCTTTTCCCTCTGTGTATGTTGAGGCCTACTGCTGCCGAGGCTAATGCTACACTGACTGTCTTCGCCTGCATGTTTTGTTGTGTGTGGGATAAAAGAGCTTGATCATCTGCAAAGTTTAAGTCATCTAGTTGCATCGATATCGTCCACTGTATTTTCAGCTTGCCTTAAGATGTTGCAGTCAGTCACTCGCAGGAAGATGAAGGGCGAGAGTGTGCAGTCTTGCCAGACACCAGTCTTTTGTTAGAATGAATCCGTGAGCTGACTTGCATGTACGATTTTACAGTGTAATCCGTCATAAGAATTCCGTATAATGATGACTATCTTCTTGGGTACGCCATGATGTCGAAGGAGGCTAAATAATGTTCTCCTTTCCGAGCAGTTGAATCCTTTTTCGTAGTTAGTGAAATTGATGTAAAGTGGTGAGTTCCATTCAATTTATTATTCAACAGTGATCCATAGAGTTACGATTTGGTCGATACACGATCGATCCTTTCATTCGATTGAATGACAATCTGTTGAAGATTTTTCCTGGTACTAAAAGTACAGTAATGTCCCTGTAATTCTGTAAAGATCTCCTTTCTTTTGTATCTTGATTTTTATAGTAGCACGAAATTTTTCTTGTAAGTGATTAACTTGACTAGTCTATCGACTATACAAGTACGTGAAGTGTAATACAAAACAGGTGGGGAAGGAAGAAGTGTTTAGAGCTTCAAGAAAAAATTAATTTTAGAAGGATGATGAACACCTTCAAATGTATTATTTACTATTACAAAATGAATATTACGCAATCCATAGTTTACTTATTAATTAATTTAAGATCATTGTAAACATTGTAGGAGTTAGCTTCATTGTGTTAGAAATAGAAGATTTCACTGTCCAGATAATGAATTGACTATGTAGTTTATGAACGACGCCAACTATGTTGAATCCTCTGATACATAACATCATTAAATACTAAAATGTGGCAGAGATATTTGAATATATTTCTCCACCAAATGCGCTGGTAACTTATAGAATTAGAGAAAAAGAAAATATTACAGTCTGGTTTTAATATCATGAACTGGCCTGAGTTTGTTAACCATTAAATATAGCAAAGTGCTGAATAGTGATTTCTTTTACATTTGAAACTTCTCAGTTGTGTACACTTTAGACTTCAACGTAGAACTATGCCTATGACTCGAAGGTTTCATGACGAATGCTTAATCATTAGACTACTTGGTCGGAAAATATTCAATAATTAGTATTAAAGTGTTGATATTGATAATGAACAAATTTGCTTCATTATGTGCTCTTGTTTATTTCAGAACAGTTTTATACTTTCATTGAGTGTTTTAAAGATCGTTCAATGTTAACTTAATATTACTAGTTGATCTTGGTTTGACAATTAGTGAATATCAGGAAATAACACTGAATAGCTGTTTTTTCGTACATTGGGTCTCTTAAACAGTACGCATTCACAACCCCTACTCACGAGGAAATCGAGCCCACAAACTTTATGTATAGGCACAAGCGCTTAACTAATTAACCCCCATATTATCTTCCAAAAGTTGTCGTTTCTAAGTCAGTCAATTCATAACCTCATCCAATTATATCAGTGAGTAACTGGGTTTGTGTTATGCCGGACTGCTAAAGAAGAGTAATAAACTCTCAATACTATGTTTTAGAACACTACTTCAATTATTCTCACTGAAGTTATATAAACATTTTGTTTCTATGATTGTTACGTTCCTCATACTCTATCCTACTGATTAGTATATTTAATCTTAGTATATTGTCTCTTACTATGAACTGCAGTTAATCAGTTGTGTACAAGTTGTCCCTATTTACTACTACTATTTCCTTAGTTCTGTATTAATGTTAATTTCCTAATTGGTTCGCTGTGTGGTCTGGTTTTATGTATATATAAAGGAATGTATGAAATATAATTTGATTCTATCCTGTTGGTCTACCAGCTTGTGTTCTTCTTATTTCGGCTTGAGACTCAGTGGGCATAAGGCAGAGACGCAATTATCAAGTAGACATTACCTAATTGGCATTTGGCCATCCAACCCCAAATTTCACACGTCATAACAGTTTACACTGAACATGTGACCAATGAAATTTAAACATGTTAAATGTGACAGATTTATCCATCGATAACGGTGGATGCAGTCACAGAAATCTATCGTAAATTAACTGCTTTAGAAATATCAACCGTTTGATGACATCCAGAATAGTTGTCTAACAGGTAAGTGTTTGTTGTAAAGCGTGAATTTCTTGGCATTGATTTTCTAGTAGAGTGTTAAATAAGCACTACTGAAGAGTTCCACATCATGACAAAACATTTATCCAGTTTCAGTTTTCAACTTTCAATGTTTATAAAACTTAAAAGGATTCATGATATTAAATTGTTTGAAATTTTTAAGGAGATTTATGCTGGAAGAAAATATCATCAGGTGTTTCTTCCATTCAGAATTTATTGTTTAATTTATGTTCTTAGTTGAAAAAAGACTGTCAGTAAAGTGCCCAGTAATTCAATATTTTTTCTGCTTTAATTAAATCTGTTAATTACAACATACAGTTGATTATCATAAATATACTTTACTTAATAACTATCACAGTTGAATATACTACTGAAAAAAGAAACAAATACTGCAATCAATTATAGCTAAATATATTTTTAATTAACTCTACTTGTAATCCCTACGTAGGGTTGTTGCCAGTTTTAAGCCCAGATAAAGAAGAAGGTTTTGGAATGGGGTTAGCAACCCCATCCCATAAAACAACAACCTTGCTTAAAAAAACGCTAACCGATAAAAACCTTTATAACCCCATTAACTCTGCCCTGGGAGTTGGAAGGTCTTTTATGACACCTCATGATGAAAGCAAAGATTCTTTGTAAGCCAAGAAGCCATTGTTACTTCTGACAACCACACCAACAATTAATATAGATACATGGAATGTTCGCACGATGTGGAAGACAGGGAGAAGCATGCAAATCGCCGTAGAAATGAAAAGATACAACCTGAAGATACTTGGAATAAGTGTAACCCATCGGCTACAAGTTAGACAGCAAAGATTATGCTCAGGAGAAGTGCTTTTATATTTCGGTCACGAAGAAGAAAACGCCTCACACACACAAGCAGTGGCACTGATGTAATCTCAAGAAGCATGGAAAGCCCTTACAGAATGAGAACCTCATGGATCTAGGATCATTAGAGCATTATTCAAGACAAAGAAGGAGGGGATTACAATGAATGTCGTCCAATGCTATACTCACACCAACAACAGTCACGAAGACGACAAAGACCAATTATATATGAGGCTGCAGTTAATCGTCGAAAAATGCCCAGACAAGGATCCAACCATTTTGATGGGGGGGGGACCTAAACTCCAATGTTAAAATGAACAACACCGAATGTGAAAACATCATGAGAAGAAATTGACTGAAAGATTGGAAAGAAAACAGTGAGAGGTTTGCATACATATATGCCTTCAACAAAATATTATAGGTGATACCACCCAAAAACACATTACCTTAATAACAAAAGTCCGATACGAAAAGAATGAATATCACTTGAGACGAAATGAAAACTAGAGCTCAAGATAAAGTTGGTTGAAGTATACCAGTGACCAGTCTATGTTCCACACAAGATAACAAGTATTGATTGGTGATCAGTCGTAAATGTGAATGTTTAAACATGGAGTTATTTACTGGTAAAAATCAGTGACTAAATACCATCTTTCCATATAATCACTTATGTTGAAGTTATACCTAACTTTGTCAATATTCAATGTATTTTTTGTCTTTAGCATTTTCATTCATTCATTGCATTAGCAAATTAGGCATATTATGGTGTAATTTTCTTTTTTTTATTAAAGTTATCATTTTAAGCTTTAATTTGTTTTAATGTTTATGTGTTCTATGGTTCGATCCCCACAGGTCTAGATGCGCACTGCTGGGTCCATACTAGGACAAACACGTCCAGTGCTACCAGGGTCACGGTGTGTTCAGATCAATTCGTGATCAGCATTGACAATCAGAGACAAATTGAATGTTCACCACATCAATTGATTGGACTTTTTTTATTGTTTTTTTGAAAATCAAGATTTGTAATCACTCACTCATAACAGAAACATATTTTATAGGTATCTTCGCCCAATGAACGAAATATTACCAATGGGCGCCGAGGTTGTAAGCATATGATGAAATATTTGGTAAATCTCAGCGGATGAATTAATGAAAAATTCCAACGTTTCGTCGGACTGGTCCGAGCTTCTTCAGGAATAACAAATCCGTCCTGGATCCTTGCCGTACATCAAATAAAATATATACGAAATCGCTATATCGAGCTATCCGCACGGATGCACATATAGCACATGCTGATTCAGTATATAACCTCAATGGGAAATACAAATTCTTCTTACCATTGCCATTGCCAAACGCGTTGACCAGAGTTGTACCGGTGGCGTATGACACGAACGACTATTCGATCACTGTGAACATCAACATTATGCAGGTATCAGCCGACGATCCCAATAGGACGAAACGCGCGTCTGGTTCCAATGCTCACATACAATATGGTTATTTGGTATTTCCCGAAGAAGCTCGACCAGTTTGCCGAGCGAACTAATTTTTCATTAATCATTCGCGAGATTATTAACAAATAATCTATTCTAAGAAACATGTTCTAAACATTTTTGTATCATTGATGTCAAGCACTAATAACATTTGAAGATGACTTAATCATTTGTCCTAAGATATTGAGAAAATAGTTGAAACTGTCTTCTAAGTATTCCAATACATTGACTTTATTAATGAGTGTAGATTATTTAACATGTGAATTGATGACAACTATCAAACATGTAATGCATTAAATATGCTATCCGATTGTATTTTCATTTCTTATCATTAAATCAATTGATCATAATTAGGTCTATTATTGTTACTAATTGACGAATTTTGATTATCATTCACTCCATTTGACAAACTCTTACCCATTCGGTATCATTTTAAATAGGATTTGACCTTTGTCTATTAACACTTGATCAAATCGTAGTTTGCTACCACCCTCCATCTCCTATGTCACCCATCTACAGAGATGCGATGCCAATATACACGTATTTCACTAATAATCTTGTTACCTCAATTGTCGTTTACGTTTCACAAGTTACATAATGATGGTTATTATTTCAACATTAACATTCATATTTCATAAATAACCCGACGACAGAAAAACTTCCAATTATCCAATTATTCTTGATATCTAAATAATGTTGTGTATTTGCCTCAGAACTGGCTATTCTTGTGACTAATAATTTTGAACTAATAAATGTAGAATCTGATGAGCATTTATCGAAAAGAAGACTATTCTTCGTCATTGTTTTATCACTAATCTATTAGAAAATTTTAGAATGTTTAGTCTTGTATTGTTATCGATAGAGAACTCATGATAATGACGAAAGAAATTGAAATCTTAGAATTATCTATTAAGGATCAAACACTTCTGATAGATTCAGATGATTCATAGGCTGTCTTCTGAACTGATTGAAATCATAAATGTTGCTTAGTGAATTTTAAGTGTAAGTTGTTATTCTATTTGAGAGATCAATATTTAGAAGTTTTTCTAGGACGTCTAAGTATGTTGGTTCAGGTTGAAAAGATTTCATTGTCTTCCTTGACAAAATATCATCAGGAAGTGATTTGAAAATTAAGTGACTAAAACTGATCATTAGTATGCTCTGTTGACATGGAATTGAACTGGCAACTGTCTATAGTTATGTTGTAATTATTTGCACTCAGATAGTCTTCCCTTATTTAATTTTTTTTACCTTGTTGGTATTCATCCTTTTCCTAATTGACTGACAAACTGAAGTGGTTTGATTATGTTAGCTGAAGAATGAGTGGCTTGAATGTAAGATATTTTAAAATTCCCTGGTTACTTTTGTTTATAATCTCTATATTGACATTGGAACAACTGCAACAGAATGATGAATAATGACCAATTAAGTTTCAGGCTTAAAGAATATCCTGTTAGTCAACTATGAAGAATTAATTGATGAGAATGGCGCTTTAAAGTCCAGTTCATAGAGCTCAGTATATCAAAAATCTATCTGAACAAATCGATTTCCTATATTATAGCGATTCCTGAATATTTCTTTGTTATAAATGGAGAAACAATTAGAAATCACAACTTATAAAGTTTATTCTCCATGTTATCGAGACTGTTACCGCTAAGCCTTATTTGTTAATCATTTAGTAACTATGATATTTGTATTGCTTAATTTGTAAGCATTTCATAAACTCCTTATTGATTATAAAATCTATTTTCGAGTTACTGAAATTTCACTGTGAACCTATTATCATCTCACTTTCTGTACAAAGTCCCACAAGTTCAATCTTTAGTGTAATTTGTATTTTTTTTTAATTGGTTGCCCCAGAATGCATTTTATTAAAGCCTCTTTTCGTACTCAGTAAATGACTTGGTACTGTCTCCTATTTCCTAGTGTTTCACTTCTCTTGTTCTTTAACTTTGACATACTTAGTCATGTTGATTACAATCCAACCAGTTAGCGTCTACGTTGTCAGATTGTATAGATTATAGGAGCAGATCCCATCTATCCATTCTAAATGCAAGGATAGTATTACACTTATTTCGGTCGTTTCATATTTTGCCCTCATACCAGTAGCGTCTTAGGTCATTTCACCCTCATTAAATCGGTTATGACTGTTAGGCATAATCAGTTACTATAACACAAAAATGTAGTAAACATGACGAAGTACTGGGTAATCAAGTTAGATTGTTATCATAGTTTATTGGGAAGTTAACTAATATACTTTATCTAAGTAGCTGTAGTCCGTTTTGACAGAGGATTAAGTTAAGAGATAATAACTTTCAAAGCTACATAACAAGAGTTTTATTTGTGTGTACGGATTGTCCTAGTTTCAGACTTCTATGCTAATCATAAATTGTTGCCATAGTGTTTTCTATTCATAAACTAGAACTGGTTATTTGTGGATCCATGACTCCGTTTCTCTATTCAGTTGTATGTTTATATTGTTGTTCGAATTGGTCTTTGGCGTTTTCTGGTTCTGTATATATCCATAAATGAATGTCTGAAATATAATTATCATTATCTTTAGGCAGCTAAATTAACTTATGTCATATATTCTCACCTTATTTCGTTCCTCCTAGCTACTATCAGAACAACTGTTAAGTCTTGTGGTTGACATTTTGTGTATTGGTTTTAGTAAGGTTATTATTTTCCGTATGCAGTCATTGGTCAAGCCCAGGTTACAACGCAAATAACATGTAAGTAGTATCTGGGTCACAGCGTTTGAGTTAAATTTTACAATTCATACAGGTATTCGATTCATGAATAAATCTGTTCATTTGGAAATTACAGAAAATACTTATAGCTCATGTGGATATTTGTAGTTAGGCTGAATTCTCTAGGTTGGTTGACAGAACCAACATCATGCACGGATACAGAAAGAAAACAAAACCTTTCCAGTTAATCAATTCAGCTCAGTAAACATAATATCATAACTGGTTGTTTCAGAGTTTGTTGATTTAATAACATTCATTTTCATTTCATTAGTAACTAATTTTAATAGGTTATTTTGGAGTTCTAGTGGAGTTCAAGAACGTCGAGCATGAGGCATGTACTTATGAATTGGCGTCTTTTTTTTTTTACAGAAATATTAATAGTTGGATGCCGTCTGTCTCAGTGATCTAACACTAGGTACACAACTAAAACTCTAAAGTTCTTGGGACTCGACTTCATACTGATCAAATAGTTACGTACTAAACATGAGTTCCTACAGCTATCTAATACTTCCTGGTTTTTATTACTTATCTAACTCAGATTATTTAGTAATATTGAATTCAAGCATAAAGTCATTGTATGATAGCCCATGTGAATTCATTGATGACTAAAAAGTAGATTAAACAGATAAAACATGTTTCATACTTAGTATCTAACACTATAACTAAACTGAGAAAATAAACCACACTACACATTCTGCATAGTAACAGTTGTAACTATGCCAATCGTTTTAAAGAATTCTAAGTGAATGATAATCTATTCAGTAATAAATTACTATTTCAAGACAAAAAACATTATTGTAGTCGCCAGATTTTCTAAAATGTCAAAGACCCTAGATAGAAAATGTTGAATAGTTTATCTCATAGATTAAAGTATGAAACTACAGAGAATCTTCTTACCGACACCTTTAACACTGAAGTTATTCTACTTTGATTATTTTGTATCATGATGAATTTCAACACTTTTTCTAGGTTGAATTCTTTGAGAAAATAATATTTCATGTATAATTGATTATGTTAACTGTTGACAAAATAATCAATAATGATATCGATCAGGCAATCAATCAGTACTTGTTACCTCTTGTGGAGCAGAGACCTCCTACTATCATTCTTCAGTTAACTTTAACCTGGGCTCTCCTTTTCACTCTTCATGTGATATTCATTTGTTTTATATCTGCCTCCAACTCCCAGTGCAAACTGTTCATTGGTCTTTCTTTTCTTCTTTCGTCTGTAGGATTTCAAGTAAGAACGAAGAACCTAAAATACAGTTGGTTGCAGAATGATGATCGACAACCTATGCTCCACGAGGGGTGATAGACATGGATATATCGATTGCGACACTGTGTGATGACTTCCTCTATCCATCTCCAAAGCTCTTTGTTAATTTCTTTCTCAGCTGAACGATGGTTGGTTTGCTCCATATAGCAGTAGGTTGTTGCTAATAGTATCTGGCTAGCAAATTCAGAGTATTTTGAGCAAACAACTGTTTATAAATATGTATATCATTTGAATGATGCCTCTCGTTGTCATCCTTACAAGTTTTAGCTTCATACAATACAAGAAACTGTCTTGACGTTTGTATTCAGGATTCCGACTTTTAAGTTGGCCGAGTCGTTATAAGTCCTAGGTATTCTACAATTGTAGAAATTCTGTCAACGTCTTGTCATGTCGTAATAGTCGGTATCTACATATCTATATCAGATCCTGCCTACCCCCGTTGTTTATCAGTAATGCTGCTATTCATGTATGTAAAGGTTTTCACATTTCTCGGCTCTTAGTCCAGTAAAATATGATTTGATTTGTACTCGCCGTGTTGTATCAAAGGATGTTGCTTTACCCTTTCTGTATGTTGAAGTATGCTGATACATTGATCATGTTTCACCTGTATTTGTTGGTATGTATATGATAGAATGAGTAGGTCATCTACTATGTTCAGATTGTCTAACTGCTGATAAGACCCTGGCGGAATTGAGTGTGTTGAGGAGCTCCATACTAGGTCGAAACGGCTGTCTAGTACTACTTGGTTTCGAGTGATACCCAACCAACATCAAGCTGTGATGAATTTAATCAGCTAAATTTAATACCTACCTCTACAAAAATGCTGTAATATGAATCTGTATTTTCCACTGATTTCTGATGATTGACAAAAAATATTAAAAGTGGGATATGATCACTTTTGGAAGGTCTATTATCACCACTCGTTTGCATTATTTCCGTTAATATAAACCTGGATCGAAATTGTTTATACATGCCACGTTCTTACTACAGATATTCATTAATGTTACGAGTTTGCATAGTTTGCTGCTTCGGACGTAACTCCGGTTTCATAAATATCTTTCGATATAACCGCCTATTACAAGTAACTTTATTACATAACTTGACATCATAATATAAGCATATTAATTATTAGTAAGGTTACTATACGATTTAAATATCACTGATCATAATTAATGATCAGATATATGTGACAATGTTTTTATTAGTGAATGTTCAGTTAGTGTAGACCAGTTTCGCATTCTACATGATTGATAAGTGATGTTTAAAGTGGGAATAATTGATTTAAGTGATGTCTGTTATAGTTGGCAATTGGAATCTAGGACATGAGTTTTATACTATTTGCGGCTTGTTAGCTGGATGTACCTGTACCCCGTAATTATTACTTGTGAACAACAGTTGTATAAAAGCAATCAGTAAAGGAAATGCATATGGCAACATTAATTAATTTCAGTCCATAACAAACCGATACAAAGATGCGGATACCTTCAGATTAGATTGAACTATTTGTTTTTATTGTTCATACAAGTTTATTTAGCTCAATTAGGACCATGGTCAAAATTTATTAAGCATAACCAACTGAGTTGAACAGTGTTAACTAATGGTCATCTAGGTATCATCAACCGGCTTTGAATGCTTAATCAGTGGTCAATGATCAATTTGATGCGTGTTTAGTCTTTTATCAATTTTATCGACTAGACAAGCATCATACTAACCACTATTCAGTGAACCATGCCAACATCTCACGGGGTCATATCCATTAGGGTATAACAGCATCTTCAACACTGCAAAGACGTCTTGCTCATGAGTGTCAAATAGCATGAAACCTAGTCTACGGAGAGTTTCCTACCAACTACCTTTGAGACCTAAAAGTTATTGGTTTGATCCTTGGTAAGCTTATAAAAGTGAAATCATGAGGAGTCCCATACTTAGATGAAGCAAATATTCAATACGCTTTGGTTTCCTTCTAGCTATTTCTTAATCATTTATTTTTGATATAAACCCTTCTTATGAATAGTATTGTTAAGTGGATAGAGATAGCCGAAACAAGCCTTAAATGCAGTCATTACTCGTTAGTAAGGCAAATTAACACTCCCTTTGAATTCTAAACTCACGTTAACCACGCTAACTGTCGGAGATATCGCCAATGATCTATTCATGTTAATGGCTACTTAGAGAAGTATCCACATTACAACTTGGTCGGTAGAATTCAACCAACACTATGAACTACGCTAACTTAACACCTGCCACCAACCAATACAGAAGTTGCGCTTCTTACAAGTAGTTCTAGAAATTAACCAACTTTTATTCTCTTTTTATATTGTATGCATAATAATGTAAATTAGGCGAAACAGTTATTGAAATAAAATAAGAACTAATATCATACTGTACGAATTGAGCATTATGGTGAATTATTTAAGTTAGATTGTGACGCGCGTTTCATCCTATTTGGGACTCGTCGGCTGGATGTACCAGTATCCCAGTGTTGATGTTCACAGTAGGATCCAAATTCAATCTGTTTCGTGTTAAACGCCACCGCGTTCACCACTAGACTACTGAGTTCAGACAGTCATACACGTGCAACGGGCGCATTGGTATTAGGATGCACATATAGTAACAGAGACTGATCGGCTTCAGTCTACAACAAATCAGTGGGAATATACAAATTCATCCTAACACCGTGGAGAATGTTGATTTGAACATTTGCTATAATTACTTGTTTCTAGTTAGGTGACTGTTAAGATCCATGAAGCAAAAGCTTAGCTGTTTCAACCTAGTAAAGGATACCCTGTATCCCACTTGTATCTCCATCATGGATCAAATAAAGTACTTTCAAGATCTGTGAAGATAGCATAACACTGAGTTGTTATCAAATAGTCTACTTTGCACAACTTCATCTAATGTCATTATCATATGGCTGTTACACGGTCATTTGGGTTAACTCCAAACTAAACAGTCATAGGAAACTGTCAGTATGTACTGTTGATAATCGGTTATGTAATCATTCAGGTTCTATTGATTGCAATTCTTACAAGTATATTTAAATAGAACTTAAGAGTCCATTTTCAGTTAAGTTTCATATGGTGTAAATAATTGACTTTCAATATTTTATTGCATAATATGTACTTTCGGACAGTTGTAGTATATAGAGTACATACGATTACTTTTTTTTGTCTATTCACTGGTGTACAATACACTGAAAAATTTATTCAGTTTAATCAATCACACTGCAAAGATGTACATATACAGAACTGGTTCATGAATTTTTCAATTGTTTCTTAGCATTTTTTCTATCAATACTGTTCATTCAATGATGTAATAAATAACTTTGTCGAAAATATGATTGCATCTCTGAACATTATTGTTTTTTTCATCTTTTGTAAAACTGAAGGGTGACATGATGTTTCGTTGCTGATGTAGTTGTTGTGGTGGTGGTGGAGCTGGTAACTAATAATTTATGTATTGTACAATTCAATAAAATTTTATGTAAAATCTAGTATTACAAATAAGTAAGTTACTATGATTGTTAAAAGAAACTGTGTAATTAAATGTTGTGGAGATTGTTGAATTTTATATCACGAGCTTATCGGAGTTCTAGTATGAAGAAATGACCGGTAGAATTAAACTGTATCAGGTGTGTGACAGGAGGCTGCTTATCAGTGACAGTTTCCTACCAATGGAAATGTTTGAGGTCACATAAATGCATCATGAATTAACTGAGTTCTAAGTCTCAACCATCGCAAGTCAGTTCAGTGGTCTAACAGTTAAGCTTGAATGTCCTAAGTTTAATTTCTTTGTAACATCAAAGATGGGTATTAACTTATGAGTCAAACACTATGACGAAATAGCTTTCTAGTGTCAGTTCCTGTTTTTTAATGACAGTCAAACTCAGATCAACTCGTGATATCGAATTTGAAAAAAAACTCCTTTTCAGTGATTGATATGTTGAAATGTAGGATTAACAGAAATAAACAAATGCACGTTTTACATTTGTGCAGCATAACTTCGATTGTAGAACAGGTGAACTGTGACCAGTACTTTGAATAATAAGATTACGATTTGGCTTTATTTTAAAATTTTCTACTGAATATACTTGAATTCCAGTACTTGTACTCGAATCAAAGCTTGTACTTTATCATTTCGACTTAAATACCACTATGTCATTAACTTCTACTTCTACTAATGTGGTGTTTATCTTGCTGTGCTATCGAAATATAGCAACTTGGATCGATACACACATGTGAAAGGTCCTGTGTTGATCATACATACATACACATACATACATATATATATGCAAACATACAAATTTCAGTGATAATGTCGTCATACTGTAAAGCCTGGTAGCATGGAGGTAACAACTTCAGAAAGATTGGATGTGTGCTTCGCTTTCTACGCAAACTAGGTCGTCCATATTTACTTAATAATTACAAGGAACAATTGTAACCCCACTTTAAAATCGATTCAATCAACGAGTCTGTTTTCTGTTACATAACCAGCTAAGATTTGTTGAGTTGTTTTATTTTATTTATAGAGAACGTCATTTAAAGTGAGATGATTTTAATAAGTTAGTTAATTACACTTTACACAGCTTTGTTGGAACGAATTAATCAGTTATCTAGTTTGTCTACACTGAACAACTGTTGCATAATCTTTTCTACATAACTTGAGTTGTATATTCTATTTTTTAGTTAATTAGTTATTAAAAAGTAAAGTAAACTCAGGGTAGATTCCCGGCTACCATCGGTTCTACACTATAATACAATTGTATGGTTAGTTACAACTCCGCCCGCAGCTCTTCTAGAGGTTGTTGCCGGTCCCAAGCCCGGGTAAAGGAGGAGGGATTGGGCATAGGGCTAGCATCCCTATCCCGTAAAACACAAGCTTGCTAAAAAAAATCGCTAACCAGATGGTTAGTTACAATAATAAACAATGATGAAGTAGCTTAAGTTTCTAATCTAAATGACTACTATGCAGTCAATTAGTTGATCTATGCAATGCAATAAGTCAGTCATCGTATCGTCAAGTATTATTCAACTTGATGGTTAAGAATGATTAAGAGGTGTATTCTTGATTAATTAACTTGATATGGAGAATTATGTAAGCATAAATGAAGTTATGTGTATACTGCTTGGTTAACGTGTATATCTTCTGTATAATGTTGAAAGTGACTATATTCATTAAGAAAAAACCGAAGATTATGTACAAAAGAAATTAATACAAACCTTCTCCTTAACTTGGCCATAGAAATAATTTACTTAATAGTAAATTATCAACATTGTTCAGCGAATTTGTATCTAGGATATTAGGTTTATTTGATTCATTTTCGTTATTGACTGGTGTTGGTAGGGTGTCAATTGAAAACTAAGAAATACTGAACAGCTGTTTTGTTACTAGTATGGGACTCTTCTTGAGCATGCACCCTCGATTCTTCCATCAGTGAATAGTGGAGTTCAGACATTTTGTGAGTGAGATGGTTATCTCCGATAAAAGTTTGGAATCCTACCACTGGACTCCGCCACAGTGGCTGCAGAAGGTTAGGCGTTCATCAACCTGATAACCCTAAGGTTCACCCCCGCCCCCTGGTAAAATCAGGGAGGGTGTTAACTGACAAAGAGTCCCATACTTCGACAAAACAACTGTTTAGCTGTTCCTTGTTTTTAGCAGCATCCAACGAACATTGATCTGTGATCAATACAAATAACTAAACTCAATACTTATCTTCAGAAAATCATATGAAGTCTAGGATATAATGAAATCCATCAAATGTTAAACTGTTTGTTTCAATTCATTTATGATTAATTACTTTCATTATGACAATTAAACTATAAGCATAATTTTAATTGTTCAGTTAATCACTTGATATTGTTCTCATGAGCTTACAATATTGATAAAGTTGTATTCTATGGGCTTAATGTTTTGATCTTGGAGCATTTTATCAATTTTTCCAGACAACATCGTTAGCACATGACAATAGCTTGCATCACTTTGAAGTTTGTTAGATTTTCGTGATGAAATTGATTTAATTTTACGTTTTTCTTAGGCTTAAGTGTAAACCAATAAAGGTAAACACTAGTCTATCAGTTACATACAACATAAAGGGCCTTAAAAACCTGAGTTTGATCCCTTATAGTCGCATTAGATAGGCTTTACCAGGCAATTTCGTTACAGAGTTACCAAATATAAGTTTATATATTTAATCCAGTATAGTATTGTTTAAATAAGAACATCAATTGTATTGGTCTATCAAGACTGACAGTATGACTCTAATCGTACGAACTGTTGATCAATTTGTTTGTAAAACGATTTACTTTATTTAGTATGCCTCAACTCTTACATGTACGCAGTTGTCTAAGTGTTAAGAAACACCCTTCCACGGTGTGGGCAGCCGGGAAGTGACAACCGCCCTCATACCCGCAAAAGCACGAGAGTCCAAATTGGTCAAATTGTCTAAGTGATATCATGTAGTCATATAGCAGTAATTCACTGTCATTATTTTTCAGTGTTATCACTAAGGCAAACTATTGGATTGTACCGTTAAGATTATAAACACAGTCATACTGTGATTTAATTGAGAGTTACTATTAATCTATAAATCAGTATAGTAGAGTGTAGTCACTACGCTTTTAGATACAACATTCCAAAGTGTCACTTTGATAAAAATGTATATATTGCATTGATTAATTATTGACTAGTTCAGAAACCCTGTTTACGCATAAACAATAGCCATGTTCGCTTGATGTATATTTTTATGCTGGTATGTATGTTTAAGGTATGCTTGAGCTGAGTTACCACTAAGAATGAGTTTTAACTAGTGAACTCGCTGATTTGATCGTCTGTAAAAATTTACATCAAATTTATACTAACCGACTTAATTGTATACACCTATTCTCCCCTTTGTGAGGACAATGCAAAGGTTAGAGTGATATACGAAGGTTTATTGCAGTATAGGATTTATAATACTAACTATCCCGACCGTAGCTGCTACCTTGACAGTGGTGGTCGGGCTTACCTATCATGATGACCCAACTGAGCTATATTGGCGGAAACGCATGTTTCTCTAGGTCCTATCATGCCAAGCAGGTCTGCTGGAGAGCGTTAAGACCGGAAGGCAGCAACCTAAGATCTAAAGGTGAAGTTGTACTTTTGACTGCAGCGAGGTGTGACAGAAGTAATGTTTCTTCCTCGGATAACCAGCATACATAGCGATGCTGCATTCTTAACGGTCGGAAGGGGTTAGAAAAGGCCGACCCTAAAAATGTCACACCTCACCTTACTCCACGGATTTCCGTTTTCGGTGGTAAGTGCTTCTAAAGAATAGGAGCTAACACTTCATAAACTCCCCATAACAAAGTTGTGCGTGATCGGCCTAAAGCAGTTGTCCCTTGCGCTCTGCGATCGAACTTCCAGGTCACGATGACCAATACTGACCCAGTTTCTTTTTCAGGTACCTCAAGAAGTAATATCCTTCCATGGTGTGGGCAGCCAGGAAGTGAAAATTGCCCTCATACCTCTAACAGCACACAAGATCACCTTGTTCGACGTCAAATCTCACTACCTTTTCTCTCCTTTGTGTGGAGTACGTATGGGTTAGAGTGATATACGAAGGTTTATTACAGTATAGGATTTATACTACTAACTATAATCCTTGTGATCGCAATCCGACAGAATCGAATTATAACAACTCGTAACATTTCGTCTCTAGAATATTCAGCTTAGACGTTTCATAATAATTTATCCATTTACGAATGTCCTTAAGTCTACATACGTCAGTTTACCTGAAAGAATAACAAATATCTTTATTAATGTTTCAGTTACATAGAAGATTACAAACAGGTTGTTTGACTTAATGATAACATTATAGACTATGATGTTGAATGACATAGATTTGAATCATATAGAAACAAACGCTATGGTTATGTCTTGTTGACAAGTATCAAATAACACAAAACTTCAATACACATTTATGCTATTTCACTGACCTTAATTAAACACATTCATTTATTGAATAATAAAAGACATGATATTCAACGAACTATCAGCATTTAACTACATAAGGGGGTTGTTTTGGAGATAATTAATTTGTCACTGCTGATATCACGAATCGATGTGAAAGAGACAACCATTGATCACCTGGAAACACCTGACAGCTGTTTCGTCCTAGTATGGGACTCCTCAGCAATGCGCATCCACGACCCTGTTTGGGATCGAACCCAGGACCCTGTGGCTCCGCGACGAGCGCTTTACCATTGGACCACTGAGCCCCCTTAATTTTAACTAAATATCAGCTCACTAGTGACTAGCTCATTGAGGTAATTCCTAGAGTTCTAGTGTGAAGACGTGACCGGTAGAGTTCAGTCGTGTCGAGTGTGAGGAAGTTACTCACCGACGACAATGGATGAGGTCGCGCAAACGTAACACGAATTGACTGAATTAAAAATATCAACAGTTAGGAGCCAACCCAAACAGGGTCGTAGACTCGCACTGCTGAAGAGTCCCGTACTAGGACGAAACAGCTGTCCAGTGCTTCCAGGTGATCAGTTGTTGTCTAGTTTAGATCGATTTGTGATATCAGTATTTATTTGTTTACTAATGAGTATCAAAAACATTTGCATGGATAACTTAACTATTTGTCTACTTGGACCTTCATGATTGAGAATATCTAACATAAAAGAATGCATAATAATCATACTGTAAAATGGATTACCCAGACCAACTGCCCTAAAATAGAACCTTATGTATGATTATTGATCTAATGACTGAGTTGTAGCAGATGAATAAGCTGTAACAGTAACTAGTGGACTAAACTGCAACCAGCGATTGAAATCGAGGACACTGATTTCATCTTATTCATGATGATGATGATAATGAATAATGAAGATTGTCTTTGTTTATCATCATGCATTTCTAAGCGGATAACACAGTTATACTACTCTTATATAATTGACGACTAAGAACAGTTATTAATTCTGATATCACGAATTGTTCTGAATCAGACAACCATTGATCACCTGGAAGCACTGAACAGCTGTTTCGTCCTATTATGGGACTGCTCAGCATTGAGCATCCACGACCCTGTTTGGGATCGAACCCAGGACCCTGTGGCTTCCGCGACGAGCGCTTTACCATTGGACCACTGAGCCGGCTCCTAATGGTTGATATTTCTAATTCAGTCAATTCGTGATACGTTTGCGCGACCTCATCCATTGTCAGTCGGTGGGTAACTGCCTCACACCCGGCTCAGTGGTCCAATGGTAAAGCGCTCATCGCGGAGCCATAGGGTCTTGGGTTCGATCAATGGTTGTCCGATTCAGAACGATTCGTGATATCAGAATTAACAACTAACTATCTCCACAACCCCCATTTGTAAGAACAGTTAAATGAAAGTAAGGCTTAAAATTAAATATCTTGTAAATTTAACAGTCAGTTAATGGCATCGTTAACTGAACAAAATGCTCGTAGGAACACAAAAGTTTATATGACAAGTTTGCATAGTTATGAGAGACCTGTTGGGAATAAAACCACCATGAATTTATATCTGATACAATAGAATTATGGAAGACAGCCAGTCAAATGCCAAGGTAATAGAATAAGTAGTTAGTTAAGTAAGGGAAACTGTAAAAGGCTCATCTTACTTCGAAACATACACTGATGATGTCGGGCAGTAAGTTTATGATAGTTACACAATTAAAACACATGACAGAACACAATGCCTCTAAAAGCTTTTCTCTTGAGTTGTAGATGTTTGCAATTATTTTAAAAAATTTACTGTCTATTGTTATCTATTTTATTTTGTATTTAGTTCAATAACTTCTATTTGTAGACTTTCGAATTCCTACTTCTTTATCAAACATCATTTTTGATAATTCTCAAACAAGACAATAAGCATTCTGAGAGGATTGTCTCGATATAGCGATTATTCAGAAGTGTTGATTGATTTGGATAGTGGCTGGTAATCAGGATTCAGGACGTGCGTTTTGTTCTAATTGAGACTCATCAGCTGGATGTACCTGTATCCCGGCGTTGATGTTAACATCGCGACTCGAACTCAATCATCGACATCGAGGCAATTCACTCAGAATGCATATATTTCAGCAGAGACTAATCAACTTTAGTCAATAACATATTAATAAGAAGGTCCAGATTTATTGTAGTTATATATACACACCCGTTGCACAAGTATGGCGGTGTGAACTCAATAGCGTAGTAGTGGACGCGGTTACATTTGGCATGAAATGATCTGGGTTTGAGTCCTGATGTAAATACCAACACTAGGATGCAGGTACATCCATCTGATGAGTTTTAAATAGAATTAAATAAGCATCCTGGATTCGCTTGCCAGGCTCAATCCATATCAAACAGCATATATTAATTAAGTATGTAAATAATCCAATCAGTTTATTTCGTCCTTAAAATTTCTATCAACTGAATAATGTCTAAATTACATTTGACCTAATCAATGTTTCTGAAAAAATCATCAGTGTGATCTTTTTTTTTCTTATTTTGAACAACCAAGTATCTATTTTATGCCTAATGCTTCTATAATATAGAAGTTATTCATAATAATATGAAATTTTCTATATCTCTATCTACAACCGAAAGAATGTTTACATTAAACTTTCTAATGTATCTTCATCATTTCTAATTCATGATTCAATGGCTATCGATTGTGGAAGTAAATCAATAGATGAGGTATTGAAACTTCATCAGTTGAGGTGGTTGGGACATGTGTTACGCATGTCTAACTACCGTCTGCTTCGACGAGCTATGTTTTGCGGTGT
Source organism: Schistosoma japonicum (assembly GCA_025215515.1). Taxonomy (NCBI): domain Eukaryota; kingdom Metazoa; phylum Platyhelminthes; class Trematoda; order Strigeidida; family Schistosomatidae; genus Schistosoma; species Schistosoma japonicum. The sequence goes on from CM046061.1 coordinate 80,719,604, forward strand.
AGGAATAGGTTGAGAGAAAGCTAGAGGCGACCAAACGAAAACATGGCAGAAATCGATGAAGTCACTGACAAGTGGACTAAGTCATGTTGGTAGATGTAGGCTGCGTGGTTGGGGTCCGCGAGACGAAAGTCATCAATGGTTAGAGACCTTGAACGACATGGCTCAGAATCGTTTGCAATGGCGCAAGTGCATCCACTCTTTGTGTTCTCAAAATCTAACCTTGTGAATTCTCTATCTTTCTCCTTTCAAATTTATCTCACTGAATTATACTTTTCGAATCATATCTTCGCTCCCTAATTTTCTGCATTACTGCTAATACTTCTACTATCGCTATCACTCTTGGATTTGAACTGACAGTTGCGTCTCTGTGCTGATGTGGTATGGCAACCTGAACTGATGTACGTACGTACGAAGTTCTGCGTTGTATCTGTCTGATTGTGGAAGTATAAGACACAGTAACGATGTCATTGTAATAAGCAATCAATGTCCATTTATTGGTCACTACACAGTAATTTATCAATGTAAACATCCTTATTTTATAGGAGATTAATCATAAGTTCATTAGTTTGATAATAATAATCAAATGTCATAGAGATTATCAGTTCATTAAAGATTTTATGTGACAACTGTTACAACACTTTCATTCACGATTATCTTTAACAATCGTAAATAAAAGTATTAATTGTATCTGAAAAAATATCCATGTTCGAAAAACTTATAAATTACATAATTAATAACTTAGAGTTTACCATGCAGCCGATGAGTCCCAAATAGGACGAAACGCGCGTCTTGGATTCCACTTGCCAGTCTTAATCCAACTTAAATATACCATTATCGTTTGTTTAGAAAATCCGAGAGTCTACACTGTGACATTTATGTTTAATTAAAATCTGTTTACCTGTCCGTCCTAAAACACTAAACAATATATATAGAGTTCTTATGATTACGTAATATTTTATAGACATCAATAGATATAATCTACCTAAAAATAAACTTTGGGGGGTTATATATATCATTAATACCTGTAACTAATCTGGACACTTGTTAGAACGTATATCAAATGTAATTAGCTGTTGTGGTGGTTGCGGAATTTGAATTGAACATCATGAATCGGTTTGATTTAGACAACTACTGAAAACTAAGAACTGTAACTGGACATCTAAGTGGTCCTAGTTTGAGACTTTAGTAGTGCTCATCCACGACTCTACTGTTAAACCGAACAAAAGCCTATGTTGGACGTTGAAAGTGATTTGCACTGGCAACGAAGTCTGAAGGTACTCAACCATATTCCCTGGTGGAGTCGCGGATGGTTATTACTGAAGTGTTCTACACGAAAACAAATCAGCTGTCAAGTGCCAATTCCTGTTTCTTAATAGTTGTCTAACTTATAATAATTCGTGATGTCAAACATAAACTAAATGAATACAAAATCATTCTTACTAAATTATACGCCAGATGGTAACATAAAGATACTTTTTACATGAAATTTCTTAGGTAATAGTATTTCTGAATAACGATACACTTCATCAGTACTCTTATAATGAAACAAATTTTCTGCATTATAAGAATAGTACAACTAGAATTGGAATGTGTATAGGCTATTAAGCTAAATATCAGCAATAGATATGTGTTAGTCAACTACTGGAAACCAGGTAATACCGTAACGAGGTTATTGTTCAATGTTGCATGGTTTTCAGAAATTGTCTAACTAACATTAGTTTATAATATCAGGCTCAAATAATGGAATTTGCCCAACTTGATAAAGACTCCAGTGTATTTATAATTAGAATGATAAATATGTGAGCAGATTTCGTAAATGTTTTATCCAGGTTCTCGAATGATGAATAACTTCAGTATTGTAGACTGACCATAATTAAACAACTGTTTAAAAATAAAGAGTAAGTTAGTAGGCGTTTCTCTCTTCTGTGGGACTTTCCCAGAAATATGCAATCATGAATACACTACAAACGGAACTCGAATATTTAGGCTTACTTTTAGGTTAAAAATGAGTTGGCATATGGCATTGTTTGTGTCTACCATTAGGCGATCTCATTGGAAGCTATTAATAAGTAATTCTCTGACATCAAATATGCATGGACTTCATTGAATATTTGTCTCATTATAGGTATTGAATTGTAGCCCTAAAGTCAATCACAAATAAATTCCACTATAGTTGCACTATTGACTTAGCTGTTGAGTTTGTATATCGTGAATGACTTAATTAAGCTATACTATTTAGAAAGCTTAATCGCTTTGTACTACAACTCCTGTATAGGTTTATTTGAGGACAGTAATAATCAAATAGTGAAACCACGTTACTGACTGTCAAGGAGTATAATAGCGATACAATATCATCCTCAAACAATAAGTATATTCAAGAATAATACCCACATGAAGCCGCATTGAAAAAAGAGGGGTTTGATGATGTACACCTGCAACATTTGCTTATCTCGCATGGATTTCAGTCTGCGGCCGTATAGCTTTCAGATATACGAGTCTAACACACTCAAAACTACTCAAAGACGGTTGTATAAAAGTTAGCCTTAGGTAAGTGTTCTATGGATTATGGAGTCATAATCTCTGAACTTTAAGACCTCATCTAACCAAGTTTCTTTTTGAAGTAACTCAATAAGAAAAACACTTTCATGATATGGGCAATCAAGATGTACAAATCTGCTTTTCTGCCTCCGACACTACCTGAGATCATCTTACAACTAAATAACATGATAAATCATAAACGCTTATTAAATTAAGATCTTTAAATCCTCTGAAACTTCTAAATACTGTTAATGAATCTAAAGTTTACATTATCTAAATTACTTAATGTTTATCGTCACAGTATAAAAGTGACTATTAAGTGTACGTAAAGAAACAAGTTCATCTGCACTTTTAATGAAATGACTGAAACATTCAATTAATACCACGTTATTATTAGGCTGTAGTTTTTATTTTTCAAGTTTATGTAAACAATCTTCAATGATTTACTTACTATAACTTTCTCTATTTGTTTATACACATGCTTATATTGTATTCCAGATTGTAGAAGAAGACGTTAAATACGTTAAGATAAACAAATTCATTGATAATATACTGATTAAAGTAATCAATTGAATATTGTATTCATCATGAATTCAGAATGTCAACTACTTTGTTTTACATTAGTACGTATATCTGCATTGAATTCGAATGAATAAAACATTTATGATAAACTAGGGGGTTGTTGTGGGGATAGCTAATTTGTCGATCTTGATATCACGAATTGATCTGAATCAGACAACCATTGATAACCTAGAAGCACTAGACAACTGTTTCGTCCTAGTATGGGACTCCTCAGCAGAGCGAAGTCTACGACCACATCGGAGGTCGAAACCAAGGACCCTCTGGCTCCGCGATGAGCGCCTTACCATTGGACCACTGAGCCGGCTCCTAACTGATGATATTTCTAATTCAGTCAATTCGTGATACGTTTGCGCGACCTCATCCATTGTCATCGGTGAGTAACTGCTTCACACCCGACACGACTTGAACTCCACCGGTCACGTCTTCACACTAGAACTCCAGGAATTACCTCAATGAGCTAGTCACTAGTGAGCTGATATTTAGTTATAATTAGGAGGTTGTTGTGGAGATAGTTAATTTGATGAAGTTAGGTATTGTAAGTTTTACTTTTACACACAAAGATCTGAATTAAAATGTTGAAAGTTTTGTGTAATGTACAAGTTACTAATTTGGGCTTCCATAGAAATGTATCATTTTGCATCGTAGTTTATTTTGAAGGACGAATAACTGAGAGGTAGAGAGGGGGGTAGAAATGGTTGAAGCAGTGTGATTTGAGTTGATTTAACTTTCTTTTAATGACTTTTAGACAGATCTACATTCATTTTTTAGGAGGCTTGTTAGATTGACAATTATCTCCTATCTTTAAAACCTGTTAGTTATATACATCTTATTCATCTTTATTATTTGAGTGATTACGTAACTTTCTTGTAGCTCTTTTGATGCGTGATATTTCTGGAATATCTTATGATGTAATATCTTTCTACCTTTTAATAAACTAATATCTCCAAAAGCCATATATACATACTTGTATAACTATAGTAAAAAGATCACAACAATAATAGTCATTGTTGAACAAAGATCTCAACAACTAGATACATTGTAATGAAGAGTCCTAAATGAGACACAGTACCTGTTCAGGGTTATAGTGCTAGCAGTAGATACTTTGTTACTAAGTGGAGGTATCGAGGCACTACATTCAAAATGACCATAAACCGAGAAAAATAAATCAGTTGAGTCCATTAGTTACAACAACCAAATGGTAAAAATGCTTTCAAGCATGTTGATGTCCATGGAAAAAGTTGTAAGTTATGTGAGCTATGTAGTTTAATGTATTAAGGGTCGGCGTTTTAAATGAAATGTGTTAGATTCTAATTCCAATATTAATATCAATACTGAAATGCAGATACGTTCAGCTGATGAGTATCATATAAGACAAAATTCATATTCTGGATTCGATTTCTAATCATAGTTAAGTTTTATGCACACAGATATATTCAACCGAACAAAACCCACCAAATTAATGTACTTTTATTATTCCACGAAGGTATATTGTTTGTTATCCATTGAAAGTCATAAAAGGGAAGAACTGTGATGAAATATGGGGTTATATTTGTGAATTACTACCTTCTAGACATTTTATGAATCTTTTAGAATGACTATACTAAGAGACAAGAGCATACTATCTCAAAATTTCTTTAAAGGTACATAAGGGAATAAGTTAGTGTTTGTCACAAATGGTTGTTGGTTGCTCTATCACAAATCGATGGAAGGTTAGACAGTCTGCAACCAAAAAGTCCTACGTTTGATTCCACTGGTAAAATTGAGATACACACTACTGAGTCTCATGTTAGGACAAAACAACTGTCCAGCGCTAACAAGCTTTTAGGGATTCCCAACTAACATCAATCTGCGACGAGTACAAACAACTAAACATAATGTGTCTCCACAAAACCACCTTAGTTGAACTCATCTATAGTTTTATTTCATGGTGTGCTTCAAGTGGAAAGTGATTTTTTAAGTTTATTTTATCAGAATCTTTAATTAAAAAAGTTTTGCTAGGAACCAATTCACTGAGTATATGTTCCCCTCAGTTACCTGTTATGATAGCCTGCACTGTATTAATTCTATTTTTCTAATTGGTCAGCTTAGACGACTTGTTTAGTATGTGTATTACTAAATGACTGGAATCGTTAGTATGACGGTTAACTGATTAGCCTACTAATTCATAGTCTCATTATCCCAATGGAACCAGTAATCGTCGGGGCAGACATTCAGGCATCAAGTAACAGTTTCACTTTCATCATTCACTTCATTGATTAAAACAAGGTTATATTCAGTAATTGATCAAGCATTACTACATTATCAATGAAATCAATGTAATAATTTTTAACCAAGAACAGAATTTCTCACAGGAAACCGTTGATAGTTCGAGCCACTGACTTGGACATCCAACGGTTAATGTTTCTAACATCAGTCAATTCCACGATATACTGAGCAATCCCATTAGTCGTTATAAGTTGGTAATTGGTTAACACTAGACATAGCTGAATTCCACTGATCACATTTTCTTGTTAATGTATTATATAGCCATGCAACTGTAGTTCAGAGGTTCAATGGTTTAATTGATGGTCTCAGACTCGATTATTTGCGGTGTTGTGAATATTCACTGATGAGGAGTTCCATACTAGGACGAATCATCTACTCAACGCTTTCAGTGGTTGCCTAACTCGAATCAATTCGTGCCATAAAATTCATTATACCCTGCACAATTCAATAATAATTCCTATTCATTAAGTGACCAATTTCAAGACATTTTTTTCTAGGGGAAAATATATCTTCATATAAACATACAATCATGTGGATTTTGTATCTTATTACTATGAAAATAAATATTTAGTCTATTGAATACAACATTTCATTCTTCAGTTAAGTAACCATATTGCTAAATTATATTGACTGCCCGATTAAATATAGAAACCAATATTATGTAATTCATAACATTAGTTTACGGTTGGATTATAGAAAGTTATTAGAAGATAACGGTGGTGTTGGTGGTGGTGTAGGCAGTGGTGTAGTTTGCCACAGGCTATACAACATATCACAGTATTGTGTGAGACCACACACTTTAGACAAAATGATATAATGAAGAAACAACGTAAATCTATGTTGCTAAGTATATCAAATGATATGTAGAATACTGAATTATAGAATACCTACCAGAAAAATAGACCATCTGTTGTTTAGAATAATCTAGATGCAATTTTGTAATAGAGTTATCTATCTAATTAAATAATCTGTTAATTCATTGAATATTATTAAAATGGTTCAGAGTATTGCCAGAAGATACAAACTCGGTAAGTAAATATGTGTCCCGACCATTCTTTTCAGATGACATCATGTGATTTATATTCAAGTCGACAACGTCAGTGTCTATAACATAAACGTAGCACTAATAATATTGAAAAACTTGATCGATGCGTTATTACACAATCATCTAACACTTCAAATACTACAATAGATATATCAATATAGATCGAACTACATAGAAAATGTTAACGAATCATGAAGTATTTAAAAGTAACCATTCATAGACAGGATCATAAGAACAGATTGATTTAACCCTTGTGAAATCATTCCACTTCTTTGTAATGAAATCGCTGATGATCATATCTACAACATCAATGAAAACTTTCAATCTCAGAGAAATCCAATATAACCATGTGTATCTATCCGATCTATTGAACTTCTCCATCGTTTAGGTCAATATATAAAAATGGTAATTCATGAGTTAATGATGACAATAAGATACACAGATTACACAAATAATCATACTAAGTATATAGTACAAATCGAATGAGTCTCTTATAGGGTGCTTTGTATAGATCATACAGATCCTATATACAACCCAATGTTATCATATTTCATTACTGGCGATCTTGTCGTTGTGGAAATTGAATTATTCATACTGATGAATCGTATACGATGACAGTTTTCAAATGGATTCTGGATTCGTTAATTATATGTATCGCGGAATCTATAGTCATTTAAACCGATAACCATAATTTATATTTTCTGAAGCAGTTTGTAACACTCTTTCTATCTCGCACTTGTCAAAATGCAACTTAGTAACTTGGGTAACTTGGTGATATTGTCTACGGATTTGGATGTGAGCGAAATAAATCCGAATTCTACAGAGGCTTTCATTTGCCTCAAGAATGTGAGATTTAAATTTTGATTATTTCCAACACTGTAACAATTGCCGACGCCGCTCATAAAGATTTCTGTGCTTTTATCTAAGCAAATCACATTAATTTTTTTACTTTAAGACTGCGATATCATAATTTGAAGTATTTAATTTTTCTTGTTGATTAGATATACACTGAAATCAATCAGTCTTTGTTGTTATTTGTTTATCCTGAACTGGTACATCCGACTAATAAGTCCCTAACAGGGGGCGAAACACGCAGTCCGGATTCCACTTACCAGCTACAGTCCAACTTAAATCATACTGCAATGCTACGTTTGGTTTATGATTGTAATTATACTGAAGTTACTGGTTGAGTGAGCTCATCATATACTGAAAGAGCTTCCGTTTCAAGGTAGATTGCCTCTTAATTTTACTTAACGAACTACAATCTTCTTTATCAATGACGTATAACATCTAACTGTTATGACCTTTTGCTTTTGTCACATGTCACAATTTATTTAACTCTTAATGCTAAAAATATTCATTTTGTATTAACCATTATCTAAATTATCTTGTTTATTTAAAGTGTAATGTATTTATATTTTGAAATAGTTTATTGAATATAGAATGATCAAGAACCATTCAGGTAATATACTATCTGAATAACTTGACAATCTTGGAATGTAACTCGATTATTGAAGTCCTAAATTATGAAAATTCTGTTGTTCAGAGTAACAGAAGTGATCTAGTAATGCCTGAACTTCACATTAATGGATTATCACTGTATATGAGTTCCATAGTAGGGACAAATTGGTTGTTTAGGCTTTCTTAGTTTTTATTGGTTATGTAACTACGATCAGCATGTATTGTCATTTTGAACATTCAATTATTTCTACACTACCCTCTCCCCACCTCCATTATATGTCAAGGTTTATGATTTTACTATTCAACTACTTGATTACATAACAGTAACATAATTAGTAATATGTAAATATTTTAAGACAAGCTATTAGATTATATAATTCATCGTTGTGGAGAATGTGGAATTATAATAGTTAAATATTTGCAGTAAAATGAGAAATTTCGAGGCTTAACACCCTGACAGGGTCATGAATAGACATTGATTAAGAATCTCATACTACAATGAATCAACTGTTCAGTGTCAACTCCTAGATTTCAAATGATTATCTTACTAAAATCAATTCATTATATCAAAAATTAACATTATTCAATATTTCAATGTTATACTTACCCTCATTCTATAGAATTAAACTGCATATATAAAATGATTAATTTAATATGTAATTAATTGTTTAAAATAATCTTTGAAAATGTACATTTTTTTTTCACTTTCTATAAACATCCATTGCATGAATTGTGAAGTCAATTGTAAAATGTAAACATTCATTGTATTATATTATGTAACATGTTGATAATGTTGAATATATTGAAATATATCCATGTACTATAATCTTTCTTGTTGCTAATACTGATGATGATGATGATGATGATGATGATGATTCACAGAGATACTAGCACATATATACATAGATACAAAGTAAAATAGATGAATTTTGACTATAAGTTATAAATCTTAAGCACTTTATTAATAAACTGTTTGATTGGATATGAAAACTTATCATTAATTTAAAGATGGTTAGACAGACAAATGAAAATGAAGTGTATACATGAATAGTAGTAATGTAGGTAGGCATAACTTATTAAATAATCAGTTAATTTGTGGTTAACTATAAGATAGTTACATAGATCTAAATGAATCATTACATGGCAGTCAACTTAATTAGTTAATATAATGTAGATTGAAAGTTAAGGGAAATTTTACATTTTACTGTCATTTTTTACATGTTCTAATAACATAGATATTGATATCAAGTTATTAGTGGTTAACAGTTAATTGTACTGTCAAAAAGGATAACATAGATGTTTAGTTTGTACATATAGAATCATTAGAACATTTAGACTAATATAACTTATAATGTCTAGCAGCGATCATTAAAACACTGACCAATAGTAAGAGAAGTAATGATTCTAGGTTCGAGTCGCATAAATCAGTCAAGGAAATAGTTTATCGATGAATCTGAAAATGAACTTGGACTTTATATTCAGATTCAGGTGTATATTTTGAGGGAGAAAAGACTAGTGACTTATGTCAGCTTTTTACTAGTAAGCTTCTGTAAATGTATTATCATCTTTTGAAAAGTCACTTAAGAGCGTAAACATCATTTCTTCTATTACTAGATTCCGAGAATTGATTACTCGGTGGAAAATCCTGTATGCCACGGGAGTTTTATTTTTTCTTAGCTTTGGAACAAGCTGGCTGTTTCCACTAAAATATTTTGATCTTAATAGAAAAAATGAAAAAGATAGAGTAGAACCAATGTCATTTACTCTAGTACGTCAGAATAGAGAGGTCTATATTCCCAAGATGTATGTCCTACAGTAAGACACACGACTACAAGACTGGACGTGTAACGATCCATGGTAGTTATTCTAGGTAAAAAAAAGTCGCCCTTTAAACAACAGCTTGCTGTTTATACTTAATTTCTTAGTTGAAAACTAAGTAAGGAAATGTGTTATGCCGGACCACAAAGTAGTGTAACAAACTTTCAGAACTGTGTTTTAAGAACACCATTTCATTTATTCTAACTGTGTGTCATGTAAACATTTTGTTTCTGTTATTGTTACGTTTCTCTTAGCCTATCCTCCCGTTTAGCATAATTACTGTTATTATATTGTCTCTTATTATGGACTACAGTTAATTAGTTGTGTACAATTTGTTCCTATTTACTACCACTATTTCCCTCGTTCTGTATTCATGTTAATTTCCTAATTGGTTTGCAGTGGGGTCTGATTTTATGTATATATAAAGGAATGCTTGAAATGTAATAGGATTCTGTGTGGTTGATCTATTGGCTAGTATTCTTCCTATTCTGGCTTGGGACTACGTGGGCATAGGGCAGATACACAATTACCGACTAGGCACTAGTGATTTGCACTTGGTCAACCAACCACCAAACTTCTAGCATCATAACAAAATGTAAACCACAGTGAACATATTTGCATGTAATCGTGTGTTGGTCCTTCTTAAAACCCACACTTTTCTAAACTCGTTGGTTGTAATTGGAATTTTTTGTAACATTTGAAAGACTGAAGCCGACTTAATCTTTAATTCCTCGTTTATACAGTCTACCTAAAACTTATGATCAATGAATATCACTCAGTTCAATTTTAGATATCGACCTTTCTGTTTAGCTTTCTTTTGTAAGATGGGTGGCCTATCTCCTCGAACCACTAGGGAAAAAGGTCTTAGGTGTTATGTGTTGCGAAATACATGGTGCCCTTAATGATTGCCAATCAGTGTACAGACACGTCGGCCCCACGACTTCCAGTCCCCAAACCAGAATAGAGGAAAAACAATGGTTGGTGAACCAAACAGACAGAATCGGTTTAATATTTCAATCATGCCTTTATATGTACACAAAATGAGACCGCACCGTCAACCAATTATAAAACTGACATTAATACAGAATAAGAATAACAGTCAATGTGAACTGGGGTAACGTATATGCAGTCAATTGACTATAGTTCATAAATGAGAAATGATATAACAACAGTTAATGCCTTAAACGAGAGTATATGATGAGGCCAACGTAACAATAATACGAATAAAATGCTCACTTCGTAAACAACCAAAAATAATGAGTCAGTTTACAAAAATAAGCATTTCTAGAAGATAATCAATCTTCATTAGGTGCCCGTCAGTAACAGAAGGATTCTTTTAAATTTTTTAGTTATATTAGAAGTTTTGGTAATTTACCTAAGATGAACTATCTTTGTTTACAAATGTTCCACTAGGCAAAACAGTAGGCTTTAAACACTTATGCATTGACAAGTATAAAGTCACTATTAGTATACCTAAAGCCTAACTAAAAAACATAATCCACAGATTAACTCGTAAATTTTTCAATTTATCGTCAATAATGAGTTTTGTTGAAACATACATGGGGTTCCATTGTGATTTTTATTAGGTCCAGTATTAACACATTTTTTTTACCTAACAAGCATTGATGATAAAACGTTAGAAATAATAATAGTAAGACTGAATCTCTATAGAATATATGTTGATGACACTTTCGCCGTGTACAACAAAACTGTACTCCTGAAAATTTACCAACGACTTTTGTTGAATGCTATTCATGCATCCGATTTACAGAGAATAAAAAAGTTCATTCTAAGATATCATTTCTTGACATTTTATTCACAAGGAGGCAATAATCGGCACTCTAAAGAGATTCAGTCTATAGAAAATCTACATAAAATAAACAGCTGAATAATAGCATTGCATCGACGAATAAGAGAGAGAATGTTGCTTGCTCTTTGACAACGCACACAATAAAATATGTATTTTTGTGCATGCTTACTGTGTATATGCTGGTTACGTATCGTCTGGAGGGGTGTAATCTCGTGTGAGCAGGTTAAGTATGTGCATTGTTGATAGTTTAAAGCTACAAAACATGTTACGATTCACATGTAAAATACTTAATATTCACTGGAGCTACGTAGTGGTTGTTCATGAACTTGTTTCTAGTTAGTGACAAGAACCTACATGTGTGCATGCTGCCTGGTTACACTTGCGTTTTGATTTATATTATCAGCCTAGATAATTGTAAATTGTCACGGAGAAATGTTTACTTTCTTTTTACTGGGAACTGCTATTGTTGGTAGTGTATCATCACCACTGATCACTTGTACTGTTTAACTCCTTTCAGTTCTGTTCGTTGCGGTAATCATAATGTAAGTTATTGATTGTCGTGTCTAATAGATTTTAAAGAAATACCACTAAAAGTATCGGGTAATCTACTGATAATTTTAATTTATTAGACTTTGTTACTGTTCAGTAAACTATTGATATTTGAAACTGCTGTACAAATATAAGTGCATTAAGAGAACTGTATTATGTACACTGACACACGAGTTGCATGAATAATCTATATGTAGATGTTTTGGATAGTTAGATAGTACGTAATCGTTGGAAGGCTGGTACTAACATAGTCTTTTAACTCAAAGGATTAAGTTGATGTGTATTGGTAGAGTCAGATTTGACAGAGATCATTCAACGAAGAACATCTATCGATATATAAAAGAGCATCTAAAAAATGTACCTCAGTAAAGAACAGCAAAAAAAAATATAAGATCACCTATTCTACAATACGTGATAGGCCGTGACTATACATCTGATAAATTACATTTTAAGATTATATACAATACCATACCTTATCTATCTAAAGGTGTCTAAAATCATCTCGTATACATTGAAGAAGCGTTAGTGATATGTAATATAAAACCAGATTGATGTGCACAAAAAATAATTCGTAAGATCTCTTCCGTCGTCACAGCCCTAGTTTCTTTTATAACTTTGCTTCATGTAGTGTTCTTAATTTTTATTTATTTTTATCATACCTCTAATTCACATGTTATCTAGTTTTCATTTACCTGTTACGTAACCTCATCGCATTACCGGATATAATTTCAACCTCGCCACTAAATAATTTGCAGTTGATTCATCAAGCACTCATCGGCATTTGATTCTGTTTCAAGTAAGAAAATCGGTTATCGGTTTTTTTTTTGAATGAAATCTAAGGAACAGTCATGAACTGAAAAAGTAGCTATTTCAAACAGGCGAACATATTCTTTTTATAATATAAGGCTCTTACAGAACACAGCTGTTGATGACATGGTTTTAAAGGGGTTAATCAGCCAGTTTAGCAGTAAATCTTACCTCAAGAGTAAGCTGGAGAACAATTCTGTAATTGCAAACCTCACAGCGTGACAAGCGTATCCCTACTCATTTTTCTAAACAGACAATGGTTTTCGTATAAGTAGAATTCCTTGAGTTATCTTGTAGTACAGAAGACATAGAAGAACAATCGAAATTCCAGTTACTTAATGTTAACAATATAATGCTTCAAGGATGAATTATGGTTTCTCGAGACTTCATTTCATTTTTCAACACAAGATTTGTGCTAAACATTCTAGAATGGATCAAATTGGATTGCGGCATATCAGTGGAATCTTATTAAGACTAGTCAACAAAATGTGCCACCATGTCACAGTCAATGTCTGCACCAAGCTCAAACTCACTGCATTTCGTGTCAAACGTCGCGTGTTTACCACTACTCCACTTATTCCAGACAGCTACAACTGTGCAATATGTAGGCGTATATAATTTGGCCGTATTTGTGTTTTCCTGTTGACAAATCCTGAATAGGACGAAATGCATGATCTAAATTGCACTCGCTAACCAAAACCCAAATTAATTTATACTTGTAAACTACTACTGCATCGAGACAATTCACCCAGGATGCACATATGGTAACAAAGATTGGTTGACTTTAACACATAAAAATTCAACGGGAAGACAGAAATAACTTTCACTTATAGATCATAATGAATTAGAAAAAATTGCTCAATCACATATTTCAACAAAATCAGTTTTTCTACCGAAAAAGACATGATATTATGATGACAATCAATCAGGATTATCAGTCATCTGAACAGTTTATTAGAGGGTATACCATAGTCAAACAGCCTGATTCAAAACAACAGGGCTGTACAGATATAAATTAAAATCCCTTAGGACCATCATAAACAGTAGCATAAAATCATTTATGAAACCAAATGTTTGGGTGACATTGGAACGAAATATATAATCGTACACATGATTATGCATATTAGCGTGAATGAGGGGGGTGGTGGTAAATCTTTTTTAAATAGATGAGAATTTCCATTGAAATGCTACATAGGGGAATTCGTTTGAAGATAGTGGACAAAAATGCATACTTTCTACTGCAAAATATCGGATAGGAAACATTTATTTAAGACTTTAGATGAATTATGTTCAGTCCTAGAGGTTTGTGTTCGTTCAAGAGCCTTAGGGTTTCACTGATTTTGAGGGACATATAATCCACGGTGACTAAATTACTGTAGTTTTCTAGAGCAACATTAGGAACTACACATTCTAACTTAAGTCGCTTATTGGTGTAATATATTAACTCCAAGTGAAAGACTTCAGAGATATGTTGTTTGATTGACACCAAATGAAGTCTCGATCGGTGAATAGATTGATTGACCTTATGATGTCATTCTTCTTCCTAAATACAGAGTAGTGTGCTAAATAGCTTTAATTACCTCTTTCTCTGTACTGCTGATAATCTCAAAAGCTGCCAAAATGCAGTTGGACGTAGGTAATAGAAGAAACTAAAGGTGAGATTTCGTTTAGTTTTACCCAGTGGCTTACAACTGGTGTAACGGCCTATGTAACTCTAGACGTAGCATTCTGTACATTATGCATTACACTACTGTATGCATACTTATTGTGCGACTAAACTCAATTTAAAGGTTGCTTCGGTTGGCGCTTGTCTTGATTAATTGCTTGTTGAATTTATACTCTTTTCCAATATAATTCTCATAAATTTATCGTTACTGACTTCTGATATATTCGCTTATCCAGTTGTTGGTGAATGTGAAATAGTCAGTCGGAAATACGGGTGACCTATAGATAATTAGGAATTATATTGTTACTGAACAAAGTACTATCATGGTCCAGTATTAACAAGCATTGATAATTCGTATCCCTCTAAACTAGTATGCACAACTTAGACAAGTAATATGTGGTGTCCGTAGAATATGCTTAGTTAAGGCATAAAGACAAACAAACAAAACATTGTTTATTAACAGTTAATAGGAATACACTAAGCACAGAGATGGTTTATATCAGTAACATCAGGGATTAAAAAACTGAGTCAGAAGTGTTCCAGAAAGGTACATCACATTGCTGAATTTAATAACACGGTATCTAGCAGCAAAAATGATTAGGCCAAGAATGTTGCTGCAAAATCCATTATGGTTGTGTAAAAATCCCTCCGTTTAACTACATAGGGTGATCCCCAATAGTTTGTATTTGGTATCACTTTATTGTTCTCTATCTCTGTAAAATATCATAAATTTGTTCGTTTATCCCTTTATTTCAGCAGCTATAAGATGCCTAACTCCGCCTGGAGCCCATCTAGGGTTACTTCAGGTCCAAAGCCCGTTTAAAGAAGGAGGGTTGGGAATGAATTTAGCAACCCCATCCCATAAAACAACAACCTTGCTAAAAAACGATAACCAGTAAAAACATTTTATAACCGCCTCAACTCTGCCTTGGGAGTTGGAAGGTCTTTTATGACACCTCATGATGAAAGCCAAGATTCTTCGGAAGCCACGAGGCCAATGTCCCTTTTGACAGCCACACCAACACTTAATATAGGTACATAGATTGCATTATGCCGCCTACTGCTATACGCGAACTAACCGCAACTCTAATCTGAAAATTTGTCTGCGCCAACTAATAATTCGCAACCGTAACTAACAACTCGATAAATGATTACTCATCCCAAGCCAAAATAAAGAAAACACAAACGCAGCACTAGGAAGATCCGATTCTATTATATCCCGACTCTGTATATGTAGTAACAAAATCGACCCTGTAGAAATTAGAGCAATCAGCATACTAAAATGACACTACAACCAACCACAATTAACAAGGTCCAAGCGGAGGAAATGAAAAGCAGTACCGGTTACCGCTTACTTTACAATTAAATAAAAAATAGCAAAATTAAGAATAATTACATGAAAAATGACTAGTTTCTTCTCTTCTTAGCAGAATGTCCGCACGATGTGGGAGAAGCATGCAGATAGCTGAAGAAATGAAAAGGTTCAACCTGAAGATACTTGAAATAAGTAAGACCTATTGGCCAGTAAGCTGAACAGCAATCATCATCCTCAGAAGAAGTGCTTTTATACTCCGGCCACGAAGAAGAAAGCACCTCACACGCACAATCAGTGGCACTGATGTTGTCCGATGAAGCATGGAAAGCCCTTACAGGACGAGAACCTCATGGACCTAGGATCATTAAAACATCATTCAAGGCAAAGAAGAAGGGGATTACAATGAATGTCATCCAATGCTATGCACCCACCAACGACAGCCACGAAAACGGAAAAGACCAGCTGTATGCGAGGCTATAGTCATTCAGCGATGAATGTTTAGTCAAAGACCTGACCATTCTGATGAGACGCCAATGCTGGAATGGACAACACCGGATATGAAGACATCATGAGGCGACATGGACTGGGAGAAGAGAACAAAAACGGTGAGAGGTTTGCAATCCTATGTGCCTTCAACAAAATGATTATAGGTGGCACCGTATTCTCCCACAAATGCATACACAAAACTACATGAGTTTCACCGGATCACATTACGGAGAACCAAATCGACCATATCTGCTTCAATGAGAAGTTTAGAAGGACCATGAAAGACGTAAGAGCAAGGAGAGGAGCTGACATAGCTTCAGATCATCATCTAGCGGTGGCTAAAATGCAATTGAAGCTAAAGGAGCACTGGACAATTAAAGCAGCAGTATTACAAAAGTTTAACACTGCTCTACTCCGGAATACTAACAAACACAACTAATTCAACATAACTCTCAACAAATATGTTCCAAGCATTTCATGATGTACTAGAAAAAGGTGGGAATAATATGGAGGACAATTGGAAAGAGATTAAAGAAACAATAACTTAAACATGTCAGGAGATTTCGGGTCCCAAGAAACAACACCATCAATGAATGGATTTCTGTCGGTACTCTGGACAAGATCCGAGAAAGAAGGAGCAAAATGTTAGCATTTAATAACAGCCGGACAAGAATAGAGAAAGCCATAGCACAGGCCAAATACACAGAAGTCAACGAGCAAGTGAAGAGGTGCATCAGGTTAAATAAACGGAAATATGTTGAGGACCTAGCAATGACGGTAGAAGAAAAGCTGCAATGGAAGGAAACATGAGGCACCTAATACGATACAATGAAGAAGCTAGCTAGGAAGTTCAGTAAGCCAGAATAGGCCAATCAAGAACAAGACTGACAAACTAATCACTGAAGTGAATGAACAGCGAAACAGGTGGGTAAGTACACTTCGAAGAGCTGTTGAATAGACCAGCTCCACTGAACCCACCAGTCATCAAAGCAGAAGACACTCAAATTCCCCTATACAAACACAGACCCACCAATAGTCAAAGAAATCAAAAGGCTATCCGACAAATCAAGAGTGGCAAGTCAGCAGGACCAGACAACATACTAGCTGGACAAGGCACTGAAGACAGATATAAAAGAAACTGCAAAGTTACTTCACATTCTCTTCAGGAAGATTTGGGAGAAAGAACAAGTTCCAGCAGACTGGAAAGAAGGATACCTCATCAAGATACGTAAGAAAAGGAGATCTCTAGCATCTGCGCAAACTACAGAGGTATCATTCTTCATTCGAAACAAGGAAAAGTCTTCAACAGAGTGTTAATGAAACGAATGAAAGACCCAGTCGATGCCAAACTTCGAAACCAACAGGCCGGATTTCGTAAAGATCAATCGTGTATCGACGAAATCACTAGCCTACGGTTCATTGTTGAGCAGTCAAGTGTATAGAATTCACCCCTTTACATTAACTTCCTCGACTAAAAAAAAGCAATTGACAGCGTGGATAGGAGAATATTATGGAGCCTTCTACGACATTATGGCGCACTCGACAAGATAGTCAACACAAAACGGAACTCCTATGACGGACTACATTGTAAAATCGTGCATGGAGGTCAACTCACGAATTCATTCGAAGTGAAGACTGGTGTAAGACAAGGCTGCTTACTCTTACCCTTCCTCTCTCTGCTGGTGGTTGACTGGATCATGAAGACCGAAACATCTCAAGGCAATCTCGGAATACAGTGGACAACATCGATAGAACTAGATGATTTAGACTTTGCAGATGATTGAGCTGGCTCTTCTATCCCACTCACAGCAACAAATGCAGATGAAGACAAACAAGGTAGCAGCAGCTTCGGCAGCAGTAGGTCTCGACATACACAAAGGGTAAAGCAAGATCCTCAGATACAAAACAACCAACACTAAACCAATATGACTTGACGGAGAATTTCTGGAAGATGTAGAATCCTTTACATACTTGGACAGCATCACTTGATAAACAAGGAGGGTCTGATGCAGATGTGAAGGTGAGGATTGGAAAGGCAAGAGCAGCATTTCTACAACTGAAGGACATTTGGAACTCAAACCAACTGTCAGACAACATTAAAGTTAGAATTTTCAATACAAATGTGAAGACAGTTCTGTTGTGTGGAGCTAAAACTTGCACGAAGAACTACGAAAAGCATCCTTCAGAAGATAAAAATCTTTATAAACAACTGTCTACGAAAGATGATTCAGATCCGTTGGCCGGATAGCATCAACAACAAGCTCCTATGGCAGAGAACAAATCAACCAATATTCAGGTGAGTAAGAAATCAGGAAAAGACGCTGGAGGTGGATAGGACACACATTGCGGAAATCACCAAACTGTGTCACAAGATAAGCCTTAACACGGAACCCTGAAGGCCAAAAAAAAGAGGAAGACCCAAGAACACACTGCGTTGATGAGTTGAGACAGATATGAAGAGAATGAAGAGCACTTGGGAGGAGCTGGATAGGAAATCTCAGGATAGAGTTGGTTGGAGAATACTGGTTGGCTGCCTATGCTCAACATAGGGTAACGGGCATTGATTGATTGATTATTAGATGCCTGTTAGCAGTTAAGTTCCAATAAATGTATGTATTGGTATACTTCGCTTACCACTGATGTTTTCGGTTTTTTTTATTAAATGTCGCAGCCTTGTCGTTAGCCATGCTTGGTTGCTGTTTTGGCGATCTGCACCCGTACTATTCATCTCAGTTGGCTGGTTGCAGATAAGTTCGCTTTCTCTGTTTCTTGGGATCATATTTCTTTTTTAACTGGTATCTGAAATTGTGTCTTTTACCACCTATTTGATGTGTTGTAGATTAGCTTTACAAACTGCGTGAATCTTTATGGCTGTGTGCTGAAAGGGATCTGTTAAGGTCTGTATACTAAATTTCTGTTTATCGTGAAATATAGTGCCACATTTGAAACCAAAAATTATCATTCCCTATCCTATTGTAAAAAAAAAACATTATTTTTGAACGTTTACTAGATTTTGTTTTTTTACAGTCGCATCCAGTAACGTGTAATTTAGTAGTCGGAAGCAGCCAAAGTTAGAGTTAGTTTACCGAAATTCTACCTTCCACAATAGTTTGGTATTCGTTTTGAATCATATCCTATCTGTCTAGTCTTACCGATAAAGACGTATGGGCGAAACTGTTAGTGTATTTTAAGGGATGTGATCTATGTTCGCTGTTGGAACAGCAAATCCTACTGATGTGTACCTCGGTATATGACCAAGTTACTTTTGTCGTACAACCAGAGCAACTTCCATCGATTTAAGTAGTTTAAGTAGTGATCTGATGGTGATGCGTGACCGCGCGCCTTTAACTAGACGTGTCCGCTAAAACGAACATGGTCAGCATCAATGTTGAGAGCCTATGCAACTATTTATTTAAGAGATTAATTACGGCTACAGCTTGTATTCGGTCAGCAGCTGAACGAAGCGATATTGGGACCAGAAGTGAACAGTCTGAAAAGTGGAAAGAGAACAAAACGACTACAAAATATATGCCCGGTGACATTATCGAAAATTACTTACATACGAAATCTAAGTTAGCTCCTTAGGGCGTCGCACAAAATTTCACAATGTCACTGTTTGAGTAGCGTACTGAATAACCAGTTTCATCCATAAATGTCGGTAATAATAATGAAATACTGTTAGTAATTAAGAGCTATTTACGTATTATTATATTACAATAAGCAGTTAGTTTACAGTATCCATCACAGATTGTTTAAAGTTTCAGTATTGTAGGAGGATAGTTTAAAATCTTCCGTCAGCTGATAATGAGCGCTAGCGTGGTGTCGGCTCTGGTTAAGTTTGGTGAGACCCTTGTGGACAAGTCAGTTGATGCACACTCGGTTAGTAGTGTGACATGATCGTAGTTCTTATTATACATTTTACTAACTTACTCGCAAACTATTCTGTTGGATAGTGAGCCTTCTGTATTAATACGTATATTAACACCGGTTACAATATTATTATTTATTACCAAAATCGTTATGGAAAATTTAAACACAATTTGCCTTACGTGAATTAAGCTCTTCGTGAACTTTTAAGCTTTTTTATTATGATCTTTTCATCCTAGTTTCATATCGATGTTTTTAAGTTAATTATCTATCTCATTATTGTAACTTATTTTAGGTATTAATAATCCACATCTCCGAATCAGTCTCAAGTAAGTTAGGCATAAAATAGCCAAAAATTTATAGAATTAAGGTACAACCCTGTCTGTAAATTTACTAATGTGACTGGGATACTTAGTCTTCTGCATTAATGTCTCTTGGGTGACTAAACTAGTGTAAATCGCTAAGTAACAAAGCCCACAATCTTTGACCTCTCAGCCTCTAGACTACCAATTTGCCGCTCTTTTTTATATTTACTGATGTTTTTACCTTTATAGATTCCGTGTCATCAAATCTATCACTTAAAGTAATGCATTTCTAAGCGAACTACTTGAGTGTTTAAATATCAACTTGTTTCCTCAAAATTCATTCGGGAAATATTAGATACAAGATAGTAGATAACATGCTTATTTGTTAGATCTCTGTATACTGACTTATGGAAAACAGATTCTTCAAGTACTAGATGGTTCATAACGTAGCTGAAAACTTAAGAAATAGTAATGGTCACATGCTACGAAGTAGCACAAATCAAATTCTGTTTGTCAGTAAGTTACTGTCTACTATCACAAAACTAAATAAATGAATCGCTCCTATCCTCTTTTAATAGTTGGCTAGATTGAAATACGATACCATTACAAATGGCAAAAGAATATTGACGCGTGTTAGTAGTATGCATGGGTAAATTACTACTGTGTTCTGTTACTACCATTTTCATGCATAACCACCGATGCCTTTTTTACTACAGTTTCTTAGGTGAAACTCCCTACATGGCTCGATAAAATTTACACCTTAGTTCTACCTTCTTGTAAATACTATAGGAATATTTCTATCATACTCTGCGGTCTGTCGGCATGGAGTTGAATGATATGACTGATGGTGGTGTAACACAAACCCTCACTACCTTAGTTAATACAGCTCCTCATAGTACCATGTTTGGTAGTCTTACCATGCTAAAACTGTGCTTCGTAAACACATAATCAAGCGCTTGTAATATCCAACTGCTTAACTTTCAGTAATTGAATGTCATTCATAAAACTGCACAAGCAGATTATTCGGCGAAATTTGTTTTTGCTGAATGCTCTTTATTTTTTTTTCAGTGGTGCAATGGGTCTCTAGGCGTACATACAGACTATTAAACATACGCCTTATGACTTCTTTTCTATTGTATCACTTGCTTGTATTCCTATTTATCTAAGATTTTATTCGTCATGTAGTTTCGGTTCACTACTTTTTCATGGGGCTAAAATTCAAACGTATTTGTCATTTTTTATTGTAATTTTATTTTGAGCTACTGGTCCTTTAATATTTAAATAATACCGGTTTATTACTTTTTTTAGAAACTGCGCGTACTGAGTACACTTAACGAAGTGAAACTTACTCTTAGTGAACTGTCAGAATCTGGTGTTGGTCGTGCTGTTCGTAAATTAAAAAACGAACCTGGCGAACTTGGAAAAACTGCCAATACCCTTATATCAAAATGGAAAAATCTGCTCAGTGAACATATACAACAGGAATCCATAGATCTTCATGTACCTGTTAAGCCTAAAAAATGTGCTGTAAATGATGTATCTAAAAGTCACGTTCAGACTTTAGGTACAGACAAATCAGTGCCTGTAATTAATTACAAAAAGGTCAGCCGGGGTAAAAGTCCCCAGGATAATTTTACAAAAGGCATACAACATGTTTCACCTACAGCTAAAGACCAGATAACCCCGGATTCCTTAAATAATGTGGTTCATCTCACTTCAAACGATGATTGCCTTCCTAACGGTTGTACATCATTCGACGCTTGTACATATCCAAAACTAAACCATAAGTCTCCAAGTAATATAACTAAATCAACATCCAGCTGCAAAAGAAAATCTATGGAGATTGTAGATTCAATCGATTCCTCTAGTGGGATATCTTTTATGGATTCATTAAACGTTAATGCAAACAGTCGCACTCATCGAAAGAAGAAATGCAGTCAAAACAATGTTTTGAATGATGATTCTCAACTGAGCGTCAATAAAAAAGTTGATGTTACTGCTCTCAATATTCCTCTCCGACCATCTGAAGCATTTAGTGCGGAAATCATCTCATCACTTTCAGAACCAGTTAATCGCCCCGATATCGTTAACCACTCACCTACTCCTCAGTTAAATGAAATGGGTGAGTTGTTTCCTGTGCGTATGTGTTAAGTTGTCCCTATTGCCCTGATTATATTATGTATCAATCCCATTTAGTATTCTACGGTTCTACAACGACAGAGACTTCATCCCAAATCAGAACAAAAGTAGAGCAGGTAGCAAAATGTATTTAGAAAATAAAAGCAGAAGACAAAAAGAAAGCAAATAATTACACTAGAGTTTGCATAAACATCCGTATAGAATATTAAAGAAACTTCCCGCTTGTTCGTTGGTTCTAATTAGCTAAGAATGGATCAATCATGTCACAGCTTTGTGAACATGTTTTGAGCATGGTTTAATCAGGATCGTTTCGTGTTAACAGTATGCTTTTTAGTTGTTTATCAAACATGAACTTTAGATAGCTTACATTATATTTCCTCTCTAACGGTTCTAGCCACAGATATCCTGTAGAAACTAGGGCATCTCGAATGAGGTCCTAAATACCTTGACAGTCGTTGGTTGAGTCGTTTATCCGCCATTTTACTTGCAATCACTAGTTTAATTTGAGTGGTTACTATCGAATATCATTTGCATACATTTTGTTTATT
The DNA here is from genome assembly GCA_025215515.1 of Schistosoma japonicum. NCBI lineage: Eukaryota > Metazoa > Platyhelminthes > Trematoda > Strigeidida > Schistosomatidae > Schistosoma > Schistosoma japonicum. The sequence goes on from CM046061.1 coordinate 80,742,805, forward strand.
TTTTAAATTTTGACATGTCTGTTATTAAGTCTTTCCTTTTTTTGCTTTTAAAAAGCGCAAGATGTGGTATCTCCTTAAATTTTTAAAGACAGTAAGAAATTTAAAAGCGATTGGATTTAAGTAATATCGACTTTCTGTTGCATTGTGTTTCTAGAAGTAAAACATCCGCTCGTTCTCAAGGCAAAAAATCTGATCGCACTGCTCACATACGTTTTATCGTTCACGTGCTTCAATAGGGTAGATTACACAGTTTCTGCTTGATTTGACAAAGAATCCCTTTGTCAAGTCATCTCAGTCTCCAAGCATCTTGATGAAGAGTTGTGTTACTTACTAATGAATTTGTTTCAAAAAGATGATAGGATGAAATAAATAATATTTGGGTTCAGAATGTTTCAGTCATTAAGTCTTGTCTAGATAGCATATTATCACCCAAAATAAATACACATGGTTAACATTCGAGCATGTGTTTGTCGCACGAAAGTGAATGGCGTAGCATTATGCGCTTATCTCTTGATTCCCCAAACTTTTGATAGCATGCAATGGCATTCGAATCGGAAGCTTGTAGAATGGTATGCATAGGACGTGTCCAAATTAATATTTCAAGATCATGTTAGCCAGTGAGTACAGATTACAATTCTTCCAAAATACACGCTGAATGTAATTCCTCCTGACTGGTCTCGATTGCCGATCGTCCCAGTTTGTAAGAAAGGAAAGAAATCCTTTTACGATAACCGCATAGGAAACAGTTTGACTAATATAGTGTCCAAAATTTTAGCCTCTGTAATCATTCTACTCTTATCTTAGCTAGGGAGCGGTAAGCTTGGGAAAATCATGCTGGTTTATAACCTGGGTGAAGATGTATTGATCATATATTCACTCTATCATGTAGGCATACTTAAAGACGTCGGATAGTAGTGGCATTCCTTGACTTGAAAGCAGCTTTCGACTCCATAGGTTTTGTGATAGTACTCCTCATCGGAAGGCGTGCCTCAGAAATACTTCATGAAGGCTCTTCTCGTACACCATTGGTCGGTCAGAGCTTGCAGGGAACTGTCATCAAGATTGTCAGCCTTAGGTGGTTTTCATTATGGTTGCTCCTTACCTTCTTTTTTATTTAATTTCATCATAGATGTATCCCTAAGAACTACACTCTAGATCTTACGTTTTTTGGAATCGACCCACATGGAGAGCCGCCTGTCGATCTAGAGTACGCGGACGATTTCGTCTTATTCTGTGGTACCGAAGACTCTCCTGAGCACTGTTAGTAAAGATGAAAGTATATTTAGAATCCATTTATCTCTCACTCAATGCAAAACGTTATATCAGAACTGGTCTGCGTAATCACCAGACCAACAGATGTCATGAGTTCATAAAACCCTTGACTATTGGTTGGAGCCGTGTTAGTAGGTGTAGACCACTTGTTTAGAGTCAGGATAATAATCGCGATCAGTGGCTGAAAATACTACGTGGCATGGCTCAATACTGATTACAGTGGCGCAAGTGTAATTATTGTTCGTCTTATGCCAAATCTTAAATTCTACTATTCTTTCCTACACTTTTGTTTCATTTTTTTCTGTTGAACTATTTTGTTGTATTATTGTTGTAAATTTGATCTCGTCAACCTAGTGTGGTATGGTAACTTGGATTTATGTGCACATGTTCCATGTTCAACTTTGTACATTACTGGCTGGCTCTGTTCCTTCGAGTTACTTGTTCAGCATCATGTGCGACTGATCCTTCGATGTTGTTGAAAATCCGTAATTTAGAAATATCAAGCTCCATTGACATATAGTGGGATAACTAGAACTTCTGCTTTTCCACCCAACCTTTTATATCCCTGTACCAATGAGTTATTCAGAGCATAGTGCATATTTTGTTGAAGTGTTTACATTGTATGTACCAACTTGATTAAGTCTTCAGCTTGAGTAGGATCCTAATAATTTTCGATTCTTTTTCTTTTCACATTCTTTACTTTTGTTTTGATTGTTGGAATAAGTTGTTGCAACATGAGTTGGTTGATGTGTGCACCGTATACTTTACTTTCATTATAACGGTGTGTATGTACAACATAGAACCTGGTATACTGATGCATCAGTCCAAGTTGCCACAACTCAGCAACATGGCAAGATTAACACCGAATTAGTAGAAGTAATAGTTACTCTAGTGACAATAATAAATAATGAATGGTCCAGGGTGAAGGAATTAGTTCGTGTAAAGTAAGGTATGAAATGATTTTAAGCGCGCGATTTAAGGGGGAAAAAGAGTAAATGGACCTTCACCATTATGACCGATTGTAAGCCATGTCACCTGGAGTCTCCAGCATTCATCGAATCCCAGCTAAACAGTGTGCATCTAACAACACATCTCAGGCCAACTGTTAATCACTTCATGGACTGATGTGTTTTGTTTTGAGCGCAGTTATTGATTTAGATTTATACTAACAGTTTATTTTCTAATACAAAATTAAATGTATATTAATTATAATTTATTCTTTGTCCTTGTAAACACAATTCCCTGCAGAAGATGACTTTGAAAGTGGTGATTTGAAATTCAAATCAAAGAAAGTCCTTTGGGTACCTAAACAACATCGTTCAACTCTTCCTCTTAACAATCATTCGAACTCATCAGATAATTTTCCTGGCTTTGTTGATCCTCCCAGTTTAATTGATCTTTGTGTTGATGTACTAGCACGTAATATAAATCGTGTTGATCATGTTGGACAAGTTCCTTATGAATTACTTGCTAAAGCTTTGCGTGGTGCATCAGTGGATGACTTGACTCGAATTGAACGTCATAATCCAGTAAGTTACTCTTCTGATCCTTGATCAGCTAACCTGTTAAATTTGTATAAAATGTTTTTTTAAGTCTAGGAATTAAGTGAATTCAGTTGACAAGAGCATTCTTTGGTACTTCCACAAATGCATCGAGCTATAATAATAATTATTATTATTATAATTATAATATTATTATTATTATAAGTAAGATATGTATCTATCAGTATGCCTCTAAAGCTTTTCTTTTAGATATTGTAGGTGGATGTATATTGCTGCTTTCAGTTGCTGTGGCATATAAACGACATAGGACTGTAGATCAAGCTGAAAAAACGCACAATTAACGGTGCATTAAGCCTTTAAATATTCGTTATTTGGACAATAACCTCGTACAAACTAAAGCCATGATTGTGAAAGTGTTACAAAATGAATTATTCCTCAAAAGTTCACCTTTGAATAAGTAAAAAATTGACTGTTTAAATAATCGTCATTCTTACTTTTTAAACAAAATGTATATCATTGAACTAAGCACAATAAGGCCCGGATTGTGAGTGACTGATTTCTCAGAAATACCTTAAATTATATATGATTACCTATGTTTTCTACCATGCATTATCATTTGTTAGAATGGGGGGGGGGATAAACCTTTGACTTTCTTTGATCCTTCGAATACCCTGGTGATTAAATCAAGAGTTTTTGGAAGGTTCAGTAGAAGTTCTGTTAAAGAGTATTGGATTGGGTTCACCACCGGGATAAAAATTCACTCTTCTGAGAAATTCTTTCATTAATTCAGTTAACACTGATTTTTAAAAAATGCACTACTTTATGTACGACGGCGATTCAATTTCGCTTTCACTATTCCAATCTTTGTTTTATCATCGATCATAGTTTATCGACGGCAGAAAATATTTTCCTCAACATCGCATCAATGCAAATACTTATTTTTCTTTACTATGTTAATCTAGGATGATAGAGGTGTAGTGGTGGAGGGGTAACAACGGGTAAAGTGGTTGGTTTTTTCTTAAACATTCATAAATACTCTATTTCGTGTTATCGATAGCCTGTTATTTAACTCAGTAGGTACGAATTCGTGTATTTTACTTTTAACCACGCTAGGTATCTTGATGTTAGCCGGTTTCTCAGACTGAAGCAAGTGAAGCAAGTTCTGAATCTTCAAGTTGGCCACTGGAAGTTAAATAACTTATGACTAGGTTGCCGCTTAACGTTTTTCGTTTACCTGTTTTCAAAATTATTCTCAAGCTGACTGTAGATATCTTTTATTCTAACTTCTGCCTAGTTCGGCACTATGATGATTGGTTTATGAGTGATATAGAAGGAATTTAGGGATAGTCAGACAACGTGGTATAAGTCCATGAGTTTGTTGATTTTTGACCTGAGCCATGTTGGTAAATTCAGACTCCCTAGTCAAAGTCTGCACATTTGTGGTAACCAGTAGTAGGAAATTCAAGGTGACATGATTTATAATGAGTTACAATAGCTAAGTGCGTTCACTAGTGCGAAAACTGGGACCGTTGCCAATGTGCTAAATTCTATGTTTTGCATGATAGACCAGCTATCAATATCTTGTAATGATTGTGATTTTACTCATTCACTCATAAACTCACCAAATACACGTTTTCATGTAATCGACGTTGAACCACACTTATTGATTATCTGAACTATGAAGTAGGTGGTGTGGAATTTGAACATGCAACTTAATCATTAAACCATAGTTAATCACAGTTTTAAGTAGTAAATATCTACCCATAGTTATATTTCTTTAGTAACATTTGTTAGGATTGTAATTTTCAACATTTAACATAAATTGTATTGTTTGCCATGGTTTTTTTTTTTTCGTTTTGTTTTATTTTACTTCTTTTCCTAAACTATCTTGTTTCTTTTAGCAATTCATTGGATTAAGTGATGATTTATGGCGTAAATATATTAATCGAGATTTTCATCATCTGTCTACTATTCGTCGTCGATCAGATGAAACATGGTGTGATTTTTATAATCGATTATCAAAAGAAGAAACAAAACGTTTAGATCGAATTATTTCTCAATCTGCACGTAAAATTAAAGAAGAACAAGAAAGTAAGCGAATTAAATATGTTTTATGCATTAAATGAAACTATACTGATCAATGCATTACACATTGTACATGTGTTGAATTGAATTTACTATTCCCTATTGTATGTTAACATTATTGCATATATATACGTTTATATAAGAGAAGTGTCATTATTGAATTTTATGTACTTAATATAATGCACTAATTATTTCATTGTTCTAAGAGTTAGTTATGTCGGTCAATAACAACATAGAACCTGACACATATATACCCATATATTCAAGTTACTATACCACATTGGTATGACGTGATCAAATTTATAAGATTAACAAAACGACATAATTCAGCAGGAAGAAATGAAACAAAAAAGAATAATGGAACTTAGAACGTAACACTACTGTAACTGGTTTTGAACTATGTTACCCAGCGTCTCCAACTATTGATCACAATTGTCACACTAAGCGCAACCGGGTAGTGTGCATCTACTAACATGACTTAGATCAGCAGTCAAAGATTTAATAGATTGATGCCATGTCTTGATTTGGCCGCCCTTATCTCTGTTCCATCCTACTCTTGCTCCACATTTTTCAACCACATTAAGTAAATTGTAGTTTACATACATCGATTTCTGAAGTCAGTCTAAAGTATTGAGCTCAAGTTCGAGTACTTAAATATGAACTTGTTAAATGAGTTATATTATTATTCTTTCGCTTCGTACTGATAATTTTAATCTGTTGACAATTATATTGAGGCGTGTTAATGGGTTCAAACTACCTGTTTGTGATCCGCGTGATAATCATAACCAGTTGTTAAAGACTTTGGGTGACATGGCTCAAAATTGTTGGCAATGGCGCAGGTGCATCCATTCCTTGTCTTTCTTTAAATTGTATTTTTTTGAATTCATCATAATTTTCTGTTTACTGAATTATATTTTCTTAAATCTTATCTTCTATCTCTAACTCTCTCCATCAATGCTAACTCTGTTACTAATCTCACTACTCTGGGATTTGGTCCAACAATTTAATCTCTATCTGCTAATTGGGTCATAGCAACCTGAACTGATGTACGCATGTACCAAGTTCTACGTTGTAACTGACTAACTGACTAGGCTTGAATTCATAAGTTGAATGTGTTCGTAATTCAACTACTAGATCATAAGTTCATATCACATTCCTTCATCTACTTAGATTTAGACAATTGATTTGTATCATGTGTTCTTACACATGAATTTGTAGTTCAAATTTGAGTATATAGATGTATACATAGTATATATGATATATTTATTTTATATTATTAGTTGGTCAGACAATTTATGGATTATATATAGTTATTGTATTTTTTATTCTTACAGTGCGACGTACTACCTTAACTACAGAAGTGATTACACCACGTCAAATGCAACGTCGTGGATATCGTCAAACAAATTGTAATCCTATATCTAATTTTAAACCACGTAATATGAGTCATCCATCTCCAAATAATACAAATAAATTTAATCATCTTACAGCTTCCACATCGAATACAAACACTTCAAATTCTAATACTACTACTACTACTAATAATAATAATAGTGGTGGTCTTTTAAACAAATTACGTAAACAATTTCATTCTGGTCACCTTAGATAGTAACAATAATAATAATTTCTAATTGTATATCATTTAGAAACTTGTAAATTTCTTTAATATACTTCATTTTCTATATGAAGTGAGTCTATTATTATTTCTTGACATTTTTCTCTTCATTACTGTGATTTAACTTTACTTTCTTTTTCTTTTTAAATACCCTGTTTGAGTTTTTTTTTAATTGTTACTATGAATTTTGATATTAATCGACATTGTTGCATCACTTCTAATTGTACATTTTATTTATCTAAATATAATAATTGTAAACTATCTCTCCTAGTAACTATCTATCTATATGTATGTTATGTATATATCAATACAAAGAAAGGTGTGTATTCGATAGTCAGTAACTAATTTGAATTAGTTTGAATCTTGTTTCATCTATTATCGTTCAAATCTACTAGATAATTCTATTTGATAAATTTCATTCAATTAAAATGTAATTAACAATCAATTATATGATTATGTAATTTTGTTATGTTGCAATAATATTTTTTAAGAATAAAATTTCTATTCTCACTACTTATTCTCATAATTAAACTTTGTTTTATTTTATATCTTTACTGGAAACTATTATAGTCACTTTATTATTGTTGTTGTTCCAAGTTCATCATTCTTAAAGGAATCTGTGTGTAGTCACCATTATTCTTTATTTCGTCTTTCTTTTTCACTTCATTTACTCTATTACCTTAATTAGTATGTTTTCTAGTATGAGATTAAACGATAGGTTACTATGTCTTCTAATAAATCAGCAAAAAAAAATTTTTCTTTACTTAAAAAGAAATATTAAACAATATTTATGATCATTTTTGTTACTATGACTGCTTACAACGACTTTGAATACCATTCATAATGATAATGATTTTGTATCTAACGTCCTTTAAACATTCTGTCTATCATGGAGGTTACTAGTAATGCATGAGATGCCAACATACATCGTTTACTATTTCTTAGTTTTGTAATTAAAAAAGAAAGTGATCTACATGGAAGTTTAGTAGGTAGACAAGAGGACAATTAAAGTGTATTTCATTGTATACCACCCCAATGTTACCCTAACTCACCCCTCAAAACTTTCTTGATTTATTTATCTTGGAAATTATGTTACTGTGTACCTCTAGTCTTTACCTGTGAATTATGTGTCATTGTGATTATTATTGTTTAAACCTCAAATGTTGATGTTATAGATTTAATTGAAAAGAATCTCTTACTCCTTCTGTTAAACAGTCAATTAGTTACAATGTGAAACCTGATACGTTCGTGTGTGTATGTGTTGGAGATTGAAATTCCTTTACAAAATCCACTTAACTAATTATTCATAATGATTGTAGAAGATGGTGTGTATACAAACTATGGTGATTTTTTTTAAATATTTTATATTGTACTATGAACATTAACCGTTTTCAGCCAACTTCTTTATTCTCAACATTTTATTGTCATGTGGCTCTACTTTCAGTTGCTTTCTTTTTTCTTCTCTCTTTTGTGGTGTTTATCTATTGCTATGTTAGTGATTACTTTGTTGTTAGCAGGGGCAGGGGGATTATATTCCTATCATAACTTGACAATTATTAATTTCATTGTTATTTTTATACTTTACTAGTGACTTGTTGTTTATCTACCATCACTTTATTCCTTTGTGTATTGTCTATTGTGTCTTCTTTTGTGTGTGTTTGCTATGTCCTAAAGTATCCAGTAGTCATAGTATATTTATGTAAAGTAAAAAATTTATACCAATTAAAAACATTTGCTCACTGTATCATAATGAACTGTTGTTTTTCTTTTCCTGTGGAATGTATAATTCATGGTAATTGTAATGATAAGCATACTTTAATTAATCTGTAGTTTATTTCATTGTGATTCTTTGATTACTGCCCATTTCAACATGTGGTATTGACTAACACGTTGGAATAGGTTGGGTGGGCTGTTATGTCAATCAATCAATGCCTGTTACTCAACTTGGAGCATAGGCCGCCAACCAACTTCAGTCCTAGGCTTTACTTTCTAGTTCTTCCCAAATGCTGTTCATTCTTTTCATGTCTGCCTTCAATTCCCGACTCAATGTGTTCCTTGGCCTTCAGCATTCCATGTTAGTCCTTGTCTTGTGACATAGTTCGAAGGTTTTTTTTCAATGTGTATCCTATGTACCTCCAGCGTCTTCTCCTAATTCCTCCCTCAACTGGATTTTGGTTTATTTGCTCTCTACCACAAAAGGTTGTTGGTGATTATGTTTGGCCGACGAATTTTCGAAGTATCTTGCGAAAACAGCTGTTTATAAATATTTGTTTTTTTTTTTGAGGGATGTTTTTCGTAGTTCTCCATGTTTCAGTTGCATAGAATAGAACAATCTGTCTTAATGCTTGTGTTGGAAATTGTGACTTTGATGTTGGCTAACAGTTGGTTTAAATTTCAGGTATTTTTCAATTGTAGAAATCCTGCTGTTGCTTTGTCAATCCGTGCCTTTGCATCTGCATCAGATCCTCCTTGTTTATCAATGATGCTGTGCAGGTATGTTAAAGTTTCCACATCTTCCAGAGCTTTCCAGTCAAGAAGAGAGGAAAGTTTGATAGAGCCAAAAATGTCATCAATCTATGACTCTTGGTTTGAGCCATGTTGATAGATGCAAATCACCTGATCATAGTTTTCATGATCAACGTTTAGAAACTTTGGATAGGTGATATTGCTCAGATGCATTCATAAATGCTCCTCTCTTAGATCCTTATTTTCAGTGAATTCATTCATTCTTATCGAATTATATCATCTATATCTAATATCTTTTAGCCATCACTAATACTACTGGTATTTGTCTTACTACGGTTATGCGATATAACGATTTGGATTGTCGTTTATGCTTTATGTGTTATGTTGCTTACTGGTAACAAAGCCTAATCAAATTCACTGCACCACGTTTGTCTTTCTCATTTTCGTGATTTTTTCCTACTCAATAATTTGCGAAAACTGCCAATTTTTTTATAGCGCCAAATTGTCTGCATGTTGATATAATTACTCATTGTTTTAGTTGGATTATGACTGGCAAGTGGAATCCAGGACGCGCGTTTCGCCCTATTCTGGAGTTTGTAGTGAGTATTAACAAGCATACTAAGAAACTGGTTAGAAAAGTTTAAGTAAAGAATATTTAGTGGGTAATAATTTCTTTTTGAGGATGTCATTTACTCTAGTTGTCCCATACAATGTAAGACTCCCAACAAATGTGCACGGGTCAAAGTTACCATACTTTATTACCACAGGGAGATGAATACTAAAGTAGTAGTTGCATCAGCGATAGTAAAAAAGATTGCATATAGAGTGTCATACCATGGCAAAGAATGTAAGTTATAATCCATAGAGTTTATTCTTTAGGATATTAAGACTCCTACTGTTAAACTGCATTTTTGAATATTCGGCAACTTATCTGCATTACTTAAATTGTCCTGATTTCTGTACACAACTCCGCTAGTCGAGTCTTTAATGTATTTTGTATTTTCTGTTACCGTTTGATGCATCGTATAATATATAAAAAACGATTGTTTCTACTCAATAAACAACTTGGTCTTAGTTCTCGTCAGTGCTTGTTCTCTCTGTCTATATCTTTAAAAAAGGTTCCGGTCACTCAGGTACATAACCAACCAATCACCGTTTTGTGAGTCTGTCAAGCCATAGTCGTAACGTAAATCCTATTGGCTGGTTTTCCTCCAAGTAATCGGTAAGATGGTAATTTCATGGAGAATATCACTATGAAAGTAAGAATTAATCCGTGGAAAGTTAAAAATTAACCTTAATCATAAAATCTAAGGAAAGATAATAAGTGCTTCTGTTCTGTTGTAACTAAATTATTTCATCGAGTCCATTCGCGCGAACACCAATCAAGTCCATATTTACCATCAGCCAGTGACTTCATACACTAATCCCATGTTTTGGTTTGACCAATCTTCTGTGCTACGCCGTTCATTATTTCTCTTCGTAACAGATGGTGGTTGGGTATAAGTGAAACACGTCCTAACCACATAAGTCGGTGGTGTACACTCTGATCAACTGATTTATCATCTTCCTTCAATGCTTTGAATCTAACAATGTTGCCCTACTAGAATATTCTTTTTCAATAATCCAGGCTTATTCTCTTTGAACAAAAGTAATCCGTTCAATACCCTCATATAGTCGTGATCCTCAACTCTTTACTATTTTCAGTAATAATTATAACTCTTACTTGATTGCTTGACTTACTGCTTACAACTACAGCCGTCGAATACATTTTCAATAGTACCTTGGCAACATCATTCTGTGCCGTATTCAATCAAATAAAAATACCGATCTCCATAAAAATAACCATCTCGATTCTATTTTATAATTGATTATTCTGTATAAAATGTAACTATAAATTACAATTGTAGAATTTTGTTTAAATGACACGTTGTTAAGTCATTCAACTCCAATGAGAATTCAATTGAGATGGTTATTTTTTGTAGATATTGGTATATTTTAATTGATTGAATATGTCACAAATTGATGTTGACAGAGTACTACTGAAAACCAGGAAACACTGGAATAGCTATTTCGTTCTAGTGTAGAATTCTTCAACAGTTTACATTCCAGATTCCGCACTAGAGACTAGAATTTTAACACTTTTGACTGAATACATTTGTATAGTTTAACAGCATATTATATACTTCTTAAAACTTAATTGTACACTTTGTTATAGTCGTAAAAGAATATTCTACTGTTTCTAATATTCTTTACTTTTATTTTGTTTTGGTTCTCAATGATACAATAGTGAGGGTGGGGTGGGTGGAGGGTAGTTTCTGTAACTGTTTGCATTAAATGAATATTTCTTGGTTTTTTTGTTCAAGGGTTTAATTTTATATTACTAATACTGCCTTCTTTTTATCGATTCGCTTTGGTTAGCATTACATGAATATGTAAACGACCATAGAGATAATACGCTTGTTTATATATTCAATAATCAATATAGAAAGTATTGATTTCATGGTTATTTTGTTGATTTCTTTCATTATTATACACTTTCTTATTGATAATGTTGAAATCGGTTTAGTGTAAAAGAAGATCAATAAATGGGGGATATTTTACACTTAACATCATGGATAGGCTTTAGTCGATCGTGTATAATGTAGAGAGACTGGCACATATTTGCATTGATGTAAGTTGCTACACTTTAATAGCACAACAAGATGAGTAGTGAATAGTATGAGTAGTAGTAAAAATGAAGTGAACATAACGAATATGATTTAAGTAGAAAGATATAAGATAATTCTAGGCTAGAGATTAAGGTAGGAAATGCATCTACAGTAGAATGACAGATTTTGAGCCATATTTTTCACTCTTCAACGATTGCTTACAACAATTGTGTGGACTTCATTTAGGTAGTATGGATCGGACAATATAGCTCAGACCATCAGTCAATAACTTCATGGAATGATCCTATATATTTTGGTTTGGCTGCTCCATCCATCCTACTCCTACATCAGTTGACACTACATCGAGGTGAATGGTGGTAATGGAATACGTAATATATATCCGAACTACCTCAGTCAATATCAACTGATTCACCACCCGTACCCTACGTCTAAAGTCAAGACTGTTTCATCGGTGGTCCCAAAAAACTTGAGTAATGTCTCTAAAAAATCAAATGCTAATATGCTACGTACTTCATCTACTATTAATGGCCACGTTTAGCATCCGTACATTAAAACAACTGTCGCGTAGTATCTTCGTTTTTTTGATTTTCAAGTAGTATAAGTTGCTGACTTAAGTTGGTTGAACCCAAACGAGCTCTTCGAATTGGTCCCGAGATTTTGTCAGACACCAACCCATCACGGCTGATCAGATTTCCAAAATAAGTAAAGTAGTGAATGCGTTCAACTACTTCACTTCGGGTATCGGTGCAGACTAGTGCTGAGGTAAAAAACATTACGTTTAGAGAAGGAAGAAACATCCCAAGCATGCTTGAACAATTACTTACTGCTGCCAAAAGACATTATAATCTAAGCGTCTTCACCAAACAGGACTATGTTACATGGATATTCTAAGTCAATGAGTAAACTTCGTGGCAGGAGATTAATTCCTCAAAATTCGAACAACGAAAACATTATGTCTAGCAGCATGTCAATAATGAATTTAAACAAAAATGAGAATAGTGGACAGCCTTGAAGGACATTACTTAATGTTTTAAGTTCAAATGACAGTCGTCTATAAGCTATGACTCGACTAGTAGAGTTCGAATGACGAACCTGTACAATGTTCATGTACTTCTGATATATACCTCCCAGTGGCAGTTGAAAAGTCTTGGTCTACATAACCAGGAAAATTTTTAATTAGGATGAACTCGTATCTTCCCGCTGATTTGTTATGGACTGAAACTGGTCAATCTCTGTCGCCATATATAGATCCTGAACGAATTGCCTCGATATAGCTATAGTGGTGAACGCGATGGCGTTTGTCACGAAGTGAACCGAGTTCGAATCTCGGTGTAAACATGCACATTGAAGTGCAGGTGAATCCAACCGACGAGTTCCCTATAGGACGAAGCGCGCGTTGTGGATTCCGCTCGCCAGTCATAATCCAACTCAGACAATTAAGTTTAGTTGTTTGTACTCGTCAAAAGTTGGTCCTGGTTGTATACTACTGAAAACTAGGGAGCACTGGACAGTCGTTTCGTCCAAATATGAAACTCACCAGTAGGCACCCTCGATTCACCCAGGGAGTCGAACCTAGGGCTATCAAGTTGGCGGATCCTTAACCCCCCTCATCATTGGACTATTCACCGTTTGATGGTAGAATTCCCACTTCCATCAACTTTGTGATTAAGCGTTAATATCAATTAGTTGTAATAACTGAGACATGAGGACCCTGTATTCCATTCCGTCGAATTGGCCAATTGTGATAGTTTGTTATTTGAGCCATCTTCAATTAAGAGACGACTTGAAATCACTGCTATCAGAATTACTGCAAAAAATGTTATTTTTGCCGATTTTCGCTATCTTCATCAAGATATCGAAAGGTAAATCACCCTTGAATTCGACATTCATACAGAGTACCTTCATTGATTCAGCGACTTCAGATTTTGTGTGGGTTTTGTTTTCCTGTGGTGGGAACTCATTTTCAATTGCCTATTTTCTACCAATATTTGTTTCCTTATCCTTGAGGTAAAGATTCATTACATTCTTGAAATGAAGGATACACCAAGATTTTTATTTTTACTAATAAGGGTCAGTTATATTAGTTTTTTAGTTGATTAAATTAATACAGGCTTTCTGCTAGTGGATATTCGTAATGTTTCTTCGGGTTTTCTTTTCAACGTAAAATCTAGTAGGTTAAAATATGAATAATGGACAAGATATATAGAATATCAAAAAACTAAATTCTAAAACTGTCCAGATTTCATGCCAGTTTACGGGCACGGTCATGATGAATTAAAAGAGATAACATTTAGAAGAACAAACATAGAATATAGCGAATTAAAGGCTTTTATTGGTTAGCGTTTTTTTAGCAAGGTTGTTGTTTTACGGGCTGGGGTTGCTAATCCCATACCCAACTCTTCCCCTTTATCTGGGCTTGGGACTGGCAGTAACCCTAGAGGGGCTCCAGGCACAGCAACAAATTCAGATGAAGATGAACAAGGTAGCAGCAGCCTCGGCAGCCACCAGTAGGCCTCAATATACACAAAGGGAAAAGCAAGATCCTCAGATACGAACAAAACAACAAACACTAAGCTAATTTACTTGACAGAGAAATTCTGGAAGATGTAGACTCCTTCACATACTTGGACAGCATCATTGATAGACAATGAGGGTCTAATGTAGATGTGAAGGCGAGGATTGGAAAGGCAATAGCAGCATTTCTACAACTGAAAAACATCTGGCACTCAAACCAACTATCAGTCAACATTAAAGTTAAATTTTCAATACAAATGTGAAGACAGTTCTGTTGTGTGGAGCTAAAACTTGCACGAGGAACTACGAAAAGCATCATTCAAAACAGGTATTTATAAACAACTGTCTGCGTAAGATACTTGGGATCCTGTTGGACCGGATAGCATCAACAACAACCTCCTGTGGCAGAAAACGAATCAACTTCCAGTAGAGGAAGAAATCAGGAAAAGACGCCGGAGGTGGGTAGGACGTCACACTGAGGAAAATCACCAATTCGTGTCACAAGATAAGCATTAACATAGAACTCTGGAGGTTGAAGGAAAAGAGGGAGACCTAAGAATACACTGCGTCGGGAACTGGAGTCAATCATGAAGAGACTGAAAAGCACTTGAGAAGGACTGGAAAAGAAAGCTCAGAACAGAGTTGGTTGAAGAATACTGGTTGGCAGGCCTATGCTCCACATGGAGTAACAGGTATTGATTGGTTGATTGATTGATAGCGAATTACCTAAATAAAGCAAAGCTTACAATGTGCAAGTTTCATGCACTAGGAATTCCCATAGCAGTAATAGTGATTGACTGGAAATTGTTATATATGGTACATGTTACGAGATATGACTTTGTGATGGTAACTATCGAACAATTGAAAGATGGTACTGAGGATGACCTAATGCAGTATATTAAAATAATGCATTTCAATAGTAAATATAACCTTCGCTATTGAGCGTAAATATTCGGTGTTATACTCAGCGTAATATATCATCGTTTTCAAAAAAGGAAAGAAAAATTCGACAATGAATAATTCAGTCATATACATTTTATACAGATAGAAATTATTAATAATTGACTTCAGCTAGTTATTTTCAATATTGGGCATGAAGTAATTTGTTATTAGGAGAACTCATAGTAGTTCTGTCTGTTTATGTTATGACAGATGACATTTCGATTGGTTGAGTGAATGCTAATTAGGTGTGCCTAGTCGATGATTGCGCGTCTGCTCTATGCCCACTGAGTCCCAAACCGAAGTAAGAAGAACATAAGACGACAGATCAACCAGATAGAATCGAATTGTATTTCAATCATTCCTTTACATATACACAAAATCAAACCACATAGCGAACCAATTAGGAAATTAACATTAATACAGAACTAAGGAAATAGTGGTAGTGAATAGGGACAACTTGTACACAACTAATTAACTGTAGACCATAATAAGAGACAATATAACAACAGTAAATATGCTAAACAGGAGGAAAGGGTACGGTGAACGTAACAATGATAGAAATGTAATGTTTACACTACTCAAGACCAGAATAAATGAATTAGTTCTCTAAAACATAGTTCTGGAAGTTTTTCACTTTTCTTTAGTGGTCCGACGTAACAGTTTATTAACAAATTGCATTATTCTATATAAACTGGACATTGAATATATGAAGCTTAAATTATAAATCTTTGCGATACAGGGTTGGTATCCCATTGTTCCTAATGTTGTCAACAATATATCTTCAGATAGAAAGAAAGGTCAATATGAAAAAGGTACTAGTTAGTGGTGATTTCATATCGTCTGAGATCATATACTCGTTACTTTCACTTGCATTTTGTATAATACCAATGAATTCAATGTATGTCGGTTCTATATTGTTAAGGGCTTCATGAGCCCAATTGAACTCTTCATTAGTTTGACGATTTCGATCTATCGGCAGTAAGATGAATGGACAATTCGGGTTTGTATATTTTAAGTATATCATTTAGTCGTGATAACGTAAATCTCCATAGTTTCACTGATCATTTATTAAACAAATCCTTTTCTTTATAATTGGGGGTTGTGGAAATAGTTGACTTGTCAATCTTGATATCATGAATTGATCTGAATCAGACAACTATTGATTACCTGGAAGCACTGGACAGTTGTTTCATCCCAGCATGAGACTTTTCAGCAGTGTGCATCCACGACCCCATCGGAGATCGAACCCAGGACCCTCTGGCTCTGTGACGAGCGCTTTAACATTGAACCACTAAGTCGGCTCCTAACGATTGATATTTCTAATTCAGTCAATTCATGATATCAAGATTGACAAATTCCTTTTCTAATCTTTTGAAAACATTTTTTCCATTTTTTTGTTACTAGGCTGTTTAAACGTTTCGGTCTATTAGAATTACTTTATCACATTTACCAAAGTGGCTTATTAGTAAATGATAATTAATCGTGATTAAAATTCCACTACTTTCTGTGTTATTTAGTCATCGAATGATGACCTTATTGTTTTAGTTTAAGAAACTGATCAAATCAATCAACAAGTGCGAATATAAATTGCTAAGCTTTTTGATCTGAACTATGGAGTTTGATTGTATAGCTGACTAAATTATCATTCAAACTGATTATTCGCATGAAAGTTGTTAATATCATGATTCACAACAATGAATTGTATTCCTATGAATAAAACTTTAAGTTGTAAAGTAGGCAACGATAATGTACATTTAACTTTTAAAAATGTCAGCTGCCTGTTGATTAGATTATTATCAACTCCTTAGATTGTAAAGATGAGTAGTAGTTGGTTTAGAACACTCAAGGGATATCAACTTTCTCACAGTATCATATACACTTAAGTAATGACTCCCAACTACCATGAAATTTATATCTACCATTTTATAACAACTAATTCCAACCATTCAGCATCAACAACATGGTATACTCAATGTCGAATAATTCAGATGAGCAACCCTACTGACAAGTGACTAAGAAACTCTATTAATTAATATCTAGTAATCCACTAAGTGGTACCTAATTTCTTAAATGTATCTATTCATTATTCATAGTACCAGAATAGTTTGACTTATACTTTTTTTTCAACGTTATTCAACCAACATCAATCTGTGACGAATACAAATAACTAAATATATTACCTATCTCCACAAAACCAAGTCAATTCAATTAAAATAATCAGTTTGCTAGCGACTGACTTCAAGATGTTTCTAAAGTTCTAATAAGAAGTTATGATTGGCAGAATTCAGACTTGTCAGGAGTGACACAGTTATCATCAGTGATAATGGTTGATAGTTAGGCCAGATAATAAATTGACGGAAGTTGGAATTTTATTATTGGAAGTCAACCAGTCGGGTGACCCAGTAGTTCAAAATATTAAGCGTTCACCGACGTCAATGTTCTCAGTTTGGATAGATCAAAGGTGTCCACATTCGAATCCCATGTTCAAACTAAACAGTAGTCAAATCCTCAATGGTTTCCAGTGGTACCCAACTAGCGTGAATTTGTGAGGATTATAAACAACAATAACAACAGCCTACTATGGTAGGAAAGAAACCAACCTCCTGCCGAAGAGGAAATTAGGAAAAGACGTTGAAAATGAATAGAACATACATTGCGGAAATCATCATACTGCATCACGAGGCAAGCATTTACTTGGAATTCTGTTGGGAAACGGAAAAGGGGAAGACTAAAGAACACTCTATGTCGAGAATCAGAAGCAGATATCAAAAGAGTGAACAGCAACCGAAAACAGGTGGAAAGGATTACTAAGAACAGAGTTCAATGGAGAATGCTAGTGAGCGATCTATACTCCTCCGGGAAGGGTAACGGGCATAAGTAAGTAAAAAACAACTTAACTTATTACTTACTTCCATAGAATCACATTAATTCATTTATACCTTTACAATTTACAATGTTGTAATTGTTCTACTGTTTGGAATTATCTATCATTCTAATACTTAGAAAATGATTACATCATTTATGATTAATGAGAAATCAATATATTACATTAATAAACATAATTATTACTATCGTGTTATTGATTTTATAAAAATGAAAATTCTGTTAAAAGTTCATTTTAATTATATCATGTCATTAAAATATCAATAAAATTTACTTTACATTGAAATGGTTTGTGAATATTGGCATTTTAGTTGATTGATTAATGTTGGCAGGAATTGATGAAAGTGGGAATTCTATTATTGGATAACGTCCTAGTGGTGCAGAGAGTTAGATGTTTGCCAACCTAAAATCTTTGGGATGGAATCTGGAGTGCACACTGCTGAAAAGTTCCTTACTAAGACGAAAATCTACTTTACTTTATGGCATTGAATGTATTCAATGGAGAGTATGTAACCATGTATGATTATAAGTTTTATATTCATTATATTGAATGACTAAAATGAAATAAATTCTGTGAGGTCTAAACATTAATTTGTCGTAGTGGATACTCAACTCCGCCCGCAGCTCTTCTAGGGTTGTTGCCGGTCCTAAGCCCAAGTAAAGGAGGAGGGTTAGGCATAGGGCTAGCACCCCTATCCCGTAAAACATAAGTTTGCTAAAAAACGCGAACCAGATTAAACAAACTTAACCATTTAAACTCTGCTCTGGAAGTGGAAGGAATCTATATGACGCTTCATGATGAAAGCCGAGATTCTTCGGAAGTCATGAGACCGATGCCACCCCTTCTGACGACCAGAGCAAAAATTTTTATAGGTACATGGAATGTTTGGACAATGTGGGAGACAGGGAAGATTACCCAGATAGCAGCAGAAATGAAGAGATACAATTTAACTGTGCTCGGGATCAGCGAAACGCATTGAACTCAAACTGGACAGAAAACATTAGCCACGGGAGAGGTGCTACTATATTCCGGGCACGAAGAGGAAAATGCCCCCCACACACCCAAGGAGTTGCTCTGATGCTGTCTAAGTAAGCGCGCAACGCACTTGAAGGATGGGAACCACATGGACCCAGGATCATCAAAGCATCTTTTAAGACAATGAAGAAGGGGATTACAATGAACATCATCCAATGCTATGCACTCACCAACGACGGCAACGACGAGGACAAAGAATAGTTTTATGATAGGCTGCAGTCAATTATAGCGAAGTGTCCAGGAAAGGATCTGACAATACTAATGGGGGGCCTAAATGCCAAAGTCGGAATGGACAACACAGGTTACGAAGATATCATGGGACGACAGAGACTGTGAGAAAGAAATGAAAATGATGAAAGATTTACAAATCTTTGCGCTTTCAACAAAATGGTTATAGGTGGTACAATATTCCCCCACAAACGCATACACAAGGCTACATGGATCTCACCGGATCATACTACAGAGAATCAAATCGATCATATATGCATCAATAAAAAACTTCAGAAGATCAATGGAAGATGTGAGAACCAGGAGAGGAGCTGATGTAGCTTTAGATCATCACCTAGTGGTTGCCAAAATGAAGCTGAAGCTAAAGACGCAATGGATAACTGAAGTAACAGCATTAAAACGGTTCAATACAGCCTCCCTTTGGGATACTGACAAACTCAAGGAATTTAAAATAACTCTCAATAACAGGTTTCAAGCCTTACAAGATCTGCTGAACGAGGAAGAAACCACTATGGAGGACAACTGGGAAGGAATCAAAGAGGCACTAACTTCAACTTGTCAAGAAGCTCTGGGCTGCAAGAACTACCATCATAAGGAATGGATTTCCACAGAGACCCTGAGCAAAATTCAACAAAGGAGGAACAACAAGGCAGAAATCAACAACAGCCGAACTAGAGCAGAAAAAATCAAGGCACAAAATGATAAACAGAAGCAAATAAACAAGTAAAAAAGAGCATTCGAGCCGACAAACGGAAGTATATCGAAGGCCTTGCAACGACAGCGGAAAAAGCTGCAAGAGAATGAAATATGAAACAGCTATACGACACAACGAATAAACTGGCAGGTAAATATAGTAAACCAGAGCGACCGGTCAGGAACAAAGAAGGCAAGCTAATCACCGAGATTCAATAACAAAGAAACAGATGGGTAGAACATTTTGAGGAACTCTTGAATAGACCAGCTCCACCGAACCCACCAGACATCGAAGCAGCACCTACAGACCTCTCGATTGATGTCAATCCACCAACGATGGAAGAAATCAAGATAGCTATCAGGCAGATCAAAAGCGGGAAAGCAGCAGGACCTGACAATATACCAGCTGAAGCACTCAAGTCACATATAGACATAACGGCAAGGATGCTCCACGTTTTATTCAAGAGAATCTGGAAAAACACACACGTGCCGGCAGATGAAAAACAAGGACACCTTATCAAGATACCGAAGAAAAGGGATTTGAGCAAATCTGTGAACTAAAGAGGGATCACACTGTTGTCAGTACTAGGGAAAGTCTTCAACAGAGTATTGGTGAACAGAATGAAAGATTCAGTGGATACTCAACTTCGAGATCAACAGGCTGGTTTTTGTAGGATTCAGTCGTGCACAGACCGAATCGCAACACTAAGGATCATCGTTGACGAATCAGTCGAATGGAACTCATCACTATACACCAACTTCATTGACTATGAGAAGGCGTTTGACAGCGTAGACAGGAGATCACTATGGAAACTTCTTCGACACTACGGTATACCAGAGAAACTCGTCAACATTCTCTGGAATTCTTGCGACGTACTACAGTGCGAAATCGTGCCTAGAGGACAGCTGACAAATGCATTCTCAGTAAGAACCGGTGTCAGACAAGGCTGTCTGCTCTCGCCCTTCCTCTTCCTCCTAGTGGTCGATTGGATCATGAAAACCTCTACATCTGAGGAGAAGCACGGGATTCAATGGACAAGTAGGATGCAACTTGATGATCTGGACTTCGCGGATGATCTAGCACTTCTATCCCATACACAACAGCAAATGCAAGTGAAGACAACCAAAGTAGCAGCAACCTCAGCATCAATAGGCCTGAACATACATAAGGGAAAGAGCGACATCCTCAAATTCAACACCGAGAGCACCGACCTAATTGAACTTGATGGTGAAACTCTGGAAGAAGTGGATACCTTTACATACCTGAGAAGCATCATCGGTGAACAAGGAGGATCCGATGCAGATGTAAGGGAAAGGATCTGCAAAGCAAGGGCAGCATTCCTACAGTTGAAAAATATATGGGACTCCAAACAACTGTCAACTAACCTCAAAGTTAGACTCTTCAACTCGAACGTCAAGTCAGTTCTTCTGTATGGAGCTGAAACCTGGAGAACTACTGCAAACATCCTCAGGAGAGTACAGGTATTTATCAACAACTGTCTACGCAGAATATTGAACATCTGTTGGCCGGAAATTATCAGCAACAGCCTGATATGGAAGAGAACAAACCAACTTCCAGCCGAAGAGGAAATCAGAAAACGACGTTGGAAATGTGTAGGACATACATTGCGCAAAGCATCAGACTGTATCACGAGACAAGCACTAACTTGGAATCCTGTTGTGAAACTGAAAAGAGGAAGGCCAAAGAACATCCTGCGTCGAGAACTGGAAGCAGGCATAAAAAGGATGAACAGTAACTGGAGACAGCTGGAAAGTATTGCTCAGGAAAAAGCTGAATGGAGAAGACTGGTAAGCCGCCTCTGTTCCACCGAGAGGGGTAACAGGCGTAAGTAAGTAAGTAAGTAAGTAAGTAAGTAAGTAAGTAAGTAAGTAAGTAAGTAAGTAAGTAAGTAAGTAAGTAAGTAAGTAAGTAAGTAAGTAAGTAAGTAAGTAAGTAAGTTAGTAAGTAAGTAAGTAAGTTAGTTAGTTAGTTAGTAAGTAAGTAAGTAAGTAAGTAAGTAAGTAAGTAAGTAAGTAAGTAAGTAAGTAAGTTAGTAAGTAAGTAAGTAAGTAAGTAAGTAAGTAAGTAAGTAAGTAAGTAAGTAAGTATGTAAGTAAGTAATCGGATACTCGTCACCAATGAGTATCTTAGTTAAAGAAAGTGTTGATTTTGCTTAGTTATAAGGTGGAATGTTGTTCAGAAGTAGGTCGGAAAAAAACACCAAAACCTTCGGTTTCGTACTATTTGGCACTTGTCTTAAGGTAAATGACACTTCCTGGAAAATCTGATCACTAAACATCCCAGTTTCACACTCTACAAGCATTACCGCTAAACTAATTGTTCCGCAGTGTCTGTGTGTATGAGTTGAAACGTAGTTTGATCCGAAATGTCAAGCGTTACGGAAGTCAGAGTAATTCAGGTATTTTAACTTGAACCGCGTATACACTGATGTAATATACAATTACCCGTTCTACAGTAACTTCACCTCACTTTCTAATTTCTATGTTTTTCTTATTCAGTAATCATTTGTTATTAATCTTTTCTAAATTTCCATAACTGTTATTCAGTTATTATTGTTACCTTCATGTTTTTTTCATATCTACGAAGTTGACAATTATTCTTCAAACTTTAAATCTGTAAACTACCTCCACTCTTATGATATGCATAGTGTAATCAGAAGACGAAGTTGATCTAAAAAAAAATATAACGTATTGAAAGGAATTACTTTTGTTATGTACGGAAAAGGTTCATTTCATATTTGAAGGTGAACACTTTCGACAGATTGATGACATCGGTAAGTGAAGTTCACCAGGTTACTCCTTAGCATATGTCTATATGTCACGTGATGAAAACATAATAACTGAACTTATCATGGATGTTCTATCGTATGGGATATTCTTATAATAGGTGATTAAGTTTTGACGTAACTCATTTTCTAAACAGACTTAATGCAATACAAGTTGATATTATATTAATCTATGAAGAAGTGAACGATAACCAGTTGCCATTCCTTAATATTCTTCTAAGTTGTAGAGATCAGATAGTAGAAAGCCAACGTCGACTAGATGATACCTAAATTTTTACAAATTTTGTTAGCTAAAATGCAAGTGTGGATTGATAAAATTCTTTTTCAATAGAATCTAGCCTAGTTTTTACTATTGATATGATCACACAAGATATGAAACAAATGATTGAAATACTGATACTAAACGGATATTTGTTAACATCTATTAGGTACTGTAAAAGTTGGCTAACGAAGAAATTCTTAATTGATGATATTATTAAGACAAATATTTATATTACGTTACTTTATAGGAGTTAGGGTGATGGGTGTTATCTTGAAGCTTAGGTTATAATTAGCGGTAGAAGAAATTTATCACACCGTTACACTAATTATAATTAAAAAGGTCAATACCTATGTTCCTACAAGTCTCATAATAGTACCAATGATTGTACTAAATCCAATTGCATCTACCAATTGACATATCTGCGTGGATATAATTACAGAGAAGTAATTAAACATTGTAATTAAGGGTACGACAACATGTGCCTAAATGACTTCAAAATCACATTACATCAAGTGAATATATAGATTAAGGGGGGGGGGGAAGAGGAGGAGTACTATAAAATATATAACTGATAGGTGCCATAATTTTGACTTGGCAACAGCTTTTATTCTTAAATTTGAAAAGGACTTAGCTATTAGATAATGTAAGCCTCCATTATGTGTACAAAAACAGCCTGTCATAAATTTGAATCTACCCTTATAATTCTTTCCGCCTTCTTTGAAATGGGGGGATTTTCGATTCTATTCGCTTCATATCTTTTTTCGTTATCCCTCAATTATCAGGTTGTTCTCACTCAACCTTTTATTCAATCTGACCTTGATTAGTTTCACATCTTATGTAAAATTACCTTGACACGTGTATGCATGTATGACTAGATGAGTCTGAAACTTATCATTCAAATAGAATCAATCGATGCGCATTAACCCACGTGGACCTTAGGCCAACGATAATCATTCTTCAACAAATTCTGTCCTAAAATCGACTCTAAAGTTCCCCACTAATTTGTCCATTCTTTACATGTCCGCCTCCGATTCCCAACTCTATGTGTTCTTTGGTCTTCCTATATTCCTTTAGCCTTGAGGATTCTAAATTAGTATATATCTTGTGATTTTCTCAACGTGTATCTTATCCACTTACAGTGTCTTTTCCTAATTTCTTTCTTATCTGATCAGTTTATTCTCTGTCACAGTGGGTTGTTGGTGATAGTATCTGGGTGGTGGATTTGAAGTATCTTTCGTAGACAGGTGTTTATCAATACATGTATCATTTGAATGACACTTTTCGTCGTTGAATTTACACGTTTCAGCTGCATACAATAGAACAATCTGTCTGGATGTTTGCATTGAAACGTCAAGACAGTTACACATTTTTCAGACCAACCTCCACTCCCATTACATTATCGAAATTCATTCAAAAGGGATTGATTGTTTTAAATTTACCATTTTCATCATAATTATGCTAGTATCAGTGAAAATAATATGCTTCTTGTTAAACTATCTTTATTTCCTTCATAATGTTACACTGGGTCACTTTCATTTCACATAGTTGTGGACGGAATAGATAAAACTTTCGCTTCACGATCTTCCATGTTTAGCAACAATTTATCACCAATTCCACCAAGTACGAGTCTAAGTATATTGAAAATGTATAGATAAAAGAAATGTTAGCAGCCTAGCACGAGAATTCGGTCTGAGTCCTCTAAAATAAACTGAATGTTTCTTCCTTGAATGTCACTGTATAATTTGCATGGACTGCGTCAACTGGTAAGAACTTTCAGGATTTCACTATTCTGATTGAAAAGAAATTGTGTCCATAATCCAATTTACTCTATTACACCTTCAGATTTTGATTGTTCCTCTAAGATAAGTATTTGAATTCATTTTAAATAATATCTTAATTGGCCCCTAGTGTTTAGGATTTTACAAGTCATTATGCGATCCCCTCAAAGCTACTTCTATTCTAAGGGATATAAGTTTAGTGTTAACAGGCTTTCTTTATATGATTTGAACTTGAACCTACGAACAAACTTCTTAGCTCCTCTTTGAATTCGTTCTTGAGTATTCCTATCTTTATGGAGTGAGTCTCAGGAGTGTGTTCAGTGGTGGCGGTATTTGGGGGAATACAGTTTCTATACTCCAAATAAGGACAAAATATACTAATGAAAAGTACGTAGATTATTTTTCCAACAAACTATCTAGAACATAACTATGTATAAAAAATCAGTCGGTAAGTAGCACCAACTATGACGTACACACGTGCAGTGTTTTCGTTGTGTTGAAATGCACCCCATCTTAATTTCTTGTGTAAACAAATTGATAAATTGATCCATCTTTTGTTTACTCTTCAATATTACAATTTAGCAGCAGCCTCTGTAGCCAGTAGTAGGCATCAAGATACATAGAGAAAAGTAAGATCCTAAGATACAAAACAGCGAGCACCATTCAAGTCACTCTTTGCTTGTCAGAGTAACTCTGGAAGATGGGGTAACTTTTACATACCTGGGCAGCACCATAGAAAAACAAGGAGGAACTGCTGCAGTTGTGAAGGCATGGATTGAAAAGGCAATGGTAGAATTTTAACAATTCATCAACATATAGAATTCAAATTATCTGTCAGCCAACATCAAAGTCAAAAGACAGTTCTATTGTATGGAGCTGAAACGTGTAAATTCAACGACGAAAAGTGTCATTCAAATGATACATGTATTGATAAACACCTGTCTACGAAAGATACTTCAAATCCACCACCCAGATACTATCACCAACAACCCACTGTGACAGAGAATAAACTGATCAGATAAGAAAGAAATTAGGAAAAGACACTGTAAGTGGATAAGATACACATTGAGAAAATCACCTAACTGCATCACAAAATATGTGCTAACTTAGAATCCTAAAGTTCAAAGGAACATAAGAAGACCAAAGAACATATAGAGACGGGAATCGGAGGCGGACATGAAAAGAATGGACACACTAGTGGGGAACTTTAGAGTCGATTTTAGGACAGAATTTGTTGAAGAATGATTATCGTTGGCCTATGGTTCACATAGGGTAACAGGCTTTGGTTGATTTTCCGCAATTCTCTCATTGTATAATCAGTTTCAGCCATCAGCTAAACCTTGCACTACTTTTTTTAATAATTATTACTATTATTATCACTACTGTTAATGTTACCTTACCTACCACCATTCATTGTTATTGATTTTTACACAAATATAAAACTATATTTTGTTTGTATTCGTCGTATATTGTACTCGATCTGGCCCTATTGAAAACAAAGATCATTAGTCAGATCACCCGGCAATGCTGATGATTAGTGGTTTCTCTTGAGACTAGAAGGTTATGGATTTGATGGCCTGTTGGGCTGATGAGAGTGGATTTTCACTTATGCGTCATATGCTAGGACAAAATAACTAACAAATTTCAGTTGGTTATCAAAACTACCCAACTTAAATCAGTCAGTGAAGTATATTTTTTTATAACTACACCAGATCGTTATATACAAGGTAGTCAATATACTGACCGAATATATGTGTCATTACTATGATGTCATTTTCTTTATTAGGATTTATTTCTCCAGTATTGTACGACTAAGATGAATGCAATTTTCAACGGTTCGAAAAATATTTAAATATATTTATACTACTTATTAGTAAGCAGTAAATCTGACATATTTTTATCACTATTGTAAACATCAATGTCAGTTTAGATTAAAATCATCAATAAAAAAAATAAAATTTAGAGGTGCTCTTGTAGTGAATAGTGTCGACTGGGGTACCATTTAACACTACAGAGCTCCAGATAGCTTTATAATCCCAGTATACGACTCATATGATGTGTGTACACATCTTCTGACTGGTAGGGAGTGACCAGATATAAATCATTCTACATTCAGAAAGCCTGAACTTTGAACTCCTGATATGTATCAAATAATTCGGGTTTATAATCTCAGTTATTTCATTTTATATTTCGTGTTCTTATCCACTGATATTTACCAACACATCAATTACATAATGGACTTCTTTCAATGTAGATTCTATTTGCTATATGATTTAATAAGCTTTTATTTCAATGTACATTTTTTCATAGAAACCTCAGCGGAATTACTTCATCAGAGGTTCAAAGAACAACTGGTGACCTACTGAAGTTGGAACTCTGAAAGGAATAGCAAATCATTTGTAGGACTTCTCGTATCTTTATCATATAACTTCATCTCCATACCTCTTTAGTGAAATTACTGATGAGGATTTTGTAAGCAACGATGAATCTTCTGTTGAAGTATTTATACCTACAAGAAGTAATCACGATGTTTCACTAATTTATCAGTTATTTCCAAATTATGAGATCTTGAAAATCTTCTTTAAACCATTATGCATTAACACGTTTAAGTAGTACTATTGTGAAATACATTAACATATCAAGACTATTGCTTAGTAGTTGGAAGGTGGTTTTAAAATTGTCGTTCCATTTTAAGAATCGTTCATGTTCGTATCTTTGTCATGGTTACACTGACTAGTTCTTAAGTGCAGTTTATCAATAACATGATGTTATTTGCACATTTGAGCACTTGTAATTTCTTTCTATCTGTTTCTAGATGATCTTCTATCAATCTTTAAAAAGCACAACTATTTCGAATGATTACACTCCATGTGTTTTGATAAAACTTCAGATAACTTCATTATACTAGAACTTTATGTTGAGTATAAATAAGTATTTGAGACCACTATTTGATTATATTTGAAATAAATATTCAGTACATTCACATATTCTTGTCAGGGTATTATTGGAAACCGGTTAATAATTGACAACTCTTCCCTCTTTATATGAAACTTATTAGTGGTAGTGGATGCCTTCTATTCAGTCAGGAATCGAACTCAAAATTTTTAGATCTACAAGTGAATAACACTATCATATCAGTATCCAGAAGAAAAAAAGCTATTCTGAATTCCTTGGCTTTTGATAATAATCGAATGAGATCAATCTAAGAATAAAATGTACAAAACAAATAAAAATAAAAATCAATCTTTACAAAACGTGTAATGAATTTACATGAGTTTCCTGTGATGTAAGCGATTAAAGAAGAATGACTAATCTTCAGAACTATGTCACAGAAGACTAGTTTCAATCATTTTAGTTACGTGTTTTGTAAGTATTTTATTCCCATCATCATTATTCCCCTCGTACTCGAATTCCCAGCCGCCACCCCCCACCCCCAGTTTAGCATGTTAACTCATATTTATATACTACAGTTAATTAATTGTGAACACATTACCTTTATTCACTACCACAATCTCCCTGTTTTGTATTAATGTTGAATTCCTAATTGGTTGACTCTGTTATCTGGTTTTATGTATATATAAGAGAATGATTGAAATATAATATGATTTGTCTGGTTTATTTATCGGTTGTGTTCTTCCTATTCTGACTTTGGTAGTGAGTGAACATCCGGGAGACATGAAGGGACCAGCTAGGCGCTTTCATTATTGTTATTATTGTAACCTCATTCACATAAGGTCATATCAACTAATCGGTCGTAAGCAATCAACAGTAATCAGCAGATTTTTGACGTCATAACATTTTCATATCATAATGTTTCGCAAGGCCAACTGATTCATCCATAAAAATTACCTGTCTATGTTGTTATATACTGTCAGCTATCAACTGATCGGTAACACGTAAACTTTTCGGATTCAACATTCTCATCGGCTAATTGTTTCAACTAAGAAGAAAAAAACATTCAAGATGACATAATTGAATAAATCGATGTGTATACAAACAAGGCGAAAAATATTCATTCCTTTTCTTATTAGTAGTATATAAATGTCCTAGTTCTTGTTTATTTTTTCCTCATTGATCGATCAATATTCCACTTACTTAAATAAGTTATTTTGTTTTATTGAGATTATGTTCCAATTCATTTATTTACCTATTTTGTTTTATTTTTTCAATTATTTTTTTAAATTGAATTATGTCAATAACTAGACTACTTATTTTGATTTGTTAGTAGTTCTGTTTTAGTTGTATGTTGATAAAAGTAGTCCAAATGAGAAGAATGAAGTAAATGAATCAATTATGTTTATACACAAAGAAGTCACTATCTATCCTTTATTCTGACTTCACGTAAATTCATAAAATTAAGTAAGTAAATTTAAACAAATAGTGAAGATTGGAATAGGATAAATAGGAATATTAAGCAATGATGTAATAAGGATTAGTTCTCATAGTTAGCTAAATGTTAAAGCTACTCATTGATGGTACAAAGTAACGATGATAATGTGATTTTGAGTAATTAAGGAGTTATTATCCCATTTGTGCTATAGATTGACTTTATTCAGGAGAAAAAAATTAGCTGAAAGTCTGGGAATACTACACAGGTGTTTTGTCCTAACATAAATTCATGACAAGAGGATCAAGATTCCTTTATTTGTACGATTAACTGAAGATAGATAGATCAATATAATTCATGATCAAAAAGCCTTCCAAAAACTTTTTGTTGTTTGTTTGGACCATATAAACTAGCATTCTACAACCCGGAAGATGAGTTTAAATTTATAAAGAAGCTAGAAGAAATGTTTTTCACATATTTGTAGTCCCCTTTAATATCTAGTTACATTTTAAAAAGAATCATATGGAACAAAACACATGATATACCATTATCATTACCTACTTCCTTACCAATTAACTTGATATAACTTGAGCTACGGCCTTTCATCATATATCGAGACAATAACCTTGATAGAAGCAGTAACTCAAATACCGAGACCATTTGATGTATGCATGTGAGCCTATCTTCTGATTCGTAGTCCTCAAGACATAAAAGTATGATGACATATGACAAACAAAACTCCAATTAAGCGATTAGGCAATCAGTAAATGAAAAGCAAGTTGATATAATTTTAAGCGGTTGATGTATCAACAGTTGTCACTCAATACTCTAGTAACTTAACCTCGATTTCATCAATTGTAATGATTGGTTAATGTAATCGTATCTGTGGCAAAGAACATATCAACTTCCAGTAGAGGAAGAAATTATGATAAGATACTGGAGGTAGATAGGAAACATATTAAAGAAATCATCTAACTGCCTCACAAGACAAGTACTAACTTGGAATTTTTAAAGGAATCCTAAGAAAAGTGAAACATTAAAGAACACATTGAGCCAAAGATTGAAGGCAGACGTGAAAAGAATGTAGAGCAATTAGGAAAAACTAAAGATGGCAGCTCACAAAAGAATTGGTTGGAAAATGGTTGTTATTGGCCTATGCTCCACCTGGGGTGACGAGCATTGATTGATAGATTGAATTACACCATCATCATTTCTCCCACTTTTAAAATATTCTGACTGATTTATTACATCATTTCTTTCATTCGTAAAATTTGATTTTTTCCGTTGTACCATCATACTACTTATACTACATCAGCTTGCTTTCCATTAATTGATATAGGTAGTCACTTGATTTCAGTTTTGTAATTTCTTCTTACTACATTAATCAGTTTTCTAGAACTTTCTTCTATATCTCATATATACTACTAATATTCTCTAATACTTTTATACTACTCAGACACAAGGATTTTTCACATGATTATAAAAGACTTTCCATGTAAATTTCAACTAAAATTATCATTATAAATATGATATATTTGTTTAAATGTTGATTTTATAATGTAATAGGTTGTATGCGGCTGATGAGAATCAAACGAAATGAAATGAATTCATCATATTTCATATTCTTACTCTTTTCAAGTTAATAAATGTAACCAAAAGTCGACATCAAACTGACAGTGATCATACTAATTGTACTCTTTAATCTTTAATTCAAGCTAACAAAATAATGTGATTTCACTTACGTTTCTCTGAAGAAATAGCCTTCAAAACAACCAGACTAAATCCATCAATTCGGAAAATAACAGATTCCAACTGATCACTACCATGGTAAATTCAATTAAGTTGTCGGTAACTTTCATTATTATTATGATTAAATCTTCACTCAGTCCTTATGAATGTTATTCACCTGTAGTATTATGTTATGTAATCTCACTCGACTCAGTGTTATTAATTCATCTTCCTCCCTCCTGTCCTGTAAAAATAATTTTTTTTAATTATCCATGGTTTTCATTCACCCTGTTCTTTGAAAGTATTCTACTCCATCTTATTGATTTTCTAATTATAAATAGTTGTATGTATTTACTAAGTTTCGGCTTTAAGTGTTTTTACTTCAGATGACCTTACACATAGACTGATTATCATTTATCACTATGACAGCTATAATCCAAAGGTTTTCTAATTTGATGTCACAAGTCGGACTGGAGTAAGCTAACCATTGAAAACCATGAGCTAGTACTGAATAGTTGTTTCGTCCTTCTCTAGGACTTTTCAACACAGCACCTCCACAAAATTAACGAGGAAATCGAGCCCAGGATCTTCAGGATTTCATTCCGATAGCATAAGCAACAGATCATTGACCAGTGCAAATTTATCACTAATTGGCTAGACTGGAAATATCAACCGCTTGGATGTTGGCTTACTTGTCAAATGGTTAGATGAAGCCGGAAGAACTTGAGATCGATGCATCGATGAGGGTGGTGGATGACACACTACTGAATAGTCCATAATAGCATGAAACAGCGGTCGATTACCAATTCCTGATTCCTAACATCTGCATAACTCAGACTGATTTAACTTACTAACTTAAAATTTGATTGTTTACACAGTATCTAATTTTTATTAAAAGGTTTCGTTTACAATCATCTATACATTTAATTAAATCCTATGACGTTACAAATCAATAAAATTTATGAATGTAAAGTGGCTGATGAAAATAACGAAGATACAAACAGACATCATAATTTTCTTTGCTAGTTGTTGCTCCTTCCTATCCTTAAATTTATGAATGACAATAGTTGTATAAAACTTATTTTTCAATTTTTCTGATATTTTAAATATACTAGTATTCGATCATAGATGTCATCAAGGCATTGCTCGTGTTTGTTGGGACCACCAATTAAGCAATGAGTTACGAATAAAGTACTAAGTAAGTATGTAAATCTATTGATGAAGCAATAAATCTTTATCAGCTGAGGTGGTTAGGATATATGTTACGTATGCCAAACCACCGCCTACCTCGACGAGCAATGCTATATAGTTTAGGTGTAGGCTGGAAGAGAGCTTGGTGCGGACAAACTAAAACATGGCGCCAGTCCATGAAGTACATTGAAAGTTGGGCTGAGCCATGTTAATAGGTGCGGACCACCTGGTTGGGTTCCGAGTAATGATTGTAACAAATAGTTAGAAACTTTAGGTGATATGGCTAAAAGTCGTTGACAATGGCGCAGGTACACCCATCCCTAGTCTTCCTACATATCCTAAGCTTCCGAATTTACCAAATTTACTTCTTACTGAATTATGTATTCTTAAGTTTCATCTCCGGTCTCTAATCCTGCCCATTAATACTAACTCTATTTTTTCCTCCACTAATCTAGGATTTCATCCGACAATTTAATGTCTATCTGCTAACTGAGGCATGGCAACTTGAACTGATGTACGTACGTTCCAAGTTCTAATTTGTTACTGACTAACTGACTGATACTATGATAAGCATGAAATCATCAAATCGCTTATATAAAACAAATTCAAAGTAAAGTGGAGATGACTTTATTACATCCTTCTTTGTTAGAATATATACCTCCTAAGAAGATCATAATTTAATAATAAAGGTCACTACTTATTTCTAATTGATTTCTGGGTGCTTCCTACTAAAAGAAGTTGTTATTATCAATTAGGCTATACTTACTTACCTACACCCGTTACCCCTCACAAAAGAGCATAGGCCGCTAACCAGTATTCTCCACTGAACTCTGACCTGAGCAATCATTTCCAGCTGTTTCCAGTTGCTGTTCACTCTTTGGATGTCTACTTCTGATTCTCGATGCAGTGTGTTCTTTGGCCTTTCTCTTTCCGTTTCCCAACAGGATTCCAAGTAAATGCTTGCCTCGTGATGCAGTTCGATGATTTCCGCAATGTATGTTCTATCCATTTCCAACGTCTTTTCCTAATTCCCTCTACTGCAGGAGGTTGGATTGTTTCCTCTCATAGTAGGCTGTTGTTGATGGTATCCGGTCAACGTATAATAAGTATCTTGC
This sequence comes from Schistosoma japonicum, assembly GCA_025215515.1. Taxonomy (NCBI): domain Eukaryota; kingdom Metazoa; phylum Platyhelminthes; class Trematoda; order Strigeidida; family Schistosomatidae; genus Schistosoma; species Schistosoma japonicum. The sequence continues at coordinate 80,775,918 of CM046061.1, forward strand.
GCAGACAGTTGTTAATAAATACCTGTATTCTCCTGAAGATGTTTGAAGAAGTTATTCATGTTTCAGCTCCATATAGCAGAATTGTCTTTAAGTGTATTGACGTTCGAATTGAAGAGTCTGATGTTGAGGTTGATTGACAGTTGTTTTGAGTCCCATATGTTCTTCGACTGTAAGAATGCTGCCCTTGCTTGCCAATACTTGTCTTGACATCTGCATTGGATCCTCCCTGTTCATCAATGATGCTTTCCAGGTACGTGAAAGCTTCCACTTCATCCAGAGTTTCTCCATCAAGTTCAGTTGGGTTGGTGCTTCCTGTGTTGCGTTTAAGGATCTTACTCTTTCTCTTATGTATGTTCAGGCCTACTGCTGCTGAGGTTGCTGCTACGTTGGTTGTCTTCACTTGCATTTGTTAGTGTATAGGGCTGCAAGAGCCAGTCATCCGCGAAGTCAAATCACTGAGTAACATCCGACTTGTCCTATTAAATTCTGTTCATTCCCTTTAGACGAGGGTGGTTTCATGATCCAGTCAACCACTAAAAGAAGAGAAAAAGGCTAGAGTAGACAGCCTTGTTTGACTCCTGACCTCACTGGGAATGCATCTGTCAGCTGTCCTCTAGGCACGATTTCGCATTGTAGTACGTCGCAAGAATTCCAGAGAATGTTGACTGAGTTTCTCTGGTACACCGCTAGTGTCGAAGAAGTTTCCATAGTGTTCTCCTGTCTACGCTGTCAAACGCCTTCTCATAGTCGAATGAAGTTGGTGTATAGTGATGAGTTCCATTCGACTTGATTCGTCAACGATGATCCTTAGTGTTGCGATTCGGTCTGTGCACGACTGAATCCTACAGAAACCAGCCTGTTGATCTCGAAGTTGAGTATCCACTGAATCTTTCGTTCTGTTCACCAATACTCTGTTGAAGACTTTTCCTAGTACTGAAAACAATGTGATCCCTCTTTAGTTCACAGATTTGCTTAAATCCCTTTTCTTCGGTATCTTGATAAGGTGTCCTTATTTTTCATCTGCCGGCACATGTGTTTTTTCCAGATTCTCTTGAATAAAACGTGGAGCATCCTTGCCGTTATGTCTATATCTGACTTGAGTGCTTCGGCTGGTATATTGTCAGGTCCTTCGGCTGTCCCACTTTTGAGTTGTCTGATGGTTATCTTGATTTCTTCCACTGTTGGTGGAGTGACATCAATCGGGAGGTCTGTAGGTGCTGCTTCGATGTCTGGTGGGTTCGGTGGAGCTGGTCTATTCAAGAATTCCTCAAAGTGTTCTACTTATCCGTTCCTTTGTTTTTAAATAACAGTGATTAGCTTGCCTTCTTTGTTCCTGACCGGTCGTTCTGGTTTACTATATTTCCCTGCCAGTTTCTTCGTTGTGCCATATAGCTCTTTCATATTTCCCTCAACTGCAGCTTTTTCGATGTCTTTGCAAGGCCTTTGATATACTTCCGTTTGTCGCCTCTAATACTCTTCTTTACTTGCTTATTTGCTTCTGTATATTCACATTTTGCCTTGATTTTCTCTGCTCTAGTTCGGCTGTTGTTGATTTCTGCCTTCTTATTACTCCTTTGTTAAATTTTGCTCAGGGTCTCTGTGGAAATCCATTCTTCATAATAGTGCTTCTTGTGTCCCAGAATCCCCTTGACACTATTGAAGTTAGTGCCCCTTTGATTCCTTTCTGCTTGTCCTCCATAGTAATTTCTTTTTTCAGTAGATCTTGTAAGGCTTGAAACCTGTTGTTGAGATATATTTTGGATTCCTTGAGTTTGTCAGTATCTCGAAGAAAGGCCGTATTGAACCGTTTTAATGCTAGTCACTCCATTTATCTATTGCTTCTTTAGCTTCAGCTTCATTTCGGCAACCATCAGGTGATGATCTGAAGCTACATCAGCTCCTCTCCTGGTTCTCACATCTTCCATTGATCTTCTGAATTTTTTGTTGATTCATATATGAACGATTTGATTCTCTGTAGTATAATCCGGTGAGATCCATGAAGTCTTGTGTATGCGTTTGTGGGAGGAATATTGTACCATCTATAACCATTTCGTTTAAAGCACTTAAAGTTGTAAGTTTTTCACCATTCTCATTTACTTCTCCCAGTCCATGTCGTCCCATGATATCTTCATATCCGGTGTTGTCCATTCCGATTATAGCCATCGTTGGTGGGTGCATAACTTTCGATAATATTTATTGTAATCCTCTTGTTCATTGTTTTTAAAGATGCCTTGATGATCCTGGGTATATGTGATTCCCATCCTACAAGTGCATTACGTGTTTCTTTTGACAGCATCAGAGCAACTTTTTGTGTGTGAGGAGCATTTTCTCTTTGTGGTCGGAGTATAGTAGCATCTTCCCCGTAGCCAATTTTTTTTCTGTCCAGTGTGAGTCCAATGCTTTACGGTGATTCTGAGCACTGTCAAATTGTATCTCTTCATTTCTGCTACTATTTGATTGGTTATCCCGCTCCTCCACATTATCCGAAAAATCCATAGTACCTATAAAAACCTTTGCACTGGTTTTTAGAAGTGGTATCAGCCTCATAAATTCAGGATAATTTAGGATTTCACCATGAGGCGTCATAATCATTCCTTCCACTCCCATGGCATAATCTAAATAGTTGTCTGTTTAATCTGGTTAGCGTATTTTTAGCAAGCATGTGTTTTACGGGATGGGGATGCTAACACCATGTCTAACCCTCCTCCTTTACCGGGGCTCGGGACCGGCAGTAACCCTATATTTCATGTAAACAGAAGTGGATTTAAGTTATATTGTGACTGGCAAGTGGACTTATAGACGCATGTTTCGTCTTATTTGGGACTTGTCGGCTGAATATACTTGCATTCTAGTGTTGACGTTCATAGTGAGATTAGAACTCAGTCCCGTTCCGCATCAAACGCCTTCGCGTTCACCACTAAACTACTGAGTTCAGACAGTCACACTAGTGCAACTGGACACATAGGTATTAGGATGGACTTGCATCTTCTCAATGATTTTTTTTGTTGTGATTTAACGCTATATCGAGTCAATCCGCTCAAGATGCAAATATAGCAACAGAGACTGACCATCTTCAGTTTATAACAAAAAAAATCAACTGGAAGATACGAATTCCTCCTAAGAAGAGGATTTATTTCCAATGAAGGGACTTTTCATCGTCTTTTTTTGTATTATTATTATTGATAAGTTTTGCAACTGAGAATTTATAATTTCGTTTCCTGACTTCTGGAAGTGAACACGTAAAACATCCCATGTCTCAAATCACAAGAAAAAATAGAAGGAATAAGTAACCCAGTAGTTGATGAATTTACACAATAAATCATCAGCATCTATAATTTTAAGTAAAACAGAAATTATCATAATAGTTCGTCAATCCTGTGAGCATAGATTTAGACTATTTACCCACTGAAATATGTAACTTTAAAACCATTTTAAAATTCCTATGAGGTTCTAATGGTAACGCTTTCACCGCAGAGCCAGAGGTCCTGGGTTCAACCTCCGATAGGGTTGTGAATACGCACGGTTAAGAGTCAGATATTAGGACGGAACAGCTGTCCTATGCTTCTAGGTGGCTGTCTAATTCAGACCAATTCATGATATTAAAATTGACAGTCAACAATTAATAAGTTAGAAGGATTAAAGTGCTCTAATAAAAATAAGTTAGGGATTGAAAATGATGCAACGAGGGAAACTAGTGTCAGAATAAGTGAAAGATTAGACAATTGATGAGTAAAACACTGTCATAGTAAGGGGATAGAATTTACCACTGTTTCTTTTTGAATATAATAATTTGGTCTCACTAATTCGATTGTTACTACTTCTCTGTGAATTTTCGCAGAATGAAACTGGATCGTTTAATGATTACTTCGCATTACTTCAAGGTATCAGTCACATATCCTGTGTCAACTAGATGTACTACTATGGCACAGTATAAGTTTTTGATTTATCTGAACATAAACTTTTACACAATATGACATCGAAAGTAGGTCCTTCTTCTTGTTTTACCAATGTAACTGTTATGACAGATACATATAAATTTACATAAGCTGTTGGCAGTAATATGAAATACGTACCGATCGGTCGATCGATCGCTGATATCATCAAAGAACATGTTATTGTTTACAAGTTTGGCAGTAGAATACAATCTGGTTAAAGTAGATCTACTATTGAATGGATGCTTTTTTCTTACAAACTATCAAATATTAATGTAACAAGTACTACAATATTCACAATACAATCGCTATAGTACAAATCATATTTTCAAGTTACTGAAATGTTATTTTATATGCTGATCTCATTGATTTGAATAAAAGTGATCTGATGATTGAAATTTCATTATTTTTTTTATAAATTAATTTCGACAGCTACTTATATAGTGAAAAAGTAAAGGTGAAGTATCTGACAATTCACTTCTTTATTATGCCACTGATTACATAATCAATGAATTTCTCTCTTAGTTAATATATATAAACACATATGCATACTATACAGTGAATGATTTAAGTGTATTGTAGTTAAAGCGTGCTCATTTTGTATGATTCTATTTAAGTTATGTAATTATGGTGCCAGTAAATTACATTTAGCTATATATATATATATATATATATATATATATATATATATATATATATATATATAATTGTAAAATGACGGAGATTTGAAAATTAGGTGAGTGATACTGGTGCATATAATTTAGTTACTTAACTTTAGAGAAGAATCTAGAATATTATAAATGTTATAAGCAAGGCTGGAATAAGTAGAGCATTGGCTTGAATAACTTAGAGTACAAAATGTACAATTCCTGTGAGTAGGAACTTTGAATTTCTGATGTTCTACAGCTTTAATTTAAATAGCTTCTTCAAAGAATAGACTACTAGATTAAATTAAATGGGTCTAAATAGTACAGAGGAATAAATCAAATGATGGTATGTTAATTGAAAGATTAGCTATAATGACTGATCTGATTATGTCGATATCTATCAAAGGAGAGATCAATGTGTGTGTGTGTAAATTACGTGAACGAAACTGGAGTGAAACAAGAGCATGATAAATGTTTGTATTTTGAACGAACAGAGTCTGTTTTATTGTGGGATTAAAGCAATTGGTTAAATATGTGATTGTCTTTAAGAAAAGATGTTCAACTTGGATAAATCATTAGGCCTATGCACACTAGTATAGAGATGTAACCATTTTATAAAGCTTATTAACGTTACTTATGTAATAGATTCTTGTGAGTACGTTTATAGTCCATATTGTGTTAATATTACTATAATATATCATTAATTATGTTGTTGTAACACTTTCTCGCACTGCACTTTTTCGCTAAGGCGGTACACTAATAAACGTCTCGATACTAATCATCATTCTTAACCGAGACTCTTTTGTGGATACCGTACAAAAATGGACAAATTCCTATTATTAGTTTAATCAACGGAATAATTCTGTATGTGATAATCAAACTAGAAATACAACAATCTTCTCATTGGAATCAGGCTGTTAGTGCATGTAAATAGTATTCCTATAGACTTCAGATTTATTTAACGCACTCATATTCACAGTTATGATAAATATACCTATATTATGACTGCTTCCCACATTCCCCTCATTCATTCTATTCTATTTGAAGTAGTTGGATTTAGCAATATATGAAAAGTATTAGCCATATGCATATCTATGTAATTTGAGAAATTAACAATAGCAGTACATGTTATTCCTAGCAATTATTAAGTCGATATTAAAGACATCAAAATAATCCTAAAAGTTTACTTCAACAATAAAAAATGGCAAGTGTGTAAAGCTTTTTGTACACATTACTTAAGTGTGATAAATAAGATAGAAGGCTGAATGATTCATTCAAGCTGGGCAATATTTTCCAACTATCCCATATCTAACTCATTCCTTTAATTTCGAGTAATTGCGAAAATATGGGCAATGTTTCAAGGTATCTTTGTAATATTGAAACTAATATACTACTTACTGAAAAATATATTAATTCCTTTTCCATATTATTGCATTAACATGTGTAGATATACTACTAATTTAGTATAGAAAAAAAGTATTAAGAAACATCTTCTTTTACAGAGATGTGGTTGGTTTTAATACACAAACGCCAACAGACTTGAAAATGTTACTTTCGTCACCCAACTGCTCTGTTTTCTTTAGGTATTTTATGATACAGACACAAATGAGTAGCTGGTTATTTGAGATTACTTTGTTTCCTATGTGTTATGAATAGTAAAAGTGACAAAATCTGAAAGATATTTTATAGGAAATCAGAACACATATTCACAACCATTAATTGTACGCTCCCATTGTTACATCTCTTATTCTTCATGATGTTGTAAATTACTAATCCCTAGTCTTGCACATTATGTTCTGCTATGCATTCAATGTAATACCCGCATTCTGGTTTATATAAACGATCACTGTCTCAATCATACATGAAACATTTAGTGCTTCTCACGAAAAAATAAACGGATTGGTCCAGATTTATGTATATATGACTTGTTTACAGGAGACTATGTGCATCATAAGCCGACATTAGCTGGGGAAGCATTGAAGATCAAGAATAATAAGCAAAATATAACACCATAGTTTGGGACTCCTCGACAATTTGCATGCAGGGACCCATCAATGAATGGTTCTAATAATTACAAATCAAAGAGCAAGCTCACATTAGTAGATCATGATCACATTGTTTACAACTTTAACTTCGAAAAACTGTCATTCATCTTGGTGATAACACAATAATATCAATAGTATCTATTTCACAGTCAATATGTTTGAATGTTGTCAGTCGCACTGTAACAAAGAGGTAGCTACTTGTAAATTTATGTTTAACAATAAAGATGTCAGTCTGTGATGAAACCTTACATCGTATCGCTAATTAAATCATTTTAGGAATATAAAAATATCATTTTTAATTGGACAATAAATATACACTAAAGTCTAATAACAGCAAATTTTCGTATTGGTTGTCTTTGATCAGAAATTCCCGATAAGTATCTTTTAATAACTTGTGTACTGTTAGATGGTATAAGGGTGGTTATCACTTCCCGTATGCCTATGTTGCGAAAGGCTTCTTCTTGATGTGCCTGAAAAACAAATTGAACCTAAAGACCTAGGAGTGTGACAGCAGTACCCAAGTGTTATGATGCGAGAAATTTGGTGGTTGGTTGACCGAGTGCCAATCACTAGTGCCTAGTCGGTAATTGTGCGTCTGCCCTATGACCACTGAGTCCCAAGACGAAATAAGAAGAATACGAGCTAATAGATCAACCAGACAGAATCTTATTACATTTCAAGCATTCCCTTATATATACATAAAATCAGACCGCACAGCGAACCAAATAAGAAATTAACATGAATACAGAACGAGGGAAATAGTGGTAGTGAATAGGAACGACTTGTATAAAACTAATTAACTATGGTCCATAATAAGAGACACTTTAATAACAGTAATTATGCTAAACGGGTAAGAGAAACGTAACAATAACAGAAATAAAATGTTTACATTACACACAAAATAAATGAAATAGTGTTCTTAAAACACAGTTCTGAAAGTTTGTTACACTTCTTTGTGGTCCGGCATAACACCAGGAGACAACTGTTTGAAGCCAGTCACACACAGCCTTCTTCAGAGGTTCTTGTTTTGGTAGCTCCGTACATGTTAAGACCCTACTGCCGGAGACAGAAATTCGTGGAGTAAGGTGAGGTTTTTATTGTTAGGGTTGACTTTTTTAAACCCACCCTTTCTTTGTGGGACCGACCATAACACCAAGGTAGCAGCAACAGTTGGGCTTTTAATCACTTAGCGTATATATTTAAGTAAATAACTAAGCAGTATGGAAACTAAATGCAACGTAAGACAGAAGAACAATGAGAATTCGGAGGTTTCGAGTTCCTAATAATTACGACACTTGGTTTGTGAACTGTAAGCCCAACTACAGTGAAATCAGGTTCCCTTTATGATATTTAGTGATACTGTTAAAAACCAATAAAAAGTGATGTATTTTTTTCTGTTTTAATCTAATTGGTTTCTATGTTTATTATAGCCTCGATTAATGTTCTAATTTCCATGTTTTGGAAGTTCCTTATTTGTACTTGGTAACAATGTACAGATTCAAATACAGAAGATTTGTATGTTGTACTGAGTGGAGGTTATTAGATCAAAAGTTGGTAAATCAAGTTATTATTTGTGAATTTATAGTCGATGAAACATTTCTTCACTTTAAATTTTTGATTCATTCATAATAAATAGACTGAATAATCTAATTTACTAATGTATAAGCATAACTGAAGGCACATGTAGTACGATGACTTTTAATAGCTGCTTAAGATGAGTTCATTATATAAAACTACTAAAAACCTACTACATACTTACAGATTGTTAACTTCAAGTATCTATTGCCAGGAGTTCTAGTGAGAAAGTCATAGTCATTGAAGTCCAACTATATCTATCTGTTTCGGTACAAGCATCACAGATAGCTAATCAATGATATTTGAAAAACTATATAGAACTGACTGAATCTAGAATTGCCAGCTACAGGATACAGACTCAAATACCTAAAGATCAGACACTGATTTTAACCTGAGGTGACTGAATACTGTTGGAGAATCATACAGTAGCATGACAATAGTTCAGTGTTTTCTAGTCTTCAGTTGTTCATGATCAAAAACTAAAAAAATATTTTACAAATGTAGAAGCCATAATGAATCATAGTGCATTAAGTTTTTGTTTGCTAAATATCCTTTGAGCATCGACGAGTACTTTTCTCCTCCAACCTACGCATAGACATACCTGGTCAATGAATTCAAGGACTGCGCACTGTTATGACCGTAGACTCTTCAAACTAATAAACCCATGTAATAGACATATCTTTTGATTATATATTAAGCAAATAATAATAAATAAATAAATCAACTTGTTAAATATCCACCACACACAGAATAAATGAGATTATTCATTGTTTCCGAGAAGGAAAGTAGTATGAATAAACGAAGACAAAACACGTGCTTAGATTATGCGTCTAAAAGAAACCACATCATTTATGATGGTAGTCAAAGTAATAGAGATTGTCCAAGGGGAGAGAAAAGTAAAGAGGAAATATACCAGAATAGAGAATCAGACAAGACAGACGAAAAAAAACAATGTAGAACCATTGTTAAATCAGTATGAATAGTAGTCACGCACATTCCTATTAACAAAAGGCAAAGAATTTCAAGAGGTAACAGTAGTAAAGACTACGAAAAGGAAGATACATAAAGGGATAATACTACTAACTTCATCAATAACATAGTTATGCTTGTATGTATGAATAATACATTATAGATGACTGACTATCAGATACAGAAACCAATGTCAATATGTACAATCACATAAACAATGAAAACTAAAAAGGAAACTTCAAAACTATATTATTATAATTGTAATTGTATTATCTCTGTCTATTTATGACTACTACTGACAATGTAACTCCCTTGCCAAGTGTAAATTTAAGATACTTGGCAACATTAAATGTATGGCACCTATAGGTCGAATTAAGTTGAATAGGACTCAAATGTTTTATTTGGTGTTTGAAAGTTAAATAACATAACCATCAGTTAACTGTTTTATAGCACTCAACTGTAATAATGACGATATATGAGAAATAAATTAGTAGTATAATGCTGGAGATAAGTAATATGGAAAAGTGGATAATATCTCATTTTACTTGGATAGAATAAAATAAGGCTAATAACAATGAAAGAGAAGAAACAGCAGTATGAAACAACAAACAGGTAAAAACAAAATTCACTAAAAGAGTATGAAATGAAACAGTGGATAGAAAGAAAGATATAATGAAGTGAAAATATATAAGTAACCATTGCCTGATTCGATTTGTACTATAATAATAATAGTTATAATAACAATAATGATATACACCATTAGACATTACACAATCACACACAGAAAGAGATTAGACAATGTACAATAGAAACTTGACGTTGTTTAAAATGAAAAGAAGATTGTACACTTGTTGAGTAAATGATAAAAACAACAAACAACAGATCAATCAATACACGTACATGAATTGAATTGTCGAATGGTTCAATGACAATATCCATTAGAAGTAAAAAGAAAAACCTATATGTTATACGTGTATAAAATATATAAAGGTGATAAGAGATGAGCATACTAAGTCTTTCAAGGAATGTTAAGAAGGGATTGTTATTGCATATAAGCGTATTTTAAAAGGTTATTAATATCAGTCTACTATGCATGATACTAATTATATAAATTAATAGAAAATTATGAGTAACCATGGTTGGGTATTAACGGAATCATAATTCACATCTACACTGAATTCTTTCAGATAGTTCTACACACATTAGCACACCTTTGGTAGTGATGATAAGGTTAAAATGAAAGAAAAATAAAGTGCATAACAACAACACAACAAAGTAAATGATAATAATTCCAATGGTATAGTCAATTGAATAAACAAATAGAAGAACATAAGACCTGGTAAATATGTGCATCGGTCTAAATTTCAACACATTGTATACATACATAGAATTTTGAATAAATAGAGTAGAAATATAAGTGGAATGTACAGATCATGTAACAATAGAGAAAAAGAGATCCCAAGAATAATGTATATGTATATCATATTTATGGGAAGATATGTCTTATAATAGTAATGTATGTGTATGTACAATATACAGTGAAATGTAGACTATTTATAATACTACTGTTTAGGAGTGAACAAAAGAGAAAATTGGCATATTAACGATGATAATAATAGTAATAAACGCATTACATAGTCGAAATATAACAATTCATGGATCATGGATGTAGGTATGTATGCATTGAATGGATCACTTTAATTAGATATATATGTGTGTGAAAACTTCCATCAGATTTACTGACTAATTAATAACGACGCGTATCTGAAAAACGGGAAGAACAAAAGAAATAAAATTACTGGGCAGAAAACAAAGATGGAAGGAGATTAAAGGTAAAACTAAGCCAATGATCAATACACACATACAAACTTGTGTGAATTGATCGTCTGTCGACAACCATTGAAAATGAGGAAGAATGGGACAAATGTTATATTAAACTACAGGGTTCTTCAGTAATGACCATAAATATTAATAACAACGACAATCGGAACCAGAAACCTCAGGCTTACTGGGCAACACTTGATCAATCATAAACAAACATAGAGCCCAGCATTTGTGGAATGGCTGATCTTATCATATTACATTAACACGACAAGATCAAATCAATAATATGAATAATACTATATTATTCAGTAGAATGAATGGAAAAGTATGCATGAAGGAATAATGGAACTTAGAATCCAGAAGATAAAGAATGAATGCATCTGAGTGGCTGTGATCGATTATCGGCCAAGACGTCATTCAATATCTACTGCTACTGATTACGATTATTGTTTGAAAGATTCTAAACACGTAGCTGACATGTATTAACGCGGATCACATCAACAACAAACAACATGGGCTGAGATGGAGTTTCTGATTGGTCGCCTTCAATTCACCCTTTATCCTACGTTTACAATAGCTAAAGTTAAGCGTTAATAAACATTCACAACTACATCAACGAGTTCGTTATCTTCATCTAGTACTCTATGCCTAACGTCAGCATTGCTTGTTAGGTTGTTCTAAGGTAAACAAGTGATATTGTTCAAAGCACTTATGATCAAAAACCTAAAGCTTGTATATCTCCTTTATCTTCATAGACCATATTTCAAAATCAAATTCACAGAATAAATAAGTATAAGAATGATATACATAGCAGTGGTTAAAAGGGCTGATAATGATACAATATTATAAATATAATACACTTATTGCCTAAGTTAAATGAAATGAGATATCTAATAGGGTATAAATAACTACTTGAACGTGGCACATATCTGTTAGGTTAACCGTTTCAGATGACATTTACATCAATGAGATAAGAAAAAATAACAAGTACTATTTATGTAATATTTTAGTCACGAAAAAGAAAAACGTTTGTTGGAAATATGAACCAAGTCATCTTTAAAGATACCGTTCAATGTTGAAATAGGTGATAATACTATTACACAGTGAACTGATTGTTAGACATTTGTTTCCCTAATTAAAAAAATACAACTCGAAAGATCACTAAATTGATGAAGTGAATCATAACACAAGATTTTATTTAAAAAAAAAAGCTGTACACTTATCACAACATCAACGAATAAATCACTAAGGTACTTATTGTGATGTAGATATATCAAAACATACTATAACAAGAGTATTATCATTTTATCTGTTAAAATGAAACAAAATCAGCACTTACTTTCAGATATTAGCTTTAGTAATGCAGTTCATCAACATCATAGTTAAACATATCATTTAGACAACAAGCAATAATAAGATAATTCGTAGTATTTAGGTGTATATGCTAGGTTATAAAAGCTAAATGATTATCAAGCGAAAATGCAATTTGAGTTATAAGTTAAGAGCAAACAATGCGTAACTGTGCAAGATGTTAAACAGAGCAGAAAAACATCAATAAAATGATACAGAACAAAAATGGTTTTAACAGGTAGATAAATTAAACACCGAACAACTGGAACACACTATTAACGCCAATTCTCATTTACAATAATAATAAAAGCAATAAGCAGCAAAGATCCTTAAATTTAAGGATTTGTAGAATCTATTTTAATTGAACTAGGGCTAGGGTATTTTTATGGACTAGTGAAATAGGATTGAACGGTTGTTTCGTCTTATTATACGATTCTTCAGTAGTGCGTGGCCATGACACCGTTAATAATACTAAGTAGTCCTATCAAAAACAAATAGTTGTACTCTCTGACTACTAACGATATTCTAATGGAGATCAACTTATGAAGAATAGTAGCACTATATAAAAAGTTATCACAAACTGATAGACAGAAGAAACTAAGAATACAGTATAACAGAGCATTATTTTAAATTCCAACAAAGTACAAGAAAGGTAGGATGGCGTTTACAGTTAAAATAATAATAATACTATCGAAACCATAATGGACTAAAAAAACTAGCGATTAAGATAAGAAGACAAAACAGCCGAGTAATTTATTTTTACGAATAACAATATTCACCGATAACATTGTATTCCAGACAAATAGTTTCCCTAATGAAACTGAGTAAAGCAATAACAATCGATGACGCGGAACACTCTTTAGTTTAGTTGCTACACATAGTTCTTTCCCAACGTCGATCAGTCATGTACAAAGTGGAGCTTAGCATTGGTCTAGGTTGCCGCACCTATTTATCACACCAAGATGAACATCAAAGTAAGTGATGTAGTATAACATGAACGGTAATATAAAAAGGGAACATAAAGAATATGATTACAGGGAGGAAAAAATTAATACGTGGAAATTAAAGTGTAAAATAACTAAGCTCATTATTCAAGATAAGATCTAAACTGAATGCATCTGTACCCTCATAAGTAGTTCTTAGCTGCATAACCATTGAATACGACAGTCACGCTGACTTTATTCAAGTAAACTCCATTTATCAGGACGGCTAGGACAAATTTATATCTACATCAATGAAGACTACGTCTCAAGATAGGCGGCGGTTGGGAATTCATATTAAGTGTTTCAACCACCTAAGTCGAAAAGGACTCACAGCCTGAACAAACGATTGGTAGCGTTTATCTATGCCTCATTAATAAAAAATGCATAGAAACTGAACATTTTACGGGAAACACAGTGTTCAAATGTTCGTGGTTCAGTGCTCCTCATATCTCAGCTATTAATTTACGGGATGGAATCCTGTACTCTCGCTAATACAGTTTGAGTAGCCAGGTAATGTCACTAGCTATGACACTGAAGTGTTAATGGTAGTCAAACAGATTGCGTATTTTGGTTGTAGTATGTGTTCTAATCGTGACGCGATAAATGAGATCGATTGACATATACTAAAAGCCAAAAAGGTATGTGACAATCTTAGGAGACGTACTGATGTGTTTGGCTGTAAAAGGTCAAGTTTGCAGCATATGGAAGAGTGGAAATTCTGTTATATGTATGCGAAACCTGGTCCATCCCAGCTGACAATGTTTAATGGTTTCGTGTTTGATTAGCGATATCTTTAGAGAACTGACATTCAGTATTAACATTAAGCATAAAAACTGAAGTTTAGGAAAATCTGCTCAAGGTTCGGTGGTGATAATTTAATTAATATCACAATCCAGAAACACCAATATCGGTGGCCTGGCCATGTTTTACAAAAGTTATCATTCAGGCTTCCGTATCACGCATCATTTGCTGAGGATAGGAATTAACGAAAAGGTGAGGATGTGATTAGTTTTTTATATAGCGCCATAGAATGAAAAGCTGTGCGAGACCAGCTTCAGTCATGACTCCCTGGTTAGAGTTGTAAAAAAGGCAATGCAAACCAGCGGCTTAAGACTTTATCAGAAATAGATCAGAATAAAAGTCAGTTGTAATCCTGCTGTAGTTTGCTTATACGCTTTTCATAAAATGAGAGTTCTTAACCGAATTCAATTCTCCATTATTTCATTTACTATTGATGTGTATCACCTACCACGTGATTCTATTGTTTTTTTTTATTATAACTGCCTTACCTCCTTCAATGAAATAGCTTATCTAAAGCTTCAACACCAACTACTTTGATTTAGCCAGTGGGATAGTATACCACTAGTACTTACATACACGAAAGTAAAGAGGTGGTAAACATTACATACGTGAATTTATGTTTGCAATAACTTTTACCAAAATTAAACTAACAAATTAAGGTTATCCGATAGTAAAATGTATACACATATGGAGATATTAGTAAAAGCCAGCTAGTTTGTTAGAATGAATGGTGAATGTAAATAATAGGAGGAGGCAGAAAACTTATATCCATATACTATAATACTAATGCACTGATTATTTAATGGCTATCAAACCAATACACCAATATTAAGTTAGTAAATAATGTAAATAAATAAATTAATTAATACATTCTATGCCTTCTGTATCTACATCTCTACAGATAAAATAAATAAGTTAGGCGAATAAAAAAATCAAATAATGAACAGTTCAACTCAACAATAAAATCAACACACTCCCGATGAATGAGTTAACAAAAGTGAATGCCACTATACAGAAGAAAATGGATGAGATTTTGTAATTAAACTAGATCACACAAGATAATATGTGCATATATGTATATATATATATTACCATTTTCAGAGGTCATCGAGTGTTTCCATTTGAAATTAGAAAAATATTAGTTCTTAATAATCGAATAAACTGAATCTCTGGTTTATAAATTCTAATCTGTACAACAGACAAAATAAGATTATGTACACAATTTGTTCGAAGGTTTAATTCCACTTCGAAATTGACGTTTTCTTAAAAATGATTCACTAAGTATTGGAATTGGTGGCATACTTTTAGATGATTTGATAGAATTTCGGGATGAAGGAATGAAACAATACTGATGTTGTTGATGATGATTGATAAATGATGAATGATTATTGTTTGATGATTGATGCTGTTGACGATTAGAGGATGATGATGACCAACTAGGAATTTTAAAAGCCATTCCATAAGGATCATATAAAGGAGAGGAAAGAGTAGATGAAGCATCATTCATAAATTTTTCTAATGAAGCACAATCAATACGACTAATTCGTTTAGGGCGTTTTTTAACACTATTTATGTCGGATTCACTACTTATTATTAATCCACTATTATTATTAGTATTATTATTATTATTAACATTCAATGGAAGTACTTGCGAGTGATTAGGAGATGTATCTGTACGCTTTGATGAAACATGATTATCTCCGATAACATCAAAATATGACTGTGGTTGATTACCAATTTGTAATAAATTGTCGCGTGAACCGTTAGATTGTCTGTTATCAATATGTGAATAAATATCACTAGAACTTGATGTACTAAAACTAATTTGACTAGGCGTTCGTTCAAGATCACCTGCCAATAAATCATAGAAATGAAGGAGGCGTAGATTATTACTATTAATGGATGAAGAAATCAGTACATTAGATCTGTATCCAGGTTGTGGTCTAAACCTTCTACTGTAATTATTTCCTGAGATTGATCCTTGACCATTGTCAGACGACATGGTAAATATGGAGGAGTCGGTGGAGAAGAACCCTCGATTGAGTTCGCCCGTACTACGGTACCTGTTCTGTACTTTTGTGATTGGCATGCAAGTGGCGGCATTGGATCCCATTTTACTTCTAATTGTATAAGGCTGTTTTGATGATGAACTAGAATACGAGCTTTTTCTTGAATATGTCCCATTACAACTTTGGGCTTCGGACGGGTACCGCACATTGTATTT
This sequence comes from Schistosoma japonicum, assembly GCA_025215515.1. Taxonomy (NCBI): domain Eukaryota; kingdom Metazoa; phylum Platyhelminthes; class Trematoda; order Strigeidida; family Schistosomatidae; genus Schistosoma; species Schistosoma japonicum. Next base: position 80,792,268 of record CM046061.1, read on the forward strand.
CTTAATGCCGATATCATGAAACGGCGTATAGTAGATGAGCGTTTGAGTTGAACTGTTCCGATCTGATCTACACAAAGTTGAAACATCTTGGGTATAATTTAAAATGATTTTAATCAAATGATCAAGTGAAATCCCGATAGGATATAGAGCGAAAGGAAATTCCCAATAAAAATGAGTTTTTGGTTAATTTAAATTTATGGTCAGACACAAACACCCGTGTAATAAAGCAATAAGTTACAAATAATATAAGAAAGCACAATAATGGATCAGGAAACAAACCATGTTTTTTGGTGGAAAAAATAGAAAAAAATAAAATATCATTACGATGAATTTATGATATATGGAAATTGTAAAATAAATGTTAAAGGTAGATTGTAGCCAAAACATAGAACCTAACATAAACACCTAATTTAGAACTTACCTATTGGTTGGATGTATCTGATAATGTTCACACCATGACTCAAGCTCTGTTCATTCGTTTTAAAAGCCGTAATGTTATTCAACAAGCTAATGAGCTGAACCAGTATGGTTTAAGATAGATTGTTGATAAATCAAACGAGGCGTATTAAAATCTAGTGGTTAAAACTATTCACAATGTCTTCAGCATCCACCACATATGTTGAGGACAGCAGCTTCAATTCACCTAGTAAGTTGCTGCGTACTACAGTGTAATTTTCAATAAAGAATTCAGTTGAAGCACAAACTTCTATTATATTTGTGTTTTTCATTCAGCATATCAAATATCGATGCACTAGGTCGTTCATTAAGACAACGGTGGTCAACCTCAGTTGCTTGAAACCAAATGTTGTATAAAAATTACACTCTAATACTTCCAGTCATTTCGACTAATACTAATAGATGCACACATATATTCCCCACCAATGTCATAAAAAAATGAAATTCAAATGATTAACTCGATTAGTGACAAGTGTAAAGGAATATCCTGCAAAAACCACAACATTTTGGATTTTAGAATACGAATTCTAAAATTAGGTTAAACGGAAGACGATAAAGTAAGAAGAAAGGAGATATAAACTTGAAAGCACGTTAGATGAATTTATATTCAGTAATCAAAGCAACATTACATCACCAGAGTGAGATGAAATTATCAAGACGACTACGAAAGTAGTATAATTAAAAATAGTAGTCTAAGAGACAGTAAACGAGATTAAGAATAAAGAATACAATTAAAGAAAAAGTCGTTGATTGATTCATGAGAAGGTATAAAATAGTCGTAGAGCTCATAGTTTAAAAGAAAACTTAACATGAATGTATATATGCCAATAAGATTGATTGTGAGTGAGAGTTTGCATAAAAATGTCACAATCTGAACTTGTTCTAAGAGTATAAATGCTCTAATAAACAAATACTAGAAATAAATATGTACTACAAGTACATCAACTAGCAATAATAGTGTAGTACAAAAACCTAAACAAAAAGTATTTCTAAACACCTACGTTTATGTTATTTTCAACACTTTGATACTGAAATGTTTCAGTAACGAACTCCGTGATAACGATTTATGGAGTTGCAAAAACAATTATAAAAATGAATGAAACAAATATTCAAGCTGCTAAGGTTTTGTGGAGACTGGTTTTAATTTATTAATTTTATTCGTCATAGATTGTTCATGGTTGAAAAGCACTGAAAATCAACAAGTATTTGAAATGTTTTTTTTTCGTATTATGGAACTTGTCAGTGGCATTACGTGCATATGACCCTACAAGGGTTGGAAACCTTAACTTTCAGGTATCATGATAAATGCTTAACCATCAGTACCACCTAACTGGCGTCATGATGCTAGGATATCTACATCAGTCATGCGAACAGTGCACGGTAAATAAATCAGTTTTATCCCGTTTTACTGAGGAAAAGGATGCGAATAATTATAGTGAAATAGAAAAATAAGTAGGTAAACTAGACCTCACCTGTCGGTTTCGGGCCTTCATAAGTCGTTCCTCTGTACGGTAAAAATAGGAAAACGGGTAAGATAAATACAGATAAGAGAGAGTGAGAGAGATAGAACCGATTAAATTATTGAAAATTTATGAGTGAATTACACTCTACTGAACCAAATAATTCAATAAATAATGATTCACAAAGTAGGGTGATATGACAGTGGTTAGTACTGCTACTACAGAAAGCCAAGTAGGACAAGCAAATTGTATATTTGGTGAAAACAGAGAATGTTATAAAATAATATTAAACAATACAATTAATCATCAATTTGCATGTCATTCGTGTTCTCTGATGCATGTCGATTGTAGGCTTTCTTCCATTGGTTGTCCTCGATTCTCCTATGTATTTTAATCATGCTTTGCTTCTTGCCACCCCGCAACTTGCCTCATACGCTGTTTCCTGATTCTTTCCCATTTCATGCGGTGTTTCGATACCTACTACTTATGGACGACTTTATGAGTAGTATCCACCACACTACTAGACGACTGATCAATAAGCATATAAGAAGTCAGTGGTAGTTTCACTGACCAGCGTTTGGTCAGATAGCAGAAGCGTTCCAACCAACATAAATCCAAAGTTTTTGATGCATGATGCCGGTAGCATGAAGATTACAGAAACCAACTGTACAGAGTATAATAGGTTGAAAAAGATTTCTCTATAACTCAACTAATTGGAGAAAGTTGTTTAATGTATGGCCTGTAGACACAAAGCATCGAAATGAACTATTCGATTCATGGAGATTATAAATACATGTTCTTATTGGTGAAGAAATCAATCATGTAATTTAAATATAGAGAGTAATTTGATGATCATTTCTAACTACGTTAGACTCGTGAGTATTGTCACAGGTATAAGAAAGGCTGCTAATTACCAGTCGTTCATACCATGAAAGGATATTTCATATTGAGGTAGCGGAGAAAAAGTGGATAGGGCATGGTGTTAACAACATAGGAACCATGACAAGAGAGCCCAAAAACAAGTGGATTCTAGCCGGTTATACACATGGTCTTTTCGTGAATATAACTTAGAATACTTTACAGAGCTTACTGGTGATAATATAAATCCATGAGCCGAGATATCCTGTATTAATTTTACAGATTTTCATTTTAAATCCCAGTTAGCCCATTTTGGAAGGGCTGCATATACTTAAATTTTTATCTTTTCAAGAAAATACTTTACTGAGATCACACCAATGTACAGTTGGCAATGAAACCTCTCATTTGCGTACCAAGTTTGCTCATCTTAGTTTAACCGCTTTATTTGTGTAACCGGAATAGGTGAAACAGCTCCGCCTAGAGGAACGAGTTTTCAACAAAAAATGTATATATCGATTGGTCTATGACAATGCGCAAACTGGACTACCAACTATCATAGTGCATACTGGTATTAACAAAAATAAAACGTATATATATACTTACTTGTCAGCTAAATCAACAGTATCTATAGAGACAGATAAAAAAGTAAGAGTGAAAGGAGAATGATTTAGTAGAATATTACTAATGGATTAAAACAAAGGTTGTGATAAGGGAAATTTTTTTATAAAACAATTCAAAATACTGTAAAATACGTCACTCAAATTTTCGATTAATTATACACATATATGGTTGTTTTGTCTATGTATGGGTGTTCGCAGAAGCAAGTACTTACGACGCGGCAGCATATGAAAACTCTTGGGTTTGGGGTAAATGTGTTACTTTTAGACTACTGAATGGGCAGTCTATTACTCAGCTATACACCTCTAACGTATAGTGCTGTAGTGATGATGAGAGTGCTTGGTTCGGATATTCACTTTGAGTATTTCTGTTTGAGCACCTACGTACAACCAACAACTTTCACTTAAAATGTATAAAACAGATCAATCAATAAGTATGAACCGATCCCGATGTTGTTCTAGTTTTTTTAACTACGATGCAATTTAAGTGGTTGGAGTCAGTGGTCTAAGTAATTTTACAAACTAAATACCGAATCACCCAACTTCGCAATCTGAAATTATTCAATCCGAGGACGGACCTCATGTGGGACTCAAATATTTAGATTGATAAATCACTAAATAGAGATGAATGTGAAGCTGAATGATGCAAGATGGGATCCCACAGGAAGCATCAGTGCCATTAAAGACTCTAGATACGGGTTGATGACGAAACTGAAACCTGGCACGGTTCCTTGCTGACTATAGCTAATCACCTGAAGTGTGTAACTATAAACAAAGTACACAAGCCTATACTTGGTTGATCTACTAACCAATATTTAAATAATCTAAATTATAAAAGTCATAAGCAGAAATAATAGGAGACGGATAACCACCACTAGTAAATTTTATTAATGCTTTCATTAAACTGAAAATGTTTCCTAGATAGTTAAAACGCCAATTGTTAAAGTATGAATATTAGACTGTAAAAAATAAGTAGCATTTATATAAGCAACATAAATCATAGAAACAATTTTAAATCATACATACCATCTAAAGATTTGATAGCAGCCATCGGACGATGAATACGTTTAGAAGTACCTTGTTTTAATGCTATATTGATGAAAAATTACAAAGGAGAGAAAAAAAACAAAAGAATAAACGTTAAGGAATAAGCACTACAGGTATACAAAGACAAAAATAGATAGAAAACTTTAAAACAATGAATAACACAATATAAAAAACAAAGAAACACTAAAAAAATATTGTTTTCTTCTAAAACGGATTAAGTTAAATGATAAAATGCTAAGTATACACACAATCACATGAACTACAAAAAGAAGTATTGAACACAGATAGAGAGAGATGGACAAACATTATGTAACACAATAAAAGTAAACTACACAAAAGAAACGTAGTAATTTAAAGAAATGTTAAGAGTTAGGTAATCAGAAACTAACCAGACAGAAGAAAAGCCTGAAGTTTACAAAGTTGAGACGGTCTGTATTTATAACAAAAGTATCGTTTTAGGTGAAATAACAAATTAACAAGATGAATACCACGATATAATTCAACAATAAGAACAAAAAAAATGTGTACCAAGTAATAACATGACCAATGACTTAAAGGCAAATAAAGAGTGAATGCAGATGCATGACTTTCACAGATTCTCAACCATGACGAAACGAAATGTCGCCCAGGTGTATCAAAGAAAAAGCTGAAGTAGGTGTACATAATACTCGAAGAACATTTACAACCTTATCAAACGATTTACTATCCTTACATCATACTGTGTTTGACCTCAAGATTACATAACTCAGTTGTTACACGACGATGCGCTGAATCTTACGTAAATCCAATTCAATAGCTCATGGTTCACAACTACTGACAATATGAAGCAGACAAATAAGTACGTTTTTTCATTAAAGGGGTTGGTAAAAGTCAAACTAGCGGTCTAAATCAGTGCTAAGAATGCATCAGATACTAAATTCACCAGAGAATGTAATGACTTGTCACTATATATATATAAACAGAATTGACTGAGATTAGTAGACTTGAAAAGAAGGAAATACGCAATACTGAAAAAGACAAAGAACACAAAACTATGCAAGAACCATAAGGAAATTAATATGTATATATGTGTAACTAACTAGTCACAATATACATTGATCAATACGTTAAACGCATAGTTCATCTATTATACCAACTACATGCAAAAGAAGACGGAGGGAATTTCGAATACTCGATGACTTGGTAACACTAAATAACATTATGATGCAATATAGATCAATTAGTGGTAAACGACAGTGACCATGGAACACATTTGCACACGTTCAATTTGACTTAGTATACTAAAGTAGAAGTAGCTATAAAGTTTTAAGGCAGTTAATCTGAACTATTTAGTATATTCCTTTGATAAACAACGTTCCGTATCGAATATGTTTCGTTTTCTACGAAAGTAAACTGTAAACTTATGTAATGAGGTTAGTGATATAACTCTTTTACGAGTACGAATTAGAGTAGGTCGAGGATGTCCAGCTACACCTTATATGAGTGGGCTAAAAAAAACTACTCGATTATCCGATCCGAACTAGGTGGAGCTAGATACGTTTTTCAAACATACATATTTTAAACAGTTGACAGTATTCATCAAAAAAGTCTCACCTGATTATTGAAGTTAAATCTTCAATGTTAGTAAATAAGTAATGCGACATAACGGTAAATTATGTATATGTCTATCCAGCTTTGAGCCATATTTGTGTGACAACTAATGGTACTTACTAGCTAGTTACTTATGCCAAATTAGATGAAATGGAAGGATTTAAACCCGTATTTAATATTCAACAAGTTTTGGTTTAAGACGTAGTTTGAAATTATTAATTCATTATGCAATATACATAAAAAACGTGAGAAGCTCAAGGTGGAATGATAAATGCAATAGAGCCGAAACTGACTATAACTGTCGGCAAAAACCTCGAAATGTTAATAGATGTAGCGACGTGCCATATATCCAAAGTCAATCACAATTTACTTAACCTTTAGATAAGCTCTACTTCCACCAGTTTTTTTTCTTTGATACTGCAAAATAATATACTGCATATTAAGTAATGTCTTTCCCGAGACGAGATTGTCACAGTTCAGTCAAGAGAATTAAGGCATGCTTTAGACTTTCTTGATCGACTATACACCCAATCATGCATCGAAAAACAAGAAAAAACAATTTAGTTAGTGATTTACAGATAAATGAGATAAAATTATCCTTTTAACAAAATAAGTGGTAATAACAACTTATATACCTAGAAAGACTTCCAATACCATGGTAAAATAAAAGACGGGATACATCTTGTTTGAACACAGCGAATACGCTTAGATTAACGAAACCTCAGCAACCTATGAACCTCTGATACAATCCTTCACCATTTAAGTTAGTTCATTTTTACTTCATAGACGATAATGAAAGATGTTTCTGATAGTGGTAAGTGAATACATGTAATGATCAAAAACATAGAGCTTTGAAACACATTCCAGACAGTCACTCAACTCAATCTTCGAACGTATGTTTAACTCTAATCAAGTACTGCTACGAGAATCATTTTTCGAGATCATTGACAAAGTCAATCAGATGATAAAATATAATTTACTAAGGAACACTGTGAAAAGAAAAGTATAGTCCTTGTACGAAACAGATTAAAAGATACACGATACGGTTTAAAAGTACTAATAATAAGGTACCAGACAAATCATCAAAAAATCTCGTGACAAACAGCAAATAGTTTAAGCATTGATCTAATTTGAAATCAAGATTAAACAAATCGAATATTAAGTTTGCTTAGAAAAAAAAATCAATTTAATTACTTATTTAAAAAAACGAAACAAATACTAGCACCAATCAATCAAGCACTAAGATATGCCAAAAACAATTATCTACTGACAATGGATGTCGAAACATCTTATTAGAATGTAAAATACCAAGATCATCTATTCAATTAATAATGAAATTATTACTTAAGTTTAAATAACTGGGAGGTAAGAACATATCAAATAACTCTGAGATTATATAAACCATAATCTGCGGAGTAATATAAATGTATAGATGGGGAAAACAGTTTTGGACCTATGTCATATGTCAAACATATGAAAAACAAAGAGTGAGTGGACCTTAAAGAATACAACAAAATCTCAGTAACATTATCCAACATCTTAAACTACTGGTTGAGACAATTATGGGAATATGTCGGCATGGTTCAGACTAGCAAAGGTTTGTCCAGCTAGAGCCTTTTCCAGCCTATTCCTAAAGTGAATCATTAAGCAATTAGGTAATCAGTGCATTGTATATACATACATCTCACAATATGATAGAGTAAATTGACATTTATCTCAAGTACACAGGATTCGACCAAAATATTGTTCATTTGTTAGTTTGAATAAAAACGATTAATGTTTTGAAGACTTCCATGATCAAGTACCAATAATCTACAAATATCATCTACTCATGTTTCACATCCATACAGCAAAATAGAACGAAATACCACACAGTATACTCGTCCTTTAATTTTCAGATAAATATCTACATTGTACCACAGGTGACTTTCGTTGGCAAAAGCCAAACAAGCTTTTTGAATCAGTGCCGAGAATCGGTTGAACACCAATCCATGAGGGTTGATTATACCTATAAGATAAGTGAATTGGCCCATGTGCTCAACTACTTTACTCCCTACCTTTGATTCAGTCGTCAACAAACACTGATTCGGAAGAAATAATCTGCATTTAAAGGAGGGAAAACGTAACCCAAAAATGATTGTGAAATTGTTCAGTGCGATCAAAAGACTGAATACAATGCCAGCATATTCAAAATAGGACTGCATCATCTGTATATTCTATGTTGACAAGCAGACCTACTGGTAGGATATTAATCTTTGAACATCCAGACGAGAACAGCATCACTTGTAGTTCCAGGGTCAGATAACAATAAACTAGAAGCTCTGATCCCGTCACGACCGCGACCGAAGTTAGGAATGGAACTTATTGGATGCTGGTCGACTCAGTGACATAGGAGTCAAGTCAGTCATGAACAATATAGAGCCCGAAGCATATGCTCATAGGTCTAAAATTCGACACCACATTAGCACGACGAAATCACATTTACAAGATTAACACAACAGTATAGTTTAACAGGAAAGAAAGGAGAAAACGTGGGTAGGAAAGATTAATGGAACTAAGGATTTAGAAGAACATAAACAGTGAATACACTTGGGGCGATTTCGAGCCAAGTCACCTTGTGTCTTTAGCCTCTGATCACGATTATAACGTGGACCCGAACCAAGTAATCTTCATTTAAGGGTTGAGTGTTTATAACGAAACTTAGATTCTATCCTCAGTGAAGTGGATGCGCATTACTGAGAAGTTTCATACTAAGACGAAGCAGCTGTCTAGTACCAAGTTTTCGACAGTAATCTAATTACGACAAATTCGCGATGAAATTAAAAATCAATAAGCATTCTGTCACAACCGTTTAAAAGTAAGGAAATATTTACGAAGAAGAAAGGAATGCAAAATATTACGTAGCTCCGAATAGTAGTCTGACTTTAATTAATGAACCATTGAAAACTAAGAAATATTGGACAGCTGCGTTTTTCTAGCATAAGTTTGGATTCACAATCCAACCAACAGTAGAATCCATGGTCATAAAACCTCACAAAAAGTACTCAATCTGATGAGTGGCATTTTTAACAACACAGCATATCTGTGATGTAAAACTTTAAATTCAGCAATCACCACAACCCCTTCCACAGAATAATTCCGTTAATTTGGGAGGGGGGGGGTGAACTGATGACAACCTAGCTGCAAACAACAATATATTGCTAACATTATATATATATATATATATATATATATATATATATATATATAAGTACTTAGTTGGAATTGATAGTAGAATATGAAAATTCAAGAAACAAGACTTATAAATATCATCATTCAATTAAGAAGAACAATAAGCATAGGTAGCATGCGGATGGATGTTATTTATGATAGGTAAAATGAAAATCTACATTTGTTCTATACAAAAAAGACAAACACCAACGGTGAGTAAACAATATGATTTTAAAACTTGTACTACACCGAAAGAAAATGAGTACATGACAACTTACCAACAGCTGCCTGAGCTACATCGACAAAAAATTAATTATACATATATATTACATAAGTATGATTAATAATGAAATATAGATTCTGTCTTCTTAGTATAAAGCAACATTTCAGTAATAAAAATAATAATATTGATAAGTGACAAATTATGTATAGATACAAATATAAAGATATTCTTGTGCATTATTAACCATTAACATGAATCTGAGTGGGTGTACTAGTAATAATGAGATGAAATGACAGACAAATGAAAACTTATAAATTTAGGAACTACACAGAGAGATAGAATAAGTAAAAAACGCAAACCTGATTATACGTAGAGTTATATATATATATATATATATATATATATATATATATATATATATATATATGCTAGATACGATATTTAACAAACTAATGAATTGAAGATAGTAAAAGTAGCAAACAATACAAAATAACATATTGTAGATATGTGAGTAAAATAACAAATACAACTACTACTAATTATTATACAACTTATTTACCATGCATAGAATCGTTTACTAAGCAGTTTTTAGCCTTACATGCTATTATATGTGATACTAACTAGCTGTCTAAACTGAAAGTGAAGCAGGACTCGAACCTAGTGCCTGAAAGCTGATCAATTTAATGGCAAATAAGCTACCACTACATAAACAATACTTGTAATATTATCATTATTTGGTCGACAATTAAACTCGAGTAGTTAACAATGTTGAGATATGTGAGCAGGATGCCGTAATTGTATAACTTGGAATGCATTTATAGATGACATCATTGGCAAGTTACCAACAATAAGCCCCAGGTCTTCAGAGGAAATTGTTATTAAGTATATATATATATATATAAAAACTAAGGAAGGTATCTGAATGTTAATGGTGAAAAAAACGGAATAGTATATTACAACGAATCGGTATATACATATATTCGACAAAAGGTTATATAGAACCACAAGGAAGTAGTCTGTAAATACAGAGATTACTGGATATAGTGAATACAGGTTGTAATCGAAGTTGAAAATAAGCAAAACATTATGAGTTATACGTCGAAGATGAAGAAGATTAGTAAAAGGACACCACTAAATTAATCAATCATTTTAAGTGTTCATCGATAATCTTTATGTGGATTATTTTTTAGTACGTGTTGTTAGTAAAACCAATTTGAAGTGAATAAAAATTCAAGTATACCCCATCCAATAAACAAACACGAAAACACACACAACGAGGTAATTGAATATAAACAGGTGAACTATAATAAACAACGGTAAAAAATAAACAAACAAACGATGCTTTATTGCATGATTGAATTGTTAAACATGAAAATAGGATTAAACTTCAATGAAAAATAGGGTTTTTAGGATGACTAAACCTGTTACTAACATTCGACACATATAAGTTAGATGATGTAAATAGTTACCAGGTAGAAGGATGCTGACTGTATGAGGAAACAATCGATATAATTGAATTTATCCAGCATAAAAAGGTTAACATCAATGTACAATCCAGGAGTAGGATATAAATAAATATATATATGTATATAGATTATCCAATATTCACCTGACAGTTTACGGTAAGTATCACAACAAACGTAACAAAACAGATAATGCTGTTACAAAACACAGGAATACTACTATAAACTATTAAGGTGAAGTTCATATAAAGGAGGAACAAACAAAAAAACAATGGTAGGAATGATATCACGTAAATAGGTAAGTAGGTAAGGTAGAATGTGGTAATTGGAAAGTACGCACCCATATGAACATATTTCCTGAAACGTGATGTATGCGGTCCAAAAATATTCGGTTCAGTCAACTGGAAATGAAAATCAATCAATCAACATGATAAATAATGCTTGAAGTGTTATGTCGATTTCTTATCTGCGCCAATAAAATACATACAGCTGTATTCCTATGTATGTGAAAGAATGCGTCGTTGATACAATATCGTCTTCATATTTAGGAGAAGTAGTAGAAGTATTCTTAGAAAGCAAGAAAAAACTTCAAAAAAGATAATTAACTGAACGTTTGACAACTTGTATTATTAATCTATATATGATAGATGCACTATACAGTCTTGGATAAAAATGTAAGCGGTTGTTGAGTTGTCTTCGTAACAATAATATGTATAAATGGGAAAGACAAACACCATTATAGAGCGTTAAAACAAATGATACGACGTAACACAACACTGATGGATTCATTGTAAAATTTAACTAGATATGTTACAGATACAGTTGAGTATTCCATACACATTAGCCAACAAAATCGACTTGTATTCCATAAGGAAGCGATGCACTCAGTGGAATTTAGTAAATCAAGGTAATGTGATTAATATAATGAACTGGGTAGTTTGATATGAACTGTAAGTACAATAATCTTGAAGTAGAATAAAATGTAAACGTCATATATAAAGGTCATATACTCAAAATTGGTTTATGACTGGTAAGTGGAATATCAAACGTATCGACTGGAAGCACATGCATACTTGAATGTTCATACTGGGAGCTCACTTCATTCATGTTAAACGTCACAAAGTTATACAGAGTTCAATATGTATATATAAGAAACTAAAGACTGATCGAATTCAGTCCTTAAGAATATCAGCACTGAAGATAGAAACACATTTACAGTATATCAGACTCCGTTTATACGAATAACTTTAAAAAAAAAACTTCTGAATATGTTAGATTCAATCGCATAAAAGTGTATGCTAGCAATGTGAATGAGAAGAGATTCACAAAATGAATTCTCTAACCACTTGCAGAATCTTAGTTAAATATTTTCGTATTTAGGTATATAAACATAGGGTTACGATACAGCCTACATCACCCATGCAAAAGTAATTAGTAATTTGTAAGGACTAGTCCTTAAAGTTTTAACCTAAAGATCTAGTTGAAAAAGACAGCAAAGCAATACCAAATGATGCAGTCTCATGTTAGCTGGTAATCAAAATCAATGTGAATGCTATCCTTGTACGTTCACTGAGTTAAGTGTAACCTAGTAGTTTAAAATTAAGGCTTTTCAACAATACTAGGTGGATCCCTCATATCCTACATTTCGTTTTAAGTGTCGTAGTTCAACTTTCGTTGCTCCTGTTTGCAAGAAATACATCAATCTCGTATCTGTAGAAACTAAAACACAGATTTTGAGTAGAAGAGTTGATTATCTTCATGATATGCAATATGTTAGAATAGAAAACAGGGAAAACTAAACTATAAATACTACATGCATATACAGTAATACAGCATGGAGACAGTATGACGCTGAATAAAACAGTATGAACTTGCATTAGTAAATACTGATTAGAATGTATGATAAAATCTATTATTATTTAGAGTAGTACATAATAGCATATAACTAGGAATGAACTAGTATATGAGCAGGTGTTCAACAAACAATAAATTTCAAACTAATTATGAAACGAAAACATCATGAGCGTACAATCTGAATTCATCTTATCTGTGGTAAGATCGCCGTGTAAAAACACAGCTAGTAAAAGTTTAAGTAAAAAAAGACAAAATGCCTGGAAAACAGACAAGCAATATCTGACTAAGTACAGTATACAGGCGCATTTCATCCCATTTTAAAATTAACTATCAGTTGGTTGTACTAATTTTGATGTACAAAGGAGGACTCTAACTCAGATCATTCATGTCAGACACTATAGAGTTCTCCATACAACCACCAAATCCGGGCAGCTACACTTGCGCTACAAGTATGCATAGCAAATAACTTTGTATCGAGGAAACTTGTTTGAAGTGAACATATAGCAACAGAGACTGATCAATTTTAATTCATGACAATATCAACAGAGAGATACAAACAGTATCCACTTACATTGTATATGTTACCATAGAGTAAGTAATAGCCATTACTTTGTTATGAATTCATGATTTACGACTAAAGGTCACCGACAAATTTCGTACAAAAAATACAGAAAGATGTAAGCTCAAATGTCATAACAGTTATTACGTTCGTTTAGCTACCATGAATATATTTCATAGTCATGGATACTACTGATTTTAAAACATTTCGTAGACATTTTCAAAAATATAACAGAGAACAGTTACTAATAAACGGTGGAATAGGTAACACACAATACAACAGTAGTTTACGAATATTGAAAAGCATAGAGGTCAAATTATGTTTTCAGGGTCATATTGGTTGGATTATAAGGTTAGTAGTAAATGAATATAGATTCCGATTAAATTTGACTTTTTAAACATATAAATAGGTACAAATACAAGCAAGATAGTTTATGGTTTACTATTTCAGACAAAACGTATTGCATATGATAAAAAAAAAGTTGCAAAATGGCCCCATAGAGCACTGAGGAATGAGAATATTAAAGAGAACAATTGGTTTTAATAAACATATCATTAAGCACTATGTAGGTTCAAGCAAAATATATAAAATAGTTATCAACAAGATAGAACCCAGTACATGTATAGGATAATATCAATGATCAACAACGAAACGAAATATGTACAATAATAACTCTAAAATCCAGAATACGATAAAGAGTGAAAGGATCTGTACGACTCCCGATCATGATTTTACATAGGGCCAGCTGAGCAAGATCGGTGAACCATAAAAAAATAATCTACACATGTTATCACGGATAGCGTCTAACTACTACTGCGACAACTAATTTGTGAATAGAGGTAAAATATACTAGAGCGCACTTAATAATTGTCTAGAGCACCTTAATGAAAATCTAGTAACTTACCAACTAATTTATTATCGTTGTTTAATACTTTGTGTCCAACCTTAGCATTACACTCCAAGCGAGCAATGCTTCGAAAGCAGCAATGACCAAGATTATCCAACAAAGAAGGAATATATATTTAGATTAATTTACATTAACCCACTAATCCTATATATATATATATATATATATATATATATATATATATATATATATATATATATATATATATATATATAGGTCAATGAATTTGACAACCCGGTCAATTGGAAATTGATTCCCTTCTTTAACTACTATCCAATCAGCATGTTTCAAAGCGCAGGGACTTGAAAAACTAGCAAATGTATGTAGTTCTGGCGCGAAAAACGCTAATTTTGAAAATTTGATTTTTTTTTACAATTCATCAGTGACGGCTAATATTAATAACATTACAAAAATAAATTTAATTTCCTCATAACAAAATTTAATCTGAATGATAACCAAGAAGAAAGCAAAAAAGTCAATTTACTGTCGAAGGAAAAAGAATAGTGTTGTACTTTCAAAGAATAACTGAATAATATCGATTATGTCTCTAAAGTACAATAGTAAATCGGTTCAGCACAGAATTATCTCATCAAAACGTAATTTGATGCGTGGTAAGTCTTATAAGACTCATACACTACGAATTGGGACTGATTTGGTTTAAACTAGATAGCTTATCATTCCCATTTAAATTCATTTTACACTATTGTTATTGAAAGAGTCTTAATGATGTGTATAGTGTAGATTAACGACATTTTTTTCTATCTCTTACCAATAATTTTATAAAAGTGTATTGTTATGACTAAATACAGACAAATTCAAACACTAGACAAAAGAATAGATAAGAAAACTCAAATGTACAAATTTAAGAAATGAAACACTAATCAGAGAAACATGCATACAATCTTAAGGGAATTGATGCCATTTGGGACATTCGATGCCATGTTACTCAGCTATCGAGATGACGAGTGAGAACATTATTAACATGAACATGACATGGATATTTTAAAATCAATTAAAATTATCAATAAATAAGCTAGAGACATGTTGTTTTGTCCAAAGCCATTAGTATCAAATGGCCTAAACCAGATCTAAATACCCAAAAAGACACCGCTGTTAGTCATGCATGGGATTAGTAACCTCATTTTCTAATATACAGTTACCTACCATTTCGTTTCGTGTATACAATTGTTAATTTTAATTTTAGAAAGAGAGTTGTCAAGGAAAATTCATAAAATAATTAGAATTATTGGCATTATTTATATTGTGTTATACAATCGTAACAACGTTAATTCATTGTGCATCTACTTTGTATTCACACTGCGTAATATACACCCATTCAATTCTTATACGATTTGGTATTCAGGTTACTTATTGTATTACTCAAAACTGTTTCATAAATATGCACAACAAAATAGGACTAACTTTTCTATATTTAACTTGAAATTACCTTACTCATAGTGGTAATAATAGTGATGACACTTTTCTTCTTCACTATTACTTATTTACTCAGGTTTATTCTACTTCATATTATATAACATTTTAATATGAATAAGATGATAAATAACTGAAACATATACACATTTGATGTTACACATGTCACGTCATAAATGATGACAATCGGATCATCATGTGTAATAAAAACTTGATAACTAAATTTGTTTGACTTCAGAAAATTATTCTGATAAATGAAAAAAATCAATGAGTTGAAGCTACCGATCGATTGCAACAAATAGAGTTGAATAATTAAGAGCATATAATTCTTACCATGAAGTGAAAATAACAATGGATTACGTAATAGGAGAGGGTATCATAGTTTTACATCAAGGGCTAATGGTAGCTAGATAATCATTGAAAACTATGGAGTACTGGAAAGTTCTTTCGTCTTTGAATAAGACTTCTCGGAAGTCCACAACTACGATAACATATGAGATCGAATTCAAGGTTTCCAGATTTTATGGCGAGTCCTTATACCCTAGGGAGGAGAATCGGCTTTCAGTGGTTCACAATATTTGTAAATTCAGTCAAATCGTGATAATGCGTTACCATCATTGACTGCCGTTACTAATAATTACATCAGACCGGAAACTGTAAAAGTAAATCTGAATAGAGTAATACCCCTACTTATACTGTCAAATAGATGTAGAAACAAATAATAAATAAAATATTATACAACATTTACAGAGGATTTAAATTTCTCTTTCAGTTTAAATTATAGATCACATTTCATCAGTCCTTAATGGTAAATAGTTCATCCTGAATATACTGATTTCTGTCAAGTACAACTGAAAACGAAGAAAAATCAGGTATCTGTTACATTTTACAGTTGGACTCCTAACCCGCTCTCGCTAACAGCACCCCAACGCAATTATAATAATAAGTTGATTTATGATATACGTGGAGACACGCTTGAAGTTCTAGTAAAAAGTGGAGTTCAGAGAAGCCACGAGCGAGACACTGATAACACAACATAGTCTTCTAGCTACATAATCTAAACTGATTAGTGGCAATTTTACTATTGAATGACGGTTCAGCTGTCCCTGATGGTTAAGGGTTCGCTAAGAGACCTGAAGTACTCGAGTTCAGTACATGATTATGCACTCCTACTAGAGTACCATACTAGGAAGACATAATTATCTAGAAGTACCTGGTATAAATAGTATCCAACAGAGAGCAGTATGAAATGCAAAAAAAAATAAACTCAAGATAAAATTATGAAAACAACATCAACCTACGAAAATAAGATATACTATGTGTCACAAAGTCTAGTTCTTTTTCTATAAAAATGCAAGTAAAAAAAAAAGAGGAAATGAACTGATTGCAGAAATGTTTTTTTATATTCTAATGCCGATAGGCTTTTTATAATATGCATAAGTTAAAGAAATCATATCAAGGAAGAATTGGAAGTTGTCTGAAATAAAGCTATTCAAAATCACTAAACAAAATTGAAATTATATAACTTATAAAACGCAGACTATCTGTAACACGACAATCATTGAGGATCAGGGAGTCAAAAAATTACAGGTGCGATCCTCGAAAAGAATACGAATACGCATGGAGTCCAATCCTTGAACAAGATATGTGCATAGAGACAGAAGTTAGAAATGTAAGACACTTGAAGTTTAAACGACTGGTATAAAGCGTGAAAGTAATGAGTTTAATTCTCCATCCACTCCATCCTACCGCTTGAATTGTGGATGCCTACGACAAAAATTGCAAGCCTCACGTTTACCTCCAATAGTAATGTTTTTCTGTGGAAATTGAGCAAACACCCCAAGGACTACACATAATAAAGAATGTATTCATTAGGCTCGATGGTCTCTCCGAGCATGACTTACTTTGCACATATATCAAGAAGGAACACCTTTATACAGTATGGTAGTAAACAAGTGAAAACTAGCCTTCATACAAACAAAACCAACCAGCGAAATAAAGGAAAACTGATTGTTTCAGCTTTCTTGAAAACCAAAAACTATAAGAGGAGAAGGAATATGGAATAAATTACACACATTTACATTCACCATATAACCATGAAATGATTGAATATTAGGAGAATTCAATCACCATCTCTCCTGGTCACACACATAAATAATCATACGGTGTAATCCAAGTAATAATTTGATAATAAATTACTTAGACATATTTTTAAATTATATAAGTAGAAAAAAACATGAGACTTTTAGAGTAACAAATAAAAAATGAATGGTAACTAACTTCAAAGCCATGTACCTTAAAGATATGTGTACAAAATTGAAGGATAATAATAGTAACAGAGTAAAACGACATACTATGAGATGTGACCGAGCATTGTGTTGTGTAATGCGACTATAACTAAAATAAATTTTCAGTAAAGCAAATATTCCTATTAAGTAATTTAGTAAAACGGACGGGAGAAAAAGGATATATTCCTTTTCAATTGGTTTCCCTTTAGGGCTCTACACAAATACTTATGTTTTACGTTGAGATGGTTATTTAGATATTGATTTTATTCATCATAGATTGATCTTAGTTGTGTATCAATGAAAACTATGAACCACTAGCTAGCTGTTTCATTCAAGTATGAGATTTCTGAGTAATGCACAGCCACGACTTTATCAAAGATCGGATTTGAGAACCTTAGATCTTGTAGTGAATCCATAGCCACCACCACCACTAGACTGGTGTCCTATGGTGGAGTTCTCACTTCAACAAATTTACTCTACATAACTTCACGATCATTCAGTGTCATTTGTGATAACTGTCTCATTCCTGAAAGTGTCAAAAAGGTTCACATTGACGAAGAATCTCATAATAAAATGAAACAGCTGTTCTGTGCCCCTTGGTTTTAAATAGTACCCATAAATCTGAAACGAAAGTAAACAACGTTTTATAATGAAAAATTGATACTAATCGAATATGTGTTGCATAATAACAATATTGCAAATTCGAACGCCTTTATAGAAATGATTACGAATGTTTAGCAGTGTAAATAAAGATGATGTGGATAGAATGACTACTGTTCAGAGATATTAAATAATGAATGAAAGAACCGGTACAAGTTATTATGAAAATAATGAACTTCTATGATATCCAACAAGAGATTTGGAAACTTTACCGATAAATCGAATTTCACCGATAGTAGTATAGCACTGAACAGAATATGACAAATAAGCAACAGCAAATAATACACAATGATGTAATAATAAGACATGCTTATTTGGTCCTGTTATCGCGTGTAATGATAATTATGGTGACAAAAGCAATTTAAGAGTTTTATTCTCATTCATAGATTCATAGTTTTATAAGACTGAATACTAGTTGTTTTAGCTGTATAGTAATAGAAACGTACGTAAGTAATTCAGTAAACTAGGTTGGATGATAGAATATACTCAGAAAGCTTCGTAAACAAGCACTTTGTGTCGTATTTTTATTAAATGGTAAGGTATGGGGATCTTAATCCCGTTTAATTACCTCTTTATTAGCTATGCAGGATGACGCTTTAAAGTTAGGTGGTGAGCAAGCCTGCTCATGGAGACTACGTAATTGGCTCTAATATAAGCAGTTGAATTAGTAACTACACTTGAATGGGGCGAATTAAGGAGGTCTATCTCCTTTTCCAGTTGTAATGAAAGGATGATTGTAGACAAGGAATATAGTCGCTTATTCTTCATGTTAGTATTTCACTATCGTTATCATTTTATTGATAGTTTTCTTAGAAAATGTCGGAATTTTCGATTTTGTCATAGTATGGCATCATGAATTTTATAAGATATCCGTTCGTACATGAGAAGTTGCAGATGTTATTCAGCTCCTCTTTGATTGTTTGGATCAAACATGATATGACATGATGTGATGTGTTGACATTTTTACTTAATTCCTTTAGTATTCAGAGTGGCATAGAACTGCACAAATGGACTGATTTTTATGATTGATTTTGTGCATATTCTTATCTAATGATCCATTCGCCTACCTTGTTAATAGTTTTTTACTATTAAACTGATAATGATGGATGAATGAATGTTGAAGAGTGGATTCAGTGATGGTATCATAGCAACACCATTTGTAAGTGAATCATTGCATTCATTATTCATATAAAAAAATTAATTTTTTTTAGTGAGAAAACTGCTAATCAAATGTCAATATTTCTTTCAATAAGTTCGTTCCATAGGAAATCGACAGTTAAGAGTAACGGAACGTTAGTACATAAGGATAACACAAAAAATATCATAAAATTATTCTTAACCAATAAATGTTTTTAGATTTTCGATAAATTTAAAAATGTCTTTTAGACAATGTCTAACAATAATTTTGTGTAGTCCTTTTACGTTATGTATTCAACTGTAGCATCATAAACAGAATTTATTATATCTATGACAGATCGGAAGAGTAATCCTATTTTATGTATTTAAGGTAGATCACATAATCTTAACGTTTATGTACCTGTAAAATTCAGTATTCCAAACAAGCTAACTAAGATTAAACACAACTGTTTAAATTTTTTTTAAGAGTTCAAAATATGTGTTTCAATCATTTCAGCTAATCAGCTTTTTATCAACAGTTCATATAATTTTCTTTTATCTCATATAAACCCCTTCAAAACGATACTTTCAATTCTCGTCATAGATATAAGGTAATCTATCATTTTTATCATAACACACATTAACTAATACCTTTGAATAATAATTGTCCAATTCACATTATTTTGCAAATACAAAAAATATTTTCATAATAATAATATGAGAATTTATGCATGGAATAAAGAAGATATAGAACTTACGAGACTGTATACGTTTGAATACTGTACGACCAAGGAACTCTTGGAAACGTTGAGCGTAATACAATGGATGCGTTACAGAAATAGTTTTCTATTGGTTGAATGATCAGAAAAAAATTAAATGAGATAGTTTAAAGCTATGATAGAATGTTTATTCTTAAATCCTGATTAGTGCTAATAGGTTAGTAGCTGATGGAATAGGGATAAACATTAAGAAAATCATTTTGAAGCTCGCTAAATTGAATCAAATGCAAAGCAAGGGAAATTAAACGAAAAACTAAGAGGTGAATGTAATACTCAGTAGATTGAAGTTTTACATTATGGATAAGCAATATTATCTACGAAGGTAGATTATATACGTAAGCTATTCAACTTTTATTACAGGTGTTTTCTTACTGAACTGTTTCTTATTGAACAACTAAACGAGTAATGCTGAAGTTTGAGCAGGTTACTTAGCAATAAGGGAAAATAGGATGATTAGGCTGTAAATCACCGTAATTTTAGCTAAGTCAGAGCATGTATTACTTTAGCAACC
Source organism: Schistosoma japonicum (assembly GCA_025215515.1). Taxonomy (NCBI): domain Eukaryota; kingdom Metazoa; phylum Platyhelminthes; class Trematoda; order Strigeidida; family Schistosomatidae; genus Schistosoma; species Schistosoma japonicum. The sequence continues at coordinate 80,813,297 of CM046061.1, forward strand.
ACATATCTCAACGTCAAATGGTGGCTGAGATAGGAGCAAGTTGGGAAAAAGTTCAGAGGATAGAATGACTGAAATTTGGTATCAGTCCATGAAACCAATGACTGTTGAACTAAGCCGTGTTAGGGGCAGGAGAGGGGGTTATCTAGGTGAAATCTGTGAGATAACCACCATTAATGAAGTTACAATTACGAATATCTTTATTAATAACATTTTTTTTACATACCTTAATCAATAGGTCAGTTCAAAACGAATAGAAAATCGTAGAAACAGTAAAGATTCATGTAAACACATCAGAAAAATTTGTAATGTCACTTGATGCTTGTTTATCATTTACAAAAGTACCGATCGACGAAACCGTAATCATAATTTGTTAGATATCTGATTTATTCCCTCAGCTCCAATTTGATTTGAGAAAATTACTGTTATTTCGCACAGATGTGTAATTCCAATTTCATAACTAGGTGACAGCCGAATCGATGTAGTAACTATAGGGTTATCAATAGAACCCATTTAGACACTGTCTTTATAGGCTAACTTAAAAAAAACGAAACTACGACATGAAATTGAAAATCTAGTATGATACAGACGGTACGTTGACGACATAATTATTGTTTCTTAAAATATGAAAAATATTTTTTAAGTGTTTAGCCAATTCAACGAATGACATATGAATAATGGAATATAAACATCATAATCAATTTAACTAATTATATCTGAGTATAAAACGAAGAAATGATGGAACGTATGGGAAAATTTGTACCCAGCAAAGAAATATGAACGGGACGATGTTTAAATTACAATAGTTGCTGTCCTGTTAGTTACAAACAGTGTTTGGTGAATTTAAAATAGGCTTGTACCCGTTGCACAAGTGCGAGTATCTGGACACAGTAGCCTAGTGGTGAATGTGGTGGCGTTTAGCACGAAGCGGACTGAGTTCAAATCCCAGTGTGGACATCAACAATGGGATGCAGGTACATCTAGCCGATAAGTCCCAAATAGGACGAAATGCGCGTCCTGGATTCCACTTGCCAGTAGCAATCTAACTTAAATATAACTAGTATTTCGCGAACTTCATTTATTTAAAATAGAAAGTTCTGTTAAGCTAATAAAATCTAAGAAGAGTTTGTGTATAATTAAAAAATTTAAAAAAAAAATGGAAATACAATAAAATTTATTATGAGCCAAGTTAAACAGTTCATGGAAATTTAGTTTCTAGCTGTGGAGAAACGAAAATTCAATTTTGGCCATCTCCCATTCAAAAGAGATGAGAATCTAAGTAAGATTTATCAAGAAATAAAGTAGGATTGAAAAGGAATTTACTTGTAGCTCATTTACTATTAGTATACAATCAGCCAGTTACACCGTAGAACTTGGTACGTGGTTACATTAGTTCAAGTTGCCACGCCCCAATTAATATATAAAGATAAAATTGTCAGACCGAATCCCAGAGTAGAGGGGGTAGTAACTGAGTTATTATTCAGTATTATTCAGAAGGATTAGAGCTATTAGTATACACTACGAAATCTTCTTTAAATCAAATAAAAGTGAATCAGTACTCGTCTAAGATAACTTTAAAGTACACTTTTTTTATTTTCATGTACTTTTAGCAATAAGTACGTTGGAAGCAGAAAGGTAAAGTTTATAATAAGTTTAATTAAAAAATATTCCGCGAAATATTCATCTGAGAAAAAGAAACAAATGTTCACAAGAGCAAAAGACAAACACATAATCAACATTGGACAAATGATGGATGTCTCGTAAACATTAAAGATCAGTCCGTCAGTTAGTAACAACGTAGAACTTGGAACGTGTGTACATTAGTTCAAATTGCCATGCCTCAATTAGCAGATTAAATCCCGGAATTGTAAAGGAGGAAACAGAGTTAGTAATAATCGACAGGATTAGAGATCGGAGGTGACATTTAAGAAAATGTAATTCAGTAAGAAGAAAATTTGATGAATTCAGAAGCTTAGGATTTTTACGAAGACAAGGGATGGAAACACCTGAGACATCGACAACGATTTTGAGCCATGTCACTCAAGGTCTCTAACCACTTGTTACTATCGTTACGAGGACCCCAACCAGGTAGTCTGCACTTATTAACACGGCTCAGCCCTATTGTCAATAACTTCATGGACTGGCGCCTTGTTTTAGTTTGTCCGCACCAAGCTCTCTTTCAGCCTATACCTAAAACCAGATAGTGTCGCTCATCGAGGTAGGTAGTTGCTGGGCATACGTAACACGTTCTAACCACCTCAGCTGATGAAGACTTATTACTTACCATATTTGCCTAGTACTTTATTCCTAACCCACGTATTGTTTAATCGGTGGACGTTAAAAATAAGTCATTTTCACTCGACTTAGAAAACTATTGTCAACAACCTGGCTTTCGTATATATGAAAACCATAAAAAACCTCTCATAGACATGATTGAAGTAATTAAGGTGATGAAACGTTTCTGATACATAATCTCACCACTTTTTCTTATTAATATTTATTCATGACATCAGTTTTCGTTTTGTACCAACTACTTAACCTGATTATTGTCGTCAGGTATGAACTCATCAATAGGAGTGATGTTTTAGCTTCTGGAGATATTCTTTGGTATGCACGAAAACTAAGAGTCAATGAAAATGGGGTACATTAACACAAATAACTAAGTTCACAGATATACGTGATGTCATACGAAATATCCCGACCATATACTTAAAATTGGATAAATATACAAAAGTATATTTATAATAATTACAGAGCAATCACATACGCTAGATGCAATGAGATCAGTCATGATTTGTGGTACGTTAACTGTTTATCTAAGCTCTCCTTAACCAATCACAGCTCACATAAGCCGCAAGTATCAATTGTGTAATAATTCACACTGTTATGTTCGGTATATAAAAATAGTTTTTAATACTAATTACTATAAAAAACGTTTGGTATTTTCTTGTTTTTATGGTTTCCGTTTCGCTTTGAACACAATACCATTGACAAAGACACGTTAAAACGTTGTAGTACATAGTATTAGTAATTGTAACTTATGTTTGTTTACAGATTTGGCAACTTGAACCTATGGGCGTATTTGCCAGGTTCTATGTTGATGATGATGATGATGTCGTTCGCAAATAATGAGAGGCTATGAAATGAACTGAAGTCACTTTATTTTGCGTATCTTGTATTCTATCGTTCAAATTTATAAAACGATCATATTGTATGAAAATCAACAATAAAGAACGACAGCAAACGAGAATAGATATAAAGTACATTTCCAACAAACTTACTCCATCAACTACAAGAGATTTAAAACCATGCTCCATTTTCTTTAAAATTCGATAACTTTGTAAAATATCAATAATACCAATGTACAATAGTAAACGATCACCGTTTGTATCACGTGCAGGAATGCCTCCAGATCTAATGTAATATAAATATATCCAGGAAATTAAGAAGGGAAATACAATAACATTAATGACACGGTAAATCCAATAATGAATGTTGAAAAATAAGAGAGATACCTGGTATACTAGCGGTTGATGTTAAGTTGTTAGAGGCAGTTAGCAAGAAACGCTTTCGAAAAAGGATTTCATGAAACTTGGAACTTGTCATCAAGGTGTACGTGTAGTCAAGAAGGTACTGATGACTATAGTGGATTCGATATCGAATTACCCATTTTTACACATATTGTTAGCACTGAGCTATTCGGATGGAGAATAACCTTTTATAAGATATTTTGTGACGAGTATCTACAACCATTAAACACTAAAACATGCAGTACAGAATGTTAGTTATTTAAGTTAATGACTATACTATAATTTGATCTACAGAATTCCGGCAAATAACGCAAGACATGAAAACTGCTGGGATGATATTCAGAAAACATATCCAAGCCACCAAAGTTGATATTTGAAGAAACACAGAAAACGCATATCCATACCTTAGCCTTATTAACATGATGTTGCCACTTGATGTCAGTCGGACATAGAGATATATGAAAAATTATTCCAAGTTTACGAATAAAATTGCATTATTTGTCTTTTTACATAGGGTGTTATGAAGTTTTTTCGATTTTGAGGATTCTTATTTCAGGAGTGACATTAGTTAAACCACCAATAAAAACTAAGTTTAACGAAATATCAGCACAGATTGAGAAAGCTCGTTTGGCTATTAATAACTAACGTCACTTGTGACGTAGGAGAGATATCCGTCTCTCAGTGAGAGGTCAAGTGTATTGCACAGCAATCCGCTGTGTTTTAAAATATGAATGCAAAAAACTGGGCCCTAAAAATGAAACATACACGTAGTCTACACCTGTATATCAGTGAGATGGTCAAATGAACAATATAGACGATATACATTTAGTACTAAGGAAACATGCCACATCAGCTGATGAGGTTGTAAATCTTCACCGATAGATAGTTGGGACACATTCCCAATCACCGGCTAGAAACAACGAGTGACATGGCTAAAAGTCAGTAACAGTGACGGAAGTGAACTCACTTTCTGTCTTCGCTTAAATCTTAAGTTCTATTATTCTTTCATGCACATACTTACTTTATTCTTCCCTACTGCATTCTATAGTCAGTGTTGTTATTGTAAATTTGGTCTCATCATGCTAATGTGGTATAGCAGGTTGAACCTATAAGTATATATGCTAGAGTCCACGTTGATAATGTCGGATTGACTGAATTTGGGACTTCCAGAAGTGCAGCAGCGGACATATAACCCAGGACCTTTGATCTCGCATTTGATACTAACAGTTAGTATCATAGTAATTTGATGGGTAATCAAAAGGAAGCATGTCAGTACTAATAATTTCACTCGAATGTATGAATGGAATTGAGCTAAGACTTACGCGAATTCAATTAAATTTAAATAAAAATCCAGGTGGTTTTCATAGTTTTCTCATAAATAATTATATATCATATTTATCACAAATGTTTTGTTCCATGAGAAACTTCTAACGATAAATATTAGTACGATGATATATAAGAAGCAATAGACCATAGACTGAAAATGGTAATATATATGTTTGCAAATATGCCGATATACAGTACTTGACTACTTATAAGTAGTAACAAAAAAAACAGAAAACAACAGGCAACTTTCTCAGTGTTCCAAATAGCGTGGTATGCAATCTTAAGACTTATCCATGACCATCGTTAACTGAATATAAGATTATAGTAGCGAGGTCGAGTAACGCTTCACCTCACTCTCAGAAACTCGAATAACATGAGTCAATAGCTTCAGTAGAAAAACAACTGTATAGGAGGGTTGTGAATATTGTTAAATTTTGTACTTTACATCACGAACAGATTGTAGTTAGACAACTAATTGAAACTAGGAGGAATTGCAGTTCTAATAAGAAACCATGACTCGTGGGGTTTTTAGGAGATATACATAAAATATCATGGAATCTTAAACCATTGGAAGCCAACTCAATAGTTTGAAGTATAAGCATTTTGTTCCAGCCTTGAGACTCATTGGTTTGATACAAAGTGGGGTCAAGGAAACTGCACCTCTAAATGGTTCTACACTTAAAACGAGACAGCTCCCTAGTGCTTTCTAGCTTCCAACAGTTAAATAACTACAGATTGTCTGCAATTAAAACTAGACAAAAAAACAATTAAAGAAGGGAAGGACATTTGAAAGTAATAGTAGTTAATTTAGTCTTAAAAACAAATCGTCATCATCCTCCAAAAGCACACAACAATTCAATAAGCATATTAGCTAACGACATTCTAGTTTCGGTCTGATTAATTATAGCATAAGAATCCTAATATATAGGAACAAAACCAAACCAAGTGAGTTAAAATAATTTTAAAAGTGGATAAAGCACTTACGGAATAAGTTCACGTTCTTCTGATTCTAAATCAACAGGTTCTGAACTTGCTTTAATCGATTCCATAGCGGTACAATAAGCAACAACACGTTTTTGTGAATGGGATTTATGTACACCACGTTGAAATGCGGATTTATCCTCACCAACTTCATCATTATCACTTGGTGTTTTAGTTTGATTTGACGGTGTAACTTGTTCACCATCAGCCCCAGGTTTGAAATGAGTATGACGAGCAGTAGTAATAGTAGTAGTCAAATTTGAACCATTCAGTGAAGATGGTGATGTTTTGTTACTACTTTCGTTGTTTCCAACGCCATTTGATACTGAAGATGACCGAAGAGTTGCTGTATTTTCACCACTTTTATTCGAAATATGGGAAATTAGTCCATTGGATTTCATTTTAGGGACTGAATTAGGTGACAAGTCGGTAGTGTCATCACCTGTTTATTTCGAAGCATATACACGTACTTAGATGAAATAAGCCATAACATCAACGAATAACTTACTTTAGTTATATTAATACATAAAATATTTCAAAACACTTGAAACTTTAGTTGATTGTCTGTATGTACATGTTAGGAAACGTATCTATCTAACATAAACGGATATTTACAACAATCCAAAATATGCATACTACTATGCCTATCCTACATATACCTATGAAATCTACTTGAGATTAGAAGTAGAAAGTTACTATATTTATAAGCCGATTCGCATTGAAACTATGGATATTATCCAATACATACCGAATAAAATAGTGCTATTTCTAGTAATAATTCTAAGGACAACGCCGACCTTGCATGCATCTTCAATGATCGATCTCCTATCAGAATATCTACATACAACTTAGAATATGTAATCGATGTAATCCTATTTGATGCAAATGTAGTCTTTTAATCGCACAGAGAAACAATGTAAGGATGATAGAGAAGAGTTTCTTCCAATTTAAGGGCAAAATGCTGCCTTACACCTGGACTATCAACGCATGAAAAAGTGGTGACAAGTGGATTAGTTGAGCGCTTTGATCACACCTCTCCATCTCATCATCTTCGGCAGTTTTGTGTCCGACGAAATTTCGGTAAGGATTTAGAAAGCTCTTCTGGTTTTTTACAACCTGTGACGAACAAGAGATATTTGTCTGCTAATCATAGGATGTACAGAAAACGCAGCAGTCTGTTCAGTCTCATTATATGGATGCAAAACCTAATCTTTGGGAGTAAACGATATTATCAGGTTGTTAGTAGATCTTAGAAACACAGCAAGCGTCTTGAGATCATGGAGTAAACAATGTGAAGGCTAGACTGAGGGTACTAAGTAAAAGATGAAAATCAGTTGATGGTTGTATTACTAATGCAAAACCCCAACCTACAGCGACGAATGATAATAATAAATGTCAAGAGTAAGAAACATACAAACTGATAAGTGATATAAGTCAATGAATTTGCTGACTGTCGTTTTGAGCCATACTGGTAGTAGCACTACCAGCTAAAAGTACTCCGAAACTATTGTAGACCACATTTTATCACAAAACAAAACAATTTCCCCTTCCTTACCGGTCTACATAACAGCTCTATAGATAGATCGAAGACTAAATCTTCAAGGATACTTTAGTAGGAAGTACTTCGTAGCTGCGCTCCAATACTAAGTATTACGTTGGTTAACAGTGTTGTATTAGCAATTTCACCATATGAAATGATAACATCGTATGAGTAATGATGAAGATAAACCTGATTATTCTACTGTTGGCCATCATCCGTGGCATAGTTGCATGTAAATGCTGGCATATATTTCTGTAAAGAGGAACTTTTACCGAAGCTAAACATTCATTTACTAAACATTTTTCCTTTTTATACATAAGATAATATGAATCGCTTAATAAGTATACATATGTATCAAAATTAACATTTATCACCTACCATATTGATTGACAGTATTTCCCTTTACAGAAGCATGTTTTTGAGCAAGCTAAGTGGAGAAACAGAAGAAAGAATGGCAAATATATTCATTCACATGTAATTAATAACCATGGGTAAATAAGAGTAATAACAATCATAATAAACCCTTATTATTAAAACAAAGATATGTTGCGATTTATAGTGTCTGATGTACTAAGATACACGCAAATGCTTCCTAATAACTTGACCAACCTACTATAGGCTGTGAGAATATTGATGGAATTAGCAAGAGGATTTATTGGGCAAGTGAGCTATCACGTCATAACTTAATGGATGTTTATACCAATATTTATAATGTTGCAGCAATTGATATCACAGTATAAATTAGGTAAAAGAAGTAGTCTCCGCAAATAGTGTGACTTGTTTGCGATTTCACACAGAATGATCATTAATTTAAAATGAACCTGAGCAGCTAGCTTGACGGCATACAAAAGATATGTAGACTATCAGACCAACAACAAGAGGTTCAAATTTCTAATGCTAACAATCGATCGACCTGAGCAGATTTCTTAATGAAAGAGTAAAAAACCCCATATAATAACCTGTGCCATATCTCGCCCCCCCCCCCACTGCCCTATTTTCGACACTAAAATGGCAAATGGATTGCCTGATTTCGACGTTATTCATTCGGTATGTCGATGAAGTGGGCTGTTAACATCCAATATGTTGCCGAGTAATTTAAATGAGTGGAACTAAAATCTAGACACTCTTGATCAAATATAATTCCAACAGCTTAGTAAAATACTGGATGTTCAAGTGAATTCGTAGATCCCTTTCACATATTTATCAAGCACAGATTTGTAAATTGGCTTTTAGCCACAAACTGTATGAAGGCTCCTGAAACAAAAATCTAGCAGCTCAAACTGAAGTAGGACTGAAATTAGTGGCTGAAAGACAAATGCTGAAAACTATTAAGCCATTGTAGCACAAAAGTCCACTAATTTGCATCAAATAATGTACTACACAAAAGTCACTATGCTTGCATAATATAAACTGGTTAACAGAAACTGAAGTGAAGGTAAAGTCAGGATGTGAGAGCCAATATATTACCAAACATTGAGCTATAGAGACTTATGATATGAAACTTGTGTTATTCAAAAGTATTGACCACTGTACATGTACAAATAGTGCTATCTAGCCTTAGTAATAGGTTACAATTAGTACTAGTTGTTATGCATTACGGACTCCACATTTCATCAAGAGGCAATCTTGAAGAACACAACTTTAGATCGACAGTCCGACATAGACACTAACTCGACCTGCAATACTCAATTCTAGGTCAAAACTGAAGGTAAACTAACATTAGAATCACCAACATCAAGTGGTGTACGTTAAGATCGTGTTTTACGTCCTTCCTATTTAACTTTGTCATAGATTTCCCCAAATGAATTGCACTAAATTCAAGGAACTTGCATTCATGTATATACTACAAAGTTCCTCACGGATTGACTTATATGTGTAAATGACAATACTTTATTCGGTGATGCTTACATTATGGAGGGACACCATAGGTAACGAAAAAAAGCGTGTTCGCCATGGATTGTCATTCCACTACATGCAAAACGCTATTTTAAGATCAGTATACATTATACTATAGATTAACAGATGAATTAGTTGAGTGATTTGACCATTATACCTTTCATTGAAGTTTAATCGGGCCCGGTGAGTCGTTTGGAAGAAATCTTATCACGAATATAGAAACCTTGTTTAGCGTCTGGTAAATTGAATCACATTTAGGGTAGGCGAGATGACCGTAGGATAATTAAAGCATGGTGATACTATGTAAGTCTTCTACGTATAACTCTAAGACAATGAAATATAGGTAATGAAAATAGAAGATATGTGTTTGCTGAGGAATTTCGATCATAGGTGTTTTCGAAAACAATCGACCTAGTATCGTGGAGTTAGCAATTCACGGAACACTAGTAAGTAAAGATAGTAAAGTAGTTGATAAGACAGTGAATGTTCATTGAATGAGGTGGTCCGAACAAGTATTACATACGATAAGCAACCACCTTCAGCGGCGAACATTGTTAGTTGGTGCAGAAGTAGATTAGCGGGATGCTGACTACCTGGTTAAGCTCCACCAAGTACCAATCGCCATCAGAAGCTGGAAGTAATGAGTGAAGTTAGGACTGATAGCCGATCAGAGTTGTGCAGATGCATTTACTCTTTATCTTCTAGATCTTGAGTTTCATCATTCTCTCATACATATCTTTTCATTCAATATTGTCCAACTAAATTTTAGCACTATTATTGTTAATTGTAATTCATCGTGTGAATGTAGAGTTGACACTTCACCTAACGCTTAAAAATAGTAAGGTTTACGTTGTTTACGACTGAATGGCAGATGGGTCTAAATGATTAAATGAAAAATGCAATTATAAACGGTAGATAATCTTAATGATACAATTCCTGATACTGACCCTTGAATAAACTGCAATCAGAAATAAGGCCAGTTATAAAAAGAAGAAATATTTTTTAACAAACAAGGTAACAAGCGTACATAAACAAAGTACTAAAAATAAGCAATTAGTTTGTACGGATATTGTGGATCAGTCAATTGAAAATGACTTTAGGATCTGAACATCACGTTTATTTGTTACCCAATAAATCAACTGTCAAAACTATTCATTCAAGTAAGAGGATCTCATAATGAATACAAAATCAGTCAGTCAGTCAGTTACAACGTAGAACTTGGTACATGCGTACATCAGTTCAAGTTGCCATGCCTCAATTAGCAGATAAAGATTAAATTGTCGGACCAAATCCCAGAGTAGGGGAGGTAGTAACACAGTAAGTACTAATGGAAAGGCATAGAGATCAGAGATGAGATTTGAGATAAAAAGTGATTCAGTAAACAGAAAATTATAATAAGCTCAAAAATTAGAATTTGGAGGAAGACAAGGAGTGGATGCACCTGCGCCATTGCCAACGATTTTGAGCCATATCACCTAAAGTCTCTAACCATTTGTTACGATCATCGTGTGGGCCCCAACCAGGTAGTCTACATCTATTAACATGGCTCAGCCCAATTGTCAATGACTTCATGGATTGGTGCCATGTTTTCGTTTGGCCACCCCTAACTTTCTTCCAGCCTACTCCCACACTAGACAACATTGCTCGTTTCGGTAGACGGTGGTCAGGCATACGCAACACATGTCCTAACCACCTCAGCCGGTGAAGATTCACTACTTCATCAATAGGCTTACCGTATTTACCTAGTACTCTATTCCTAACCCATGCATTGCTTACTCGGTTGTCCCAGCAGACACGAGCAATGTTTCGGAGACATCTATGATCGAATACTAGGAGCCTACGGATATCCTCTATCCTTAAAGGCCATGTTTCACATCCATAAAGTAAAACGGATCTAACTGCTGCACAGTAAACGCGTCCTTTCGTCATTAAACGAATGTCTCGCCTATGCCACAAGTGACGCAGATTGGCAAAAGCCGATCGGGCCTTATGTATACGGGCCGAGATTTCATCGGACACTAGACCGTTAGGACTGATGGGGCTCCCTAGATAAGTAAAACGGTTAACGCATTCAATAGTTTCACCCCCTATCACTAACTTTGGTGCCGAATTAAGCCAGTCCTGAAGTAACATTTTACATTTAGATGGGGAAAATCGCATCCCAAACATGCTTACGTTCAAGTTTAAGGTAGTCAAAAGATTCTGCATTTTATCAGCATCTTCACTCAGTAGAACTATATCATCGGCATATTCTTAATCAGTAAGTTTATCTCCTGGAAAGAGGTCAACCCCGGAGAAATCAGACGATGCCACTGTTAACTCTAAAAGTATGTCCATGACCGTAGCTGCTACCTTGACGTGGTGGTCGGGCTTGCCTATCGTGATGACCCAACCGAGCTATACTGGCTGGAACATATGTTCCTGTAGGTTCTACCATGCTAGGCAGGTCGATTGGAGAACGATGAGACTAAAAGCAGCTACTCAAGGTCTGAGGGCGAAGTCGTACTGCTGACTGCAGAGGGGTGTGACAGCAGTAAGGTGTTTCCCTCGGACAACCAGCATCTGCAGCGATGCTGCCTTCTCACAAGGAAGGAGGGGTTAGAAAAGGTCGACCCCAAAAATGTCACACCTCACCCTACCTCACGGATTTCCGTCTCCGGCGGTAAGGGTGCCCACTAAGGGCTTTTAAGTGCGGAGCTAATACTCAAAAAACTTTTCATATAAAGGCCGTGCGTGACAGGCCTCAAGCAGTTGTCCCTTGGGCTCTGCGGTCACGCTCTCAGGTCTTTAAGACCAACACTAATCTAACTTCTTTTTCAGGTTTCTCAAGAAACACCCTTCCATGGTGTGGGCAGCCAGGAAGTGAAAACCGCCCTCATACCTCTAACAGCACACGAGATGTATACAAAATGCAGATTATCGATTCGAAAGAATACATAAAAAATATCCATATTGTAAACGAAACTTCGAATTATGTAGTTGTTTGAAAGAAGCGGCATAATAAAAGCAATATTTAAAAAACATACGCAGCAACTGAAGAATTACGATATGAAAATAACAGTCAAAGTGATGAAATGATACATAAATACCTAAATGTAAGAATAGATAAGTCACAAATGATGTATTTTAAAATATTTACACATACAGATCAACATAAATAGTGTAGAGGCCAGTATGTATGTTCGTTAGCTTAATTTATCATATCACAATGACACAAAGAGATCAAGTTGACAAGATGAATATCTGAATATGATTCAACAAGAAAAATGGAAATGTATGTATAAAAGAACCGAATATCCAGAAGGCATGCTCAACTCTGATCGATTCTCAGTCCTGATATCGCTCAATGTTTCCAACAATTAACCAGAATTATCACATGGATCTTAACCATATAGTCTGTATCTACCAACACCGGTCAGACAAACAGTCAGCGACTTTGTGCAATGATTCGGTTTTAGTTTGGTCTTTATTTTTAATTCCTACATCCCATTCTTACATCAGCTAACAAAATACATCAAGGTACTCCATGATCAAGAGTACATAGTACATATCCCAACAATCTCAATTGGTAAAGCATTGCAATCAATCTAAAGTAGAGTTAAGAAAATTTGGTTGCTGAACTTACTGAAAATGCCTTATTTTACGTTTATATAACTCAAAAGTGAAAACTAAAATATTTTCTCTCCATCGTTATCATCATCTCCATATAACTAAATAGATCGATAAGAATATATATTTTTTAAGCCAATCAGACAAAGGCATAAATCTTGGCATGAAAGCGAGTAATTAACTAAGGCAGTAAGAAGTAGAGTAAGACAAGAGATAAAATAGGAAACAAAAATAGACTACTACAACAACTACTAACAGTTGCAATAGTAGCTTAGAATAAATAGACTAGCTTGATTAAAACGAATCGCTATAGATAAAGTATGCGAACTGAACAGAAAAATGTACGCATCCAGTTTCCACAAGACTATATGAATGCGAAGAAAATATACGTAGGTCGGTTAGTTTATGTGTACACACAAATAAACAGAAAAATGATCGGATCCTGAGTTAGAAGTTGGGCAGAGGTAATATATGTCCCGACCACTTCAATCAATAAAGCGAACTGTTGTACAGTGTAGTGTAAGTAAACATAGAAGAACTCAAGTCTAATCAACTAATAATTCATTTACACCACATCTTTTAATTACGCCAAGTTAACCTATTTTAGTATACATTCTATTAACCATGAAAACTGTCCAAAGGGTAAGTAATGGTACTGAGCTCTTCGAAGTGCATTAATTAGGATGAATTTGCATTAATGAGCCAATAATTTGAGAATTATTGCTTAAGCCACAGAAGTAATAAACAAAAGGAACTCAGGACAATTACATACGAAGAAAGAGAAAAATAAGATGCGAAGTGAGATCATATGAAGTTTCTAACCAGCAATGTTCCCTATTTACATCCACCACTGAGAAACTTCCACTTCATTTCAAATCAAATTACTTTGATAGGCTTGTTTTCAATGCTACAAACTCAGTTTACCGCATTTAATGTAATACTTTAAAACTTAAAATTAACGATGATCAAGCAGTTGCTCAATTAGAATCCTTTTAAGATATTCATAGCTACAAATTTTCAGCATTGTTTAGTAATATTTCACAACCCATAAAGTAAATAGAGGGAATCTACCGCACAGTATATACTATCGTCAACTCTTACTCTCACAAACTGATATTTACATTTCGTGATACAAATAATCGAATATTGATTCACAATAATTTTTTGCACGAAACATCTGTTAAATGTTTAATATGCTACTTTTTTAAGTACTCATAAAGTGTTATGAACAACTGCCTACAATCGCTTAATAGACATAATAATTTTGTCTTCTTTTTACACAGTAGAAAATGAGAAATTAATTGTAGCCGGATTTTGGCTAGCAAGTAAATTCTAGTAAGTTAGATGAATTCTAGAGTTGATAAAACTAAAATATGACATAATTGCTTATATGAGCTATGTTGATGTGTATAGACTATTTGGTTAAGATAGTCAGGACAAATAGACGGAGACTTCGGATGACCAGGCTCAGAATCAACCACAATGACATACATGAATTCACTCAGTAATGGATAACTTCGTATCTCTTCCTTTGCTTGAAACTATACTCTCACAATTTAGTCTTTCTCGTTATCACTGTTACTACTAGTACCAATGAGATTCCCTTAATATTCATCTTGTTAATTTCGTCTCCCTCTGCTAATATGATGTGGAAACTCTGGATGATGTACAGTGATGCCAGGTTCTACGTCATTCATGACTGCTTGATAGGACAATATATAGACTTGGCAGTATTGCTGTTAATGTAAGTTTATATACAGTAATAATAAAAAGTCAACAAAAAAAGAGATTTCATCAAAGGAACTATAATACTATGAAAATTATTTAAGCAAAACTGCTCACTAACCCGTTCACGTTTAGCCTGATCCAGGTTGTGTATACCTAATAGAAGAGAGTAGTCCATAATTCGGAATGATTTAAGAACCTTTCATTAGGAAAAAAAAAGAGAAAAAATACAATGAAAATATTTCCTTTTGGTTAGCTTAAATTAAAAAAAAACGTGTTTATGAACTTTTAGAGTGATTGAGATTTCCGTAACTAGAATCAGTATGAATCCATTCCACATAAAAAAAACTTGATTGATTTCTAATTGTTAGTATAATTTATACACTGCTGTGAAATAAAGAGTAAAGAGACAAGAAAGTGTGAAAATAGCAGCTAATGGAGAAAAAAGGAATTCCACAGTGTTAAACACATATACAAACATTTATGAATTGTACTCGCAGAACGGATGTGTTAGAGTTTGCGAATTAAGATGATACCTCGATACTAGCAAACCAACATATGACCAGCGACAAAATAACAGGTAGAGCTAGCTATTTCTCAACTCAGAGGAAGAAGTCCAGCGTCAGTAAGAAGCGTTAATTCTACAGACAGAATGTCAGACGAATAACAAGCACTCAACTCATGCATGTACATAGACAAAAGAGAGAACGTTCAATCGATCAATAAGATTTAACATCCTACTAAGGGGGAAAGACCACAAACTGAAGGTGAAACAGGAGCATTATGGTGCCAAACGAAAAATTCAAATTTCCACAAATGAAACACAAAAATAATAGGTTTACCGAAAGAATTCTAGGGATCTAGTATCCCTAGCCATATGTATCAATCAAATAGGATAAAGTTCCTTCATACACAAATACAAGCTTAGTAAAACCTATTGCAACTCATTCATTATGAGTGCAAACCACCTCCAACCTCGACGCGCAACGTCCACTGTTGTAAGAGTAGAGCGGAAAAAGGTGACTAAACTAAATGAATCAGCTTATAAAGGCATTAACTATTTGTCTGATTGGTGTTGGTGGATACAGATTATATGGTCAAGATTCACGTGATAATTCTGGTTAATTGTTGGAAACATCGAGCGATATCAGTACTGAGAATCGATCAGAGTTGAGCATGCCTTCTGGATATTCGGTTCTTTTATACATACATTTCCATTTTTCTTGTTGAATCATATTCACATATTCATCTTGTCAACTTGATCTCTTTGTGTCATTGTGATATGATAAATTAAGCTAACGAACATATATCCTGGCCTATACGTTTTTCATGATTGACTGAAAGGTAATTTATGAACTTTTCCGATTGCTACAAGTAATATTTTGAAAGACCTCCGAGTTAAATAAATGTAGTCAGCAGATCACTGTCCTGAAATCAATATGGGCACGTCAGGCGCAGAAATTACCACTTATTTTAGTATCTACACATTGTTAACTCAGACTGTTAATTACTAAAACACTAATAAAAAGATTTCGCTGCCCATTTATTATAAATGCGAGTATTCGATATAGACGGAAGTAAACATTTGTTACACTGAAGGCTGTAATTTTTTGTGTCGGTAAAAACAGTTGTCAACATAATCGTAAACACTCTGCGCACTATATAAATGTTAGTCAGTTATATACAACGTATAACTTGGCACATATGTCGATCAGTCCAAGTTATCACAACCCATCAATATCACAGTAGTAGTAGCCATGATATCACTAGTCGAGAAAAAACTGAACAAAGGGTGCATGTGACTGACCCTGAGCCCCACCATCCTATGTCTCCAACTATTTTTCATGATAGTAGTGCAGATATCAACGAGGCAGTCTATGTCCAATAGTACAGCTTTAGCCAAGTCAATGGCCTTATAAAATAATGGTAAGTTTTAATTTAGTTCCCCGTAGTTTCCTTCAATCTTACGAGTAAGTAGGGCGTTATAGACTAAAGAGGTAGGCTTAGGTTGAGAGACTGTAATGAATGTCACAACCACTTTAATCGAAGATAAACAACTCAATCGATTAATTTATCATCTTTCCAAACTACACAAAAGTATTTATGATGAGCTAATTTATGATAAAATATAAGTTACTCACTTTGAACTTTATGCTACAGGGTAAAAGAAGTTTTCTTAATTATCGATAGCTGACTGGAATATGTTGATGATGTTCAGAAATAGCTGGCTAATTTTTTAAACGTTTAACGCTGAGTTAAATGTATTATTTGCTGCCTAAGATAGTGCTATTCATATGATATGTCACTTTAATTTCCTTTCTTGAACTTTGAAAACAAGTTACAGCTTCAATTCATAATGTTTAGCAGTGTATATTACATTATTTAATTATTAAAATGAAAGACAATGACTAGGCAATTATAAATGAAATGAGGAAGAACAATATGCAATGAAAAATATATGTATAATTTGATGCCCAATAAATTCAAGTTAACATTTTTGACAATAATAGTAACGGGAAATTGATGAAGAACACTTATAAACTTACGAGACAATCCCTTTCTATAGTTTTGAGTAGAGCATCATATGTTTCAGCCTCTAACCAGATTCCATCTGGATGATTCGATCTAATAAAGGATAAGCGTATATAACCCATAAATATGAAGAGCATTATAGAAACGAACAAATGTATGTTAGCAAAAACAATGTAAAGAAGATTTTCTGGTAGATGAGAAAAATCCATTTCCCAATAAGTTTTTCAATGAATTCTAAATATCCTAAACGAATTACTCAGATGAAACGAATGGGTATACTATATTTACAAAGAACAAGATTAGAAACAAGGGAAAGATGAGTATATATGAAAGAGGGAAGATGATTATAATGGAAAACGTAAACTTTAATAAGACAACAAGAGAACTTGCAAGATAGGGTGTACAGTTAAAGTAGAAATATAATCAAGATTATATTCCATTGAGGAAAGTTATGAGGAGTTTAGCAGAAAAAAATTTGGCATGATTGCCTACTTATTTCTATTCTAAAGTATACCTCATAGTCTCAAGCCATTGAGTTGCATCATTTCTATGACACCAAACAGCGAGTCATGATGAACCGATGGAGGTTAGCTCAATATAACACTATTTCAAACCACTATGTCATTTCGTAAACCAATAACTTCAACAGTTTTTCTACACAATCTCAGAGTTGGCAAATAATGAGAGTTATGGAAACAGCTAGGACGATATAGATATCTTTACCAAGGATGGACTTGATAATTTGAAATAAATTGAGCATTGGTTAGAACAGTTTATAATAAATAATTTATTTGTACAATTCCAATGAGAAAAAAATTTCAACTTTCAGACGTTTTATGGCTTTAAATTAAGTCTCTTCTTCAGAGAATGAATAACTGAATTAAATTAACAGCAGCTTAAATAATGCAGAGAAACAAATCAAAACATTTAGTTGCTAGACTAGCCACAAAGATCGGTCTGATCATGTAAATGTCATGTACGTCAAAAAAATGATCAGTGTGTGTGAATTTATGTGAAAAAATTGAAGTGGAATAAGTGGGTGAAAAATATTAGTAGTGTGAAAGGGTTTATATTTTCAAAGCATTATGGAGTTACCAAATCCAGTGTATCACGATGGCAACATTGCTTAAATCATCATTACCACACTTAAATACAAAATGATGTAACTCAATATTACAAACACGGTATCACTAGTTGATGTCAATAATCCCTTGGAGGCGGGTATCATCAAACACAGCGACGCCGAACATCTTCAACCTGCAGAGACCGCGTTTCATAAATGTGGAGCAAAAGTGCCATCAATGAAGCGTAGTAAACCCGACCTTGAACAGTCAGACTCATATCAAAACGACTCACAAGATGACGCGATTCAAAATAAGCCAATCAGGCTTTTCATCATACCTAGATTTATCTCAACTGTTAAACTGCCGCCACTACTCACATAAATACCTGCATACATGAACTTTTCAGCTATCTTTAACGGTTAAATACAAAGGATGAGAGCAGGTGTAAAATTCTGCTGGTCTTGCAAAAGCACTATGCATGCGTAAGGTGCAAAGTATATGCTATACTTACAGATACTAATTCCCTATGAGCTGTGGTATCCAAAAAGTAGTCAAGTCATATCAGTCATCGATTGTATATGTGAGAAAAGATTGTGATACCGTAAAAGGACCAGAAAAACGAGAGGTATGGTACATATGGTACATCCTTGCTTACGGAGATGTTTACATAACTAGAACTCTCTAAACGTTCACGTCAAAATATTCATCCTAAAACATCGGGAAGTTTAGTCAACGCAAACAGCATATGGGTTAGATCAATATCTGACAATCAGTTCGTTAAAATATCATAGAAATAAATAATAAGTAAATATATGAATTTGGGATTTTTCAAGATTTGATTCGAAAAGTTAACAGAAATCGGGTGCCGAGTAAGTAGAAGCAATTAGAAGTTGGAAGCTGTATTTAAAATAACCATAGTATTGAAGTTCGAAAATTCCAACGTTTCATCTGGTGAAACTGGTCCCAGCTTCTTCATCGAATAGTAATCAAAATCTAAGATTATCAAAACTATATATAGAAAGTCAATCAACTGGATCCACTTATCCAATCATATTTCGTAGATGAATTTTGTGTAATATAAAAACTATGAGACAGATATGATGTGAAAATATGTATATACATATGATTAATTAGTGATATTTATGTGTATGTTGTTGTATTTTAATCTATTTTTAACTTTTTATTGAGTATAACGACAAGTTAAGCTACGGGTAGAAACAATTGAACAACTAGACGCGTAATTAAAACATGTGTAAACCAAAAGTGTTGATAATTATGATAACTGACATCATTCAGAGAGTATGTAACAGTGTTAAATTAAATTATTATTAATAAATTCAATAGAGTAATTGACTAACTAATAACTGTAGTTGTCGTTGTTACCAACGTAGTTGATAGTATAGAACATGTTGATGTTCATGACAGAGCTTTTTGTAAATCAAAAGCTGGCAAAGTGTAGCCAACAGTGTTCCATTCCTTCTACTCAAACTGTTTGAATTCACCCATATGTACATTGATTCAGATGTCAATCGTTCTTTATATTCGGAGAAACTTTAATGATGTATTTTGCGCTATCAAATTCAATTTTATGTCCTGTTTTCAAGGTACATAGTATAATCACTGGTATATTTTCCATATTTCTGAAATCTTCTGAAGATCTACGAATATGCTTCAGGTGTGATTTGTGTTCTTTAAAACTCGCATTTAGCTAACTAGATGTTCCTCACACATAAACCGCGTTACACTTGCTGCACTTGATTTCGTGAACACAATTTTGTTGTTTTCCGCATAGGTTTTCTATCCTCAACTTTCATTATAGTTGGTGTCGTTTGCACAAAAATAAACTTTATATTATGTTTGTACCTTTCTGATTTCCTTACGGTATACAGTCATTATAATGTTTGTCCACTCCCCTGGAAGATATACCGGATGTGATTTCATTTCATTGCTAACAATACTTTTTAAAAACTTATTACGACCGTTACTCGACTTAAGCGAGGCGATGATTACATTTATTTCATTATATTTAGTTGTGACAAGATAATTACTTCTTAATGCTGATATCACGAATTGATCTGAACTAGACAACCATTGATCACCTGGAAGCACTGGACAGCTGTTTCGTCCTAGTATGGGACTCCTCAGCAGTGCGCATCCACGACCCTGGTGGGGATCGAATTACTTCTCTTGATCGAATATCTAGTAACAGTAACCTTTATGTAGAGAGAATGTGTCGATCTGCAATTTAGATATACCCAGAATGTGTTGATTTTCGGAAAATGCTAGTTTTAATACTGTTGTCGTATCTTCCTTTGATCAAGCAATCAATAAAAGCTCATTTGCGATCGACAGATTCGATCAACTGGGTTAACTTAATACCATCTAACATACGATAAATCTTTTCGAGTAGCCCATTTAGACTATTTTTTCATAATGATAAAAATACCATCCATTTACCGTATCCAAACTTTTAAACAGTTTAAGCATTTCATGAAAGCATTTGTTTTTAAATAGTGCATAAATAAATTATCTACGATAAGTGAAACTGGAGAACCAATCGTCGTCTCATTTTCTGTTGACATAGATCTCGAAAAACAAATACACTAGAACCTAAATACATTTCTCAACAATCTCGAGATGTCAAACTTATGAAAAGTTTGTAAAGAAGTAAATTCCTGTTGTGACAATAAAAAGTTAATATTCAGAGATATGACGAATGACCATTTCAATTTAATGGGTACTATATACAACGGAATGGGATAGATAAAGGAACACCTGTAAAACCCTCCTTAGAGGCATCTTTCTTGCAAACGTAAAGAGGGAATCGCATTAAGCCATAATCAACCGACTATGATTTTACTGCCGTCGCATAGATGATACTTTCGCAATATAGTTATGATAAAAAGAATAATATAATTAGGTTCGCCTTGGATGAAGAACAAATTAATCGCATTTCGTTTTTGATGGGATTAACCAGGAGATTAGATTAACAATTAAGAGAAAAAAAAACAGCATCTTCAAATGAGAGTATATCCATTTATGCACCTCTATACCACTTAGCTGCGAAAGAAACTCAGTTAAAATCTTCACAAGTAGAACGCAAATAACTTGCTCCGAAATAATATTTCCAGTCTACTTGTTGACAATAGATACTCAACGCAATTCACCAGTAAACGTATAAACCAGATAAAAACAGGGCGGAGAAGTGCAACTATATTAAAAGTGACTTAGTGAAATACTACCACAAAATTTCATACAAATAGTTCCTTTGATGAAGTTGAATAAAGCGAGAACAAAAACTGACGCAGAATAATGTGAATTCATTGTTTGTTTCGTCAGTTTTCATCAGCTGCATTACAACTGTAATTTTTAGCCCAACTAATACTTTAAAAGTTATGCAACCTTTCGTCAAATCTACTATGGATAGTAGACACTTTATCTTATCAATTCTTGAAATCAAATTAATCACACTCTTGCCACCGTTTCAGCTCTTGAATGACCTTGCACACACATTTACGCTTACATATAAATACCTATTGAACAGATATCCCATGTCACTTCAATTCCACTGATAATGCTTATGATTACCTGTTATGTTATAATTTAATAACAAATTACGGTTGTAATGTAACTGACGAGAACCAACAAAATAAAAAACGAATTCACATTATTCTGCGTCAAATTTTGTTCATGCTTTATTCAAACTACTACAAAAGGTTTAAAAAGCATTACAAAAACTATAACATTCTGTTTGACTAAGTGTGATATTTTAAAATCCATCGTAAACACAGACAGATTGCTTAAATTCCGTATATTCATGTAGATTTATAAATTAAACACAGTACAACTAACACGACCAATGAAACAATACAGTATGATATCAACCTGTGATATGATAAGGATTTCTTAATCAACAACTAGACCACTATTTCACTAGGCAAAACAAACAGTGGTGCTTAGTGTATTAAAAACCTAAAATTTAAACATGAAGGCAATAAAGGATTGACGGAGTGACACTGATACTGTTACCAAACAGAATGTGTTCATTTTTCAGTGGAACCTTATGTGGATTAAATTAGACATTAATAACTTTAAATTTTGTACAGAATATTTTAATATCACCCCCCCCCATTCAGTAGAATACTCTCACTTCATAGCCCTGACTACTTCTTAATGCAAGCTTGAAAAGAAGATTTAACGACAGGCATCAAAAAAGCTCTATTCACAAGGCAATAAGCGTGTAAATTTACAAAGACTTGGAAAATAAGCTATACGTTTACAGTTATAGAAAAAATAATCTTTGACTGTGGCAAAAATGAATAACCCACGTCGTAGGTTTAAGCCCAGAAAAAGGAAAATTAAAATTACCAAAATAGAAATCGGAAAGTAACCAGTTAGCAGATGGTTTTCTGTGAATTCAACTTCCTCACCAAAATGTTCACTTTGAATTTTATTTACAAATTAGTATCACATGATAGTAAACAAGTAGTGATGAATCAAAGATGGTACATCTTGACTATGACTACTAACCTTAATCTCGTGGTAAGGCCCGCTCATCGTAATAATGCAGTCGATTTATAGTGACTAAAACACTTGCTTTTCAGATCTTATCATCCCAGACAGGTCGGACAGAGAACGGTAAAACTAAAAGGTGTAAAATTAAGGTCCTAGGGAGAGGTCATATTGACAAATGTACAGAGATGTGACGGCAGTGAGATGTTTTTCCTTCAAACACGGTTTGTTCTTTTAAGTCTTTCCAGAAAAATCCTTCCACAATGTGGATGATTTGGAAGTTAGGATTGCATTAAAATTTCTAACAACATACGAATTCTTTAGCATAATCTTCAAATGAACTAAGCAACAAGATGATATTCACGTTTCCAATAATTTGGTCTAAATAAAAACACAAAACAACAAAAAGACTTACATGAAATCAAGATCTTTAAGAGTTGGTGAAGTTTTAGCGCGTTCTGCTTCACTAGCCTGACGACCGTAAGTAGATCCTTTTAAATCATATTTCTCGTGAATACGTACAGAAGAAGGTAGAAGGTTATTCATGACAACAAATCGGATATTTTTATGTCCAGACTACATAATTCGATACGGTTAGCAAATTAAGATATATGAAAATGAAAATATTATTATTCATAGTTAGAAAGTAGTTAATTTCAAGATTTTAGGAAAAAAAATATCAAAAAGTGTAGGATGTGTCCAGGTGGTAATGTATGCGCTCTTATGGAGCAATAAGCCACACAAGTAAATGAGACATGCAGTTAGTCACATTGCGTAACTGTTCTGATTATCACTCTATCAGTCAGTCAATCAGTCATGAACAACGTACAACCTGGCATATGTATGTAGAGGTCCAAGTTCGCACATCACATTAACACGACAAGACTTAGTTTAAAGGACTAACACAATAATATAATAGAACAGAAAGGAATCAAACAAACGTGTGTACGAAAGAGTAATGGAACTTAAGATTATGAAGAACATAAAGAGTGAATACATTGGCACCACTGTGACCGACTCAGAGTCATGTCACAGTATCTCCAGCCACTGATTGCGATTATAACGCAGAACTCAACCCGGCAGTTAGTAACTACCAACATGGTTTCGACCAACAGTCAAAGGCTTAATAGACTGATGTTGTGGTTTAGTTTAACCACCCCTAGCCATTTTTCATTCTACTCACCCCAGCCAATATCGTGTAACGAGGCAGGCGATGGTTGGGTATACACAATACATGTCCCAACCACCTCAATTGGTGAAGGTCGATGTAGACCCGTTCTGAAGTAACATTTTGCATTTAGAGGAAAAAACGCATCCCAAGAGACTATATAATGTCACAGAATAGAACTGTATTGTCTGCATAATCAAAGTCAGCAAGTGGACTACATGGAAGGAGATCAATTCATGAGAAATAAGATGAAGAAAGCATAACTTCTACAACATCTATGACATAATCGACTAAAATGAGGAAAAAACAGCAACCTTGATAAACACCACTATTCGTGAGAGTTCGTCATAAGCTCTAACTCGACCAGTTGTGTTCGAAAAAGCCTTAATAAAGTTTATGTACATTATAATATACACCTTTTAATAAGAAACATTGACACAGAACTTCTCGATTTAGAGTCAAAAGCTGCTTTTAAGCCAAGGATGAACCTGCTGAGCATATTCGGCTGTGTTTAGCTCATTCTTCGCTGAACGTATTCTTGGCTTTTCGTTCATGAACTAGCAACCAAGGGGTCTCCTACTTGTGAGCTTTCTGTGTCCGTTTAAATGTGTGGAAAAGAGTATTCTCACTAGGGCATGGTCAGAGTCTAGATATGTGCTGAGGAATGGGCAGAAGTCCTAGTGAAGCTTCTCTTGACTTAGTCTTTGTCGATGATGCTGGAATATATGAGAAACGACTACAAGGTATTGTGTAGAGTATTGAGGGCTGTTAGTAGGGTAAAAAGTAATGAACATGGTTGTGAATCGACGCATAAAATCTTGAAAATGACTGGCAAGTACTATCTATTCAGATACCAACAACTCTCTATTCACATCTTTTTTCGTGTTTATCTTCTGGCAGAACAAGATGCAGTTGCATAAGAATTCATGCACTCAAATAAAGATATGGAAGTTCAAAAACTAAGTATCTGGCACACAAACTAAGTGATGATAAAACCGTAAAAGCTGATCTAATTAGAAATCTATACTCTTGAAAATACAAGTTATTGCGTGATGTAAAGATTCCTATTTCTCTTCAAGCACTCATCTAAATTTTACACATATACAAATAGATCAATTATTTCGCTGATTACGTTTTAAATATATAAACATGTATTTGAGACGTGTATAGAGAAAAAGAATAGCTTGTTGAAATAGTATATGGTGAAAATTTCAAATTGTATCAAATAAATAATACTGGATAAAGCATATATTGCTATTATTATTGCAATCATCCTAGTATGAGATCTCTTAGCAATGAACTCCAATGTCCCTACTAGGGGATCGCGCCTAGAGCCTTCACGGCTTGCAGAAAGCGCATAATCTTCAGGTTATTAAGTGAAAGTTCAATCTTTTAGATTTTTAAAACAGTTATGGCAGTTTAGTACATAAACCTGTATTGTAGATGGATCACAATACTAACTAATTTGATACACCTTTAAATTTTGAAATATATAAAAAGAAAATATGTGACTACAATCGTCGAATCAAATAGACTTTATGGTCGATAGAGAGAGTATATGAGACAAAATTAACAATCAGCATTAATGCATTGAAACAATCTGTAGATCAAATTTGATGAGGATTGGATCCATAGCAAAATAACTACAATAAATAAAGAATGTTATTTAACCCATTTTACAATTTATGTATGAGAAAAAAGGCTAATCATATACTAATTTCTAATACTTACCTGATAGCAATACAACCCATAGTATTTCGGTAATAAAGTACGAGGATGTTGCATTAGATTCATAAAATATTCCGGTAACAACTTTTGCAAAAATTCGCCTTCTTTATGTTGTACAGTTTTAATGATGAACTCATCATCTTGACTAATATAGAAAATGGAGCCACTTGCACCGGGATTCGAAAGCTCCTGAAGTGACTGACTACATAGAGAATTCTGTGTAATAATAAAAAAATACTTTTATGACACAAAATGACTATGATCACTTTATTGACACTTGAGATTGGTGACTGGAGACATTACGATAATCGTCCGTACTCCAATCAGGAAGTCTAAGCATACTATGTTGACAATATTAAACTATGGTACTTAAGGCTCATGTATCTTGGTGGTTGTATGGCAGACGAAATCAATCTACGCAGAGTTTTGAGCCATTCTAGCCTATCTTTAGTGATATCGTGATGTAAGTCTGGTTAAAAAAGACAGGTTAATAGAACTTCTATAAGAGCAGTTCTGGTATGTCTGTGAAATCCGATATCTTTGAGGAAAGAGTGGTCAACTACTGTGCGTTTGATAATTGTTGTTTTCAAAGGATTGTCAGTATACAGTTGCAATATCAAGCTTATGATATTGAGTTTCGTCAGTGTGTTTCCAAATGTGGAATTGATAATTAGATCAGTGCTACCATATTGAAACAATGGCTTTGGTGGCTAGATCATGTTTTACGAGTGTAAGCCCAGAGGTTTTCATATTAAGCATTAATTTGCCGAGGCTGGGACTTTGTTGGAGAATTTATTTGTGACCTTATTAGATATGTATCAGAACAGAAATCAGTGGTGATCGTGCCATGGTTCT
The DNA here is from genome assembly GCA_025215515.1 of Schistosoma japonicum. NCBI lineage: Eukaryota > Metazoa > Platyhelminthes > Trematoda > Strigeidida > Schistosomatidae > Schistosoma > Schistosoma japonicum. The sequence continues at coordinate 80,839,760 of CM046061.1, forward strand.
GACTTGTGTTCTTTATAAAACAAGATAAATTCTTACCCAAATGAATTCCTTCTTCGCTAAACTTTCTAACAAAATACATCATCTTTTCATGTGATTTCCTCGTTATCTTATTGAATTTTACCATTCTTGATAATGATCACCTCTTATTTATTTCATTATCAATATTAGCTGACCAACTGTGTAGTGTATACATATGTTTTCATGTGTTCATTCTTACCAAGACTTAATGTTTAAACAAACAAATAACATGGTGCTCAACTCTAACTTATGCTAAAAAATCTGCAGATTCTATCAACTATAAACTTTATGATTATCCTTCTGTATGCTTATCAATTTGCATTTATTCTCATCACTTGTTTTACTGACCGTAAATAATACTTTTCAAGAAAGAATATTTACTACTGAATTTCGAACTAATGTTCTATTCAATGTAATTTAGTGAAAAAAAAAAATTACTGGCATTGTTAAACAGTTTAGCTTTAAATTTGCGTGTGATTTACTTTTTTTCACAACAAACTGTATACTGACAACTGTTAAACTACGCATAAACATTTACATAGTCAACATTCAATAAAATATGAAAGTACATATTGGAATGTAAAAAAAAGACTGATGTACTTTTAATTAGGAATATTTAGATGAATGACATATAACGGAACTATTGAGATAAATGTGTAACAGTGGTGTGAATGAAAGAATAACCAGGCTTAACAACAATTTTTTCATCATATATATATATATATATATATATATATATATATATATATATATATAACCCGGTATTTTGTGTCAACTAAGTCTATGATTTGCAAACACAGAACTAAACAGATCATTCAGACACTCATATGAATGTGGGACTTGGCACATATTATCAACGAGCCATGTTACGATATTTTATGCCAACATAATGACAGAACTAACAAAATGAAGAGCAAAGGAGTGCTAATAATAATAATAGAACAGTACATATGGGATTAAAATTAATTAATAACCAGTACACTTAGTCAGGCAGACGTGAGCATCCTTGAACCAGGCACATACGTCCTACACCTCAAAAATGCAAAAAGATGGATACCAAAATAAGAGTAATAATAACAGAAATGGTAATGATCATAGTGACAATAGTAATATGACAATAGCAATGGTAAAGTAATAGTAATATTAATGATAGTAGTAATAGTAATAGCAATGGTAGTATTGATATTAACAGTAATGGTGGCAGTAGTAATAACAGTGATACCAAAAATGAATGACATGGCTCAGAATCGTTCGCAATGGCGCAAGTGCATCCACTCTTTGTGTTCTCTCAAAATCTAACCTTCTGAATTCTCTGTCTTTCTCCTTTCAAATTTATCTCACTGAATTATACTTTTCGAATCATATCTTCGCCCCCTAATTTTCTGCATTACTGCTAATACTTCTACTATCGCTATCACTCTTGGATTTGAACTGACAGTTGCGTCTCTGTGTTGATGTGGTATGGCAACCTGAACTGACGTACGTATGTACGAAGTTCTGCGTTGTATCTGTCTACCAAAAATAGTAGTATTATTAAAAAAGAACTGGACGTAAAGAATAAGTCGTGGAAAGATAAAATAATTTAAAACACAGGACCTATAAGAAGATAAAGAGCGGATTCCATTATGTCGTTGTGACTAATTTTAGGTCATGACACACGTCTTTAATCATGTAAAGCCTAAACAAAATAGTCTGCAACTAATAATAGATTAATCAATAGCTTCATGAATTCATATCATGTTTTCGTTTAGTCCCCCTCCCTCTAGCTATCTTCTCAGACAACATTGCACGTCGAGGTATGCAGTGGTTGGAAATATATAATACATGTCCCAACCACCACAAGAGGTGAAAATCCACAACCACTTCATACTCGATGCTTCCAACAAACATGAGAAATCCTTCTAAAACATCTGTAACCAAATACTAACCAACCCAACATAACTGATAAAACTTATAGGATAAGCGAAGTATTCTGATGAGCTCAAAATGATTAACACAAAAATTGAATGGATTACTAGATATCTAATATTTAGTGTTTATGCTAGTATGAGTAAAATTTAATTGCTTCATTGTATTTATTTATTTACTGAGCACAAATTTTAGCAGAGTAGGAGTCAGAAGCGACTGTGCGGTTTGAGAAGGCAAACTTAGAAGTAACCTTCTAACTACGCTGGTTAATGAAGTAAGCGTGGGCTTGAAACCACCACTCACAAAGAGTTGCTCCTAAATTTCATGGTAAGGTTAAAGATAATGGGTCCGCCCTCTCTCTTGAAGTGCTTTCATACAACCAGACATTTATAATCATTGTCAGAGAAGTCTTAGTCATTTCCATAATGTGGCTTGTGTGGTTTTATGAAAGTCAGAGGACGAAAATCGGACGTTCATAACACTTGAACCACGTTAATGAATGGGAGTGAAAACATTAAGATTACCGAAATTTTGTTGACAAAACGCATTTAACTGTGTCTGATCTTCCCTGTTCCATCACCAATAGAATGGACAAGTCGGGAGTTTTGTTATTTCAGTCGAAAACGCTCTGTAGAAACCTAGTGGGTAAATGACCACAGAAGAAACTCTATTTGTATGTTTAGCTACAGGACTACATTCAACCCTTGAATACTTAGTGACAACTCTCGAGCAGAAGCTCTACCTTGTAGAAAAGTGCGTATATCTCTCGATGCTATTCGTACGGTTCCAGAACATGGCCCTCGAAGCAGATCTATAAAACAGCAGTTTAGAGGATGCCTTGGTGCACAAAAAACAACTGTTCACTATAAGGTACAAGGCATTTGATGTGGATGATCGTGGCCAACGCTTTAAATGGACAGACGGTTGGACTTTGAAAATACAATCTGCTAGATGTCAGTTGGCCCACTAACTTCAATGTGACACCCAAATCAATTCAAAACCGCTCTTATCTCCAGAGATAAGGAAAGTAATAGAAAACCACTCAATATTTTGCTAGGTACATTTATGATCAAACTATCAGAAGTAGCCCAGCTAGTTCCAAATTACACGAAGAAAGAAACCACGTTTTTACTAATAAGCAGATGGGGAGAACGAATGTGAAAGTCACTCAGACTGGTATAAGTATGCCATAACAACAGATCCTACGAAACTACTCAAAGAGGAAGTGTTAACAGGACAGAGTTCTGATTAGTGTGTGCTCAGATCACGCCTAGATGGATCACATTGAATGGTCTAAACTTAAACCAAAAGGTGCTAGTCGACGAAACAGAAATTTTCTTACAAACATTCAATATTTACCTTCAATGTTTTTACGATTATATCTTTGTTGCTCCAGTTTACTAGAATATATCTTGCTTACTCATCGATTCTTGATCTGACTTGAGAGGAAGTCAAATGAACTATCGTATACGAGAATAACAGTGAAGAGCATAACAATATAACTTTCAGTAACTGATTATAGGTTCGAACCTTACCAATCTACTTTAGATTGGAGGAGCAGGAGTAGTAACACCAATTCTTATACAAAAGGTATGTAGCACAAAGCCGATTGTATCAGCATGCAATCAGTGAATGAGCGACATGTTTACATACTAAAATGTGAATAATAAGACATATTTGGATATGTTCGTGCTCACTAGGAATTATTTCATTAAAAATTGAACATGATCCAACCTAACAAATGAGGCAATCTTATGCACAGTTGACAGCACAGTATCATATTAAAATAAGATAGCATAACACTTACTAAGAAATCACGAATATCTAGTTTATAAGACTTTCGAAAACATCGAAAAGCCACAGGAGCATAAATCCTGAATCGGAAATCAGAATATGGATGAGCTTGTGTCGTTTTAGTGCCTTCATGAGGAAAATTAACAGTATCGATAATGTTAAAATCGCCATATAAAAGATCTCGATCAGGTTTTTGTTGTAAAGAACCGATATGATGTTGTATACCAAGTTGAATAGCTCCTTGAAGTTCTGATGTAGGTTTCTACAGAAAAGTATTATCATAAATATAAGTGAGAATAAATCATAAAATTTGTTTTTTTCTTATTCACACAACACAATATTTTGTTAACGCAAAGGTATCTGACGTAGCATATGAATGTATAAATGTATGATTAAGTAATTTTTTATTTAAAAAAAAACAATTGAAGAATATAGGAATCACAAGAAAATGATAAAACATTATTCTAATTTCCAAGGATAGTACACACGTTACAACAGTATCACGTGATTCGTATAAGTGGCTCATTATAAAACTTTACATTTTAACATCGCATTTATTTATATTAAACTTGTGCATGATTACTATTTTATTATCTAACTTAATTACTATATACAGATTCGTGGCTTGGTTTTGAGCTATACTAAATGAGATGGCTATTGATACTACCCAGATTCTCAAAAAAAGTAGGTGTAGGATGGTCGAATTAGCAACTTAGTAGATGAGTCACAAGCCTCAACTAGACACAAATTTAATAAATAAATTTTATTAAATAACATTCGGTTTAAGGATGAAGAAGACTGATGATCAAAGCACTCAGCCTTCAATCAACAGGTATCAGCTTCCAACTCCGCCACGTCGATTTGAATAGTATCATTAGCCTTCACATAGACAGTGTTTCAAAGCTGGATACCTACACCACTACTTGATACGTCAGTTGATATTTTCATGGTTTTATTCTCATCTCTTGACTGAGTCTTCGAAGGGAGCCAACAGCCAAATCAAGCAACTGTATATGCCTGATATGATAATCTGTTGATTATAATTCAGTTGATACACAGGATAGCTAAAATACTACATGAAGGCAGTGGATTTCAAGTTAGCAAAGAACTTCGAAACAGTCATCACAGCATGGGACCAAGTATTATAACATAAATGATAAGATTTGGATATAACAAACAAAGTATTAAACACGAAGTCTTTATTCATCAGAATCCAGTATTTTCAGAAACTGCAAAAAATAGTCTAGTGTTTATAACTACAATTAAGAAAACTTTTCCACTTACATTCTTATTTTTTACGTTTTCAGGACGAACAGCATGTTAAGAAGTTATGAAATTATTTTCTACCGGGTTATTACGTCACAGTAAGAGAAAAAATCTCATATTAAATAGGCGAATGCATCATTCCAATGTATAAATTTACTAAGCCAAAGTTTCAGGTACAGTAGTTATAACAGGTTTCCTAACCACGAAACGCAAAGCACTAGAAAAAATTTATTGGAGCATGCAAGTAATTCAAGTCAGCATATATCTTAGTGAAGCAGATACGAATGACATTTAGTATTTCTTATAAAAATTAAGCAAAACTCCGTATATGTTTGCTGATCATTTTTTTTTACATTACTTCAATTATTATGACAGGTTCCCATGATAACCTCATAATTCAGTCAAGTTGATCAAAACCTAGGGACAGATTTTAAGCTACGTCGAATGAAATTTAATGAAACACAATTTGTTATTTTTGGTGAGTAAACTGATAACAAATAAAATAATACAAATTACAAAGAACTATCTAAAATGTGATGCTATTGCCTGTAATATTCCTATGTTTTGTAATGCTTAGGACAACATTACTGTGTGCTATGTGTCTAAGAAATGAAGCTTGTTTATTCTGTAGTTTATGAAGTAATAAATTAAGGATGAAAACCTGACGAAAATAAGTTCCATATAATTTACCTTCTTGTACGTAACAGTGCCTTCTTCTGTAACACGTCTATGTCCAATTTTTTTCTCTTTGCGAGGCTCAGTATCACGTAACTGGTTACGGGAAGTACTAGGTACTGCAAGTTTGGTTGGGGTGGTATGACTGGGAGGCCCCGGTCCAGAAACATGGACTGATGCTACAATGAGGAAACGGAAAGACTGAATAATGCGTTGACGGTTTACATATAAATGTGGTACATTATACTAGTGAGAATGTTTCAAAGACAAACTAAAACCATCCAATTATATCTGATGAAAAACAAATGCAAGTTTTCATTTAATAAAACATGTAAAGAGTATATGACTGTAATAGCTGCGGTAAAAAGATAAAATGAGAATGGTAAGTACTGCCCAAAATTAGCACACGGCGCCCCCAACACCGGAGAACGACGGAGATAGAAAACGACTAAAAGAAAGATTTACAAATAGTGTGTGCAACAGTCGTGAACAATGGTGGCAACAAGAGAAAAACAGGTGACGACAGGTAGCCCTATACAGATGCCCAAACACCAAAAACCATGTATTAAAAATTCAAGAGTTAGTGAAACCGGTCCGGAAAAAGAAATTCATACTTAATCAAGATTGAAATGATGGAAAGCGTAAAGATACAGTTAAAGTACTGCTTTCGGATGTCCTAATTTTTACTTAAATTTATTTCAAATGTTCTATAAACTACACTTCCTAAACAACCCTTCAGCAATTGATTCCCATTCTGGAAACTTACTGATCTACAGTACACATGACAGAAGTCTTTTCATAAACACTAGTAATCATGAAAACATGTTTGAAATGCACTTTTCACCTCTTAAATGTAAACTACTGTTTTGAAACTGGTCTTTATCAACATCTAAACTAGTGACATAGGAGAAAGTAATTGAGCGGATCCACCGCTTTCATTTTTCATAGGAGTCTAGTTAACTATAATTCAGTATCTGAAAAAATATGATAAGGTAAATCATTACCTGATGAATTGACCGGGACACTTGTTACATACATTTACTAATGGTTTATATAAATGGAAAATACTGGTTGAATTAGGATGGAAATAAACTGTGACCGAACAAAACGCACTCTCAAAGCCCGTAGAGATATTTATGCTTTCGGATGCGAAGTAAACAGTTTGACTGGTTTACATTAATATCCAGTTTAACGTACTAACTGATTTTATTATCTAAGGAGTCTTACAAGTCTTAATGTGCTGTCGGTTGATGAAGTTGCGGGATCTGTGAAAAGTACTCCAAAGAGCTAGGGAGCAGCGACGAACTGCTGGTTCCTTCGAATAAGTACAGCTCTATTTGGCTTTCTCCAACACGCCACAAGTAAGCTGCTTGTAATTAAACAAGAGGCAGAAGAATTGTCAAGTTAATTTCGTATTGCTTAATAGCCGATTTCGGATGTACGACACATGAACAAACTGCAAAACATCGAATTTTTTAAAAAAAAATCACCTAGTGCTGATTTCAAAACCAAAGCTCTACATTGTGTATACGGTGTGAGAGAAGAACTAATAACACTCAAATCGATTATAGTAGTTTGCATTTGATATCAACAATTGAACAGTAAATGAGAAGATTCATAATCTGTTCATTAAAAATTTAACCTGGCTTATTTATGTAGAAAATGGCAAATACTAAGAGATTCCGAATAAGATTAAATTATTACAAATAGATATAACAAATGAAATTAAATAAAAACCCCACCTCCCGCCATAATATCCCAGTCGCAAGAGGCGCGTTGTTCTTACGCAACATATCATGTACAATAATTGGCAATTGGTTTTATATGGTCATGTTCTGTATAGATGACACTTCCTCCTTACGATCTTCTGTGTCCACTTGCAACAAATACTGTAGCCTTTAAGTAGAAGTTTAAATATAAATAAAATAAAGATAAAAATAGAATTAGTGGGTTTTAGAGGTTCTCGTCACCGTCCCCACATATCAAACAAGTTCACTGTAAAATGACCATTTCAAATGAGAAAATATTACAGAACTCCGTCGTTCTCATGTTGATAAGTTTTCCTGGAATTTATGTGCCATCTATAATTGAAGTTATAGCCTCCTCCTAATAGGTGTTCTGGTAATTCATACAATCGAAACGGTGGTCGGTATCCCACATGGAGCATAGGCCAATGTCCTTATATCTCCATTATAGTTATTTTCAGATGCTTTCCATTATTTTCACATCTGCCTCCAATTCCCAGCATATTGTGTTCTTTAGTCCTCCTCTATTTCTTCGGCCTTCATAATACCATATTAGTACTTGTCTTGTGACAGCTTGGGGATCTCATCAGTGTGTGTATCCTATCCACCTCCAGCATCTCTTCCTAATTTCCTTCCTCACCTGCATTTTGGCTGGTTTATTTGTTGTCTGCCACAAAACGTTGTTGGTGATAAAGTCTGGTCAACAGATCCGATGTGTCTTGATCAGACAATTGTTTATAAATACTTGTATCGTTCGAATGATGCTTTTCGTAGTCCCCCATACAAATTTCAGTTGTATAAAATAGAACAGTGTTGATGCTTGTACTGAAAATTCTGAGAGGTGGTTTGAGTTCTTGGATGTCTTTCGATTGTAGTAGAAATACTGCTGTTGTCTTGAAGATCCGTGGCTTCACATTTACATCAGATCTAATCCTTCCTTGTTTATCGATGATACTTCTAGCCAGATATATAAAAGATTTCACATCTTCTAGATTTTCTCTTTCAGGGTACGTAACATGGTCGTAATTTGTTGATTGTATTTGGAGATTTTACTTTTCCGTTTGTGTATGTTGAGGTCTATTGCTGGCTGCAGAGGTTGGTGGTACGCTGTACATCTTCATATGCATTTGTTGTTGTATGCAAGATAAAAGAGCTAGGTAACCTGCAAAGTCAAAACCATCTAGTTGCATCCATGTTGTGCATTGAATTCCGTGCTTCTCTTGATATGCTACATTTTTTATAATACAGTTAACCACGAACATAAAGAGGAATGAGTGAGTGTAAGCAACTCTGTCTGGCACAAGTCTTCATTTATAATGGTTCCGTGAGCAACTCACTGGGAAGAAGTTCACTATTTAATCCATATGATGCTGGCTATCTTCTCAGTTATTCCATAATATCATAGAAGGCTCCATAATATTTTCCTAACCAAGCCTTCTAATGCTTTATCGTAGTCAAGGAAAATGATGTGAAGTGTTTAATTCCATTCAATTGATTGTTCAACAATTAACCGTAGAGTCACGATTTAGTCGGTACAGGATCAGTCTTTACGGAATAGGGCCTGTTGATCTCGAAGTTATGCGTCGATTGGATCTTTTAGTTGACAAAATCTTCTTTTGTGTCATGATGATTTATCCTTATTACCGGCTTTTGCTGGCACTTGTTCTTTATCCCAGATCATTCTGAAGGGAATGTGGAGTATCTATGCAGATGCTTCTATATTTGTCTTTAGTGCCTCACCTGGTATGTTGTCTGGCCCTGCTGACTTGCCACTCTTGATCTGACAGTCGGAAGGTTATAATGATTATTTTGACTGTTGATGGGTTGGTGTTTATAGAGAGATCCGTGGCTACAGCTTCAATGACTGGCGGGTTTAGTAATGCTGGTCTATTCAACAGCTCTTCGAAGTGCCCTACCCACCTGTTTCGTTGTTCATCCACTCCAGTAATTGGTATGCCAGTCTTGTTCTTGATTGGCCATTCTGGCTTACTGAATTTCCCAGCTACCTACTTCGTTGTATCGTATAGGTGCCTCATGTTTCCTTCCCTTGCAGCTTTTTCCGCCGTCATTGCTAGGTCCTCAACATATTTCCGTTTATGTAACCTGATGCACCTCTTCACTTGCTCGTTGACTTCTGTGTATTTGGCCTGTGCTATAGCTTTCTCCATTCTTGTCCGGCTGTTATTAAATGCTAACATTTTGCTCCTTCTTTCTCGGATCTTGTCCAGAGTACCGACAGAAATCCATTCTTGATGGTGTTGTTTCTTGCGACCCAAAATCTCCTGACATTTTGAAGTTATTGTTTCTTTAATATCTTTCAAATTGTACTCCACAATAGTTCCACCTTCTTCTAGTAGATCATGAAATGCTTGGAACTTATTGTTGAGAGTTATGTTGAATTGGTTGTGTTTGTTAGTATTCCGGGGAAGTGCTGTGTTTAACTGTTTTAATATTGCTGCTCCAATTGTCCAGTGCTTCTTCAGCTTCAATTTCATTTTAGCCACCACTAGATGATGATCTGAAGCTATGTCAGCTCCTCTCCTTGCTCTTACGTCTTCCATAGTTTTTCTAAATTTCTTATTGATGCAGATCCCTACCGTAGCTGCTATCTTGACGTGGTGGTCGGGCTTGCCTATCATGATGACCCAACTGAGCTATATTGGCTGGAACACATGTTCCTTTAGGTTCTACTATGTCAAACAGGTCTGTTGGAGAGCGATAAGACTGAGGGCAGCAACCTAATATCTGATGGCGATATCGTACTGCTGACTGCAGTGAGGTGTGACAGCAGTAAGATGTTTCCCTAGGATAACCAGATTCTGCAGCGATGCTGCCTTCTTAACGGAAGGAAGGGGTTAGAAAGGTCGACCCTAAAATATCACACCTCACCTTACTCCACGGATTTCCGTCTCCGGCAGTAAGGCCTTCTGAAGTACGGAGCTAACACTTCAAAACTCCCCATAACAAGGTCGTGCGTGATCGGCCTCAAGCAGTTGTCCCTTGGGCTCTGTGATCGCGTTCCCAGGTCACTATGACCAATATTAACCCAATTTTTCTTTCAGGTACCTCTAGAAGCAATATTCTTCCACGGTGTGGGCAGCCAGGAAGTGAAAACTTGCTCTCATACCTCTAACAACACACTTAGTCATCTTGTTCGAGGTCAAATCTCCCCATCAACTCTTAATAACTTTCTTACCTCCACACTTAATCCTCCTATCATGACTGTATCACCTCGCGCCTCTAACGCTAATGATTTGTGCTCACGAAACCTTATTCCTGGTCTCCTAAAACCGCGCACTAATATATATATTGTGAAAATAAGGAACCGGCTCGGTTCACTCTTCATGTTCCCGGAGACCCCACAGCTACCACTCGAGGCCTTGCTGGCTTCGATATAACACTAAGTTCAAAATCTGAACAGGCTATCCCCGACTGGATTTCAATAAACAATCGCTTGTGCGCTGTCTGTCTAAATGGAACCACGAGGACTCGTAAAGATAGGGACACACTGCCGTTGTCTCTTTGTTGTCTCTGCCTATGTTCCACTGACTGAAGTGAAAGATGAATTTTACAGAGAGCTTTCTGACCTACTATGTAAAGCTAAGCGCATTGATGTTGTAATGGTGGCTGGTGATTTTAATGCCCAAGTAGGTAGACTAGATGAAACCGAAAAGCACCTAGGTGGATCATATGGTGTTGAGGCTCAACACACAGACAATGGCGACCGGTTACTACAACTATGCTCAAATAAGCGTTTATTTCTCGCAAACACCAAATTTAGGCATAAGGAAAGACATCGGTTGACATGGCGGCCTCCAAAATCAACTCAACGCTGGACTCAAATAGACCACATTGCTATTAGCCATCGTTGGAGAGGCTCGATAGAAGACTGTTCGCTCGTTTTGGAGCACATGTTTAGACTCAGATTATGCCTTAGTGCGAGCGCGTATTAGTCTGCGTCTCACTGGACGTAAAAGATCCACGGCAAGGATCCCCCTCAGACGTTCAACTTAATGATGAAAAACTCAAGAATACATTTCAGTAACAACTAAAAACCAATTAGTCAGCTGCGTAAACTGTACTCATCCTGAGCTAACCTGGAATGATATCCAAAAAGCTGTTGAAACAGCAGTAATGTCTACTAATAAACTAAACTAAAAGATTAAGAAAACTTAATGGATTGCAGCTGCGTCCACTGAACTGATAGATTCTAGTAAACACATTCCGCCTGGTTCTGAACATGATGAGGAACGAAGACAACTTAAACACAAACTAGTCTAAAGCATTACGCAATGATCGTGAGCAGTGGTGGGTGGCGAAATCTAAAGAGATGGAAAAGGCAGCGGCAATAGGTAACAGTAGGCAACTGTCCAGACTTATCAAGGAAATGGGTGTCAGAAACCCGACTCTAAGTGAAACTATCTCTGGAAAAGATGCTTCCACTATTCACTGTCATTCCAGAAGATTAGACCGATGGGCAGAACACTTTATGGAACAGTTTAACTGACCATCGGCGTCATCCCTGTTGTCCACCATCTCCAAACAATCTGAATGGTGAATCAACATTGGTCCTCCGAATCTCAGTGAGGTTGAGAAGGCTATAGGGAACTTAAAGCGAGGGAGAGGAGCAGGACCAGATGGATTAACCCCTGAGATATTTAAGGACGGTAGGTCCAGCTGTAGCAGCGAGATTAACTGAGATCTTGGCTAGAATTTGGGAACTGGACGTAATCCCATCTGACTGGTCTCGAACACTAACCATTCCGGTCTTTAATAAAGGACAGAAGTCCTCGTGTGACAATTACCGTGGAATCAGTTTAGCGAACATAGTGTCTAAAATATTAGCTTCAATAATACTTCGACGTGTAACTAAAGCTCATGAAGAGCAAACTCGAGTAAACCAACGTGGTTTCAGACCCTGACGTGGTTGTATAAACCAAATATTCACACTTCGGCAGGTTCTGGAACATAGGCACACTTTCAAACACCCAACAATAGCTGTATTCCTTGACCTTAAGGCGGCGTTTGACTCTATCGATTGTAAGGTTATCACTAAAAGGCGTACCGGAGAAGTACATAAACCTTATACAAGCTTTCTACCCGAACACCACATGTCGTGTTAGAGCTTATGACAGATTGTCGTCGGAATTGATCACTTCTAGTGGTGTCCGTCAAGGTTGTCCGCTTTCCCCATTTTTATTTAATTTTATCATGGTCATACTTTTAGAGTTAACATTGTCATCGTCTGATTTGTGTGGGGTTGACCTCCTTCCAGGAGATAAACTAACTGACTTGGAATATGCAGATGATATAGTTCTATTGAGTGAAGATGCTGACAAAATGCAGAATTTTCTGACAACCTTAAACATAAATGTAAGCATGTTTGGAATGCGATTCTCCCCATCCAAATGCAAAATGATACTTCAGGAACTGGCTTAATTCCGCACCAAAATTAGTGATAGGGAGCGAAACTATTGAGTGTGTCAACCGATTTACTTATCTCGGGAGCCTCATCAGTCCTGATAGTCTGGTGTCTGATGAAATCTCGGCTCGTATACAGAAGGGCCGATTGGCTTTTACCAACTTGCGTCTTTTGTGGCGTTGGCGAGACATTCGTTTACTGACGAAAGGACGTGTTTTCTCCTCGTGTTTGCTGGGACCACCAAGTAAGCAATGCGTGGGTTGAGAATAGAGTACTAGGTAAATACGGCAAGTCTATTGATGCAGTAGGTGAATCTTCACCGTCTGAGGTGGTTAGGACATGTGTTGCGTATGCCTGACCTACCGTCTACCTCGACGAGCAATGTTGTCTGTGTGGAGTAGGCTGGAAGAAAGCTAGGGGTGGCCAAACGAAAACATGGCACTAATCCATGAAGTCATTAACAATTGGATTGAGGCATGTTAGTAGATGCAGACTACCTGGTTGGGGCCCACACGATGATCGTAACAAATGGTTAGAGACTGTAGGTGATATGGCTCAAAATTGTTCGCAATGACGCAGGTACATTCACTCTTTGTCTTCCTCCAAATTCTAGGTTTTTGAGCTTCTCATAATTTTCTCTTTACTGAATCACTTTTAAAAATCTCATCCCTGATCTCTATGCCTTTCTATTAGTATTTACTCTGGAACTACCTTCCCTATTCTGGGATTAGGTCTGACAATTTAATCTCTATCTGCTAATTGTGGCATGGCAACTTGAACTGATGTACGCATGTACCGAGTTCTACGTTGTAAGTGACTGACTTACTTACTGATTGATAAATGTGTGGTCAATTTGGTTCTTTGTAATGAGGTCTGGTGAAACCCATGTCGTTTTTTGTATGCATTTGTGGGAGAATATGGTGCCACCTATAATAATTTTGCTAAAGGCGCATAGGTTTGCAAGCCTCTCACCGTTTTCGTTCCCTTCTCCCAGTCCATATCGTCTCATGATGTCTTTATATCTGGTGTTGTCCATTCCAGCATTGGCGTTGAAGTCTCTCATCAGAATGATCAGGTCCTTGACTGAGAATTTATCGATGACTGCCTGCAGCCCTGCATAAAACTGATCTTTGTTGTCTTCATGGTTGTCGTTAGTGAGTGCATAGCATTGAATGACATTCATTGTAATCCCCTCCTTCTTTGTCTTGAATGATTCTGTGATGATCCTGGGTCCATGAGGTTCCCATCCTGTTAGGGTTTTTCATGCTTCTTGGGATAGTATTAGTGATACTCCTTGAGTGTGTGAGGCATTTTATTCTTCGTCGCAGGAGTATAAAAGCACTTTTCCTGAGGATAATCGCTACTGTTCAGCTTGAACCCAAGGGTTTAGCATGTTCTAAATATCGTCAAGTTGCATCTCTTCATTTCTTCAGCTATTCGCATGCTTATTCCTGTCTCCCACATCGTGCAGACATTCAGTGTACCGATATTATTGGTTACTCTGGTTGTCGGAAGAAGCATCGGTGTCATGACTTCCGAAAAATCAGTAGTCAATTATATTTAAGTTTGGACGACGAATTGGCTTTATTCTTTGAAATCTTCACACCAGGGATGTGTAGGCGTTCTATCTTAGAATACTGCTCGCTTGTCTTTTCTATTATAAATTACACAGATACTGTACAAATTGAAAATCTCCAGGGAACTATCACCCGACGACTACTGGAGCATAACTGTGACATAACTTAGACAAAAAGATGTAGATTGCTTTCTCTAGAACCCCTATGGAGAAGCCGTCTAAAATCCAACCTTAAGTTTTGCTATAAAATAATTCACGGTCACACTTTCTCAACCTTTCCTCCTTTCTGGAAGACTACACCCCAATATAACCTTATAAATCTGGATCGAACACTATGCTGAAAAATGCGAGCACCAATCACGAACTAACTTTTTTATAACTCTACGGTCTTCTATGGAATGGGTTACCACTTTCCATCCACTCCTGTGATAATTTACTAAAATTTAAACTCATGATAAACTTATTCCTCGATACCGATGGGACCCAACAACTCTTCCCTGAGAAATCTGAAAATCCGGATGCGGCAAACCACGGACCACCTTACACCTAGCGTACGAGTGAACATCGCACTTCACAAGCTTGTGCTGTTAACAACTTACACTGCTTACCTTCCCTAACCAGTCCAAACAAGCGACAAAATATCCTCTACACATTTTGACACCCTAGCTTGTTGGACCTCCTTTTATCTAAATATCAGTTTCCTCCGCTTACTTCATATATTTTCGCCTTTCATATAGACAGGTCATCTGCCATATCTATAACAAGGACAATACATCACCTTATGATTCAGGGTTTATAATACAAAATACAATTTCTGGCCAAAGCAAACATCTACCACTGGATGCTACACTTGTTGTTTGTCCGGTAGTCTTTTAACGCCTTGGTATGTCCAGTTTTATTGACAGAAGAAACCAGATAATTAAGGCATAAATCTTTATTTTTTATCATGGGCAGCAGACAACGGAGCGCGATGAGAACCATTCAAACACACAAAACTTCCCAGCATTTAATATAAGGTAATAAGAACTGTAATCCACAGGCAGAATAAGAAAGTAGATGAATACTTGGGCTTTATTGTTTTGGCTCATGCTTAAGGTTTGAAGTTAACACTTAATTTGTCAATCTAGGTTGCTATAGTCTTAAGCGATGTCATAGCTCCTAGTAAATTGAAAAGAAATTGGCTGCTTGGTTATCCGATTATTTGGCAAACTATGATGAATCCATCCTGATTTTTACCTAGTCTCGTATTCTATTTGTTTCGTTCTGCTGCTCGTCTTTTCTTTTCCTCTCTTTCTTTTTTGGTATCTCGAAATATACAACTGGGAGATGGACTAAATAGAAACCGATAACTTCATAAGGAGCTGTGCAGGAGGCTTATCTCACTTTTTCAAACCTCTGGACAAGGTCAATTTTGTGAACCTCGTGACCCTAATGGATGCTTACTTACTTTCAGACAATCGGATTTTATCAACCAATGTATCCCTTTTCAGAAATACTGCATTCCGTCTGTATGATTTAAATGCTCCTCGCAGTTTGAAATTCCCGATTCCGTGACACTTACGCTACTATACACTCTAATGTTAGATGTTTGTTTGTCGTAGTAAAGTTCCTTTGTGTAGTCTTTCAACCCTGCTGTGGTTTAGTATCTTTTTGTTGATTTCGCCTGTAAAAATGGGTTACTCGTGATATAGGGAATTAAATTATTATTATTACTTTATTTATTGAGCGAGTTGTCTAGTTTTGATTGTCTAGTGCATTTGAATCGCGAATATTTTCTTTAATTGTACCAAGTTCACTCAAGGTATCACATATCCTACCAAGGTTTTGTGACCTTCCATTTTACACGTAGAGTAGATTTCCTTGGTATTTATTGGCTTTTCCCGTGTGTGTACCAGTCGTGTATCTTAAACAATTGTAGCATTTATAGATATAAAGTGTCGCAAGGTTGTTTGGTTACTTGGCTCATCAATTACCGATAGCTACAAAAACGTGTGCTTGCAAACGTCCGGGCTGTCGTTACCAGATGGAAACTGGCATGCTATGTGATGACTTCAAAGTTTGATATCACAATATGTGCACTAACTTAACACTAGCTGCATACAAACGACATAGTATACCTGGAAACGTATGGCTTTGACCACTTTGTTATCTAGATTTAAACCACTTGTTATTGGACACCTGAGCCACCTAACACAGTTAAGAAACGCTTTTCAAAATATGGCGTTAACGCAATGCAGTTTATGGTTGTGATATCGTGAACGTAGAAGAAACTTTAATTGACTAGCCCAAGGTAGAAGGATAAAAGGCGTAAGTCAATACCGACTACAAAGAATAAAATATCACCCTCAAGTAGTATGGTTATAGCCAAGAATAAGGAATAAGAAATGGAATGTGAAGTTATACGGCATCACCCACAGAAAAGACATGATGCTATACTAGACTGGATGCAAACATAGAGAAAAACGCGAATATTGATAGCTTCGGTAACTGAATTTAAAGGAAACAGCCTTGAAGGGCGTTAATACGAACTCTGAAAACGTCTACTCTCACCATAGTCTAATAATATAGAATCTGGAAAAATCCAGTAACCTAGAGCCTGCCAAACGTCATGTTCATGAACTTCATTAAGTTGAATCAGCTATTCGACTTATATTACCTGATACAGTACAGAAGGTCCACATTATGAAAGTAATTAGATTCGTTAAGTCGACTGAATGCGAATCACAAAGTAGGTAAATTGTAAGAATAGTCCAAGGCGATGATGATAAAAAAACATAGTTTTGAGAAATTCTCACAAAACTCGTAAGCAGAACATACGTGTCTCACCTAAATGGCTGCTGCAGGATCGTATTAGGAGAAAAGAAGCTCTTTCCGATAGAAAAACAAGGTTGCATAATAGAGAGAAGATTCTGAAAATTCAGAGTTTTTGGCTAGTGATGTCTTGAAAGCCAATGCCTTCATGACTTGTGTGGATAGGTTGGGTATTAACTCAGGTATGCTGAATGTGTTACACACTAACAACAAAGCCTAATGAACAAGATGTCTGAGTTATCTCCGCAGAAGAAAACTGATGCAGCTATAATCGCCCTCGTGGAACTGTGGTTTAAAACTCATGTATATCCTACACTCGTCAAAACAGAGTATATCTTTATCAAGTCTGATATGGTCACTGGCCACAAGGATGGGAGAATAAAATCATGCATTCGGGATAACGTATGTATCTAACGTACTATACCAACAGCACATTAAAGTGGACACATGCGAGGCAGCTAGCTACCCTTCAAAGTCTACACGTTAGCCAAGTACTTATTGGAGTAGTTTACCGTAGTCCTAACTACCTAGCGGACGATTTTACTATTAGCCACATTTGTGAGTGGAGTTAAGTTAGTAGGTGTTTCATGGTTTGAGACTTCAACTCACCTCACATCAACTGGAAAGAGATCACATCTGTAGGCAATGGCTTTGATAGGAACTTGTTAACTAGTCTCCAGTAGGTTTTAATGCAGTGTTGTAAAACAGACAGGTTTTGATCTTGACAACGAACCGTCACTCTTTGACCTTGTATTTATACATAATTCTGACAAAGTCACAGATCCTAAGCTTCTATCGTCACTTTTTAATAGCGACCACATTGTCCTGTTCTTTGGGCCTAAGACTAATGATAGTGAATATGAATATGTTCCAACCCGACCAAGCAGACATTCTGGCAATTAGGAACCGAACTGTTTCAGCGGATAGTTCGGTTTCTGAAAGCCACTCAACTAACAAAGAAACATTTCAAAAAGTAACTACCCTATTTATTCCATGATCAGTTCCACATAAGTTGTCACAACATCCTTCATGGACGGACAAAAAACTCAAAACCTACTACTGTATAGAAAACGTCTTTGGGATTAGTACATTAATACGAGTTGTGATATCTTTGAGTAAGAGTACCTTTAAGGTTAGAAACCCTTGTAAACTAACTATTGATAAATCTCGTACGACCTACGAAAGGCAGCTTACAAAGGATAGTCTCACTTGTCCGAAACGGTTTTTTTATACTAAGAGACGAAGTAAGAAAAATAATAGGATCCCGTCACCATTGATACACGAAAGTTAAACTGTGTTAGCTGACTTAGATTTAAGTAATGCTGGAAAATTATCTGAATATTTCAAAAAACGTTGATATGTAGATACTAATGTCGATTCATACTCAATAAATGCAGCTGAAATAGTTAAAACAAAATCAGTCCATATTATTACTAGGAAAGGTTTTCTATTAGATTAGTCAACTAAAACCGCGTGAGTTACCGGAACTTGGTGGGATACTTCAGCTAACATTAAAGTTAGAATTTTCAATACAAATGTGAAGGCAGTTCTGTTGTATGAGGCTTAAACTTGGAAAACTACGAGATGCATCGTTTAAAAGATACAAGTATTCATAAACAATTGTCTACGTAAGATACTTCGAATTCATTGACCAGATACCATAAACAATAACCATCTATGTGAGAGAACAAATCAACTTCCAGCCGAAGACGAAATTAGAAAAAGACACTGGAGGTTAATAAAACACACATTGGGGAAATCATCAAATTGTGTCACAAGACAAGCACTAACATGGAATCATTAAGGCCAAATGAAAAGTAGAAGACCTATGAACATATTGAGTCAGGAATAGGAGACAGACATGAAGATAATAAAGTGCACTTGGGAAGAGCTGGAAAGGAAAGCTCAGGGCAGAGTTGGTTGGAGAAGACTGGTCGGCAGCCTATGCTCCACATGGTGTAACAGGCATTGGTTGATTGATTGATTAGAATATCTCTATGATAGTGATGAAGTGTAACACAACATTTCATCATGATCATTCTTCATCAGAATGTACGTGATAACTTAACTTTTAAGTCACTGAATCATCATTATTATTCCTTCCCAAATTTGAATTATTACGTCAAAATCTTTTCTCATCAAGTTAGATTTAACTTTGTCGTTGCATCACCGTTTTCAGATTGTTAAGTTTAAATTATTTAATTACGTCATCAGATCACATTTTGAGTTTGATAACTGAGCTTAATTTATATCATTCTCAAACATTCTCAACCGTGTTTTAAGTTTTTTTTCTTATTGTGTAATCATTTGTACTCTAATCACTATTTTGTTTTATTGTACTTTCTTTTGTATCGGATGGATATGGTTACATCATTTTCCCCAATATTTAAGTTATAGTTCACATGTCTACATAATTCTGATTTCAATCAATTCTAAACATTCCTATGAGCATGTTAAACTTTGTTTCAAATATGAATTTTGTAAAATAGCATCATTCCAGGTTGTATGCAGTAGCTGATAAAAAACCAACGAAATAATGTGAATTCATTTTATTCTGCACAAATAGTTGATCTTGCTTTTTTCGTTTATTGACTAAGTGATAATTGGATAATAGTTGGTACAGTTTATGAGAGATCTCAGTTCATGAGGCACATCCTATATCGTAAACAAGATGTTTATTAGCTAATCAAAAGACAAATATACTAATCAAAAGTCTGTTTTGTTTTACCGTAGTGATCTGATATGTGGAGATGATATTCGTAGGTTGTCAGTATTTGATCGCGGAAATCTTCCAAATATCTCAGATATTTGTCGGGAATACCAAATAAGTATTTCTGTAGTCAGAAGTTGATTATCAGAAAAAGGTGATAAATTCGTTCATCAGGTTGAAAATCTTCATTTCCCTATGGTGATTTGGGGCACTTATTGAGTATGCCCAACCACTACCTGCTTTGATACCTGATGTTGACCAATGTTACAGAAGGATGGACGAAAACCAAGGATAGCCAAACTAGCAAAATATCAGTCCATAAAATTATTGACTGTTTATCTGAGCTGTGTTGAAAGATGGAGATATCTTGGTTGGGGTACTCACGATTGTCGTAACCAGTATTTGACGATTCTAGATTAAGTGACTCAGGTCCATTCTCTCGTTGTCTGTCATCAAATCTTCAGACTAATATTATCTTGCACTACTCTCTTCACGAACTAATAATGGAAAACAATTCTTACTCAAATTTGTGGTTTTAGTTATATTGAGTTCTTTGAGCAGGATAGTTTCATTGCTATTCTGTATGATTTCAGCTACGAAAACCTTTCTAACTTTTATCAAAAGTCAATGAAATCGCTCAGAATGACGATAAAAACATCACAAATTAATCATCTAGGAATGCAACTAAGTATAATTCATTAATATAATGTAGAAATAATTTCGGTGATAGATATTGACATTTGTTTACTTGTCTTGCATTCTTCAGTTACTATAAAATAATTGTATATTAATTACTTACGCCCGTTACCCCTCACAGAGAAGCATAGGCCGCTCATCACTACTGTCCATCGAATTCTGTCCTGAGTAATCCTTTCCAGCTGTTTCCAGTTGCTGTTCATCCTTTTTAAGTCTGCTTCTGATTCTCGACTCAGTGTGCTCTCTCACCCTCCTCTTTTCCGTTTTCCAACAGGGTTCCAAGTTAGTGCTTGTGTCGTGATGCAGTCTGATAATTTCCGCAATGTGTATCCTATCCATTTCCAACGTCGTTTCCTGATTTCCTCTTCAGCTGGAAGTTGGTTTGTTCTTTTCCATAGTAGGCTGTTGCTGATGGTTTCCAGCCAACAGACATTCATTATCTTGCATAGACAGTTGTTTATAAACACCTGTACTCTCCTGAGGATGTTTGCAGTAGTTCTCCACGTTCCAGTTCCATACAGGAGAACTATCTTGACGTTCGAATTGAAGAATCTGACTTTGAGGTTGGTAGACAATTGTTTTGAGTCCTATATTGTCTTCGACTGTAGGAATACTGCTCTTGCTTTGCCAATCCTAGCCTTTACATTTGCATCGGCTCCACTTTGTTCATCGATGATGCTTCTCAGGTACGTGAAAGTATTCACTTCTTCCAGAGTTCTTCCATTAAGTTCAATTTAGTTGGTGCTCATTGTGTTGTATTTAATGATCGCAATTGCATTAAAAATAAAATATTTTGTTGTATCAGTGTAAAATCAATATGAATATCGACTTATTTACTGCTTCTTTTCTTTATATTAACATTACTATTCATATTACAATTAATACTATTATTACAACAATGTTACTTCATCACAGCACATAGTAAAGATGAACTTTATAACTTGTTTAATTAAATACCTTTTAAAGGTTCCACTGATAAATTGTTCTCTTTGTTTCTATAATGATTATTGTATCGTTATCATTTTTTATCAACAACAAAAAATCTATTCTTCCGTTTTTTTTATCTTAACATTCTTTTCATTTTTCTTTCGAACATTTTTTTTCTTATATTCACTATTCATTGTGTAAGTCGTAAACAATTGATGTTATAACTTTACATAAAAATCTGTCTAAAAGGATGCAGTTTATACAAATGGTGATTTCATTGTTCCCATGTAGGTAACGGTGAGGAGAGAGGGAAGGCTCGGGTGGTAGTTGGCTTTATTTATCAAAAATGGAAATGAAAGATGAAATTAAGTGTTTAGCGGGTAAGATTTTAATTGAGAGTTGGGGGTAGATTGAAAAGATTATTGAATGCTTATTTGACTCCACGAAGTAATCCAAATTACACAGCTATTGACTACGAGGAAGCATTAGATAACCGTTTCGTGCTAGTATGCAACTCCCTATCAGTGTAAATCCACAAATTCGTCAGGAATCGAACCGAGGATCTTTTGACTCCACAACGAACACCTTACTACTAGACCAATGAGAATAAAATTTTATTTTCGACGATGTCTTTTACTAAAGCTATACAGTCGTAATTTACAGTTAATTTTTGCATAAAAATAGTCTATAGTGAAATAGTAAAGTGGGTTAAATCAAAGAACAAAATTGCCACAAGTTAGTTTCATGCATATGATGAAGGCGAAATGGTATCACGGCAAAAACAGTTTAGAAACAACTGTTTTGAAGAAGTCATGCAATGAATAAATTATTTACTAGCATCAATTAATGATGAACATAATGAACAGAATTATTATTGAGACGACATTACGCAATGGATAAAATTATTTGGAAATAATAATTGAATTGAGATTGTTAATTTTTGTGGATATTGATAATTTAGTTGATTGAATATGTCACATATTGATGTTAGGAGGGTACCATTGAAAACCAGGGAGTAATGAATAGTGGCTTTGTTCCAGTGTAGAACAGTTATATACAGTTTATTTGTGAAACGATGAAAACCTACTAATTACACTTTAAAAACTTTCATCAATGGCAGAAAAATCAAAACACTAATGCATACAACTTTATTCATATTCAACAGTTCAGTTGCTATTAGGGTCCAGTAACTTAATGAATAATGCTGTGTTTTTCATGCTGAATGTACTAAGTTTGATTTCTGGTTAAAATATCTACACCTGAATGCAGATACATTTAGTTGACAACTCTCAAATATGGATTCCACTACTGGTCATATCTCGATTTTATAAAAAACATCTATATTATGTTATGTTAACCAAATCACAGCATGGTGATTCATAAAGATGTTCTTATCGTAATTCAATTATACAATATTACTTACCTTGTGACCCGAACGTAGCTGCTACCTTGACGTGATGGTCGAGCTTGCCTATCATGATGACCCAACTGAGTTATATTGGCTGGAACACATGTTCCTCAAGGTCCTACCATGTCAAACAGGTCTGTTGGAGAGCGATAAAACTAAAGGCAGCAACCTAAGATCTGAGGGCGAAATTGTACTGCTGACTGCAGTGAGGTGTGACAGTAGTAGGATGTTTCCCTCGGATAACCAGATTCTGCAGCGATGCTGCCTTTTTAACGGAAGGAAGGGGTTAGAAAAGGTCGACCCTAAAATATCACACCTCACCTTACTCCATGGATTTCCGTCTCCGGAAGTAAGGCCTTCTGAAGTACGGAGCTAATACTTCAAAAACTCCCCATAACAAGGTCTTGCGTGATCGGCCTCAAGCAGTTGTCCCTTGGGCTCTGCGATCGCGCTTCTAGGTCACTATGATCAATATTAACCCAGTTTCCCTTTCAGGTACTTCAAGACTGACTTACCTTATGATATTTAATCAATCAGTTTATAGATAGGCTACTTTGAAAATTTGTTCCTCAAAACGCAATCTAACTCAGTATACAGCATTTCTTCATCGAAAATGAATCTATTAAAGTGAATAATCGTTTTTCAATGTTTGAATATACAATTCATCATTTCAGCATAGATTCAAGCTTTCCAAGTCAACCTTTTATAAGCTTGTATATCGATCTGTGAATGGTTCCAAATTTGTTACTAGTATGTATGTGTGTAAGCACTCCACTAAGTGTAATAAATGAGGATATTTAAAACAATCTAAGGAATGTACTGAAATAAGTGTAGGCATCCATACTGCTATATCTTGAATAGTGGGTCCCGTCACCAGTTGTTATATTATTACGTAATCTACCCAGTCGCCAATTGTTATGTCTAAATATGATCGGGCAATCAGTACGTATGGAAATTATAGTGTGTGTAACCTTGATAATTACTAATCAGTGCCCGTATGCGTCTACCCCGCGACTATTAGTCACCAAATTGGGATTAAAGAACACAAGATTAATAAACTAACCAGACAGAATCAGAATCATATTGTATTTCAAACATTCCTTTATAAAAAATATACTAAACCAGACCACACCGTCAGTCAATTGAGAAATTAACATTAATACGAACAAAGGAGATTGTGGCAGTGAATAAGGGTAACATGTACACAACTAATTAACTGCAGTTCATAATAAGGGATAATATACTAACAGCAAATATACTAAACTGGAAGATAAAGTAAGAGGAACGTTACAATGATGGAAATGAAATGTTTACACTACCCACAGTTAAAATAATCGAAATAGTATTCTATAACAGTTCTGAAAATTTGTTACTTTTCTTTAGTCTCACGATACAGCACATACTTCATCAAGGTACATATCAAATAACGGGATCTAATAGAAAGTTAAATACATAAAATTTAACTTAAGTTGATTGAATTTATTACAGATAATTGATGGCAGAGTACCACTGAAAACCAGGGAGCACTGGACAGCTGTTTCGTTCTAGCGTGGAACTCCTCAGTAGTTCGCACCCTAGCGCATCAATTCGCGTTATAGCATGGTGGGTATCGATTGTCAGTGATGATAACTGTCTCATTGTAAACAAGTTTTAATTCCACCAGTCACGAATTCTTGCCAGAGCTTAAGGAACATCCTGACGTCAGTCGTGATTGGTGGTCACGGGAATGAGACAGCTATCATCACTGACATTGGACGACCATTACAAATTGATGAAAGTGGGAATTCTCTTATTGTATGCCGACCCAATGGTGTAGAGGGTTGGGCGGTACCCATCAACCTGAAACTATTTAATCTTCATTTCAACAAAACCTTTAAAAAATTTGCGATTCTGAATTCTTTTCCGATTCTAGATTTAGTTTCATCAAGATGTATCAATAACTGAAACGCTATAGAGTATCTTTAAGTGGACTGTTTTCTTAACTCATGATGAAAAGTATTTTTTAAATGACTAGATAGTTGACAGCTATCCTAAAACTGGATAAAAGTCAGGCTAACAAATAGAGTACAATTGTTGACCAGTAGGATGTTCATCAAGTCCTTTTAAGTGGTGATTGAATTCTTTCGATCAAGTTGTAATATAGATACTTGCCTAAGTGATTTGACATCACTAGCATTATATACAGAGACGGAAGATGGTTTAGGTGTAGTCAGTAGAAAACCCAGAATTTAGGTCTCGTGCTACTTGGCACTCATCGGCTACGTCCGGAAACTAGGTGGCTAGGGATCGAATCTACAGTTCGGTATAAGTTTTCTCAAGGATTGCAAGTACACCTTGACGGTGAGTGTCGAATAGCACAAAACCTAAGTCTAAAGTTTTCATTCGGCTACCATCAAAGCACCTTTCATAACGGATAGAGTATTCATCATTCTTTTGACTTCATTGATTCAATATTCAATACTTAAGGTAAATTACTTCTGCTTTGCTTATTCAATATCAAGTTCATACTTTATAATAAGCTTCGTAAGGAGGTTATTGTTACTATACACAGTCACTGTAGAATACTCTTCTATTAGACTAATAACTGGTAAACCTACAAAATACTTTCTTTCTACCAACATGAGGTTTATGGACAGTACCTTCACTGTTTACGACAAAATCGTTGAAATTCGTTATATTCTACAGGGATTCAATTGATGCAATAATTGAACTAATTTTATGTTGGAATAAAAATACATCCCGAAAGTTCACTTCTCTGATTTTTTTCCTGAAACTAAAAGTGGATAACTTACTGCAGTAATCAATAAAGGAAAAGTCTGACATGACATAAATTGTATAGTCGAATTCGTTAAACTTGTAAAGTAATTTTGTTATTTATGCATTTACATGATTCCCTCGTACACGTAGCAATAAATATAGGTGAAAATGGACACTGTAGCATCAACCTCTGCAGCCAGCAATAGGCTTCAACATACACAAATGGAAAAGCATGATCTTCACATACAAACAACGAGTAACAACTGAATCACACTTACCATTAAAGAGAAAATCTGGAATCTTTTACATATGTGGCTAGTAGCACCATTGATAAACAAGGAGGATTAGATCTGATGCAACCAATTTGAAAATAAATCATGAAGAGAGACTGGAGGTGAATAGGATACACAATGATGAAATTCCCAAGCACTAACATGGAATCCTGAAGACCAAATGAAAAGAAGACAACCAAAGAATGCATTATGCCTGGAATTGAAAGCAGATTTGAAAATAATAAATAACATTTAAAAATAACAATAAGGGAGATTTGAAAACAGATTTAACTGTAGAATGGTGGTCAGTGGCCTATACTCCTTGAGGAGTAACAAGTACTGATTGATTACATCTACAAGTACAAATATGTATATTTGATTGTTTTCATTAATCGCACTGTCTGATGTTCAATTTATAACAAGGATATTCTTTCCGATAAATGCTCATCAGGTTCTACATTTATTAGTTCGAAATTATTAGTCACAGGAATAGACAGTTCTGAGGCAAGTAAAACATTATTTAGATATCAAGAATAATTGGATAATTGGAAGCTTTTTCTCTTTGGGTTATTTATAAAAATAATCATCATCATCATGTAACTTGTGAAACGTAAACGACAATTGAGGTAAACAAGATTATTAGTCTAATACGTGTATATAGGCATCGCATCTCTGTATATGGGTGACAAAGGAGATGGGGGGGGTGATAGCAAAATACGATTAGATCAAGTGTTTGTAGACAAAGGTCAAATCTTACTTAAAATGAAACCGGATGGTTAAGAGTTTGTAAAATGGAGTAAACGATAATCAAAATTCGTCAAATAGTAACAATAACAATAATAGACATAATTATGATCAGTTCATTTGTTTGATCCTAAAATGTGATATTCATATTCATTTTGCGTACTTTGATTAATAATAATAAATAAATAAATAAATAAATAAATAAATAAATAAAATAAAATAAAATAAAATAAATAAATAAATAATAATGATGATACGGAAGTGTACATTCAGAGGGAGAATACATATGCATTAATCACACTAAATCGTCGCATGATTAAGGTAGTGATTGGTTTAGTGGATCTTGCGTCGGCCATGGCAGGAGAAGAGGTTGAACGTACTTCTTCTGTATGCAAAGGTCTGGCTTCTTGACCCGTATAGCCATCACCTCTGCCGTTTTAGTGACTTTGAGTCTAATCGATCTTGGCAGATAACTGTTTACACAAAATATTATTCTGAATGACTGATTTATGCTCGCCACATAACCTGTGTGAATTAGGTGAGCTAGTATTGAACTGTTAATACTTCTGACAACTCCTTTGATCAACCAGACCGGAAAATGCTCCCGAGCACGGAGGAGTAAATTTCTTGAGCATCTGCCAATGTAACTTGCTCCACAGAAGCAGTTGAACTGATAGATACAAAATGACATGGCAAGCTTAGGTAATTTATCCTTTATTCTCAGTATTACTATAGGGCGGGTAGAAGACAGCAGTTGCAGTTTTCCAGCGTAAAATGTTCTCCGAATGGAGATGCGTAGCCTCAACGTTAGCGTTTCGCTGGGCCCATCCCCTCTGTATGCTAGTCTCAGGAAAAGCGGCTTTCTTTCTCTGGTTTGAATCATCTTCCTGTTTGCTTTCGAGATAGCATGTTTATTTATAAACTTTATAGGGTAGCCATTCTCCCTCAGGGTTTTATGCAATACTTCCGTTTCTTCGTCAACCGCATCAGGAGAGCATATCATTATAAATAATTCGATGAGAAAAAAACTTCCAATTATCCAATTCTCGTTGATATCTAAATAATGTTTTATTTGCCTCAGAACTGCCTATTTTTGTAACTAATAATTTCGAACTAATAAATGTAGAATCTCATGAGCATTTATCGAAAAGAAAAATATTCTTCGTTCAAACGTCTTTGTTTTTTGTTGTTGTAACAATGAATTGTTTTTTTTTCTCTTCTGATAAATTTCAAGACTGGCGTGATATAAAATGCCATTTTTAAAGTTATTCATAAATAGTCATTCTCTGTTGTTTTTTTTTTTAGCTTTTGTTATTGTATCGTTCCATTTAAATCAATCTAGGTCATTGTACATTGAATAATGGAATGTATTATTATTATTATTATTATTATTATTATTATTGTTACTATCACATCTATCTGATGATATAACGTATTGCATTGTTGTGCAAAGTGTACTTCATTTTATTATCTTAAATTCTAAATAATTCACTTATTATTATTATTATTATTATTATTATTATTATTGGTAGAAATGATATGATATTATGTATGATAGAATGTTTATTTTCAATAAGAAATTAATGTAAAGTTGTATAATAAACAAAAGCCAGTAAACCACTAGATAAGTGTTTTGTTCTACAGTGAGACTCCTCAGTGATATTTATTGATGATTACGCTGTGTGATGGTGGTGGTGGTGGGGAGCTGTGGGTAATTTAAATCAAAACCTTCAGGAAAAAATTATTGATCTTTTAACTAATTAGTTGGCATTCATTGACTTATATTTTTAACTACCTCATTAATGGGTAGATATTTCATAATCAAACTGACTGAATACTTGACAATCCTGATATCACGAATTGACCTGAATCAGACAACCATTGATCACCTGGAAGCACTGGACAACTATTTCGTCCTAGTATGGGGCTCTCCAGCAGTTTGCATCCACGACCCCATCGGGGATCGAACCCAGGACCATCTGGCTCCGCGATGAGCGCTTTACCATTGAACCACTGAACAGGCTTCTAACGGTTGATATTTCTAATTCAGACAATTCGTGATACGTTTGCGTGACTTCATCCATTGTCATCGGTGGGTAACTGCCACACACCCGACACGGTTGAACTCCACCGGTCACGTCTTGACACTAAAACTCCATGAATTACCTCAAGGAGCTAGTCACTAGTGAGTTGATATTTAGTTAATAAATATCAGCTCAGAGGGTCCTGGGTTCGATCCCCAACAGGGTCGTAATTGCGCACTGCTGGAGAGTCCCATACTAGGACAAAACGGCTGTCCAGTGCTTCCAGGTGATCAATGGTTGTCTGATACAGAACAATTCGTGATATCAGGATTGACAACTAATTATCTCCGCAACCCCCAATTTTGACTGAATACTTGTTAGTATTGTGTTTTCTTCATTAACATCACCTACTGAAATAATTCATTTGGAAGTAAGGTATGACCGTTACTAGTCGGTGTTTAGCTGATTAATGAACTTTAGAAACAAATGACATAATAATTCGAAGGTATATTTACCTAACTATTGATTTGGTATGTGTTACATAATAATTTTTCAGGTTCAAAAGTATTTGTAAAATAGTTACAACTAATTAACAAACGAATTAACACATGAAGGTGAATAAGGTAATTATCGTTTTGAAAGTGTCCAAATGATAAGTGAATTGGTTGGCATACTGTTGATTACATAATATCTATTGAAAAGAAACCGATAAAGTAATTATCAGAAATCTGATGGTCAAGACATTTACGTAAGAATTAAGTTACAAATAAGAGGTGGTAAATTTTTTAGAAATTATGAAAAGATTTACATAACGTGGTGATAATAATAGTAAAACAATAATGATAATAATAATGGGAGAATTGAAGTGTAATAAGATATTTGTAAACCATCCGAGCATTGGCTATTATGATGGCCAAGACAAGGAAAGAGGCTGTACAAATTTCTTATGTACACACAGGTCCAGTTTGAGAATGTGGATACCGATAGCTTACGCTATATGTAGAAGACGTATGCGTGAACCATACGACAGAATGGGTGGGACTCAATAGATGATTTTAAAAGCTTTTTGATATTTACTTGTTCGGTATCAACCAAATATGCAAGTATAGAGCTGTTTACCTTCCGTAATTGACCTTTGCTCAGGCAGGCTGGGTGATGTTCCGAAATTCTGTGACGTACTTGCCGAATCGTAGGACCAATGAAACTAGCTCCACAGGAGCAGTTAAATTGGTATATACACATAGATGCGGCGAATTCAGCGAGTCTGTCTTTAGTTCCTGATTTTATGACAGGGTGATTGTGGAATATGGTATATAGTTTGACTGCGGTAAACGTCTTATGCAGCACTTTTCTAATTACTTGCGTTGTAATTTCACTCATGTTTTCATCTAAGAATTGTAATTTTAGAAAAATAGGTTTCTTACTGACCGTTACGTTTTCCGACTACGTTTTTAACAGCTAATTGATACAACTTGTGTAAATGCAAACAAAACAGAAGTAGTTTCTATATAAACAAATGTTGCTTTACTTTTCATTAAACATCATTTTAAAGTCAATTTTTTATCATGAATGAAGAAAACCATAAGTCATTAACTAAATACTTGATTCACATTTATAAGTTTATTAATAGAATACACTAATAAGTTTAGAAGAAAGTTAAGTTTAGGACTATAACATTTTGTTTTAAGCCCGGTAAAGATAACTTCATACAATGTCTTTAGTATTCAGGGCTAAACAAACATGAGGTTAATTTCAATTAAGTGATCAGTCAATCAATCAATCAAAATTACTTAGTCCTACAGGAGATTAGCCGTACCACTAATAGTTCAGGTTTTAACAAGATGACACAGCGATCGAGTTTTGCAGGGAGTAATGTCATTGAGTACTCCCTAATGATGAGTGCCAAGTAGAGCGAAAAATTAAGGTGATCCACGGTTTTTTGTAGACTACCTTCAAACGTCTTATGCTACATTAACCAAAATAATGTACTTATTACTAAATTTGTACCGTTATCGGAAATCTCCAACTTTAGCTAACTAAATCTACAAATTTCTTAACACTGAAAGAAATTACTGAATGCCAAACGGCTTCGTCAAGTTGATGGTTAGTCGTTTACCAACAAACATGAAATTCCTGAATTTGATTGTCAGTGAATACTGTTGTTTTTTACTAACTACGACAAAATGACTATAGGATTCTTGATGGTTTTTAACTGTATCTTGATTTGAAATCGATTTATGGCAAATATAAACATAAAAGTTAAATTAATGTCTAGAAATGTATCGATTCCCGGAACAATTGAATATGTACATAGTGACTAATATGAATATTCTAGATGAGTAATAATCTCCAAAACATGGAGACGAGTTTTGTAAAAGAAAGTAGTCAGTTTATCTTGAATGTTACATAATAACAATTGTAAAACTGGATAATTAAAAGAAATAAAAATGAATAAAGCTGCAAAAGGATTAAAGATGAATAAAGCAGGATAAAATGTTACATAATTGAATGTTCATAACTAACAAAATGTATCGCATGTGAAATATTAAATTTCATCCCTATGATATCAATGTGTTTTTGGAAAACAGTGTAACGATTCCTCGTTATCTATGCATCTTAAACTACTCATATATGTATAAACTCATTAATGGATTCGCATGCTATAGACTCTACAAATCCTTCATTATCAGTCATCCCTGTATCATCATAACTTAATATTTCATATTCACGTATGTCATATAACGGGCTTTTAGGGCAGCTCACAGATTCATTTGAAGTGAAGACTGGTGTCAGATATGGTTGCTTACACTCGCCCATTCTCTTTATGCTCTTGATTAACTGGATTATAAAAACTGTAACATCTCAAAGAAGGCCCGAAATTCAGTGGATAACATGGATGCAACTAGACAACTTGAACTTTACAGGTGACCTAGCTCTTCTATCTTACGTACAACAACAAATGCAGGTGAAGATGGACAGCGTAGCACCAACCTCTGCAGCCAGCAATAGACCTCAACATACACAAATGGAAATGCAGGATACTTACATACAAACAACGAGTAATGACCAAATCACATACCCTAAAAGAGAAAATCTGGAAGATGAGGAATCTTTACATATCTGGCTGGAAGCATCATCGATAAACAAGGAGGATTAGATCTCATGTAAATGTGAAGCCACGGATCTTCAAGGCAACAGCAGTATTTCTACTACAATTGAAAGACATCCAAGAACTCAAACCACTTCTCAGAATTTTCAATACAAGCATCAACACTTTGTTCTATTGTATTCTACTGAAACTTGTATGGGGGACTACGAAAAGCATCATTCGAACGATACAAGTATTTATAAACAATTGTCTGCTCAAGATACATCGGATTCGTTGACCAGACTTTATCACCAACAATGTTTTGTGGCAGACAACAAATAAACCAGCCAAAATGCAGGTGAGGAAGAAATTAGGAAGAGATGCTGGAGGTGGATAGGATTCACACACTGATGAAATACCCAAGCTGTGTCAAAAAACAAGCACTATAACATAACTCCTAACTTATGCTTGAAATCATATTGATCCATTCTCAAGTGTCGTTGACAACTTATCTTCTTGAAATTTATTTTTATACACAATCGTACAGCTAATGTAAATGACATTCTCGAATAAAAAGCTTTCTCAACTGAGTAGTTTCCATTCTTTATTCAGCGATGTAGTCAACTTATTTAATTTGTCAAAGAATTACAAAGATCCCCTGACAGTAAAGGATCTCAATGGTTGACTACGATTTTCTGTCAAATGTACAATAGTGAAATATGCGTATTGGCTTTATGTATGTATTACTGTTAAGTGTATAATTTGATCATCTATTTATTGCACATAATGATGTTAATCATGTAGATCAACTGTATGAAACTTTTATTAAAATTCATCTAAACATCTGATTCATAATAGAATAAGGAAGAATTCAACACGTTCCAAATTCTAGATCACAGAATTCCTCGTAGAAATGAAGGAACTAGTCGATGATTTATGCACCAGTAAGAAACTTAGAACGGGTATTATCTTCACTTACACAGTTTTCAGTTGATGTTGTTTTCTATAATCATTTTATTACAGGGCTTTAAAGTTATAGCTACTGCCTAAAATTAAAAAAGAAAGTGGGACAGTAGAAAAGTGATCTCAAGAAAATCAGTATCCACGATTGTTCATCAGCTAATATAGCAATAAATGTCAATCAAAAGCAGGACATATCAAAGCTACGAATAAACCTACATTCATCTAATTAATGTCAAAAGGCATTCACATAGCACGAAAGTAGCCAGACATCACATATTTTCTGATGCAAAACTATTCCCTTTATATGCAACTCGATTACAATCGATATCAGCTCACTAGTGACTAAATTCTGAAGGTAATTCCTGGAGTTCTGGTGAGAGATATAACTAGTGGGCTTCAACTATGTCGGATATTATGCAGTTACCTAACGATTGCAATAAATGAGGTGGCACAAATATAGTACAAATTGACTGAGTTATAAATATCAATCGTCGGAAGTAGGCTCACTGATCAATTGGCTAAGGTTTTAGGCTTTATCCCCTGGTATAGTCATGAATAGGCAGTGTTAAAGAGTCCCATACTAAGAAGAAACTGTTGTACAGTGCTTCCTGGTTTTCAATCACTGTCTAATTCAAACAGATTAGTGATATTAAGTTCAAACTCAACAATCTCCACAACACCCAATTACATACCAAATAAAGTTGATAAGTATTCAATGCCTATCACCCCTAACTGTATTTACCTATTCACATATATTTTCAAAAGCAGGTGCATTAAAGGGACAAAAGACTGGTATTTTTATGATTTATAGAGCAAATTCCAAAGAATCTACTTCGCAGCTAACTAGGCAGTTGTTGTAATTGAATTGCATGGGATCTGCAACATGCTTAATATGAAGTAAACACGATAAATGACTTTCCAAAGAATTTATAAAGTAAACAACACTACAACAATTAAATTTGCCAAGGTTAAAACCTGATCTTTTTATCCCAAAGAAGTTACCGATGAATTTTCACTTACTATGATAATAGTTATGAGAAGTCGTGACTGGTGGAGTTCAGATTTGTCATCAGTGAGATAATTATCACTTATAGTAGTAGATGATTGTCGTGTTATAACACAAATGGATGAAAGTGGGAATTCTACCATTTGACGTCGACCCAATGATGTACTGAGTTAGGTGTTCGCCAACTTAAAGGTCTTGGGTTCGGTTCGCTGGAGAAACCGAGGGTGAAGGATCTCATGCTAAGACGAAACAGATGTCTGGTCCTACATGAATTCCACTGGTACCCTACCAGCATCAGTCTGTGACGAATCTAATCAGCTAAAGATATGAAGTATGCTCAGTATTTCTTTTTAATTACTCATCAATTATTTGTGAAAACAATTCATTGAGTTTAATTGTTATGGCTACTATTTTGCTAGTCAATACCATTTGTCCTTACTATTTCATAGGTAATCAAGTCATATCTAATATATTCTTGATCCACCAATTCTAATTCATTCCTCAATCTATTTATATTAGTAAACCATAGTCACAATAGATAATCAGATTAGGTTTGGTTTGATGGCTTATTTAACCCCTTATTATATTGTAATAAGAAAACTTTTTTCCTGTTGTGCAATCAAACAATCTCAATTAGTGATTAAGACGAATTTTTATCTTGTCCGTTGATTAGTTATGGATTGAAACTGATCAGTCTCTGTTGCTCTATATGCATACTGAGCTGATAGCAATGAATCCCAAGTATTGTTTAAGTTGGGTTGTGACTGTCAAGTGGAATCCACGACGCGCGTTTCGTTATAATTAGGAACTCGCTTGCATCCCAATGTTGATGGTCACATCGGGATTCGAACTCAGCCTGCTTGTCATTCACAATCTAACTTATACAATACTTCTAATGCATCTCTACATTGAGGCAATCCGCTCAGGATGCACATTTAGCAACAAAGACTAACCAGATTCAATCCACAATGAATCAATGGGATGATACAAATTCGTTTTAATTACATATACACCCGTTGCACAAGTGTGGTTGTCTGGACTCAGTAGTCTAGTGGTAAACGCAGTGGTGTCTGGTTCGAAATGAACTGAGCTGGAATCTCGGTATGAACATTAACATTAAGATGCCAGTACATCCAGTCGACGAGTCCCAAGTAGGACGAAACGCGTGTCCTGCTTTCCACATACCAGTCACAATCCATATCAAACAATCATGTCTACCTCTTGATGAACAATGTAGATCTTAATTTACAGTGGTGTTAACATGATTCATTAACTAAAACTGATTACTTGCAACCAAATAGTATGCAAATGTTTGTAAACTTAATAACCACTGAATAATAACCAGTAAATGTTTATCTAGCTTTGTTTAGTGCTAAACTGATGCAACGAATCAAGTTGCAATGTCACCACTAGTTTGAGTGACTCAACACAGCGTTCACTATCTATTCATGTTAGATAGTTGGAAGTAGTAGTGATTACTATTTTACCTGTTTATTCTATAGCGCTAAATGAATCTTCTGAATGAAGTTACTGAATAAATTAGGACTGATCATCAGTGACGTGAAGAATGGTAGGTTAGGTGCTATTAGTAGGCATTCAGTCAACAACTGAAAGAAGCGAACATGGGACCAGAGGTGAATGGTTAGTAAGGCAGAAAAGTGAACAGAACTATGACGAGCAAAAGCCCAGTAAAATCATTTAGAAACACTGACGTACAAAATTCCAATTTGCGCTAAAATGCGTCATGTAACTCTTACAAAACAACTAATCAAAAAGTATTGAATAATTGATTTTGATAAAATAGACTACTGTAATTGCACAATGGGATTTAATTGTCTTTATTTGGCACACAGTGATGTTTATTTGGGGCCGTTGAAAATAAGGAAGTACTACTAGACATCTGATTCGTCCTAATACGTCACAATTCAGAAGTGGTCACCCACCATTTTGCCAAAGGATCCAACCCATCACCTTCGGGTTAGTAAACGTTTAGTCCTCTGCAATACTGAGTCGGGTATCCGACGCCCAAAATAGAGTTCCTACTTCCATCACTTTATGATATAGCGTGACAAATATCTATTGTCAGTAGTCATAACTATCTCACTATAAACAAGTTTTAACTTCATCAGTAACGACTTCTCACTAGAACTTCCTAATGCTAGTCATTAGTTAGATGATTACTGTACTCGAATTGAGATGACTAAGCATTTACCAACTCAAAAGCCTTGGATTCGTCTCCCTGACAGAATTAAAGTATGTACTGATAAGGAATTCTATACTAGACCAAAACAGTTGTTCAGTACTACTTTGTCTTAAATGGTACCTACTAAACATCAACTTATAATGAATATAAATAACTAAACATGATACCTTCACAAAACAACTTTAATTTAAAATGAATTTTGTTTAAATAATACAATATTGACATTGTTATTATTAATTCTATTCATTTACTTTACAGTTATCATTAACAATTATATATGCTCATTACTTTTTGTTGTTTTCAAATGAACATGTATATCTATAACAAGATATCATTTAATAGAATTGTAACATTGAATATTGAATGAATAAACTAATTTGTTTAAATTTTACATTTCTATAAAACTTGTATAAAACACAAAAAAAAAAACAAATTGATATTATGGTAATACATATTGAAAAGTAGTTGAATGATAAATGTCCATATTGTAGTTTAAATATGAACTGGATTAGATTTTCAATTACTTACTTAGTAACCGATTAGATGTTTAATGTATTTTGAAAGTTAGGAAAAATCTATGATTGTATTGGTTAATTATTATCCCCTGTGGTTTACCAAGAAACAATGAAGAATATAAGAAATTCAATCGTCAATTATTTAGTTGATACAGGTCATCAAATCGATGTGAATGTGACCTTTAAAATAATGTACAGAAGTGGTTGGTGAAGCTCAAACTTGTTAAGAGTGTGATAATTATCACCACTGACAATGGATATTCGTCGCGCCTATATCACAAAGTGATGGAAGTAGAAACTCTATGGTTAGACACCGGTAGACCGACGCAAGAGTGCTGAGGGTGAAATGTTTTCTCATGACAAAATGGTGCGTGCTTCACTTCTGAGTTGTGGTATACTAGGATGAAACAAGCTGTCTATTCATGCTCCCTGGTTTCCTATTTGTACCAATCTTCATAAAATCCATAAGCTTCCACATTAATAAGATCAACCTTTGTATTGAATAAAATGTTATACGTCTTCTCTTTCTTCTTTGACCATCAAACTAATTTTTAGATCTGTACATCGATCTCTTACTATTCATTCTAATTATATTATATAATCACTTCTTACAATCAACTGATCATTCCAAACCTACTTTATAT
Organism: Schistosoma japonicum; assembly: GCA_025215515.1. Classification (NCBI taxonomy): domain Eukaryota; kingdom Metazoa; phylum Platyhelminthes; class Trematoda; order Strigeidida; family Schistosomatidae; genus Schistosoma; species Schistosoma japonicum. The sequence continues at coordinate 80,876,932 of CM046061.1, forward strand.
TCCTTATTTCTTTTGCTATTAACTTGATCAATGAAATGATTCCCAAGTCTAGTTTCGTCCTTCAGTATTGCATAATCTTTATAAACAATTAATTAGATCTTATAATTAACAGACAGTTAAATTTCTCATTGTTGCATATTCTGTCATTATGTAACCAGTTTTAATTATCAACCACCTTGTCATTCCGTTCTCTATATTATTATTATTTTGCTTACTACCTTTTACTGGTAGTGATTTTACATACATAAGCAAAACCATCTGTATAAGTGCTAGGGTTTACGAATTAAGATTACGCCTCACTACCAACTGACAAACGTATGACTAGCAACACAACAACAAGTAAACCTAGTTATTCTTCTTCTTCCCAGTCCTGCTGAGATCAACATCATCAAGAAGGGTTTAGTTGCTCAGACAGCCCGTCTGACGAATAACCAGCACCCAATACATGAGTATTTAAAGACAAAAGAAGGGAACGTCCTTGGAAGTGCCACAAATAGTAGAATAGATAACGGACCAATGAAATTTAACCTCCTACTAGATGATAAACACAAATTGAAGGTGAAATGGGTGAATTTTGGCTCGAAAACGTGAAGCTTAATTTTCCACAAACTAATCACAAAAATAATAGATTTACTAAAAGAATTTTGGTAATCTAGCATCCTAACAAATACAGATGAGCTTTGATGATGAATTAAAAATTCATTTATTTGCGCAATTTGCTGTTCCTCATGTTTTCATGGGATTATGTAATGAACTGAAATTTATCTGTCAAGAGTTTTGTCATGGAAGCATCCATAAGGAGGTTTTTTCTAATTAATCTGATACTGTGATGAATACTACTCATAAAGTCCATTCATAAGTAGTAGGTAGCGGAACGACGCATGAAATAGGAAGGAATCAGAAAACAGCGTATAAGGCGAGTTGAGGAGTGACAAGAAGCAGAGCATGATTAGAATACAAAGGAAAATCGAGAAAAACCGAGAAAAACCGAGAAAACAAAGCCTACGATCTACACGGATCAGAGAACATGAATGATATGCAAACTGATGTCTAAAAGTAATGTATATAATATTTTATGAGATTCCCTGTTTTCACTGCACACATTTACATTGATTGTCATACTTAGCCTTCTTCGGATACCATTGGGAATCATCATGTATACTTCTGTTAGTAGCATAGTTTCTGCGCACCAGTAAATCTTCGTATTTATCACCTGACTTAAAACACAGTTGAAGATAATAGAATATGTGTATGATAAAAAAACTCTTAATAATGATGGTTTCAGTGAGAATGCATTGAAACTGACAACAATCCAATAATCAGATCAATGAGTCTAAAGGTTGAAGGTTCATTTATTACGATAATAAAATGTTCACCGCATCTTGAACAAGCATAGCAACAATGAGATATTATATTCATCGCCTTTTTAGAACCTTAATCGTTCCTTATATAGATATACAATATTCTTCTATTATATTAAACTTTAATAATCACAAAATATATATTATATTCTTTTATATATCATGGGTTACATGCATCTGACAAAGAACCAAATGAAGTAATTGTCTCATTCTGAAAATGGTTGAACTCAACCAGCAACAACCTTTTATTTGAACTTCAGGAATATTTTTAAGTTAACGATGCGTTCCTCATTACAGTTAAAGTGATGGGGGGGGAATCATGTTTGATTTATTGTTTTTAGTCGTCACAAACTAGTCTAGATAAGTTTCAGTTTCCTGATGCAGTTGAAAATGTATATTTCTGTGAAGTCATAAGCTACGACGCGATGTGAAATGTTCATAAAAGTGAGGTTGTTTAACCAAGAAGTGAGGTGACCGAAATAAGTGACTACTGATTTCGAGTCTACACAAACTAATGGACTATGATCTAATTACGCGGGTGTTGATTGGCTGACACAGTTCCAAAGCAATCAGAAGCTTCCCCAAAGGTAGGAAAAAAAGGGAATAAAAGTTAATGCCTAGTCTTTTATTGAATAAGGACGATAGTTTTTATATATCATTCACTAGACCAATTAGTTTGTTTAATCTGGTTAGCGCTTTTTTAGCAAGTGAAAACAATCAAAGTAGCAGCAACCTCAACATCAATAGGCCTGAACATACATAAGGGAAAGAGCAAGATCCTCGAATTCAACACCGAGAGCACCGACCTAATTAAACTTGATAGGTGAATCTCTGGAATAAGTGGATACCATTACATACCTGGGGAGCATCATCGATGAACAAGGAGGATCCGATGCAGATGTAAGGGCAAGGATCGGCAGAGCAAGGGCAGCATTCCTACAGCTGAAAAATATATGGGACTCCAAACAACTGTCTACCAATCTCAAAGTTAGACTCTTCAACTCAAACGTCAAGTCAGTTCTTCTGTATGAAGCGGAAACGTGGAGAACTACTACAAACATTCTCAGGAGAGTACAGGTATTTATCAACAACTGTCTACACAGAATATTGAATGTCTGTTGGCCGTAAACCATCAGCAACAGCCTACTTTGGAAGAGAACAAACCAACTTCCAGCTGAAGAGGAAATCAAGAAACGACGTTGGAAATGGATAGGACATACATTGCGGAAATCATCAGACTGCATCACGAGACAAGTATTAACTTGAAATCCTGTTGGTAAACGGAAGAGAGGAAGGCCATAGAACACACTGCGTCGAGAATTGGAAGCAGACATTAAAAGGATGAACAACAACTGGAAACAGCTGGAAAGGATTACTCAGGACAGAATTCAATGGACAGTAGTGATGAGCGACCTATGCTTCTATGTGAGGGGTAACAGGCGTAAGTAAGTAAGTAAGTAAGACCAATTAGTAATAGGAAATACAAAGTTCAATAAAGACTAAACTAGAGGACTTATGTACAGAAATCGGAATAATGAGATCATAATAAGGTTATAATAACTGAAAAAGAAAAATTAACAATACAAATATCGTAATTACTAGATGTTTAACAGATGCAAATTAGATATAAGGGTCTCGACAAACTGTGATTTCGATTCTTTGTCCAATATAACAAAATGACTATCAAAAGTTCTATGGTTTTCGATGACACCTATAAGAGATTAGTCAATGACAAGTAAAAACTTCTAAGTAAACACCAAATTAATGAAACTATTAACTCTTGTATTTTTCAAAAAACTAACCCGAATAGTTATGAATAAACCAATCTACACAAAAAAACTAAAAAAAAAACAATAAATACATTCGAATGATTAATAAGAGAAACCTTTCAGTTCTACGGAAGATCCATTACGAATCAAGTTTCTTAAAGCTGATATATTTGACTGACATATTCAGCCAGATCTCACATACTGTAACAGCCTGTCTCTCATGCAATAGTTTCTAGGTCTCAGATGATATTAAGTATCAACGCTTAGAAGACTTAGTTTGTTATCAGCTATGAATGAAAGAAAGTAGTACACTGCGTTGTAGTATCATTTGAAGTAGAAACCAAACTGAAATTTTATTCATGAAACTTAACAATTTTAAGGACCTTGAATAAGTGTAATAGATATTTCAGTTCAACTTAATATCACATATTGTTTCATCTGTTTACACTTCATTGAAACCAATACAAAAGTATATAACATATTTGAATATAACAAATGACCTGCATTTATATGACACCAAATCACATAAACATAACAGATCAGAAGGTTATATTGGTTACGTGACTAGTTAGTTTTGCAAGCTTTATTCATTTTGATTTAACAGTTTGTCTAAGCATCAATAGATCCATACTTATATAATCTTAACTAATGATGAACAACTTCAATGAATACATATTACTTCATACTTCCAGGTTTTTTGTTATTTGTATCTAACCTGAAAGTATGTTGTGTCGTAGTGGGAGTGTGATTATTAGATTGTGTAAGAATATGGAAGTAAGAGAGAAGAAGCAAGACAAAAGTGATCTGACAACATACTAAATGCACTCATATTTAATATTAGAAGTAATCAATCAGAATCTAAAACAAAATCAGTTTGCTAATCAAAACTAGAAGATCGTAGTGTTCGGTTTCGAATGCTGAATCTTTCTTATTACGAAAATGTATAGTAGAAATTAGTTTTTGAAGTTATCCTCAACATTTTTAGTATTCATGATGTACTCAGAATCTTCGGTTAGTTTTCTCTTCACTTAGGTAATGTGTGTAACTTTTATACAAGAATTCTTCGCAACTGTCTACTGTAAATATAACCAGTGTAAAATAGGATTTAACATGTAGAATGGAAAACATGTAGAAAAAGTAAAGTAGAACTTCAGTTTTCAGAAATAAAGATAGTGGGTTTGATGACCCTGTGTAGTGTTAATTTCATTGACTATTCAGCTCTTCCTTGAAAGAGTTCACTAATGGAACTAATATCACCTGTTCGGGCAACGCGTTCTAGTCGTCGACTACTTGTTGTGAAAAATGGATTCTCATTCTCGGTTTCTTCATACTCACTTTTTAAACCTTTCGGAGATAGCCATTTAGATGATTAGTTTCAAAGAGAGCAAAACGATACGCCTGTTAACACCCAAATCATTAATTAGGATACTAAATGTTATCTTAAAGTTACCTCGTGTTATGCGATAAGATAAGGGGTAAAGATTCAAGCGCTTTCGATGCTCATCTTAAGATAGGTTTCAAAAGCCTGCTATTAGTTTAGTACCTACCTGTTGAACCCGCTCAATTATCTTGGACATCTTTAATAAAATAAGGATTTGCTGCTTAAGTGCAACATTTAAGATAGGGACCTACGTACGCAGGATACAAAATCCGGAACATATCCTCATCGAAATGCTATGCGAAGTGACCATTACACTGAAAACGCTTTTGACAGTTTCTGTGTTGCAGCATGCGATGGTTTTCAAGTCACGACTTACGATTTCATTAAAGTCCTCTTCTTTTTCTATTTATTAAAGTGGTGTTTCACTTTGAGTTTATCGGTAGCTTTTACCGCTGTCGACGTGCATTAGTGACCTCTTTTTGTAATTTGTCTCAAACTTATTCGTTTAAATCGGATTGAAGAACAAGCTATTCACCATAATTCTATCCTGTTTTCAAAATCTTTACACCATCAACGATTGAGTGTCAATGATTTTATCTATCGTGGTAATTCATAAACATAAAAAAGGATAAATGGAACCCAAGATGGCATTTTGAGGGACTTCGCTTAATACAGGCTTCCATTCAGAGAGTGTTTCGGTTAACTCGAACTGTTTGTCTTTATCCCATAGAAAGTTCCTTAGTTCAAATTTAAATTGAACTTGTTATCGCAGAGCTTGATAGTTTTTACAGAAGATCAGCGTGGGATACTTTATCGGATGGCTAACTGAAATCAATGAATATTGCATTAACAGATGGTCAGTTATCTATATCTTCTTTCCAGTCTTTTCTAGTACTTAATAAATTAGAAAGACAAAAACGTCGCTTACTAAGGCTCATGTCGCCTTGACGTCAACAAGTTTCGTGTCTCTACTTGATCTAGTAAATCATCACAGATTATCTTCTCTAATATTTCAATTATGTTAATTAAACTGACGAGTCTATAATCAAATGCCAAGTGCTTATGGTTACACTTAAAAAAGGGGGATAATTGTTGGATTCCTTTCAATCGCTTACAAGTCGCGTTTGGTAATGGGGCATGTTGAACAACTCTGTAAATGTTTCTGAAATGAGTGACAATAACAGTCAAAAGTGTGTCCCATCAAAACCCAGCGACTTATCCGGATTTAAGTGGCTAAGCAAATAGCAAACTTTTTCCGAAGTAACAAGAACTGATTTCATAGTAATTATTTCGCTTGTATTTACAAAGTACGTATCCTTATTAGTGTCCATTGAGTAAATCCAATTAAAATATTCTGATAATTTTTCAGCTTTGATCAAGCCTAAGTTAGTAAAGGTTATTAGGTCCTCCTGTACTAGTAATGATGGTATCCTATCATTTCTTTCATTTCATCTCTTAATATAAGAAAACAAGTGAGGCTATCCTGTGCTAGTTGCGTTTAGTAGATTGTACGAGATCTATCAATAGTAGGGAACCTTAGTAAAACTTATACTCTATAATGGACAAATAGCACTGAAATATTTTAGGCATAATAACCTTTGTGAACATTTCGGATAGTGTCTGTAACAAATGGCGTATCAAAAAGAATAACTGAATCTTAAGAGGTACTTTTCAGAATATGATTTTAGACTATTTTGAATACATACTCATCAGACATCTATTTTCAATTATTTCTATATTTCCGTAGTTCTAACTTCCAATTTGACCCATTAGCTGTCATTATGTCGATTCTCCATCATGAACTACAGTTAATTAATTATGCATCATCTTCTCTGGTCTCATATAAATTATTCTTATTTGATTGAATACGTCACAGATTGATGTTAGTAGGGTACAATTGTAAACTAGGGGAGTACTAGATAGTGTCTTTGATTTACGTTACCGTTATTATTTTAATTGTTCTACTGTTTAATCTAAGCTTACATGTATACATATAAACAAATGCATGATATAAAGAATACTGAAAATCCCTATCGTGTAAAATAGAGTAGCAGATGTTAGCGAGCAGTACTGTTTTGTCAATTAAATCTTCATCAGGCTTAACTCTAATACACATTACAGTGTTTCTATGCAATCTGTGGCGAATCCAATCAATTAAATTTAATATCATTCTCAACAAAACCACCTTAGTTCAATAAGGAAAATGTTAAGTTAACCAAACCAGTTTATTAAACAATGATAACAATGAAATAGACGGATTACGTAACTAACAAATATATTTAGTAAGTGGTGTAAATCATTAGTCAAAAGGCAAGTGTACAAGTAGTGATAAGAATAATAAAAACAGCTTGCAAAAATATTTTAACATAGAAAATAGAACTAAATAGAAAGTGTATAGAGTTCATGAAATCATTTGTCAATTATTATCTGACCTAAAATAAGACAGAAGTAGTGTTCCATATTACTTCTAAGTCATACAAACTAGGGTTATTGGTTTAAATTTCTACAGCTTCTGATAAGTGTAGTAGGCAAATTCAGACCCTATTAGGAAGTTGTGGTTGTACATGTTAAATTATTCTAAATGACTTAGTTTTCTTATTTATTTGTCCACCGTCTACCAGATGAAGTAAGCCGACGCTACGTATGCACTTTGCTTGATCTTCACTAAACTATGCTAGAAAGTGTTCATTTATGCGTTGATTAAGTTGCTTGGTAGTATGCTCTGCGTAGCCTGCTACACAGCAGTAACTGAACTGACAAACACAAGAAAGAGGTGAATTCAGGTTACTTATCCTTAGTTTGAATGAATACTATTGGTAAGGTTAAAAATGACAGAGAAAATGTTTGTTCTTGTTATGACGCGAGGAATTTGATAGCTGGTTCGCTGAGTGCTAATTACTTGTGCCAAGTCGATAATTACGCGTCTATTCTATGCCCACTGAGTCCCAAGCCGGGATAAGAAGAACATGAGCCGATAGACCAACAAGACGGAATCGAATTTTTTTCATACATTTGTTTATATATATATCAAACCAAACCACACAGCGGACCAATTAGGAAATTAATATTAATATAGAACTAAGGAAATAGTAACAGTGAATAGGGATAATTTGTGCACAACCAATTAACTGTAGTTCATAGTAAGAGACAATTTACTAAGAGAAAATATACTAATCGGGAGGATAGGGTAAGAGGAATGTAACAATCATAGAAACAAAATGTTTACATTATCCACAGTTAGAATAATTGAAATAATGTTCTAAAACACAGTACTGAGAGTTTGTTACTCTTCTTTAGTGGTCCGGCATAACAAGTTCTCTCTCATAATAGGCTGTTGCTGATGATTTCCGGTCAAAGAACATTCAGTATCTTGCGTAGACAGTTGTTTATAAATACCTGTACTCTCCTAAGGATGTTTGAAGTAGTTCTCCACGTTTCACCTCCATACAGGAGAACTGTCTTGACGTTCGAAATTAATAGTCTGACTTTGAGGTTGGTTGACAGTTGTTCTGAGTCCTATACTGTCTTCAACTGTAGGAATGCTGCCCATTGGTTTGCCAATCTTTTCCTTTACATTCGCATCAGATCCTCCTTGTTCATCAATGATGCTTCCCAGCATCAGCTTGCTAAAAGTAACACTAACTAGATTCAACAAATATAAACTGGTAATACTCTAATAATAATATTTGATTATTATTAAAGATAGTAGTCTAACTTGATGACTTCCGAAAAATCACCTATTCACTATCTAGTCAAAAGTTAACAATCGAAAATTATCCAAATCAAGGATACCACATCAACATCAACTGAATCTATTCGAAAAGAAAAAAGAAAAACAGTTTTTAAGTCATATTTAAGTTAGATCGTGACTGGCAAGTGGAATCCAGGACGAGCGTTTCGTCCTATTCGGGACTCATCGGCTGGATGTACCTACATCCCAATCTTGATGTTCACACTGGGATTCGAACTCAGTCCGCTTCGTGTCAAACACCACCGCGTTCACCACTAGGCTACTGTGTCCAGACAGTCACTACTTGTGCAATTTACAGTTAATAACTAAAATTATATAAAAATCTTAAAATATAGATTTTCTTTAAATCAGTTTAAGTTAACAATCTATTCCTTTATAATGAACATTCTCTAAGTAAGTAATGAATATCATCATTGTAAGTTAATGTAATCTGTGTATTTGTTTAAAACAAAATAAAACAAAAAAGAAAAGAAAAGAAAAAAATTTTTGTTCATATTCACATCAAATAAAAATCTACTGAGTAACAATTCACTAAAATCTAGGTCAATATCATTAAATAAATTTATTACATAATCATTCGATTTGTTTATATGATCATATAACTATACCATAGATAGATAAGCTACTTATATCATTGAATAACATACTATATGATAGACAATGTAACTAATGCAAATGAATTAAGTGAAGTGAAGTAATGAATTCACTTCTCTATTTAATCTTAGATTATTTCAATGGACAACTTAATACAAATGAAAAATGTTGATGTTAGTCATGTAATTATAGAACTTCATATTGAAGTCATTAGGATGAATGATATTAGCTTTTTTTTCATAGAATTACATCTACTAGTAGTAGATTGTTATTTATATTCATTGATGTCATCTAAATGTGCTGATATAATGAAGTAACTTGAATCTATGTATCTATGTATCATGTTTTAAGTTGATTATAAGTAAATCTTTTTTTTAAATAAGCAAAACTGTTTTAATCATATGAGAGATTCGAATTAACAGAATGTGTACACAATCGATGTACTAAAATAAATCAATGTTAAAATTTCACCAAAATAAGAAAAAAATTATGTGTATTCTCTACATTTCGATCACCGTTGAGTACTAGTGAAAGTCAGTTAGCACTGAGCAGTTATTTCGTCTAAGTATGAAACTTCTCAGTACCCTACCCAGGACCTTTAGGTCTACCTGTGGTAGCTTGATCGTCAATCACATATCCATAAGCTCACAAGTGAAATACTGATCATCGCTCTGTCACAAAAGGAATGAAGTCCAAACTTGAATTCCCTGGTGTGTTATTGGATGCGCACCACTATTAACAAGTCCCTTACTTGTATGAAACAGCTATCTAGTACTTCATGGTTTACAAAAGTACTGCCATCCCATTGAGATCAGTTTGTGAAAACAAACACTAAATTAAAAATCAAGCGTTACAAAACCACATCAATTTAGTTAGGAAAAGTTCCAGTTAGATATTTTACTATGTCATTACACGAATAGACAGTTGGATCATTAGCTATCCATTTCATCAAATAGAAGTTTTGATACAGAAGATATTCATGCTATCGATAACACTAGTCTGGATAAAAATTTAATTCATAACTTCATTAAACCACTTTTCCATTCAGCAGATTAAGACAGAAGATAAACTGATATTTTAGTTTTCTCAAGGTGAACTTGTTATTACTTTGCTTAACTATTACGATTAAATGGTTAGATGTAGTTAGCGGAAATTCCGGAATTTAAATTTTACACTAGTTGGCGCTCTTTAGTAAGATGTGCCTATAATAATGAGGAAGCTAACTTGCACTGGCAGAATTTATCAGTTTATTTAGTTTTATAGTTCGAAACCTTGTTAGTAAGTTACTCGGGTAACGACTGAACTGAGTAAGTGAGACCCTTATAATGATCATTGAGTGGTAATTACTACCGTTTAATTCTAATCGAATTTTATCGATTACGTTAAATAACTATCCTCAGTATTTGACCTCTTAACGGTACTTTAAAGTGTTTCGATTATCATTATGTAATCTCATGATTACACACAAAACTGACTTAAATGTTTTACTGATTAACGATACCTTCTTATGTTATATTTAACCTATTCGTCTCTATCTTTATTTAATCAATACTTTCTAGTTACAAACGTGATTACCATTAGTTGTTAGTATTTGTCAGTAGATTGATTTTGGTTGAGTACCAGGTGAAAACCGGAGAACGCTACACAGTTGTTTCGCCCTAATATAGGACTCTATGAAACGAATGTGTACCCGTTAAGCCACTAGTGATCGAAACCACGACCTTGAGGTCTGCTGACGAAAACTGATCTATAAGCACCACTAGTACATCCGGCATCCTATAGTAAAATCCCCACTTCAATCAATTTGTAATGCAACACGATGATCAATAACTCCGCCCGGAAACCCTCTAGGGTTACTGCCAGTTCCGAACCCGGATAAAGGAGGACGGCTGAGCATGGGGTTAGAAACCCCATCTTGTAAAACAACAACCTTGCCAAAAAACGCTAACTAGTGAAAACCTTTATAATCACTTTAACTCTGCCATGGGAGTTGGAAGGTCTATTATGAAGCCTCATGGTGAAAGCCGAGTTTCTCCGGAAGCCACAAGGCTAATGTCTCTTCTGACAACCAGAGCAACCGTTAATTTAGGTACACTGAATGTCCGCACGATGTGGGAGACAGGGGAAAGCTTGCGAATAGCTGAAGAAATGAAAAGATACAACCTGAAGATAATTGGAATTAGTGGAACCCATTGGCTACAAGCTGGACACCAACGATTATCCTCTGGAAAGTGCTTTTATACCTCAGCCACGAAGAATAAAATGACTCACACACACAGAGAGTATCACTAATACTATCCCAAGAAGCATGGAAAGCCCTTATAGGGTGGGAACCTCATGGACCTAGGATCATCAAAGCATCATTTAAGACAAAGAAGGAGGGGATTACAATGAATGTCATCCAATGCTATGCACCCACCAACGACAGCCACGAAAACGGAAAAGACCAGCTGTATGCGAGGCTATAGTCATTCAGCGATGAATGCTCAGTCAAAGACCTGACCATTCTGATGAGACGCCAATGCTGGAATGGACAACACCGGATATGAAGACATCATGAGACGACATGAACTGGGAGAAGAGAACAAAAACGGTGAGAGGTTTGCAATCCTATGTGCCTTCAACAAAATGATTATAGGTGGCACCGTATTCTCCCACAAATGCATACACATAAATACATGAGTTTCACCGGATCACATTACGGAGAACCTAATCGACCACATCTGCTTCAATAAGAAGTTTAGAAGGACCATGGAAGACGTAAGAGCAAGGAGATGAGCTGACATAGCTTCAGATCATCATCTAGTGGTGGCTAAAATGAAATTGAAGCTGAAGGAGCACTGGACAATTGGAGCAGCAGTATTAAAAAAGTTCAACACAGCACTTATCCGGAATACTAACAAACACAACCAATTCAACATAACTCTCAACAATAAGTTCCAAGCATTTCATGATCTACTAGAAGAAGGTGGAACTATTGTGGAGTACACTTGAAAGATATTAAAGAAATAATAACTCCAAAATGTCAGGAGATTTCGGGTGGCAAGAAACAACACCATCAAGAATGGATTTCTGTCGGTACTCTGGACAAGATCCGAGAAAGAAGGAGCAAAATGTTAGCATTTAATAACAGCCGGACAAGAATAGGAGAAAGCTATAGCACAGGTCAAATACACAGAAGTAAACGAGCAAGTGAAGAGGTGCATCAGGTTAAATAAACGGAAATATGTTGAGGACCTAGCAATGATGGCGGAAAAAGCTGCAATGGAAGGAAACATGAGGCACCTAATACGATACAACGAAGTAGGTAGCTGGGGAAGTTCAGTAAGCCAGAATGGCCAATCAAGAACAAGACTGACAAACTAATCACTGAAGTGAATGAACAACGAAACAGGTGGGTAAAATACTTCGAAGAGCTACTGAATAGACCAGCTCCACTGAACCCACCAGTCATCAAAGCAGAAGCCACGGATTTCCCCTATATAAACACAGACCCATCAATAGTCGAAGAAATCAAAAGGCTATCCGACAAATCAAGAGTGGCAAGTCAGCAGGACCAGACAAGCATACTAGCTGGACAACGCACTGAAGACAGATATAAAAGAAACTGCAAAGTTACTCCACATTCTCTTCAGGAAGATTTGGGAGGAAGAACAAGTTCCAGCAGACTGGAAAGAAGGATATCTCATCAAGATACGAAAAAAAGGAGATCTAAGCATCTGCGAAAACTACAGGGGCATCATTCTTCATTCGAAACCAGGGAAAGTCTTCAATAGAGTGTTAATGAACAGAATGAAAGACCCAGTCGAACTGCCAAACTTCGAAACCAACAGGCCGGATTTCGTAACGATCAATCGTGTATCGACGAAATCACTAGCCTAGGGTTCATTGTTGAGCAGTCAACTGAATGGAATTCACCCCTTTACATTAACTACCTCGATTACGTAAAAGCATTCGATAGCGTGGATAGGAGAATATTATGGAGCCTTCTACAACATTATGGCGTACCCGAAAAGATAGTCAACACCGAATGGAACTCCTATGACGGACTACATTGTAAAATCATGCATGAAGGTCAACTCACGAATTCATTCGGAGTGAAAACTGGTGTTAGACAGGGCTGCATACTCTTGCCCTTCCTCTCTCTGCTAATGGTTGACTGAACCATGAAGACCGAAACATCTCAAGGCAATCTCGGAATACAGTGGACAACATCGATGGAACTAGATGACTTAGACTGCAGATGATCGAGCTGGTTCTTCTATCCCACACTGAGCAACAACTGCAGATGAAGACGGATAAGGTAGCAGCAGCCTCGGCAGCAGTAGGTCTCGACATGCACAACGGGTAAAGGAAGATCCTCAGATACAAAACAACCAACACTAAACCAATATCACTTGAAGGAGAAATTCTGGAAGATGTAGAATCCTGTACATACTTGAGCAGCATCATCGATAAACAAGGAGGGTCTGATGCAGATGTGAAGGCGCGAATTGGAAAGGCAAGAGCAGCATTTCAGACAGACAGACAGACAGATACAACGCAGAACTTCGTACGTACGTACATCAGTTCAGGTCGCCATACCACATCAGCACAGAGACGCAACTGTCAGTTCAAATCCAAGAGTGATAACGATAGTAGAAGTATTAGCAGTAATGCAGAAAATTAGGGAGCGAAGATATGATTCGAAAAGTATAATTCAGTGAGATAAATTTGAAAGGAGAAAGATAGAGAATTCGGAAGGTTAGATTTTGAGAGAACACAAAGAGTGGATGCACCTGCGCCATTGCAAACGATTCTGAGCCATGTCGTTCAAGGTCTCTAACCATTGGTGACTTTCGTCTCGCGGACCCCAACCACGCAGCCTACATCTACCAACATGACTTAGTCCACTTGTCAGTGACTTCATCGATTTCTGCCATGTTTTGGTTTGGCCGCCCCTAGCTTTCTTCCAACCTATTCCTACACCGCAAAACATAGCTCGTCGAGGCAGTCGGTAGTTAGACATGCGTAACACATGTCCCAACCACCTCAACTGATGAAGTTTCAATACCTCATCTATTGACTTGCCCTCCTTTCCTAGAACCCGTTTCCTAACGACAGCATTGCTCACTCGGTTGTCCCATGATACACGAGCAATGCTTCGGAGACACCTATGATCGAAGACTAGTAACCTACGAATGTCCTCTACTCTTAACGGCCATGTTTCGCTACCGTATAGTAGGACAGAGCGAACTGCTGCACGGTACACTCGTCCTTTGGTTAGCAAGCGGATATCTCGCCTGCGCCATAAGTGACGCAACTTGGCAAAAGCCAATCGAGCTTTCTGTATCCGTGCTGAGATTTCGTCAGTCACCAGGCCATCAGCACTGATGAGACTCCCCAGATACGTGAAGCGGTCTACACGCTCGACTACTTCACTCCCTATCACTAGTTCAGGTGCCGATGCAACCCAATCCTGAAGCAACATTTTGCATTTCGATGGGGTAAACCGAATCCCGAACATGCTTGCATTGTTGCTCAAGGTAGTCAGAAGACTCTGCATTTTGTCGGCGTCTTCACCAAATAGGACTATGTCATCAGCATACTCTAAGTCAGTAAGCGAGGCTCCTGGTAGAAAGTCAACTCCTGAAAAGTCAGACGAAGACATGGTTATATCTAGGAGCATGTCTATGACAAAATTAAACAAGAATGGGGAAAGTGGACATCCTTGACGGACACCACTTGAAGTGAGGAATCCGATGACAGTTCGCCATCAGCTCTCACTCGACCTGTAGTTTTAGAGTAGAGAGCTTGTATAAGGTTAATGTACTTCTTTGGTACACTTTTCAATGACAGACACTGCCACAGAACCTCACGATCAACAGAGTCGAATGCCGCCTTTAGGTCCAGGAAGACAACTATTGTAGGACGCCTAAATGTGTGTCTGTGTTCCAGGACCTGTCGCAGTGTGAAGATGTGGTCTATACAGCCACGTCCAGGTCTAAATCCAGCCTGGTTTTTTCTAGTCTGCTCTTCACGAGCTCTAGTTAGGCGTCTAAGTATAATCGATGCTAACAGCTTAGAAACTATATTAGTCAGACTGATTCCCCTGTGATTGTCACAAGAAGACTTTTGTCCTTTCTTATAAATTGGGACAATCAGGGATTCAGACCAGTCAGATGGTATTACGCCCAGTTCCCAGATTCTACCTAAGATTTCAGTCAATCTAGCTGCTAAAACTGGACCACCATCCTTAAAAATTTCAGGGGTAAGCCTATCAGGACCTGCTGCTCTACCTCGCTTCAGATTTCCTATAGCCTTCTCAACTTCATAGAGACTAGGAGGAGTTAAGTCGATTCGCCGTTCAGGATGACTGGGAATTGTGGGCAATCGAAGTGTAGCTGAAGGCCAGTTGAACTGATCCCTAAAGTGTTCTGCCCATCGGTCCAATCTCCTGGACTGAGAATGAACAATAATCCCATCCTTTTCCGAGATAGTCTCACTCACATTCGGATTCCTAATACCAGTTTCCTTGATATGTCGAAAAAGTTGCCAACTGTTGCCTATCGCCGCTGCCTTTTCCATCGTTTCAGCTTTCGCCACCCACCACTGTTCACGGTCGTTGCGTAGGCTTTTTATCAGCCTGCGCTTAAGCTCACTTCGTTCTTCATCATGTTCAGAGCCAGGTGGGATGAGTTTACGAGCATCCATCAGTTCGGTGGATGCTACTGAAATCCACGGCTTCATCCTAGCCTTACGATTTACCTTACTAGCAGATATCATTGCTGTTTCCACAGCATTTTTGATATCATTCCAACCTGCTTCCGGATGGCAATCGCTTACACGGTCGCCTAACTGTTTTTCTAGTTGTTCCTGAAATATATTCTTAGCTTTATTATCATTAAGTAAATCCCTAAGAGGCTTCATTGCAATATCTTTCCTACGTCCAGTAAGCCTCAAACAAATACGTGCTCGCACTAAAGCATGATCTGAATCTAAACATGTGCCCCAGAACGAGCGACAGTCCTCTATCGAACCCCTCCATCGGTGGCTGATGGCGATGTGATCCAGTTGGGTCCAACGTTGAGACGATTTTGGGGGTCGCCAGGTCAAAAGATGCTTTTCCTTATGCCCAAAGTTAGTATTCGCTAGAAACAGGCGGTTATCTGAGCATAGTTGCAGCAGACGGTCGCCATTATCTGTTCTTTGAGCCGTGACACCATAACAACCACCCAAGTGTCTCTCATTTTCACTTAGTCTATCTACTTGAGCATTAAGGTCACCAGCCATTATAACTATATCAGAGCGCCTAGCTTTTCGGAGGAGGTCCGTAAGCTTGCTGTAAAACTCATCTTTCACCTCGTCTGAACTGCAGTCAGTGGGGGCATAGGCAGATACGACAAAGAGGCAACGACGAGTGTCCCTATCTTTCCGAGTCTTAACTGTCCCGTTCAGTCGAATAGCGCACAAGCGACTATCTACAGGGATCCAGTCTAGGAGAGCTAGTTCTGCCCTACGACTCAATGCTATACCTACAACAGCGAGACCCCAGGAAGCAGCATCAGGGCTACCGGATACACGAAGAGTAAATCGGGCTGCTTCTTTGTTTTGATACGGTGAAATCAGGTTAATGATTTCACTAGGATCCTGTATGCGCGTTTCCGAGACGCAGCATACATCGATTGAGTGAGATTCTAAAGTCTTAGCTAAGGAAGCCTGTTGCTCTATTTGACTTAATGTCCGTACATTAAAAGCTCCAACATATAGTCTAGAACGGGGTTTCAAGAGACCAGGAATGATTTTTCGTGAGCTCGCATCGTTTGCATTAGCGGTGCAGTGAGATGAAGGAATGTGAGTAGAGTTAGTCGTAGAGATAAGAGAGATATTATGGGGTGTAGAAAGGATTTGATTTTGACCAATTTGGACTCTCGTGCTTTTGCGGGTATGAGGGCGGTTGTCACTTCCCGGCTGCCCACACCGTGGAAGGGTGTTTCTTGAGGAACCTGAAAAAAAAGGCAGATTAGTGTCGGTCTCAGAGACCTGAGAGCGTGACCGCAGAGCCCAAGGGACAACTGCTTGAGGCCTGTCACGCACGGCCTTTTTATGAAAAGTTTTCTGAGTATTAGCTCCGCACTTAAAAGCCCTTAGTGGGCACCCATACCGCCGGAGACGGAAATCCGTGAGGTAGGGTGAGGTGTGACATTTTTAGGGCCGACCTTTTCTAACCCCTCCTTCCTTGTGAGAAGGCAGCATCGCTGCAGATGCTGGTTGTCCGAGGGAAACACCTTACTGCTGTCACACCCCTCTGCAGTCAGCAGTACGACTTCGCCCTCAGACCTTGAGTAGCTGCTTTTAGTCTCATCGTTCTCCAATCGACCTACCTAGCATGGTAGAACATACAGGAACATATGTTCCAGCCAGTATAGCTCGGTTGGGTCATCACGATAGGCAAGCCCGACCACCACGACAAGGTAGCAGCTACGGTCGGGAGAGCAGCATTTCTACAACTGAAAAACATCTGGAACTCAAAACAGCTGTCAACCAACATTAACGTTAGAATTTTCAATACAAATGTGAAGACAGTTCTGTTGTATGGAGCTGAATCTTTGTAAACTACGGACAGCATCCTTCAGAAAATAAAAATCTTTATAAACAACTGTCTACGTAAGATACTTCAGATCCATTGGCCGGATACCATTGACAACAAGCTCCTATGGCAGAGAACAAATCAACCAGTATTCAGGTGAGTAAGAAATCAGGAAAAGACACTGGAGGTGGATAGGACACACATTGCGGAAATCACCAAACTGTGTCACAAGATAAGCCTTAACATGGAACCCTGAAGGCCAAAGAAAAAGAGGAAGACCCAAGAACACACTGCGTTGGGGATTGGAGACAGATATGAAGAGCACTTGGGAAGAGCTGGATAAGAAAGCTCAGGTTAGAGTTGGTTGGAGAATACTAGTGGGCGGCGTATGCTCAACATGGGGTAACGGGCATTGATTGATTGACGGTGATCAATAGGATTTATGTTTTGTTCGTCATCGTAAAGTATACATAATTAACTAGTAACTTATGAAGAATACGGAAAAGCTATTTCGCCCTAGTATAAAACTCTCTAGCAGTGTGAAGCCTTCATTCCCCCCCCCCAATAAATGAGAAATAGGACCTTCAGATCACGCGATGAACTTTTAGTTAACAGCACCAATAGGCCGAGCGGCGTCCTGTAGTAGAATTCCCACTTAAATCAATTTGTGATAAAAGAGGAAAACCCCTGTTTCTCATTAGTGATAACTGTTTTGCTTTCAAAAAGTTTGAATTCACCCTATGGTGAGTACAAAAACTGGTTAATTAACCAGTCTTCGCAAAACCACTTCTAATCAATTAAAAAGGACAATCCACAAACAGTCATCACAATATGATTTTCCATACACATACACTGATTAGTCGTTGAAACATTCGTAGGTTTCCACAAAACTAATACTGATTCTTTATGGTATCTAGAATAAATTTTTGATTTTCATCTAACATTAAAGTCTTTTCTTCAATAATGACTTAAGTTATACATGAGTACTGGTAAAAAAAAAGAAGATCTTTTTATTCTTTGTGATTTGTGAGAAGATTAGAATCTACCATGGTAACCACTTGTTGCATAAATGTTACTTAGTAATGAGAATTCTCTAATGTATGCAATAGTTCCAAATAAGAAATTAAATGATTCGAAATGTTATTAATGTATGTTAGAATTACATGAACACATCATTGCCATTTTGAGAATACTTCACATATGGAATGTTTACCCTGTTAGTTTGTTTTCTAGCTGATTAAAATATATGTTGGTCATATTTTGTCAATCTACACTGATTAATTATTAAGTATTAATCAATATCAATCTTTTGTCGAGTCTCTTGTTAGTGCTGGTAGGTCAATTTCGCAATATGGCCACAAATTTAAATAACTCGACCTGGAGTGTACTACTGTTTGATGTTAAATCATTTCAGAGGGTACTAGTTAGTACTTGACGAAAGGTACATATACACGATGTTAAGGAAATAAATATTCTTTTTTGAGATTCAAACAAGAGCCACCTAGTTTCACATTGCATATTCACAATGTTTTGTACTAAGATATACTTAGAAACCAACTCAAATAGACAGAGTGATCAAATAAACTCATATTTTTTTAGAGTAGTTTCCACACCGTGCATTATTTGCCAACTCTAAGACTAATTGGAAAAAGTGAAGAGGTGATCATAGTGCCTCAAAAAGAAATAAAGCTATATGGCACTGGCGTCTGTTGGTTCATTCCAACTTCATAGTTGGGGTTCTAGAGATGGTGAAATTCAGTAGATTCAAACTTTATCAGATATGGCATAGAATAGAAGCGATTGATGATTTAGCTGCAATTTCCTACTAAAACATTAATGAAAGTATAATGACTTCTCTAAATAAAATGAAATTCTTTTGTTTACATTTCTGTCCGAGCATTTTATCTAAATTGTATTTCTTACCAAATACTTCTGTTTTTTAAAATTAAATTTCAACATTTCCCCCTTGAATACTTTCTTCCTCAATTTTATGAAAAATGTTAATTTTTCAATCCTAATATCACGAACTGATCTGAATCAGACAACCATTGATCACCTAGAAGCACTGGATTGAATTTGAAATATCAACCGTTAGGAGCCGACTCAGTAATCCAATGGTAAAGCGCTCGTCACGGAGCCAGAGAGTTCTGGGCCCGATCCCCGATGGGGTCATGGATGCGCACTGCTGAAGAGTCCTGTACTGGAGCGAAATAGCTGTCAAGTGCTTCCAGGTGATTAATAGTTGTCTGATTCAGAACAATTCGTGATATCAGGATTGACAAATTAACTATTTCCACAGCCCCCAATGTTAATTTTGTACTGATGTAGTATATATATGATAAGTGCAGATTTATACATAACTTTATGTGTTGAAATAATAATCATAGAGTAGCTGTAGTCAGTACTAAATTCCATAGCAATAACAATGTTTTTTCATACACGTAATATGCATTGTCTTGTAAAATATACAATAAAGTACGTGAACTAATGTACTCTTGTCGCCTTAAAATCTAAAAACAAAATTATTATTTTATCACAATTTAACATCACACCAGGAATTCATAGTAAAAAATATCACGACTAGACAAACAATGGTATCACAAATGCACAATAATTATAATAACTAAAAGATTACTTCTAAGAAGAAAGTACATTGATAGAAGGGTGGTATAGTTTTTCACTAACAAATAAACAAATATCCTTATCAGGTTAAATTAACAGCTTGTGTTGATAGTTTACGTACACATAAGGTCATCGTAGTTTATAATAACATATAGATTGTCATAATATTATGTTACAAATTCACAGAATCATATACCTATATGTATTGATGAGGCTTTACTCGTCCGAAATACCGTTCATTTAAAAGTAAACAATTGAGTACATTCAGTTGAAACTTTTCAGTTAGTTATTAGTAATAAATGCATTAGTTCAAGTTACCTCACCAAATTTATCATGGCGAGATGAAGTTACCATCAGTATCATATATAATCTAGTAGTAATAATCATTGATAGTAAGAATATACAGGCACAGAGAATCTTATTCTAAAAGAACGAATTACTTAGAAAAATCAAATAATTTTCCAACTCTGGATTTAAGTAGTTATGTGTGAATTCATCTATATCATTGAAGTCACGTCATCTAACGTCTTTAAAAATTGGTTGACGTTATCACTTCAATCACGACTCGATAGTCTGCATGTACTAATATGGCTCAGATCAACAGTAATGATATCATGGACTGATGCAAAGTTTTGATTAGACTGTTCTTAAATGTTTTTCCTGCACACTCTTGGATTCATTTATTTACCTAATTATAGTAGATATTAAAGTAACTAAAATGTCCATGAAACTTGAAATAAAAAAAGTAATTACATAACTATCTATGCATATGATTACAAAGAATTTTCTCACAACAACCATAAACCTAAACCAAACTTCTAACATTTTATTAGTCCACTAATAATAACTTATTCATTAATATTACCTACAATTAGATCACCTAATAAGTCTACAAAATTTATTAAGGCATTTTTTATAATCACATACGATCATCAGTAAAGTATTCTTTCAATTGTACAATCATCATCAACGTAGAGCTTCACAGGATTTCTCATCATTTCAAGTTATTATACCAACAGCAGCACATAATAAAAACATAACCATATAATTCAATATAATTGTAATAATAATGACAATAGAAATAGATAAACAATGAAATTATACGAATTCAAGATGAAAATAGAATGAATGAAAATATGTGTAAAAGTGAATTGTAACTAAAATATCACGTAGAAGACAAAGAATGAATGTATCTTTTTTCAATTGTAATAGATTCTAAAGTAATTTTACCAAAATAATATTTAATCTACAACGTTGTAAAATACTGTTTTTGTTAAAAAAAAAAAAGATCTTAAAAAGTACACACTTGTTTACTAACGAAATTATGAAGAGCTTACTTTAGTTCAACACGTATCAAGAAAGTTATAAATTTTTTCTTATCTGTTGGCTTTTCTTTCAGCAGAAGATAAAGATCAATTGTAATCATTTAATAGAAGAAAGACTGTATGATGATAGACAGATACATAGATCACCGATAGATAGATAGATAGATAGATATTGACTATAATTCGAAACAAAAGTGTTTTTATTAGGTAGAAAATACACTGAGCAATATGAGTCCTAGGTACGAATTCATTGCATATATATACATTCAGCTGAGAATTTAGCGTGTATACACATGCCATAATCGCTGTACGATTAAAAAAAACACAATAACAAAATTTATTTTCTCCGACCAATTAATAGATTTAAAGAATCGACTAAATTCCGAAGGAGTACTTTCCTGGCTTCCTCAGCTGATTGATCATAGACAGCGTCGAGGAATTCTTTTGAACCTAGTACATTAAATAAGTGTTTGATACGTTCAATAGATTTCTGACTTAAATGTGGTGTAACCGCTTGACAAACACTATCTTTACAACTATCTAGTTGTTCTTTAAGAAATTTATAATTATAAGTATAGTCTGTCTGTGCAAAACTGATTAATGTAAGAGCAATTGTAAGACTTTTATCATGAATTTCACGTATGTTTGTATAATCCTCATCAGTTAAATTACGATATTGTTTAATGACGCCAATTTTACCGATTGTTTTCAGTAAACATTTATACAATCGTTTAACATCAGCTTCTGGTTTTATATACAATTTCATTAATGCATACAATGCTTTCAAGGATTTGTAAGCGGAATTTCCAATGATTGATTTAACGGAATGATCATTTCTCATAACTCGACCAGCAAGATGTTTTTGTGCACGAAACCAAAAAGATTGTAAATGATGTTTTCTATCTACATCGTTAGATGATTTATTTAATTCTTCATCTGAACTTAAACTAATTTCATCATCATCATCATCGTCATCTTCATTTTTGTCAAGATTACCATCATATGTATTTTCCGGAGTGCATTTACCAATAGGTGTCACCATGACTTTTAGAGAGAAAAAATTCAAGTAGATACCAGAATTTACTGGCTAACAAATGAATTAACAAATTTTAAAGTGTTGTTAGTCTTCAGACAAATAATCCCCCACAGTGTAACTTGTTTATTGGTCTAAAAACAATTGAATAATATAAAAAATTAATTGGAATTTTATGGGTTAGATTTATTTTAATATAAACAGGAAGTGAATCATATTTGTCGTTACTCAGATCTAACAAAACTTTGAGTCTTCATGACATGAACAATGAATAAAACCTTCCTACGGAAATGTTATTCAAAATACAATTCTTACACCTCTTAAAGCATTGCTACTAACTATACAAAAAACATCTAATATAAGGCTTGATTTCAGAAGTGACAAAGATCCAAACCGATGAAATTGAAGAATTTCGAACTCCTTTAAGAAAAACAATCCTCGTAGCAACGATAAGGTTGGTATTCTCCCAGGCGATTTGCATTAAAAAACAACCCAAAAAATAGACTGTCCAGTCTGAGCACTTAAGCTGCTCCTAAAGACTTATGTATATGCCGCTCAGCGCTTCTATCTTGTCGCATTAACAAACACTATCTAGTATGTTTCAGAAGATGAATCTTCATATTCTTGAAGTTAACATTTATTCAAATGCCAAACAATAACAAAGTTACTGCATATCAATGACTGTATGAAAGTGCTTATTAATAATTTAAACTTAATACATTCGGATGGATTTTCCTCTAGGGTAAGTAATTTAACTTTAAGTAAATAGAAGAAGCTCAAATGATACAATATTTCTGATTGTGCACTTGGTAACTTCTGAATAGAAATGATGAAAAAGAATTGGTGAAAATTAAAAATTATGCAGGAAACACAAAAATGATTAGAATTGAGAAATCTCTGACTGGATAATATCACACTCACCATGAAAATTAAAAACCTTGAATCGAAGTTTGCTAAAAGAAAGAATTGAGAACGAAATAATCATTCTGTGACTATTGAGTTGTTTTGACTCCTCAGGTAAAGCTAGCACATTATGTGTTATAGTAGTAACGGATACTGTATATGACCAACATTCAATACAAGAAGATATTTCCCCTGCAAACTTAAACATATCACATGTTGTCCGCAAAAGTATACAATAAGAAATAGTACAAGTTCTGTGGTCAAACCAAAAAACGGCATCAATCCATGAAGTCACTAACTGCTGGTTTGAGTCATACTGGTATATGCAGACTACCTGGTTGGGGTCCGCATGAATACCGTAACCAGCGGTTGGAAACGTTGGGTGACATGGATCAGAATCACTTACAGTGGTGCAGGTGTATCCACTCTTTGCCCTCCCTTAAATACTGAGCTTAAAATTATTTTATAGTTTTCTTTCCACGTTCTTTTTCTCTCCCTGAACCATATTCTATACTGTTTTATCTTCTTTGTTTTTATTAGTATTATAATTAATGTGGCTTCTACTTTTACTATATGATATTAATCTTGCTACGTGTTAGAGGTATAGCAGCTTGGACCGATATACACATGTGCTAGGTTCTACATTGATCATACATACATACGCAAGTTTGGATGGAGTTATCGTGAACGGATTATTCATCTAGTTGGAGTCAGTGACAAATTATTACTGTTTCACCCAGTACAGTGTGAAATAAAAGCACACATAATATGTATACATTTGGTATCGGCAGACAAATGTATACGCATTATGTGTGCAGTCAGTCTTTATAAGCACCCTCAAACTAAACTTTTACGTTCTGTATACCTAAGTAAATATAATTTGGTAATGGTGTGTTAATCATTTAATCAGATTGACAGAACACAACGGAAGACTGTGTCAATTAAATGAATCTTAACAGAATAAATAAAAATGGAATAATTGTAACGTGAATATATGCCACGACTTAACGAAGCATTTAGTTGCCGAATCCTGTAGATTTTTATCATTTTATCAATCAACAGCTTATCTTTTAAACTGATTACATAGAATTTCAATTTCAGATACAAAATCAAAAGTTTGAACCCCTTCCACTTACTTTGGTTTAAAGAAAGGGTTAGTATCCCTATCACTTATAATAAATATGTGGTTTGTAGCAATGCACACAAGTATATACATAGAGAATAAGTTAAAGTACTGCAAGAAAAAAAGTATCGATACCTTGTGGTGGAAAACAAAGTTGATTTTACATAAATTAAAGGTTTTTATCCTCTACTATGAGTAACTACATTTGT
Organism: Schistosoma japonicum; assembly: GCA_025215515.1. Taxonomy (NCBI): domain Eukaryota; kingdom Metazoa; phylum Platyhelminthes; class Trematoda; order Strigeidida; family Schistosomatidae; genus Schistosoma; species Schistosoma japonicum. Next base: position 80,901,572 of record CM046061.1, read on the forward strand.
CCTTAGATGAGCATCATATCTAAACTTTGTAGAGGTGGTTTAGTGATTAAAGTAGTTAGTTTTTAGCTTGTTTTTTCAAACAGTTTTAACCTACTTCATTCTAAGTAATCGGACAGTCTAGGCTCAAGTTAAATACATAAAAATGTATCTGGTACATTGTCCCTTAGTTATGATTAATTCTGCACCTAATATAAAATTAGTTTGTGTAATTTACAATCAGAGGCGACACACAACTTGTTTTACGGTAATAAAATACGATATACACTTTAAAAAACATTGCATAATTATGTATGTAAATGAAATGTGATTAATCAAATTTATGTTTTAAAACAATGAACTAAGCGATATTAACTTTTCTCTTAATGTTGCTAATCGACACAAAGTAGAAAGACGTGTTAAATCTCAGTGTCTTATGGATAGACAATGAAAGTGTTTAATATGCACAGTGTTAAAAAAAGTACTGTATAATCTAAGTTTTACTAATGATATGCATAAAGTTGATACTACGTAACAAATAAACTTCAATTTACTATACAAAATCTTTGATTTATGATTGTCGGCCATAGCCTTATTATTAAATTTAGCTTGAAGTGATTAAATCATACCTTAACAGTTGGTCAGAAAAACACTTATTTTAACGGAGTAACTTGTCATAGGTTGGGATACTAATTAAGTATTCTGTGTTTTTGTAAATAAAGTAATAACAATATAATAAATATTTCATAACGCTCATCATAGATGTAAAAAAGAATGAAGGTAGGATATTACAACAAAATGAAAAAATTATTTGTAGACAAATTCAAGTAGAGTTTATATTTTGTGATATACAAAAATCTTTGTACCATTCATAGCAACTTGCACTAAAACGTTTTGAGGTTCAGTGGAACTAATTAAGAATATGCTAGTGCACTAAGCTTGAGGATACTGTCAGTAGTGAAGAACACTTAAACCAAGTCAAAACAACCAAATGGAAAGTGTAAAAATTAAGGTGCTGAAGCATGGGTAAATAACACTTACAAAAGTAGAATCGGTACAAATGACGAAAGCTTCTTGCGCTACGATACACCATAATTCTGTGACGCTATATTATACTACGTAGATTGTGCTTATTATCAAGACTGTTAAAAAGCCTATGAACCTTTGCCAATGAAGGTAGTTATGACATGTAGTACGCATGCTCAACCACCGCCTAACATGACATATGATAGTGGCTGTAGTAGGCTGAATGATGTCTAAAAAGAGATCATGAGTAACTTTTGTAGCTCCAGACCACTCGGTTGGGGTCCATGCTATTGCCGCTATAAATGATGATTCTGCTGTTCAAAAACTACTAAGTAACTTTTATTCTTCGAGTTCGTTCTTTCATGTTAAGTTACATCTTTTATACGTCCATCTTCATAAACCTTTATGATCGACTTTGATTTACCGTTAACAAAATAAATAAGCAGATGACAAATATCTGTTAAATAAAGATATGCATAATATGTCGAGTTATCTTAAAATGCCAATTGTTGTTTAGGGATTAATCTAAATTAAGTTTTTTGCTACATATAGTAACTCTCGTCGAATGAACTTACTCAAATAAACGTATCATTCTTGGCCAGTTTTCAACTGATGAGACAGTGATTGATATGATAAAAGCAGATGTGTCAAATTCTACAAAATTGATTGCAAAGCATTTTTATCATGATTAGGTGACATGCAGTAATCACACTTTGGTACAGATTTTATGAATTAACTTCGGCTCAGTAAATAAAAGTTGAGTGTAGAAATAACTGAATAGGCGTTCACTAGTGGCTAGAAATAACATGATAAATTTGGTGTTATATTCATATAATCATGGAGTAATTATACAAATATAAATTTTCTCCAGTTAGGACTGTGAATTCTTTTCTGTTTTACTGGCCAATTATAGTTCCAGATTCAGCGCGTGAAAATACATATCGGGAAAGTCATGACAGGTCAGTATATATGGATTTCAATTTTCGAGAAAGATTGGCCAATAAATGAGGTTTCGAATAACTAGAGATTACTACGACAGTTGTAGCTTTTTAAAAGTGGGAAGACCTGAAGATTCATTTTTTATGTATTTGATTTTTAATAACGTTATCATGATATTTTATAAATTACATACTGTACACATTAAACATTATATTTGTATATGTCCTACGAGATTAATTGTTAAGATAACCTATTAAAACTTGGGACATTCGTCAAATACAAATAAATAGAATCAATATTGTCATTTTTAAAGCGTTCAATCTGACCCCTATTTTCGGCAATAACTAATCAAGGTTCAAAAATATATTTGTAATACCATCAATGCATTCTGTAATGAGAAAGCTAACTGCTTTAAAACAAAAAAGTCAGTAGTGATTTAAGCTAACTGGAAAGCATGAAATCTGTTTTATAAAAACGTAAGTTAGACAAATGTTGTTTTCATTAGATTGAACATTTTGAGAGACATTCAAAAACTATTATAAATAATGATAGAACAAGTGACTGACATTATTGGTATGTCGTTTAGGATCCAGAAAATAAAGCCAAGTATTATGCTGGGAAGCACTAAGATATCCGGGTGCTAGCAATTAAAAGTAAATAAACGATGGTCATAAGGTGAATATTATGTTTTTATGCAAGCAATAACATTTTAGTTTGACAATCATACAGGCTGCGTTTTACACTGCTAACAACTAATTGTACTTGTTGGTAATAAAAAATATTAAACTACATTTATCATATTTCACACAAGAATTAAAGGTGACAAAACAAAAATCTACAAAGTGCTTAATAATAAATTTGGTCTTGACATGATTTTTCAGCTTTCAGGACAGAATATTATTCACAGCGCTCCACAAAAATTCTTAAGTTTAGCCGATTACCATCTGATTAGCGACCAGCCCGCAGAATAACCAACCAGTTAAACTTTCCACCTTAACATATAGTTGAAACATCATCGGTTGAAATCATTTTGAAGGTTGAACTTTTTGGTGGCGATCTTGATATGTTGCTTTTAATTTGCATTTAGCTCAAATATAACTTCCATAAGATCATCGTTACCGACTTCTAGTAAATACACTTATCATACTGACTGTGGATGCATGAGTCGGTGATATGCGATAATTCATGAATAGATTGAAAATATACCATTACTGAACTAAGGATGATTATGGTTTAGTAGAAATAGGTAAATGTTAGTGGAAAACCTAATCTGAAAACCTACACATAATTGTTTATCTCTAAATATTAATAACACTCCATAGTTGTCAACCATCGCTAAAGTGTAACTCCACTTCTTACAGAGAGAAGTAATAAGGTTTGGCATTTAATTTAACTATTGGCTTTGAGCTTAAAGTGCAAACAATTGCAAACACTAATAGTGTTCTTAGTAGTGCTGCATAGGATTCATAAACCGAACTTAGTAGAGACTTTTAAAGAAATAGTATTTAAAGATTTAATGCAGCAAGAAGTAGCGTGTTAAGCACTCCAAATAAATACTAATTCATGAACTGCCTCCTTAAATTTTAAGACTAAAGCCTATGCTGGTCAACGAAATTTTGACATACATGCTTAATAAAAACTCTAACAGTTTCGATTCAAATATATCATATAACAGCGATTTAAGATAAATACATCTAACGAAGGCATGAAACAAGTACGTTTCTTAGTTCTTACACATTGTAGCATGTATGTCATTTAAAAATAAAATAATTTGAATTTAAACCCCATATAATAAATTTCGATTCACCTTACAAGCACGACGTGAATAAATACAGAATTTGTATTGGGCCCATGTAGAACAATTTATCAATAGATGAATTTAAAAAACACTTCAATAATCAATGTTTTTATGTCAAGTTACTGTAAGTCAATTTATTTTTTTGCGTCTATCTTTTGAAATGTAAGGTTAATTCATTGATATTAGATATTAATAGTCAGTAATTGCTTAACCTCCCAACTACACTAGTTCTGGTCAATTAGAAATGTTTATTTTTTAAAAGCTTATCAACGCCACCTACTTACTTACTTACTAACGCCTGTTACTCCCTCTCGGAGGAGCATAGGCTGCTCACCAGTATTCTCCATTCAACTCTGTCCTGAACAATCATTTCCAGCTGTCTCCAGTTACTGTTCATCCTTTTAATGTCTGCTTCCAATTCTTGACGCAGTGTGTTATTTGACCTTTCTCTTTTCCGTCTCCCAACAGGATTCCAAGTTAGTGCTTGTGTCGTGATGCAGTCTGATGATTTCCACAATGTATGTCTAATCCATTTCCAACGTCGTTTCCTGATTTCCTCTTCAGATGGAAGTTGGTTTTTGCTCTTCCAGAGTAGGCTGTTGCTGATGGTTTTCGGCCAACAGACATTCAATATTCTACGTAGACAGTTGTTAATAAATACCTGAACTCTCCTAAGGATGTTTGCAATAGATCTTCACGTTTCAGCTCTATACAGAAGAACTGTCTCGACGTTCAAACACCACGTATGCAGTGGATTTTAATTAATTCAGTTAAAATGTTTGTTGATATATTAATATCGTTTCCTATGCATTACTCATTTTCGTGCATATAACATGCTTCTTCTGGAGCGTTGTGCTGCCTTTACCGCTGAACGATGCTAGTAGATAGATGAAAATTTTTTAAAATCCGAATTCAACCTTGTTATGCAAAATAAGCAGACTGCTAGACTTTGAGATCTAAGTCTAGATAACAGGAATGTTCTTGGCTTTTGAGAGTACAGTACTTATCATACTCTTTCCATATCTGAGTAAAAACGGATTGATTCTAGAGTTAGAAATAGATGCAACGAGGTGTCACGAGCCCTCTCATTTCCCTTAAAGACTTAAAAGGAGTCTAACTTACCTTTTGAAAATTTCGAACAAGATGTTAATGTAATTTCACAAGGTGAACAGTTCTACGGTTCTCCTATCCTAGCCAGCAACATACTGGCACTAATTTTAGTGCGATTTATCTTATATTCTATTTCATAAAGTTGGCCTTGATTGAAGTTTTTTTGATTGAAACCTAGGATTCATCGTGATTTGAATAGTTTCGCAAAGTTGTACTCAGAGAAATTAATGTTGTTAGAATATTGTATGCTTAGGTCGGTTAGAGTATAAAGTTTAGGGAGTTTGTGGTTGCTAAGTACAAGTTGCATTTCAAGTTTTGGGTCCCTCACATAAATCCACCTACATTTCTCAGTATTGAATTCTAGACACCGGTCGAAGCACCATTAACCTAGACTGCTTAATCTGTCTTGCATATTTCGGATACAATATGTTGTGTATTGTTTTTTAGTTTTATAGACTACTTTTCAGTTTTTGGCATACAGGTATGGCTTTCCTTTTATGAAGCACCTGCATATGCTATTTATATATATAAAGAAGAGTGATGGCCTCAGATCACTACCTTGCACAACTACGCTGGTTATAAGTCGTGGTGTTGACGTACCAGTGCCTACTTTCGTTATCTGATATCGGTTTGTTAGAAATGACTTAAACCACCTTACGAGAGGATTAGTTATCTTTATGGACTGTAGCTGACAGATCAATAGATTATGTGGTACCTTTTAAGTTAAACGGTATAGTACTATCTAAAGGGACTTCCGACGTTTAAATTTTGTTTTTATTATCCAGTAACCTTTCGCTGAGAAGTTTGCATATAACTCGTGGGTCATCATAGGTTTTTCCATTTTCGCAGTAATGAATGAAAACTGTAATCTTCAGTTTTATTTAAGTTTTTCTAATAGATGACACGGGTTTAGAGACTAAGATGCTCCGTCGAGTGTTATACATTCCTCATCTTTAAGGTGAGTTTTATGTTTACATCTTACTTATTCTAGTGAGCAGTGTATATGATTCAGAGTGGTGAAGTCATTTGAGATGGAGTACCTTTTCCTTAGTTTACGCAGATGGCCTTAGCTTAAATGTTGATGTAAGGGTAAATTACTTTGTAGCCCATCTTTTTTGGGTCTATAGTGTTTATTAAGAGCTTTATGGTACGGTAGAATATTTCTAGTGTTCCAACAATGCTACCACTAGCAACGAAGCAGGCCCATTCAGAACATCTAACTAGGTTTTGAAAGATGCCCCAGTCAGCATGAACAAAGTCTTTATACTGAAAGCGCTTACAGGTCGTTCTGTACTTGCTACTTTAACTATGTATAACTCAACTTGCTCGAGGTCCATATATTAGATTTACTACCATTTACGCTGTCCTATGATAGACATGTCCCAATCCCGCAGTAATTTTCACAAGGCAAATAATGTGATTCATGGGATTAATTAAAGTGAGATTTTTGGTTTCTACCGAAAACATAGGTTAAAAGTCCGACCAAACTACCCATAGTTATAGACAGAATTCCTAAGATTAATGCTCTTTGACGATTATAGAATGTCGATGGTAATAAACACCTACATTATCGAAAAGTGATACACCTAGGTTTTATTTGAAGGTAGAAGTAATACTGGAGTTACCAATAATATCTCTGAACCATGAATCTTGTGTTAATTATGAGAATTAATAATTGGTTTCTATAAAAACTAAATTACCTATAACGTTTGAAAATCAGTGTTGTTTCTGTATACGGCTGGTATGTTCTTGAGTCATACACGAACCCACAGTAGGATAACCGATAACACACTTCATTGGTGCAAACGCGGTACCATATTCAACAAAAAACGAAAATTTACTACTCAAACGTCAACAGTTCCCTTTCCCTATACAGCCAAAAGGATTCAAGCATATTGTAGGAAATAACCTACGATACAACAAATAGGTAGTAGAAGATATCATTTTAGTTACTTGTCCGAGAAGAAATGTTCCCATCAAGTAAAAGAACCGAATTCTGCCTGCAACCAACGGAGTCAAATCACTTTCCACAGGTAGCCAGTAACATCGACCCAATATGACTTGCAACAAGACTTGGAAATTCATTTGAATAAAAATGAAGCTACTTGTGAATTAAGCTATTATTAATTTTAGTATTAGTATCTTAAGTAACATATGCTGATAAAAACACATATAAGAGCCTTATTGCGAACAAGAATCCAATAAATGTTACAATGAAATACAAAGGGAAAAAGATAAGATCTGTTACATTGTTAAAGCGAAATAAAGCCGCACAAATTGAAGTTAAAGGGTTTTGCTTAGTGTATTGAAAATGCAGAGATTTTAATACATGCGAAATGGATTTCACACTCCCAGGAATGGATCATTGACTGAACATTTCTGCATCCTGATTGTCGTCACCTGTAGACTCACTACTATTTACTGATGTATTCTCTGTCTCATCTGGTTTATTTCAACACCAAATCAATATGTGCTACATTGTGGCTGGCAAGTGATTTGTTTAGGAAACTTATATATGTATGTACATACTTGTACACCGTGTATATCTCTTTTATTAGTTTATTTACATGTGAAATTTTAGTGCTTCTCGTGGCCATCACAGACCTGATGATGCTAGCGGCGAATAGTTCGTTGTCACTATTATTTAACTATTATTACTAAATAAAATTTATCTAACGTAATAACCCACGCCGCCTTTCACTCTACTTTATTTTAACCAGAATAAATGCTTTGTGCTACTTTTCTGTCTTTCCTATTTTTATACTTTTTTCAACAGATGAAATGCACATGCACATACGATTGTGCACAGTACTACAATTTCAGATGGTTATGGAGTATAAAAGAGTACAGATGAGACTAAGTGTGACGTTAGGAAGACGAGAAATAGAAGGGTGGGAGGATTAGACGAAATCAAATGTTTCAAGAAGTGTGCACGAAAGGCTACCAGGTAAAGTGAAGGCAAGCAAAGACAACTTGGATGGCTTTGATAATAGAGTATTAGTATTGACCGTTTATGAACAAGAAAGAAGTGTTGTTAATTTAAGAAAAACTTCCGAATTTCAACAATTTCTTCATTCCACACCAAGTTTTACTTAATATATGTCTTCTTCCCAAACTGAGTAGAAACGAGTAAATAAATCAAACCGATATGCCCTGAAAACCACCTATATAAAAAGCAGAACCATCGTCTTAAATTAAAACTTACAATATGTGAAAATGTAGCAAGATTTATTGTGGTTATTTAATTGGGTACAATGACTCACTTTATCGATTTCATAATAAATACACAAATGGAATTCGGTTTAGTAATGACAATTGATGAAGAAAGTTTCAGGAGTGCTTAACACCATGGAGATATAATATAAACCTGGATAAATTCCGAGACGTATGTTATTGTTCCGGGAGCCCAAAAACGAGAAAATATAAATTGGTCAACTTGGAAACGACCCATCATAAGAATGGCATTCACTGGAATATATACTACATAGGTCCCGTAAGCATATGAAGTGGAATTATCAGGGCTGAAAATGTATTACTTGTTTACATACTAATAGTCTACGTGTTCTGTAGATGGATATGAACAAATGACTTTATTTAAATGCACTAAACTAATTAAAGTTGAAGAACTTGGCGTGAAGGCGATGTAGAAGTTTTTTTCGTTAAGAACAATAATTCCTTCATTCAAGCGAAGTAAATGATGTGACTTCAAATCATAACTTCAAATATCATCTTTTAGGCATAAATAGGATCAATCTACCTATTTTCTTGACTAAGACTTTTTGACGATAACCACGCAACTTTTGGCAAAGTAGCGAAAAGTGGGACAAAAACTAATCACAACTGTGCTCCTCCTAAGTAACCAACTGTAAGTTTGCGAGAAAGTACAGTGAAATTGTATAACAGTATATCAATTCAAGAAGTGTGCTCTATAACCTCCTCGACTTTTAGTTGCAGTGTAAACGGCTTCGCTGAGTTAATTCTAAACACTGTCTACCAACAACACAATTCGATCCCACCAAATAAGTTTCGATCTGATAAATATTGAAACCAACGACGACAGTATACCTGAAGTCAATTATTTTATAAAGTAAAGACAACTGGTTGTAGTTAACGACTCTCAGAGCATCCAGAATAATATATAACCTAGTGACTTAGAATGCCATCCCGTAATAAACGCTCCAGACATTACTTACGAAAACAGTCGAGTTAAACATGATAGAGATTACACTAATCGACTAAAACTCTCTCCCAATAATCAACTTATTTTCTTTGTGGACAGAAATATGAATGAGCATGTTAAACTAAGCTAATTCGTTATGACTGAGCCTATAGTGCGGCCTCTAGACACTACATAAGTCCTGTTCTAAACAGAGTGAACTTCGAATAGCAGTTCACTGTAACCATATTATTCTCAATCAGCTAGTTGAATGAAAGACAGGCCGTTACGATACAATCTATAATCTCACCACTTACAACAGGATTATACAAAGTCTAAAGCAGTACAGTAAATCATATACACAATAGATAAAGTTACACTTCCAGACAGCATCGACTCCCAGCTGCAACGCGGACAATGCGCTCAGTTACCCCTAGAATGTGTCGGTCAATAATTAAACCCAATCAGACTAAACAACTTTCAGTGGTACTAAAACCCCATCTTCTTCGGCAGAGTACACAAATTATTTAAGAGCTACCTACATATATGGCAGTGGCTGAATTTCAACCTACCTGTACCTACTCGTAATCAACAGAAGCTTGAAAACACAAAGCATATGATGCGGACTTTTTTAAGACTAAGTCCCAATTAGTTAAGGACTATAGACAAGGAAAACATAGCACTGGTTCATAAGCAGTAACCAACTCATAAAAATATCTCAGCTCAACAGACAATTCGAAGACACAATAGTCCCACATCGGGAAATCGGTCTACCTGCGTTCGAGAACTATGGGATTACAAGTTATTTAGACACTGTACTACGCTCTGGCAATGTCATAAAACAACTAACCTAGGTAGTTCTTAGTCAAAAAATTTCAATCACTTGAAAGCAAATTACCCTTTCAATTGGCTTACATAAAATCATATACCAAAAATAAATGGATTTCCGTGGTACGAGCTGTCTCTTCAGTCCAGCACTGAATTTCATGGATTCCTATCTTCGATGAGACAATTTAATAACGAAACATTCTATGACTTTGAATTGTGTTCTTGGAATGGTATACGCGCAAGCTTACCACCCCTTCCGCATCATTACATAAAATATGCAAAACAAAAGAATTAATTACAGATGTATATTTCTTGACAACATTTCCTATTCATTGTATGTCATAAAAAGTTGGAATCTACAAAACCAAAAACGCAACCGTAACATGTATATAAAAACTCATGGTATGTACAGTGTATTAGACTGATAAGCTGCCATCTCGGAAGTTACTTGCAGAAATAAGACAATTAATGACAGACGGTACCCCCCTAACAGAAAGTCGTTTGACCTCATCAAATATATGAACTATCTGGTCTAATTGAGCTTTGTCAACTAGAAACCCATTAACCGGAGTACTATTATAAGTTGTCAACTGATCTGATACGTGAGCGACACTTCTACTGTAGGCTGAACCAATTACTTCATATGGTGTGAAACTTAGCTGACATCCAACTTTTGATTGGAAAAATGCCACCTGATCACGGGCAATCTGCGACCAACAAGCATCATTACCAATGATAGCGATGGCGGGAGCACAATGACGAGCCAAAGAATCCCACTCAGCTAGACTATATCCTGCCGAACCATCACCATAAACAACCCAAACCGTAGCCTAGGTAAAAAGCAACAAATATTAGCAGCTTTAAATACTGAACAAATCTTGAAAACAGAATGGCTATAAAAGCATGTAAACAATAACTGGTATATTATTATAGGATGACAAGTGTGAGCCCAATACTCCAAAACAATCAATAATTATTGAATATGTTGTTTGTATTCGTCACAGGTTGGCCTCGGTTGTGCTAATGAAGACCAAACTGTACTGGGAAGCAGTTTCGACCTAGTACGGGACATCTTAACAGTGTACACCCATGACCCCGCCTAGAAACGTGGAAACCGAGACCTTCAGGTTAAAAAAGGAACCCTTTATTACCAATATTAATTCCGGTTTATCATTAGCTGACTAAAAAAGGAATATTGCTAATAGACGCCTGTTTAGTGGTTCTGCTGAAACTTAACGCTGATAACTGAATATCGTAAGAGCGCGCTGCTGAGCACCTTACAAGGACGAAACAGTTATCCAATGGTCTCTAGTTACAATGGTGCTAAAGCAAAATCAATTCATATAAAATAAAAACAATAAATTAATATCATTCATCACAAATTAATGATTAGGTAATATTTGTTAGTCGGATAACAACATAAAATTATTGACGTTCCCCGACTTAGGGTAAGACAGTACTGTCTCAGTAAATAAATAAATATCTAAATCAACACAAGTTTAAATAACAACAAGGAACATTAAAATATTCAATAAAATCAAAAATGATAACAAGTTTGATCGTGCTTAAGTAAAGGTGACCGTGAGAATAAATATGAAGCATTAACAGTGCGATATTTTAATGAATACACAACTAACATCTGACATTAAATATAGTGGTTAAATTATTAACCGAATTCACTCACTTATAAATGACAACAACTTACATTTGGTCGGCATAATTTAGCACCCAGTGCAAATCCTCCACCAACACCTAATGTTCCAAACGGTCCTGGATCTAGCCAAGATAACGGTTGCCTTGGGCGTACAATGTAGGCTGCCGACCCGACAAAATCTCCACCATCAGCGACGACAATACTATCTTCAGAAGAATCAGTAGGTGGTAGACCATGGTGTTCTAATTTCCAGAGAACAGAAAGTGGATTGTTATGTTCAAAACCTTCTGATTGACAGCTCAATCTGAAACGAAAACGAGTGCTTCTTACTTTTATCTTGTTATTCAGAATAAATTAGAAATGAAATGATACCAATTTTGGTAGGTAACAGTATAACTGACTAAATCAACTATGATCATGATATTTTACATGATTATTCAGCTACTCCATTAGACCAAATCATTTTGTACAATGGGTTGGGTTAGACACTAGGAAGTGTATGCTGATATTGAATTGGACCCTGGATCACAAAAAATATTTGTAACTATCAGCAACCCTACTTAATTTTAGTATATGCAATCTAACAGACAACCAGATTACACTAAACAAAATGAGAGAACACAATAGTCATTCACAGAAAATATGATTGGAACTTATATAAACAAGGATATTAAATTGTGTCCATGTGACTGCCCATAGCACCTAAATGCATTTCCAAAGGTTTTACCAACCTCTCTTTACATTCAAAGAAATTATTAATGTTCAGTTATTTAAAACAACTGGAACGATACAAGTTCTTCTCAATCAACTAGGGTTAAGATGGATAGTTGAGAAGCGTCGTTAACCCACAGTGATTAGATAGGATATAGGTTATACAGCAATAACTTGAACTTCGTTAACAGGTTATACTTTACATAAAAAAAATGATAAACAACATAAAGGTTGAACAATTTCCGGATTGATTACATTCGCATAAAACCTACTTAATTTCTTCATCATGTTTAATTTCACGTGATTTCAGAGTATCTAACCATTCAGAAGAACAGTTTAAACCATTAGCCGAACTTCGTAGTTGGAGCGATAAATCTCTTAAAGTTGTCCCGACATCAGCTTGAATGACCAAATATGGCCTCCAAAAATAATCAGCATTCTGTTTGAATAATATTCAGAAAATAAAGCAAGCATTTTAAATAATTATATATTATAACCTGTAGCTGGCATTGCAGATCAAAATATCAATGAAGTTTTAAGCACAATGTAAACTTTTTTTTAACCAAACATCTACTAAGTTCCATTCATGACTACAATTCACGAGAAAGCCAGTAATAATCCAGTGCTGACCAACAATAATAGAGAAAACGAGAATCGGCATTAATAGTATATTTTCTAAATTTGTCCTCCAGAATCAGCTATTCAGGAGGCGTTTAATACTGCAATAAATCCATTTTTTAGTGAATTCGGTTTACATTTTCGAGTTATAACACATTACCAAGAGTTGTTTATTCAGTTATACCATCTGAGATACAATCATATGTTATTATAGCTGATATCTAATACTAAAATCCAATATCCACTGATATTATTGTACAGAAGACGCTGATTATGTCACCCATAACGACAGTGAAAGCTCTACAACTAAAACATCTGGCTCAGAAAACTCAATAATACCAAACTAATAACTAATTGTGCCATAAAACTCTTTAAGGCAATGGATTAAGACATGGTCAGTATAAATAAATTACGTTGAGTAGAAAAAATATTAAAATAAACTCTATACATAAAACATAACACCCATTCAGTCATGAATAACAAGAAACTTGCCCAACAAAGATCTCTTCGCGACGATTACAGACAGACAGATACAAAGCAGAACTTCGTACGTACGTACATCAGTTCAGGTTGCCATACCACATCAGCACAGAGGCGCAACTGTCAGTTCAAATCCAAGAGTGATAGCGATAGCAGAAGTATTAGCAGTAATGCAGAAGATTATGAAGCGAAGATATGATTCGAAAAGTATAATTCCGTGAGATAAATTTGAAAGGGGAAAGATAGATAATTCAGAAGGTTAGATTTTGAGAGGACACAAAGAGTGGATGCACCTGCGCCATTGCAAACGATTCTGAGCCATGTCGTTCAAGGTCTCTAACCATTGGTGACTTTCGTCTCGCGGACCCCAACCACGCAGCCTACATCTACCAACATGACTTAGTCCACTTGTCAGTGACTTCATCGATTTCTGCCATGTTTTGGTTTGGCCACCACTAGCTTTCTTCCAACCTATTCCTACACCACAAAACATAGCTCGTCGAGGCAGTCGGTAGTTAGACATGCGTAACACATGTCCCAACCACCTCAACTGATGAAGTTTCAATACCTCTTCTATTGATTTGCCCTCCTTTCCTAGAACCCGTTTCCTAACGACAGCATTGCTCACTCGGTTATCCCACGTTACTCGAGCAATGCTTCGGAGACACCTATAATCGAAGACCAGTAACCTACGAATGTCCTCTACTCTTAACGGCCATGTTTCGCTACCGTATAGTAGGACAGAGCGAACTGCTGCACGGTACACTCGTCCTTTGGTTAGCAAGCGGATATCTCGCCTGCGCCATAAGTGACGCAACTTGGCAAAAGCCAATCGAGCTTTCTGTATCCGTGCTGAGATTTCGTCAGTCACCAGGTCATCAGCACTGATGAGACTCCCCAGATACGTGAAGCGGTCTACACGCTCGACTACTTCACTCCCTATCACTAGTTCAGGTGCCGATGCAACCCAATCCTGAAGCAACATTTTGCATTTCGATGGGGTAAACCGCATCCCGAACATGCTTGCATTGTTGCTCAAGGTAGTCAGAAGACTCTGCATTTTGTCAGCGTCTTCACCAAATAGGACTATGTCATCAGCATACTCTAAGTCAGTGAGCGAGGCTCCTGGTAGAAAGTCAACTCCTGAAAAGTCAGACGAAGATAAGGTTATATCTAAGAGCATGTCTATGACGAAATTAAACAAGAATGGGGAAAGCGGACATCCCTGACGGACACCATTTGAAGTGAGGAATTCCGATGACAGTTCGCCATCAGCTCTCACTCGACCTGTAGTTTTAGAGTAGAGAGGTTGTATAAGGTTAATGTACATCTTTGGTACAATTTTCAATGACAGACACTGCCACAGAACCTCACGATCAACAGAGTCGAATGCCGCCTTTAGGTCCAGGAAGACAACTATTGTAGGACGCCTAAATGTGTGTCTGTGTTCCAGGACCTGTCGCAGTGTGAAGATGTGGTCTATACAGCCACGTCCAGGTCTAAATCCAGCCTGGTTTTTTCTAGTCTGCTCTTCACGAGCTCTAGTTAGGCGTCTAAGTATAATTGAGGCTAACAATTTGGAAACTATATTAGTCAGACTGATTCCCCTGTGATTGTCACAAGAAGACTTTTGTCCTTTCTCATAAATTGGGACAATCAGGGATTGAAACCAGTCAGAAGTATTACGCCCAGTTCCCAGATTCTAGCCAAGATTTCAGTCAATCTAGCTGCTAAAACTGGACCACCATCCTTAAAAATTTCAGGGGTAAGCCTATCAGAACCTGCTGCTCTACCTCGCTTCAGATTTCCTATAGCCTTCTCAACTTCATAGAGACTAGGAGGAGTTAAGTCGATTCGCCGTTCAGGATGACAGGGAATTGTGGGCAATCGAAGTGTAGCTGAAGGCCAGTTGAACTGATCCCTAAAGTGTTCTGCCCATTGGTCCAATCTCCTGGACTGAGAATGAACAATAATCCCATCCTTTTCCGAGATAATCTCACTCACATTCGGATTCCTAATACCAGTTTCCTTGATAAGTCGAAAAAGTTGCCAACTGTTGCCTATCGCCGCTGCCTTTTCCATCGTTTTTGCTTTCGCCACCCACCACTGTTCACGGTCGTTGCGTAGGCTTTTTATCAGCCTGCGCTTAAGCTCACTTCGTTCTTCATCATGTTCAGAGCCAGGTGGGATGAGTTTACGAGCATCCATCAGTTCGGTGGATGCTACTGAAATCCACGGCTTTATCCTAGCCTTATGATTTACCTTACTAGCAGATATCACTGCTGTTTCCACAGCCTTTTTGATATCATTCCAACCTGCTTCCGGATGGGAATCGCTTACACGGTCGCCTAACTGTTTTTCTAGTTGTTCCTGAAATATATTCTTAGCTTTATTATCATTAAGTAAAACCCTAAGAGGCTTCATTGCAATATCTTTCCTACGTCCAGTAAGCCTCAAACAAATACGTGCTCGCACTAAAGCATGATCTGAATCTAAACATGTGCCCCAGAACGAGCGACAGTCCTCTATCGAACCCCTCCATCGGTGGCTGATGGCGATGTGATCCAGTTGGGTTCAACGTTGAGACGATTTCGGGGGTCGCCAGGTCAAAAGATGCTTTCCCTTATGCCTAAAGTTAGTATTCGCTAGAAACAGGCGGTTATCTGAGCATAGTTGCAGCAGACGGTCGCCATTATCTGTTCTCTGAGCCGCGACACCATAACATCCACCCAAGTGTCTCTCATTTTCACTTAGTCTATCTACTTGAGCATTAAAGTCACCAGCCATTATAACTATATCAGAGCGCCTAGCTTTTTGGAGGAGGTCCGTAAGCTTGCTGTAAAACTCATTTTTCACCTCGTCTGAACTGCAGTCAGTGGGGGCATAGGCAGATACGACAAAGAGGCAACGACGAGTGTCCCTATCTTTCCGAGTCCTAACTGTCCCGTTCAGTCGGACAGCGCACAACCGACTATCTACAGGGATCCAGTCTAGGAGAGCTAGTTCTGCCCTACGACTCAATGCTATACCTACAACAGCGAGACCCCAGGAAGCAGCATCAGGGCTACCGGATACACGAAGAGTAAATCGGGCTGCTTCATTATTTTGATACGGTGAAATCAGGTTAATGATTTTGCTAGGATCCTGTATGCGCGTTTCCGAGACGCAGCATACATCGATTGTGCGAGATTCTAAAGTCCTAGCTAAGGAAGCCTGTTGCCCTATTTGACTCAATGTCTGTACATTAAAAGCTCCAACATGTAATCTAGAACGGGGTTTCAAGAGACCAGGAATGACTTTTCGTGAGCTCGCATCGTTTGCATTAGCGGTGCAGTGAGATGAAGGAATGTGAGTAGAGTTAGTCGTAGAGATAAGAGATATTATAGGGTGTAGAAAGGATTTGATTTTGACCAATTTGGACTCTCGTGCCTTTGCGGGTATGAGGGCAGTTGTCACTTCCCGGATTCCCACACCGTGGAAGCTTTGCAACGATTCCCTTAGTTGAACCAAATCATCTACGTTCAAATCCAAAAAATCTAAGTTTTAGGTGATACGATCATCTATGATGCTTGATGGAATCAGTCAGTTACAACGTAGAACTCGGTACATGCGTACATCAGTTCAAGTTGCCATGCCACAATTAGCAGATAGAGATTAAATTGTCAGACCAAATCCCATAGTGGGGAAGGTAGTAACAGAGTAAATACTAATGGAAAGGCATAGAGATCAGAGATGAGATTTAAGATAAAAAGTGATTCAGTAAACAGAAAATTATGAGAAGCTCAAAAACCTAGAATTCGGAGGAAGACTAAGAGTGGATGCACCTGCGCCATTGCGAACGATTTTGAGCCATATCACCTACAGTCTCTAACCATTTGTTACGCTCATCGTGTGGGCCCCAACCAGGTAGTCTGCATCTACTAACATGCCTCAATCCAATTGTTAATGACTTCATGGATTAGTGCCATGTTTTCGTTTGGCCACCCCTAGCTTTCTTCCAGCCTACTCCAACAGACAACATTGCTCATCGAGGTAGACGGTGGTCAGGCATAC
Organism: Schistosoma japonicum; assembly: GCA_025215515.1. NCBI lineage: Eukaryota > Metazoa > Platyhelminthes > Trematoda > Strigeidida > Schistosomatidae > Schistosoma > Schistosoma japonicum. Next base: position 80,918,921 of record CM046061.1, read on the forward strand.
GCAACACATGTCCTAACCACCTCAGACGGTGAAGATTCACTACTTCATCAATAGACTTACCGTATTTACCTAGTACTCTATTCCTAACCCACGCATTGCTTACTTGGTGGTCCCAGCAAACACGAGCAATCTTTCGGAGACACCTATGATCAAATACTAAAAGCCTACGAATATCCTCTATCCTTAATGGCCATGTTTCACTTCCATAAAGTAAAACGGATCTAACTGCTGCGCAGAAAACGCGTCCTTTCGTCAGTAAACGGATGTCTCGCCTACGCCACAAGTAACGCAGGTTGGCAAAAGCCAATCAGGCTTTCTGTATACCAGCCGAGATTTCATCAGACACCAGACGTCAGGACTGATGAGGCTCTCGAGATAAGTAAAGCGGTCAACACATGCAACTACTTCGCTCTCTATTATTAACGTCAGTGTCGAATTAAGCCAGTCCTGAAGCAGAATTTTGCATTTGGATGGGGAGAATCGCATCCCAAACATGCTTACGTTCATGTCTAAGGTTGTCAGAAAATTCTGCATTTTGTCAGCATCTTCACTCAATAGAACTATATAATCTGCATATTCTAAGTCAGTTAGTTTATTTCCTGGAAGGAGGTCAACCCCAGAGAAATCAGACAATGACAATGTTAACTGTAGAACTATGTCCATGATAAAATTAAATAAAAATGGGGAAAGCGGACAACCTTGACGGACACCACTAGAAGTGATCAATTCCGACGACAATCTGTCATAAGCTCTAACACGACATGTGGTGTTCGGGTAGAAAGCTTGTATACGGCTTATATACTTCTCCGGTACGCCTTTCAGTGATAACCTTACAATCGATAGAGTCAAACGCCGCCTTAAGGTCAAGGAATACAGCTATTGTTGGGCGTCTGAAAGTGTGCCTATGTTCCAGAACCTGCCGAAGTGTGAATATTTGGTCTATACAACCACGTCCGGCTCTGAAACCACCTTGGTTTTCTCGAATTTGCTTTTCACGAGCTTTAGTTACACGTCGAAGCTAATATTTTAGACACTATGTTCGTTAAACTGATTCCTCGGTAATTGTCACACGAGGACTTCTGTCCTTTCTTAAAGACCGGAATGGTTAGTGTTCGAGACCAGTCAGATGGGATTACGTCCAGTTCCCAAATTCTAGCCAAGATCTCAGTTAATCTCGCTGCTACAGCTGGACTACCGTCCTTAAATATCTCAGGGGTTAATCCATCTGGTCCTGCTCCTCTCCCTCGCTTTAAGTTCCCTATAGCCTTCTCAACCTCACTGAGATTCGGAAGACCAATGTTAATTCACCATTCAGATTGTTTGGAGATGGTGGACAACAGGGATGACGCCGATGGTCAGTTAAACTGTTCCCTAAAGTGTTCTGCCATCGGTCTAATCTTCTGGAATGACAGTGAATAGTGGAAGCATCTTTTCCAGAGATAGTTTCACTTAGAGTTGGGTTTCTGACACCCATTTCCTTGATAAGTCTGAACAGTTGCCTTCTGTTACCGATTGCCGCTCCCTTTTCAATCTCTTTAGATTTCGCCACCCACCACTGCCCACAATCATTGCGTAAGCTTTTGATTAGTTTGTGTTTAAGTTGCCTACGTGGCTCATCATGTTCAGAACCAGACGGGATGTGTTGCCGAGTATCTATCAGTTCAGTAGATGCAGCTGAAATCCACTGGTTTCTCCTAACCTTTAGGTCTGGTTTATAAGTAGATATTACTGCTCTTTCAACAGCTTTTTGGATATCATTCCAAGCTAGCTCAGAATAAGTGCAGTTTACGCAGTTGAGTAATTGGTATTTTAGTTGTTCCTGAAATGTATTCTTGACTTTTTCATCATTAAGTTGAACTCTGAGGGGGATCCTTGTCGTGGATCTTTTACGTCCAGTGAGACGCAGACTAATACGCGCTCGCACTAAGGCATGATCTGAGTCCTAACATGTGCTCCAAAACGAGCGGCAATCTATCGAGCCTCTCCAACGTTGGCTGATAGCAATGTGGTCTATTTGAGTCCAGCGTTGAGTTGATTGTGGGGGGTCGCCATGTCAACTGGTGTCTCGCCTTATGCTTTAAGTTGGTGTTTGCGAGAAACAAACGCTTATTTGAACAAAGTTGTTGTAACCTGTCGCTATTGTCTGTTCGTTGAGACTCAACACCATATGATCCACTTAGGTGCCTTTCGGTTTCATCTAATCTACCTACTTGGGCATTAAAATCACCAGCCACTATTACTACATCAGTGCGCTTAGCTTTACGAAGGCCATAAAGCTTTCTGTAAAATTCATCTTTCACTTCATCTGAGCTGCAGTCAGTGGGAGCATAGGCAGAGATAACAAAGAGACAACGACGTGTGTCCCTATCTTTACGAGTCCTTACCGTTCCATTTAGACAGACAGCACACAAGCGACTGTCTATTGGAATCCAGTCAAGGAGAGCCTGTTCAGCTTTTAAACTTAGTGCTATACCGAAGCCAGCAAGGCCTCGAATGGTAGCGATGGGGTCTCTGGAAACACGAAGGGTGAACCAGATCGATTCTTTATTTTCAAAAAATGAGGTCAGGCGAATGACTACACTTGGATCCTGTATACGCGTTTCAGAGATGCAGCAGACATTGATGGAGCGGGATTCTAGAGTCATGGCTAAATAAGCCTGTTGTCCTATTTGACATAACGTTCGAACGTTGAAAGCTCCAATATATATCTTAGTGCGCGGTTTTAGGAGACCAGGAATAACGTTTCGTGAACTCAAATCATTAGCATTAGAGGCGCGATGCGATAAAATTATGTTAGAAGGATTAGGCATGGTGATAGGAGAGTTATTAAGAGTTGATGGTGGGATTTGATCTCGAACAAGATGACCCAGTGTGCTGTTAGAGGTATGAGGGCAATTTGCACTTCCTGGCTGCCCACACCATGGAATGATATTGCTTCTTGAGGTACCTGAAAAAGAAACTGGGTTAGTATTGATCATAGTGACCTGGGAGCACGATCGCAGAGCCCAAGGGACAACTGTTTGAGGCCGATCACGCACGACCTTGTTATGGGGAGTTTTGAAGTGTTAGCTCCGTTCTTTAGAAGGCCTTACTGCCGGAGACGGAAATCCGTGGAGTAAGGTGAGATGTAACATTTTTAGGGTCGACCTTTTCTAACCCCTTCCTTCCGTTAAGAAGGCACCATCGCTGCAGATGCTAGTTATCCAAGGGAAACATCTTACTGCTGTCACACTTCGCTGCAGTCAGCAGTACGAACTTCGCCCTCAGATCTTAGGTTGCTGCCTTTAGTTTTATCGCTCTCCAACAGACCTGTTTGACATAGGTAGAACCTAGAGGAACATGCGTTTCAGCCAATATAGCTCAGTTGGGTCATCACGATAGGCAAGCCCGACCACCACGTCAAGGTAGCAGCTAAGGCTTATTTGTAGGAAATTCAAACTGTTTATACCTATTTAGTTTAAAATTATTGCTCAACAGAACAGTAAGGGACTAAGCTAAAATAGTTTACATGACGTAGGAATAGTTCGTAAGAAGATATAAAAAATGCAGCTGAATTTACATAGAGAAAAATAGAAACATCTAATCATTCTGGCTTGTGGTCCTGCTTTTGAATGTAACTTACTCGCAGGTCTGGATTATGATCAGTTATCACTTAGTCACATCATATTAATCGGTGTCTACATAATGACCAATGTTCAGAAAACTTAGTCGTTCAAATTATCAATCACCTACTTTATAACAGATTGTTTCAACGTCATTAAGATTTTGATCAGAATGTTCTGATTAATAGTTGAAAATTGTTTAAAACAAGTGAACCATTAGCCTATTAGCTTTGTTTGTATACCTATAGCTGGAGTAGATATAACTTTGACGAAATGATTAGTTGCAGAGTTTTTATGCTCATACGTGTCTGAAAATATGAAGCCATTTGTATACTAGTAATACAAGCAAACAAACAATTCGGATTTATTTCACTCAACTTTAGTTTTGTCACATCTACATAATACTTCATAATATTTTCTTAAATGAAGGAATATATCTTGGGCAGCCCTAGGGACTTCCAGAATGCCTGGAGATTTCGGTATAACTACACTTAATTTGGATGACAAAACAAATAATTGATCTACGTTACGTTTACAATAACACACTTCAACGTTTTATGGACATTAGGTAATGGGGTGTGTAAACTATGTTTTTCAGTCTTATTTTGAGCGCTAGATTAAGAAGAAAAACGTATAGACCACTGTTTTAGCTTGCAGTATTTGGAATGATGACAATAGTAGACATAGTAGTAGGCTTCGCTTAAAAGTGTTCTAGAGGATGATTAAGTTAAAAAGTAAAAATTTTAAGGAATTACTCTTTTTATGTACTCATTACTATGACATCTGATGGATGAGTGTATTTAACCCTAAAAACGTAAATCTTTAGTGTGATTTTATACTACTTATTAGTAGGCAGGATTATAGACAAGTAATTTTTGTGATTCGAATAGGCGACAAAAAATGAAGAGGACCTCTATCTAACTTCACAAGTTGATCTTCATTTATTGCTGATTATGTGTTTTGAAATACTAGTACCATTATTTTGTGTTGATGTTATTATTACGTTTATGTGAAACAAAACGTCATGATTCTAGGACTTCTTCATCCGATACCAAGTGTTCTCTACTGGCTCGAGCAAGACAATATCAGGACAGCCTTACAGGTATCACTATCAAAGGCCTTTGGATAAATCAGTTGTATCTGTAGGGGTTGTATCATCAACCAAAACAATTATCAGAACGTGTTCGAGTTGAATAAAATCTATCCGGGGAACTAAACTGAAGTAGGAAGGGTCAGGGACTGAAAATTACGGCCTGGAGGTTGAGAAACAAACTCCGTATTAACTGTTGTACATAGGAGATAATAACCATTTGAAATGAATTGAAAGTAGGAAAAATTGTTGTGACCTTTGGACAGTAAATAATAATAACAACAAACTTACAAGATACAAATTTTTCTTATTTCGATTAATCACAATAATTTTCGCTTTACGGTTCAATACACGACCATAATCCAAACGGAAATCACAAATGGCACCTTTAAGTAAAGAAAATCAGGCATATAGGAGAAGAAACACATTGAAGAGATAGCAAAAAAGCTTAAACAAGACGATACATGGATTCATGTCTGACACTTTCCGTTGATGATATTAAGAAATGCCTGTTAATAGAAACTAAGGGGATATGTACATTCTCAGTGGATTGTCCCGGAAATTTTCCCTTACAGTACAAGTTAGTGAGTAACTGGAATACGTGGTCCAGCGGACAAGGTATTAATATTTGATGTGGATAGAACAATATACGAGTTCCAGTGTGGTCATCGAAAATAGAATGTAGTCATACTCATATAACGAGCCCTAAACGGGACAAAACATCCTTGCTCCCACCTGTTAGCCCCGAAATAGTCTTGCTGAGACAAAATATAGGAAGAATGTAGTTTCAAGGTTAAATAAAAAGTAAAACTTATTTTGGTGCTAAGTAAATCATCTGTAGTTTTTGCGTCGACCACACCAATTAATAATTACAATTTACAAAGGTCTTAAATGATAGAAGTCATGAAATATAGTGATTTATGAAAATTTTCGGTTCTCGAGTTGTTTAAATTTATATAAAAATGAGGTCATAAACTGTACAAAATTAAATTAACCAATCATAAAGATCCCTACGTAGCCTAAATGACTCCATCCATCAAGTAACGTTTAAAGTATTATCATATGATAAAAGTAATTTCCAGAAATACAGGTAAATCATCAACAATATACAGCTGGATGAATATGTGTGGTAGATAAAATTCCATACCGCATCATCACGACGATAACAAATTAGAAGGGTTAATACCAGATTATAGTTTAACAAGAAAGAATAAAAAAGTAGGCATGAAGGAATAACAGAATAAGACAATGAACGTGAGACACACTGACCGATTCCCATTACGTGTACGAGTGATGTGTTGAAGTACCAACCCGCAATTCAAAATAGTCAGATGAAAAAGAACAGATACCTGCGAGAATAATTAAATCAGCTTCACGAAGTGCAGTGCGACGAGCATGGCGAAATCCAAGTCGATGATCTCGTCCAAGGAGGCCACGAGCCATACCTGACATGTAAGTAGGTATGCCCAAATTCTAAAATTAAAAGAAGAAAAGCCGAATATTATTAAAGAGATGCAAGAAAAACATAGTCATTATGTAGGCTGTATTTATAATAAGAACAACGTAATAAATGTTTATGGAATAATGTAATTATATTCAACAACAGTATTATGCAGTAGTAGATAAAATGTTTACCTAGTGTAAATGAAGCAAATAAGTGTCTGACAAAATTTGTGCACGGACTCAGGAAGTTCGTTTGGATTTCGGCATTGTGCATCACTTGTGACTCAGGTGAGATATGCACCCACCAAACAAACTGGATAGCAGCCCTCTGTATGTTAACCAACTACTCTGAAACATGAGCCATAAAAATAGAAAACAAGTATAAACTTCAGGCCGACGATCATATGCGCCTTCGAAGCACCGAAAGTGTATCGTAGGACGACCGAGTAGGCACTATCGAGTTTAGGTGCAATGTACTAGGCAAAGATGGTAAATCAATTGATGAGGTTGTAATTGTTCGTAGGCTAAGGTGGTAGGAATATCTATTACATATGCTGGACTACCCCTTACCTAGACGCACGATGTTGACTAGAATATGAGTACGTAGGGGAGAAAACTAGAAACGGCTAAAGCAGAACGTGGGATCAGTTTATGAAGTTTCCGACTGTTAGTCTGAGTAGTGTTGATATGTGTAAACCACCCAGTTGAAGTCCGCAAGATAACTATGATTAGCGTTTGGAAACACTGGGTGATAGGAGGGGTAAGAATCGGTCACTGTGGCTCAAGTCCATTCACTGTTTCTTTCAGAAGCTAATTCTTCTTGTACATATGCCTACACATATTTTTACTACCACGAATGTCGTGTTTACCTTTCTGTGTTAATGAGGTGTTACAACATGGAGTGATCCACATATATCCTTGGATCTACGTTGTGCATAAGCGACTAATTGACATGTACCGTGGATAGAATAGTTGAAATCAAGATCTAGAGGACGATAAATGATGAGTGCATTTCAGCGAGTGTAATAGATTGCGTCATGTCATTCTAGCTTTAGGTAAGTGTCATGTTATTAAAGTGGCTAATGTTTTAGTCACTATAAGTTAATGTGATTTCTGTATAGTCATCACAAAAGAATTTTAGTCGTTTTTTATAATCTGAGACAATCAGCAATTGTGACTGATCAGTTAGGATTACATCCTATTCCCCAATTCTTGCCAGTATTTCCATTAACTTAACTTCTAGAATTGTATAACTATCCTTGAAGACTTATTAGACTCAACTCTCGGCATTACAAACCACACAAGAGTTGGGGGGACTTGTTATTTAGTTTTGTATGGATGGCGTAGGTCATCGAAGGGTATCTGGAGGCCAGTTGAGCGGCCTATCCATTAGTTTAATCTGATTTGAAAGTGAATTATAGTCCCATGTTTTCTTAATATAATCTTAATAACAGCCTATTTCGTAAAACCTTGTTCCTTAATGAGTCGAAATAATTGTATATTATTGATTATCCTAGATGCCACCACTGTTTTTGTTGCCGTTACTCACCACTGCTCATGAGCACTGAGTTAAATGTTTTGTTAATTTACGTTTGAGTTTTCATCGTTTTACAAACCTACTAAGATGAATTCTCCAGTAGCTATCTGTGGAAAAAAATTCCCTTAACTTACTGATATTCCTTAGCCTCTATATTTACAGATGCTTGAATATTATCCTAAGCTTCTTCGATATGAACCTTTTTCCCATAATAAACAAAGTGCCTAGATATTTCTTCCCTAAGTACATTTTCGAAATGAGATCCAAAGAGTCCGCGTGCTGCGACTTTACTACGTCAAGTAAAATGAATTAAAATGCATCCTCACTGGAGCGCGGTCAGATTCCAAACATGTACTCCAGAACTAGTGATGGCCTACTAAAAAAGCCTCTCCAACGACGGTTAATGGCATCACAGTCTGGTTGCGCTCATCACTGCGTTGATTTCAGAGGTTACCAGGTAAAACAAATTTCTTTCCTTTTTGCCCAAAGTTCGTACTTGCAGAGAATAATCAGTTGTTTGAGAATAAGTGTAGAAGACGATCGCCATCAACTGCCATCAGTCTGGGATGCCGAATGAATTACCTGAGTTTTTCAGCTTGATTTGGTTTACCAATAGGGGCGTTAAAGTACCTGTTATGATTACCAGATCTGAGTCTCTTATTTTATGAAGGTGGTCAGGAAACTTCGTGTAATACTCATCTCTTACTTCATGCTAGCTGCAGTCATCAAATGCATGGGCCCAGAGAATAGAGATAACAGTAAATTCATATTTTACAATATAGATGGACAGCATATAAGCGACTGTAGACAGGAATCCAGTCGTCGAAGGATGATTAAACTTCAAGCTTAATGTAATATCTACATCGTCAACAAGGTGGTCGGGAATGCTGTTAAAGTTATAACAGCAGTTGTCATTTCCCAGTTGCCGAAACTGTGAAAAGATTCTTTTTTCTTTGTTAAAAGGAAAACTAGAGTAAGTGTGGTCATGAAGATCTGGGGGGGGGTAACTGTAGGGCCTAACGGACAACTGCTTAGAGCTAGCTACATATAGCCTTATTGTTAATAGTTGTTGGTGCACAGTCGGTACCGCGATTTCAGACTCGGACCTTGAGTTTGATGGTTTTTGTCTTACTGCCATTCAACCGACCTGCGTCTAAAAGTTACATGCCTCTTAGCGTTCCACAACAAGATACCTAAATAACAATTACACTTAATATATTATGGTATTTGATGCAAACTTAAAACAAACAACTGCTACTGAGTTCAGATAAAATTACTTCAATATTAGTGGCTGTCTCTTTGGCTGAAACTGGAGGCAAAACAGCTTGACTACCAATTAGTAGGACTGATTTTTCGGCCAGCTTCACGAGTTGAGCTAACTTTTCCACTTGCCTTTTAGGTGGAAGCGGAATTTTCGGTGATCTAACAATAATTCCACCCAAACCATCTGTTTTAGACGAATGTGACTTTGATGTGAAACCATTAGCGAATAGATTGAAAAGATAGAAACGTAGGTACCTAAAAGAATGAAATGTTAACAAAAAAGCGTGACAGAAATAGATTGCTAGAGTTATCTGCAACATTTTCACTATTCATAATGTGGTGAATCTAGCTTTTTTTGGCCGTTTTTTCCGTTCATATGATAGGTGCGTGTTGCCGATTGGAGTGTAATTTCCATTGAAAATTTCACTTCAAAGACGAACTTTTATTATATTTGTGCCTTCCAACCTACATGTTACAATGGTATTATTAGACAAGACAGTTGAGGATAACTTTAGACACTTGAAATGAAATCTCTGATGAAAATTACACTCAATTACTAGATAAATGGAAAGACGATAAATAATGATGGACACAACAGACTAAATGAAAGGACTCTGAATAACCTCAGTAAAAAAAAGTATCCTTGTCATATACACGTACTGAGATTTAAAAACTGTGCTTCATGGTAGTATGGTATTTTACTATTATATCCGTGTGAGTTATGCATTAGAGTAATAGAAGGTAGTCGTTAAAGCTTATGCCGATCTCTGCAATCTTTGGTACCTTCGTCATGTGAGTCTGGTTGTTAAATATTAAGTTTATGAGTCCACGAAACCTGGCCTCTCTGAGCTAAGCACGTTTGACGATTTTGTCTTTAATTATTGTCGCTTCCAAAGAATTGCTGACATCAAGTAGCAACACCGTACTGATAATGTATTTTTAAGAACAATGGTGTCATCATCCTGAAACATCTGCTAGCCTTGTTTCGCGAATGTCGTCCAATCGATTTCAATATCATACATTATTTGTGGACGTCGGGACTAGATATAGAAAAGAAAGAGGTGGTCAGTTTATGACATAGCGTCGTGGTACGAAAGAAAGCTATGTACGAAATGCATCGCGAAACAGAATTCATGTGCAGATGATTCTAGGATCAACGACATTCTAAAAAAAGAACCATAGCATTCTCTAATTAAACCAACAGAGTAATAACCGATTTTGAAGTGGTATAGATATGTATACAAACATTAATAAATTAATCGTAAAAAGGAATAGGTGGACTGGACTTAATTTATAATTCCCGACTGCTGAAACTCACTAGTAGTATATATGTACAGCTTCAAAGATATCCGACATCTCGCTCCTATTAGAGGTAACATAGGATGACGGAATTTATGATAAACTAAAAGTTAACCTGGGTTACAAAGAGATTTAGACTGAAAATGACTAAACCAATTATTGATCGACAGAATCAGATTACTAGTTTTCTCTGTTCAAATAAGCAATAAAAATGCTTTGAAATAATGCTTATCTACACATTATGATGATAGCTGTAAAAGGAATAGCTATTCATTTATATATACTTTATTTCTTAGTTTCGAGGACTGCTGATAACTACTGACTTCCACCAGAACCATTGTCGATACCTGATGATGCAACAAAACTCACTGTTCAACTCATAGTGAAACAATAAGCAGAAACAACTCAGGAAACTCAGGACGAAACAGTTATTCAATAATTTGTCTCTTCTAATGATACTTTAACTGAGACCAATCTATGACGAATAACAACAATAAATTAAACCAATCTCTACAACTCCCTCTCCGTCATTTATCTAAAATTCATCATGTTCAGCACATTTGGAATAATAAAAAAAAACACCTATTGCTCTTGGTTTATTTAAGATTGTTCAAGGTAACAAATGCATAAATAACATAAAAGTCAAACAATGAAAACATTATTAATCTGTAAAAATAAATACACTTGAATTGAGTAAAATAGTAATTAAGCATACTTACCAATTTACAATCTTTTGTCTTAAAGAGTTTGCTTTATCAGACAATTTAGTATGCTGTTCAACTAATTTGTATGGATACAGTACGTCGATTGGAAGCTCAACTAAAACTGGTCCTTAATAATTTTAAAAGAAAATACTTTTAGCGTCAATATATATATATATATATATATATATATATATATATATATCACAAATTGATGGGAAATTCTAGGTAATTAACTCTTATCATAAATTTAGGCAAAAGAAGTACGAAATGATCAGCAGATTATACAATGAAGTCAATGCAGTTTATTGCATTCACTGTTGCTACATATACATAAGCTAATCAGTTCAATTCGTTTGAAATTTTACAAAACTTAAAATTCTACAATGAAACGTCTATAGGAGAAAATGAAAATTACTTGTAAGACAAGACTGTAATACAGATTAAACTAAAGAGTTTTGATTGAAATTGTTGTCAATTGTAAACAATGTAGAACCTAGTAAAAAAAATATGGATTAATCCAAGCTCCTAAGCGAAATCAACAAAATGAATATCGAAGTAATAGCAGTATAGGTGGTAGTAAGTAAAACAGAGAATATGATTCGAAAAATAAAAAAACAAAACAATTTTGAAACGGACGAATTCATTTTTGCCACTACAACCGATTCTAAGTTATGTCATCCATTGTCAAGAAAATCGTGCGGACACCCACCAACATGACTAAGATCAACAAGCAATGATGAAAATAATGGCTTGAAAACCTCCAACTTTCTTCTGACCTAATTTTACAACAGCTGATGGAAAGAATAGCGATCCACGAAACCGAATTAAAGGTTTTTCAAGATCATCAATAAGCACAAAATCAAACGACGAAAGCAATAAATAGATCATTTTGGCACATGTAAAGGGTATTTTTGAAATTACAACCCGACTCTCAAGGTAATTAAACGTAAGCGTTGATTCAATTAATTCAATGCAATTTAAATAGCAAAAGACATATCGAACATTGTCTATGAAACAAACTGCATGAACTATAAGGAAAATTGCATATCACAGCCGACCACTTCATCTCCGTCTATACAGACACCAATTAGCTGTCAAATGTCAATACACGTAGGCAATTATGGACACAAGTTTGATTGCGAAAACGTGATTTTAGACAAAAGAAACATAAAGAAGACTAGAGAATTTCTGGAAGCTTGCAAGTCAGGTCACTAAGCAATCAGTAAAAATAAGGAAACAGATCCGATTTATCAACCAATTAAAAAATTCATAAATAAATACAAGGCTACAAATCGGGTCAAAATGGAAGGGAATCAAAATATATCTGCAAAGAATGACGAGTTAATAACAGCTAATTAAACTTAAGAGTGATAGAGAAAACTGATAGTCACTTGTGGAGAATGTCTCATCATTTATTTTTATCAGAAGTATGCGCCAACGTAGTCATCCAGAATGACATCGAAAGCTCCTCAATTAAATCGTTCAGCTTAGTCAACGTAATCTAAACAAAACTTTCTGAGCTAAAAATCTCGGTCATCTTTTTCAATGCGCTTTGTGTTAGCGATCACTATTTGACAACCTAATTAGTCGATTACTTGTCAAATGAGCAAATTTAACCCGAATTGTGAACTTGAATCGTATCGGAAACTAATAATCAACTTTTACATAATGTCCACAAGAAATAGGGATTGAACAATGTTTCTTTTGCAGTATGAATCGACAATGAAATTACAATTTCATTTGAAAAATTGATACGACTATAGAAATTTTGCCGTAGAATCGCTGTGTTATATTTTAGGTGACATGGTGGACACCTAAAGTGAATCTATAAAAATTACAAATTTAATACTAGCTGCACAGAGCAAACATGATCGTCGAATATAAAGTATTTAGGCGTACACTTCACCAGCATGACTACAGACCTTTAAAACAGCGAAAATTTTGATAGAAAATCTTTGTTGACTGATTTACCACGTGTAATCAAGGTGAAAGAAGGTGAAAATCATGTATTAAAATAAAAAGACTCAAAGGCTAAAGGTAACATAGAACACATTCGTTTGTCAGAGTCAGTCAGTAAGTTACAACGTAGAACTTGGTATGTGCGTACATCAGTTTAAGTTGCCATGCCTCAATTAGCAGATACAGATTAAATTATCGGACTAAATCCCAGAGTAGGGGAGATAGTAACAGAGTAAGTACTAATGGAAAGGGATTTGTTTGTTACAAAATAACTATAACATCAATGACTCGAAGATTTGTAAGTAAATCGTTTAATGTTCTTTGCTTTAATACTAGTGGTTCTTGTAAGAGCTAAAATACTATCTGGGGAGGGTCAAACTGAAACAAGTAGAGATTATCTATTAGCTCTTGTATGTAGTCTTATAAGAGAGTAGAAGAACGTCAAGTGATCTAATCTGATGGTGACAAGTAGCCCAAGTAACGAGAAATAATAGGATCATTTTACGTTGAGTGTACACCATAGCGGCTTATGCTAACTAAAAGCATCTTTAAAGCCATACAGAAGACAGTTTTTCCTAATGCTCTGGTAAGAAAAGGCTTCTGTATGCTAGTGAAACTATCTGACCTCAAAAAACAAACTAACCAAGTTGGAAAGTTGTATTTAAGATAACTGTTTCTTTAAAGTTCTTTATCTCCTTAATGTGAAATCCTAATAAGTTATCCAACGAACGCATAGTACAAATGCTGATCTTTATGTTACTGGACCTAAGTAGTTACTTATACTGGTAAAGTTTGTTTCAGTTCGCAATTTGATTATAAGATATTTCATACATAGTGATTATCATATTATTTATAACTTCATAAGTAGCGAAACGTTTTGTCCGCTTCAGTAAAACCTTAGAACAACTACTTAACTGTAAAAGGATGATACAATGTGAGTTGAAATCAACAAAACCTCCCGTTAAGTCAGCCAAAATATTTATTACAAACAGTAATTGAGTAAACAAGTAAATTAACCATCAATAACTCACCAGGAGTATCTGATTGGGCAACATAAAATGCTTCACACAGAACAGGAATAATATCTCTAACGTAATCTACACGTTTGCACCACTTGCAAATTGGGCGAAACACAGCAAGTTGGTCAATATCTTGAAGTGATCCACGACCACGTAAAAGTCCAGAAGCAGCTCCAGCAAGAAGGACCACAGGAGATTCAGCCATTTGGGCATTTTTTACTGCTGTCACAGTATTGGTAAGACCAGGGCCTATGAATGAGGTAGATAAAAAATAGTCGAACACTTTTGATAAACTAATTAAATTACAAGACAAAAAAGGACACAATTAGTAGTAACTTGAAATTGAAAGTCACTTCCCTGTAAGTGCTAAATGCCGATACATAGAATTTAAACTGTATAAAATATACTTTTACAATGAACATTTACACAAACCTGTTGTACAACTTAAAATTTACTAAGGTGGTTGATTGCGGATTCTGTGTCAGGCTTAGGGCTACAAAAACTAGATGAAAGCTAGACTTGACCGATAAACCATAAGATAAAAGAAACTACGCTAGTCTGCAAAACAACCAGTTTAAATTTATTTTTCAGAAATTCTCAAGGATAGTGCTCCAGTATTGTCAGTGATTTCGATCGAGATAGTTTAGCATGATTAATACAGCACCTAGTTTGTTGACTTACTCATTTGGCGATCAGAAACTGTAAACCTGGACCATAGACCTAATAAGTTGTTCTGGAAGTGTCGTTAAAAGCTGTAACAATCGAGTATAGTAACCCAAGGTTCTTTACACTATTGGTCAAGTATCAGTATAGGACAAAGTGTATCGGAATCAGCTATATTAAAAGGTCCTAATGGACGACCCTGGTTTATTTGCTTTTGCCATAGACATAGTTTTAGAGATTGGTATTATTTTTCAAACTTAAGTAAAGTCAGAGAAATGAATTTAAGTATGAAGTAACATGTGTATTTAGGCTATTACATAATAGTGTAATCACAGTAGTTGTTCAAACAACAACTTAGAAAATATTACACGAAATGCAATTCACCTGCTGTAACAACAGCCACACCAACTGAACCAGAAAGTCTTGAAACAGCATCTGCAGCAAAGACAGCAGAAGCTTCATGTCTTACATCAATTACACGTATATTTTCTTTCTCTGAAGCAGTCAATATTGGTGATATGTGACCTCCAGTGAGTGTAAAAATGAACGGTACGTTATGTGCCTACAAATATAATGAATTTCTGTTATTTTACCTTTAGCACATTTGCAACCAGCTCACCTCCATAATGTTCTGAGTTTTTATCAAGCTATTAATAAATTATTACCAAGAAAATAATTTACTTCGAGACGAAAGTACTTGCGCAAGCCTCTAAATACAAAAAACAGTCCAAAAACTAAAAGCGATCCAGTTGCTAATACTGACATACTGATATCATATCTGAAAAAAATAAATTGAAAGCTAAGTCTCTTGCATGTTATTAAAGTATATACGAATTTGAACCATAGCTCTAGTGTTTAAGATAACTCAGAAGTACATTCAAGCAGCAGAAACTTCAGAACAAGGGTAAAGTAACAAGAAATGTCTTAAGTGGATAATTTAGTCAGACCCAACTAAAGGGGACAGTTTACCTGACCGATTTATTGACGTAAACTCGGAACATTTAACTCGGTGTATAGCTATACCAGAAGTACATATAAGCACTTCAAATTCAAGATAATAGACATACTTTAGTTGTTAATAGTAAAATATGTAAGCGTTCAGAAACAATAGGAGTAAACAGAGTATTTTCTCGACCGAAAGATGTCGTAAATAATGCACACAAAGGATAGATAATAGGTCTCATAATCCCTGGCAATGAATTACTGAGATAAGTTAAATAGTCTACAGTCAACGCATTATTAAAAGTTTCATTTGTCTGAGTCATTTTCGAACGAGTGACAAGCAATTAGCTACTATTGACTTCGTATCTCTCTACGTAAAAGAACTTGGGAAGATTAGTGTCCGAAATTTGGTAACTTTTAGTACGACATTAAGGCGATCTCAGTTAATCAAAAACGGGCTATGAAAATGGCTGACTGAAAAGAGAAAAGGACAATGAGTAGTAGGACGTTGTAATATTGTGTCTGAGTTGAGATAAGATTAATTGTATTATGCCTCTCTACATAAATCGTTTGATAAAAGGGAAGGGATTCGTTTCAAAAAAGAAACCATAGTTGAGTATTTATGTCAATGTTTTGGGACTTCAAAGATAAAACTCTAATTCAAAGCAAACTCTAGACCTAATCTAACTCTGAAATTAGACCCAATTCTAACTTCAAAAGGTAGTTCTAATCTACCTACATCCGTACAATGTAAGTACAGTTGTAATTTCACCCTAACTTAAACATAAGTAGCATCCGAAATGCAACTTTAACAAAAACTAACGTCAAACCTTAGTCTTTAAGTGCAATCCCAAACTTAAACACACCACTACTCAGAATCTCAAACCTGAAGAATTTCAAATAAATCGTTCTATCACCTTTCTCATCGTAATTAGTTCATCTTTCACTTACAACAAATATTCCTATTTTTTGTACGCAATAAGCTATAGCCTTTTTTCTGAAGTATTACAGACAGGATAACGTTACTTACTTTTACCGAAGAACGTAGCTTACTTTACTTTCCCTTTTCCATACTCTTTTTTCCCGGCTTGGTCTAACAAAAAAAACTTGGGGAAAAACTAGGGTGAACTTAAGTTTAGGAACAAAGGTATGACCTAGGGAATATTCTTGGGAAACTGACTACCTTGCAGAACAGTTTGGGGAAAATTCTACTACTTTGGGGATAGGCTCGGTACTGAAACGAGAAAACTGTGAAGAAATGCTAATTTTTCCTACTGGGTTGGATGATAGATGCTTAAATGTCTTAGGTCTTTAAGATTTTCCGATAGTCTTCTTATCAGCATTATGAAAAGTTGAGTGTAGATCTTATCAGGTAATTTCACTTCTTCCTCGAGGATGGAAATGTTCCATTGATTCATAGCCTGTATTTTTCTAAGGATTGACTGTGGAGTTTTGACTCAACCTTTTTTAAATTTGGCTAAGCGAATTTGCCTGGGATGTTATCAATTTCATAGCTATTATAATTATGACAGCTACTGTAAATGATTAAACCGGGTTCTAATCATTTGATCACAAAAAGCAAAATAACTTATCATAACTTTAATTTGATGTAGCCTTTCAAATAAACCCTAACTGAGGAACTTCATATTACCCTGTTGGTTCAAAAGAAACATACAATAATTCCGCCAACTAAAGGTCAACAGTCTGCAACTAGTAATGGATGCGTTAAACGAAAGCATCAACGTCAACTTTATTTGGCAGAATTAGTGACCTATCGTCCCCGAAGATCTACGTCTAGGTGGTAGGAGTGCTCTTGGTTTCGGAAAGTACAGTGCGGGTTATAGTGATTTTAAAACTGAGAGGAAAAGAATTTCATTAAGAGTTAAAATAAGTAATTATATTGCTTTATCAATAATGTCCCACAGAGTCCACAGAGTCTTAATATGTTTCACATATTCTTTTAAAAGATCTGGTGGAATGTATCGACACGATTTCTTTGGGTGAGGAGTTCTACAGTTTACATATCCTGATCACAAAATGTTAGCACGAATTGTGAGCATTTTTTTCGTGTTCGCTTCTACAAGCTGTTCTTTCGGGTTAAGTCTACTACTGAAACTTTCCAGCTAACTATTAGTGTGAATAGGACCACGAGCTGTATTGTAAATTAAGTTCATATCACCCCTTAACGTTCCTGTACCATACAGGATGCAAATTTGGTGCTTTAAGTCAATCGACTCAAGGTTTATATTTCAGACTCATTGTCTTTTTGACTGATCTACCTTGAACACGTCCTAAAATAACATTATCCATCTTAAGGTAGTGGGGACATGATATATGAGATTTTTTAGAGAAAAATTTTGGATTTGTATGAAAATGTCGTGATCTGATGGTGATGCTTGACCGAATGCCTTCAATTAGTCATGTCCGCTAAAACAAACATGGCCAGCATCGATGTCGAGGCCTATGAAACTATTCGTTTAGGGGATTGTTTACCGCTAAAAAGACATAGTTGGAAAGTTCAGAAGTCAAACTACCTAA
Source organism: Schistosoma japonicum (assembly GCA_025215515.1). Lineage (NCBI taxonomy): Eukaryota > Metazoa > Platyhelminthes > Trematoda > Strigeidida > Schistosomatidae > Schistosoma > Schistosoma japonicum. Next base: position 80,936,980 of record CM046061.1, read on the forward strand.
AATTCTAGGCAGTAACACCAAGAATGAGTAGACCTTCTTGGCTGCAGAATAATGATGGGGAGACATCTAAAGAGTACCATAGTGGATCACGCTCAGGCGTTTTCTTGGGGCAGAATAAATAATACTAGATGAGAAAGTAAGTACACAGAAAATATATCCCTATTGTTCACCATTACCATTCTTCACATATTGGTATTTAGAGAAAGTAAGTTATTGGAATTCCATTCATGTATCTTATCTAAGTCTTTTTGAAGAATCATGGTGTCAGAGAGACTCTAAATCTCCCTCCGAATTTTAAGATCATCTATGTGTGGAAGTTTTTGTAACCTCAAGTTAGGAACAAGGTCATTTTCAGATTATGTAAAGAGTAATGGTCCAAGGATGTAACCGTGTGGCTCTCCGCACTGTGAAACCCTACCAACGTAATTGAGATGACCATCAGCTGCTGGATGGAAGGACTATCTCCAGATACAACATGTAATAAAATTTATTCTTAACTTTTCTAGGACTTTCAGGAGCAAGTGTCAAGTCTTCCTCGATTAATGCTGGTTGACTACATCCGTTGAGTTAGAATATTATGCTGTACGATCCAATTATCCGTAAACGCTACAGCTAAACTATTCACGTGGCCCATATATCAGTGAAACTAATTAATTTGTAACAATGCAATAAACCTTCGTTATTATAAGTTCTGAGTAACATACGACTATTCTGACCGGCTAAAGTTGCCACTTAGTTTTTAATGCTTTGGCCATAAGGATAGGGCTAGAAAAACAACATGGTTCCATACATTTTTTATAAATTTTATTGTAGGTATTGTGGTAACAGAGCTAACTTTGGATTTCTTTTAACAGTTATAGAGGTGAAATCCCTAACATAAGAACTTCTTTGTTGTATACCTCCGAATCCACGTTGTTGTTATGTGTTAAGTAAATGTGTGTTGCACAGTTATGTCATTTCGTTCTCTGTAGTACGGGGATTCTCGGTGAATAAACGAACCCCAGTGTGTTGGATTCTGGTAGCTTCCATAATCTAGCCTTTAGTAGTATCAAGTTCGTTGACTAAGTTATCATGAGAATTAACCAAGATTGCTTGCACATGTCGGACAAGTTTGAATAATAAGAGTTTATCATGGCTACCTCTTAATCATGGCAACTTTGCATTTTACATTCTTCTGTAGACGTGTTTGTTCAAGATATGATTGAATTACTACTTAAGAAAGACACTTCTTAGTACTTGCTTACTTACTTACACCTGTTACCCCTCTCGGAGGAGCATAGGCCGCTCACCAGTAATCTCCATTCAACTCTGTCCTGAGCAATCCTTTCCAGCTGTCTCCAGTTACTGTTCATCCTTTTTATGTCTGCTTCCAGTTCTCGACGCAAGTGTGTTCTTTGGCCTTCCTCTTTTCAGTTGTCCAACAGGATTCCAAGTTAGTGCTTGTCTCGTGATACAGTCTGATGCTTTGCGCAATGCATGTCCTGTCCATTTCCAACGTCGTTTCCTGATTTCCTCTTCAGCTGGAAGTTGATTTGTTCTCTTCCATATTAGGCTGTTGCCGATGGGTTCCGGCCAACAGATATTCAATATTCTGCGTAGACAGTTGTTGATAAATACCTGTACTCTCCTGAGGATGTTTGCAGTAGTTCTCCACGTTTCCGCTTCATACAGAAGAACTGTCTTGACGTTCGAATTGAAGAGCCTGACTTTGAGGTTACTTGACAGTTGTTTGGACTCCCATATGTTTTTCAACTGTAGGAATGCTGCCCTTGGCTTTGCCGATCCTTGCCCTTATATTTGCATCAGATCCTCCTTGTTCATCGATGATGCTCCCCAGGTATGTAAAGGTATCCACTTCTTCCAGAGATTCTACCATCAAGTTTAATTAGGATCGGTGCTCTCTGTGTTGAATTTGAGGATCTTGCTTTTTACCTTATGTATGTTCAGGCCTATTGATGCTGAGGTTGCTGCTACGTTGGTTGTCTTCACTTGCGTTTACTGGTGTGTATGGGATAGAAGTGCTTGATCATCTGCGAAGTTCAAATCATCGAGTGGTATCCTACTTGTCCATTGAATCTCGTGCTTTTCCTCCCCCAGATGTAGAGGTTTTCATGATCTAATCAACCACAAGGAAGAAGAGGAAGGGCGAGAGAAAACATCCTTGTCTGACATCGGTTCTTACTGAGAATGCATTTGTCAGCTGTCCTCCATGCACAATTTTGCACTGTAGTCCGTCGTAAGAATTCCGAACGATGTTGACGCGTTTCTCCGTAGTGTCGAAGAAGTTTCCGTAGCGATCTACTGTCTACGCTGTCAAATGCCTTCTCATAGTCAATGAAGTTGATGTACAGTGACGAGTTCCATTCAATTGATTGTTCAATGATGATCCGCAGTGCTGCGATTCGGTCTGTGCATGATCGATCCTTACGAAAACCAGCCTGTTGACCTCGAAGTTGAGCATCCACTGAACCTTTCATTCTATTTAACAACACTGCTGAAAACTTTCCCTGGTACTGACAATAGTGTGATTCCTCTGTAGTTCTCGCATTTGCTCAAATCTCCTTTCTTTGGTATCTTGATAAGGTGTTTTTCCTTCCAGTCTGCCGGCACTTGTTCTTCCTCCCAGATCCTCTTGAATATAACCTGGAGCATCCTCGCCGTTATGTCTATGTCTGACTTGAGTGCTTCAGCTGGTATATTGTCAGGTCCTGCTCCTTCCCTACGTTTGATCTGTCTGATAGCTATCTTGATTTCTTCCATCGTTGGTGGATTGACATCAATCAGGAGGTCTGTAGATGCTGCTTCGATGTCTGGTGGGTTCGGTGGAGCTGGTCTATTCAAGAGTTCCTCAAAACGTTCTACTCATCTGTTTCTTTGTTCTTGAATCTCGGTGATTAGCTTGCCTTCTTTGTTCCTGACCGGTCGTTCTGGTTTACTATATTTCCCTGCCAGTTTCTTCGTTGTGTCGTATAGTTGTTTCATATTTCCTTCTCTTGACGCTTTTTCCGCCGTCGTTGCAAGGCCTTCGATATACTTACGTTTGTCGGCTCTAATGCTCTTCTTTACTTGTTTATTCGCTTCTGTGTATTCATTTTGTGCCTTGATTTTTTCTGCTCTAGTTCGGCTGTTGTTGATTTCCGCCTTCTTGTTCCTGCTTTGTTGAATTTTGCTCAGGGTCTCTGTGGAAATCCATTCCTTATGATGGTGGTTCTTGCAGCCCAGAGCCTCTTGGCACGTTGAAGTTAGTGCCTCTTTGATTCTTTTTCAGTTGTCCCTCATAGTGGTTTCTTCCTCGTTCAGCAGATCTTGTATGGGTTAAAACCTGTTGTTGAGAGTTACTTTGAATTCCTTGAGTTTGTCAGCATCATGAAGGGAGGCTGTATAGAACCGTTTTAATGCTGTCACTCCAGTTATCCATTGCTTCTTTAGCTTCAGTCTCATTTTGGCAACCACTAGGTGGTGATCTGAAGCTACATCAACTCCTCTCCTTTCTTTTACATCTTCCATTAATCTTCTGAAGTTTTTCATTGATGCATATATGATTAATTTGATTCTTTGTAGTATGTTTCGGCGAGATCCATGTAGCCTTGTGTATGCTTTTGTTGGGAAATATTGTACCACCTATGACCATTTTGTTGAAAGCGCGTAGATTTGTGAATCTTTCACCATTTTCATTTCTTTCTCCCAGTCCCTGTTGTTCCATGATGTCTTCGTAACCGGTGCTGTCCATTCCGACTTTGGCATTTAGGTCCCCCATCAGGATTGTCAGATCCTTTCCTGGACACTTCGCTATGATTGACTGCAGCCTATCATAAAACTGATCTTTGTCCTCGTCGTTGCCGTCGTTGGTGGGTGCATAACACTGGATGATGTTCATTGTAATCCCCTTCTTCGTTGTCTTGAAAGATGCTTTGATGATCCTGGGTTCATGTGGTTCCCATCCTACAAGTGCATTGCGCGCTTTCTTAGACAGCATCAGAGCAACTCCTTGGGTGTGTGGGGCCTTTTCCTCTTCGTGCCCGGAATATAGTAGTACTGTAGCGACTTAAGTTAACTAGCTAAAAGATGATTTCACAACTTATGTGTACACGTAGATAAGAAAGCTTAAGTATTCATTTACTTCCTTATTCTTTATAGGGATTATATTTCCTATTATCTTATATTGAATGTTGAGAGACATTGTGTGTTTGAATGATTAGTATTCCGCTCCAACTGTCTCCTGTGCACGATATCAAATAAAGACCTATTACCAAAGATTATTGTTTCTTCTGTTAAAATAGAACGGAACGTACCTAGATATTAAAGTACCTGTCCCGTGGCTAATGTTTTCTGTCCACTTTGAGTCCAATGCGTTTTGCTGATTCCGAGCACAGTTAAATTGTATCTCTTCATTTCTGCTGCTATCTGGGTAATCTTTCCTGTCTTCCACATTGTCCAAACATTCCATGTACCTATAAAAATTTTTGCTCTGGTCGTTAGAAGGGGTGGCATCGGCCTTATGACTTCCGAAGAATCTCGGCTTTCATCATGAAGCGTCATATAGATTCCTTCCACTTCCAGGGCAGAGTTTAAATGGTTAAGTGTGTTTAATCTGGTTAGCGTTTTTTTTAGCAAGTTTGTATTTTACGGGATAGGGTTGATAGCCCTATACCCAACCCTCCTCCTTTACCCGGGCTTGGGACCGGCAGCAACCCTAGAAGAGCTGCGGGCGAGCCCACTTCTTAGTGGGCTATCTAAAATTAGGTCACTCATTAAATCATTTTGGTTTTAAATATACTCCTATCTAACTCATCGTATCATTTTCTTAATTCACGTGCATCCGGTTAGCCGCGTATGTAAGTGAAATTGTATGGTCAGTGTAATACCTAAAGCTATCAAATGTATCATCGACCATCTTGAATGGTCAATGAAAGCTAAGTTGCTCCAGTCTTTAGTAACAAGCATTGTAGGCCTTGTGACCTATGCTAATCCTTGCAGCGTGTGGTTCAATGTAGACCTAGACACGAAGAACGGATTCTTATTCCCAGTTTATTCGATCTCGGTTTTCAAACTTTTCTGAAGTGTGTTCTGTGATGATCAGTCCTACAGTGAGCAAAAGAATAAGATATATTAACACTCAAATAATTATTTAGGTTACAAAATGCTAACATAAGGTCACCTCGTATTCAGCGATAATGAATAAGGATTCAAATGCATTAAATGCGTATCGTAACAGAGGCTTAAAAAAATCCTATTAACAGCTTAGTATTTACTCGTTTAACCCGTTTAAGTGTTTTGACATATTTAATAAGAGATTCATACCTAAATATAGTATTTGAGATGAGGTTTCACGTATACAGGATATGAAATTCGTAACATATTTTTATTAAAACATTTGAATGCTATGCTGAGTGATTATTAAACTCGAAATCCCTTAGCTGCTGCTTTTTAGTACGCAGTGGTCATCAAATCACGACTCAAAATCAGTCCTAAGTCTTTAAACTCTTCTTTATAAAGAAATGATGTATTATTTATAGTATATTGACGACAATTACTACTGTTGAAGTACATTAGTGTACAGTTACTGTGACTTACCTCTAATTATCAACTCTGTGGCTTTTGAACCGATTCATTTAGGCTGGACCGAAAGACAAATTGATCATCATCGCTACACACTATTTTCAAAATCTTTACATTATCAGTAAATAAGGGTGTCGACGATTTCAGCTTTCATGGCAAGTCATTAACATAAAGTAGGATTAGATAAAACCTTTCAAAAAGTGTTCCGTTAACTTGATCTTTTCGTCATCGATTGCACAGGGGAGTCTTTATACAACTCTAGATTGGTCTTATTATCCCAAAGTTTGATAGTTCTCACAGAAGACCAATGTAGGACAGTTTATCAAATATCTTGCATAAACCTATAAATATTACATCCAAACCTAGTCAGTTATCTAACTTGCTAACTTCACTGTATATAAACTGGGGTAATTTTTTTAGTGGACCTTCTAGCATCTAATCCTTCAAGTCACTGTCCAAAAAAATATCAATATGCTTTCTGTACTCATTTACTCAGAGGTAACAAAACGTTTACCTTCCAAGTGGATTTTGCTCTGCACTCTTGTGATATCTATGTACTTCTTAAAAGTGATACCTTTTTTTCAGGCCTCCCTTTTCTAAGCTCTCTATTATGTAATCTATCTTTGTTATGTTCAGTGGTAATCCATGTCTTTGAGAGAGAAAACCAATAATAAACAGGCTTTATTTAATGTGACTTATACACCTTGGGATTCTCACGCCCCGCCACTTGTTTCTTCTTCTTCATCATCACTTAGGTCCTCATCTGCTGTGCATATTAAAATTAGCACCAAGCATCTATTTTCAGAAGGGAAGTGTATATTTGTGGTCCAATTACGATATCTCAATATATTCCTTCCATTCTCACTAGGTCTGTTTTGGCTATCTGGTTTCACGCTTATGACATTCCCTACTTTGATCAACCGTTTTCATTAGTAAATGTTTTCTGGTCATGTATCCCTGAGCCTCTTCCACCCAGGATTGTGAAGTATCTTCCGGTAAGTGATAGACCGTTGCACACTTCCATCAATTTACCTACATCCTGTATACTGTTTATGTTTATGTTTATATTATATGTTTTTGTTATCCGTGCACTTATTCTTTCTATACCAATATGAACATGTCTGTAAACTGGCGTTAATTGTACATGAAATTTTGAAATATAATAATAAATAACACTTTGCTCAAATTAATGAATAAAACATCCATAGAGAGTTCTGTATCAATAGCTTCCATCCAGTTCTGTCTCAGTTAATAAATCAGCGAAGTAGAAAGCCGCTTACGAAGCTCATGTTACTCTGGTGCCGACAAGAAGAGGATTGTGCTGATAGTGGCTCACTGATGGACTTGCGTCATGAGACGAAGAATGTGCGGAAAATATTATGTATTCTAACTACTATTTTCTCTTAGATACAGTTTACTTAATAGTTACCTAGCATTAATCAAGAAGTCGCTCTGGCAAAGCTATGGATGGTACGATAATAGAGTCATCATGAGATGTGACGTATAAGTGATTTTACGTAGGTCAAACAGTGGCGCCACTCCACTCACTTTGTGTATGAATTAGGTTAGCGGTTGAGCCCATGATAAAAACCATTTCTATAAAATCAATTTATGTACGAGGTTTATAGATCCATAGAATCTACACCAGAATGGACTAAGCATGACTACAATCAATGACGCATAGTTCACGTAACCTAGTGTCAATATATGTGTGAAACGACAAAGTTACCATGAATGACAACGAAAGCTGCGCAAATAAACAGGTTAAATTTTTTTACAATTGTTATGAAGGTCCATCAACGTAAGTATACAGTCTAGGTTTAGAAGTGTCGAGTTTATAAAACTTCTTGAATGTGCACAGATAACTAGCCAACGATACATTACTACCATACGACTGCTTGGAATTGTGAGTTTTATCCATTTAATGAGCGATCTTACTGTTGTCTATAAATCACTACGCATTACCCACTCTTATAGCATTAGTTAACTTAAATTCAGGAATATGATCAGGACATTAGACTGGAAATGGCGTTTATTGTATGGGTTATCGTTGACAATAGAATCCAGATATTCTATCTTGATCCAGGATTTTAAGCAAAAGGTTGGGCAAAATGCTATAACGCAAAGGTGTTAAGCGTCAGTCCTGATACCGGAAAGCTATGAGTTCGATTCCACAATGGACGAAATAGCTGTCTAGCAGTGCTCCCTGATTTTCAGTGACACTTAACCAATATCAATCTATGATGAACACAAACAACCAAGTAAAATACCTATCTTCACAAAATATGCTTTATTGGTAAATGAATTTGTCGAAAAGAAAATTTTCACTTACACATCACTGATAAGTATCTTATTTCACTCACCATAGATATGTATTCTTTTGTTGTAGAAAATATTTGTTACTTATAAGTAGTGTAGTTTCTGAACTCAAAAATGTTTCACTATTGCAGTTTTCTGTCAGATTGGGTACACAACATATCGATTCTTTTACTTTGAAATGATTAGTTGGAGTGTAAATGAATGTGCTTGATGGGAAAAGATTTTGTTACTCGTAAAAAAATTATCATTGAGATCTAACTGGTTGGGAACCAACCAAGTATCTTTGAAAAGAAATTGTTTATTTTATTTTTTTATCTTATTTTTACTGAATAAAATAATGTTTCGCAAAGAAATGAATTGTCTGCAAATTGACTTTGTTGAGCACTCCTGTTGCTGACATCAGCATAGGCTTCAAGGCATTGAAGTCTTTGACAGTAAGTTTTTGAATTCATGAATTATTTTAAAACGCCAATGAGTTATATTTCAAGTTGTGTCGCATGTTACTACGAAGAAATACTTAAAATCCATCCACCTTCAGTGCAAATATAGACCAAACATTCATATTCAATAAATGGCTTACAGATACATTGCATTAGTAATCAACATAGCTTCTTCTCGGATTTTCAGTGATATTTTTACTTATCCTTTAGGGACGGCTTCTCCAAAAGATAAACTTCATATACGGTTCGCTGTTCTTAGGGATTACAAAGAGGCAATATGCCGCCTATGTATGTTCTGAGACAGTTTTTAATGCTTATAGATTCAAAAACACAATTAACATACTTTGGAATAAGTCCTCAGTAGATGTAACTATATGTAAACCGAACTTCATAATAATACTTTTATGATTAAAACAAAATGATTTAAGTTAAAATGCTGTTAATTGCTCATTTGATAAAATACCATTTGGGATCGGCTAGGAAAACTTTGATTTCCTTCTATGAAGTTGAGAAAAAAACCTTATTTGTACAAAAATGTTAGTTATAAACTGAAGAATTATTGTAGAGAATAAAGTATCAAAGAGTAACTTACATCGTTCTATTTGGATATTGTTATGATGTGAACTACGATCTTTCACAATAAACAAACCTTGACGGAAACCAATTCCAGAAAACCCAAATACTAAGGCCATTGTTCCACGCCTGCAGGTAGGTCTTGTGATTCCCATTCCTCAAGATGGATAAAAGAACATAGGATAGCTAAACCAACAAGCATAATGTTGTATCATTTACTCATATTGGATCAAGTTATAAAAATAATTTATTTCAGATCCAACCATATCATGAATAAACTAAACAGATGAATTTATAGACCGTGCATGCCATTAATATCTAAAACATTACACAACGTTTACAATGAAATATGTGTTAAATATCCTACTGAGAATTATATCATTAAATTCAGTTGTTATATTTAAAACGTTACCAGGAAATAAACGGTAGGAAGAATGAACTTGCCTTCCATCACCATCTCATTCCCCAGGAAAGCCTGAACTAATGTATACGTATATTGGGAATATACTGAACAAGAACATGCTCTCACTAAATTCTAACCCCTTTAAATGAAAATGAAATGTTATTCTCTCAATCACAGTTCTCATTTTGAATATCATATATTTAGCTAGAAAGTAAATGAATAAATATTTGCTAGTTTAAAGTGACTTTAACTAGAGTACAATGTAGAAACGAGTAAACCTAATACTTCGAATGTAAACACTTACTTTACAAGTGGATTAATAATCGCTTCTATTCATTTTCCACTACAAACTAATGAGAAGACAATATTTATAACCAATTTATTTCTCGGTGAATGAAGCAATAATATTACAGGCGATATAAATATTCTACATAATGAACACATAAATCGTAGTTTTATGGTAGTGTTACTGCTGTTAAGCCACTGAGATGACAACAAAGGAATCCATCTATATGATTAAGAATTTATCAGTTCAGTTGTCGAAGACATTGAAGTGAAAATACACTAAAAAATCTTTCTTCCCCCCCCCCTCCCAACCACGAAATTCCTTACTAGTAGGCGAAAATTCATCCCCAGATGAATGAATGTACACCATAGTGATTTCAACCATAAGCCATGTCTATGTGTGATTCTCATTATAAATCTCGTCTTACGCAAGGTTTATCTTGGGAGCGAGGGATGAGAAGACAATATAATCAGCCTTATTTTATTAACAGTGTAAAAGCCTACTGCCAAATATCACTACAATAATTCATAAGCATTATTACCTATGTCAATCGTGATATAACTCTAAATGTAACCGATCAACTAACTTTACAACAAATTCATAATCTTAAATACTAGTTCAAAAATTACGTTACATTTTTCTATACCTTGCATTATGTTTGCCCAATCTTACAGCACTGCTGGACTTAAATTCAGGAATACTATTGAAACTTAAGGCTGGAAACAGTATTAGTCTTTAGTAAAGTCCAGGATGACTACTGTTATTGTTATGTTTACAGATAAGCAATATATGATTGATCTTAGACTATGTGTCCCATTGACTATTCAGAATATAAATGGTTAATGCCTGTTAATACTGAATTACGATAGTACTATATTCAATAATAACATAATTCCAAATTATCTGTTAAGTCACCCTAAATCCAATCGACTAATACACATACATAGACAACTGGGTAAGTGAATATATCAAAAGTTAGTAACGATGAATTTATAAGAATGATATTTGAACACAGTGGAAATCTAACAAGTACTGAATCGAGACAAGCGCCAGTAAAGTATAACCTTCAAATTGAGTACAATCGCATGTTCAGAATACATATATCAGTGAAAAATACAATGTATAAAATATTGTATCTATAGTTATATTGGTTACTTCAAGTCGTATAGATTAATATTAGCGATTGAGAAAAGGCTTTCCTGACTATTCCTGCCATGAAACGTATTTATTTCCTTGAATTCTAACAAGATGTCGTCTTTTAAACAAATAAAGCCTAATTTCAACTAAAATTTCTAATTTTTAGCCAAAATACCAAGGGCTTCAGATTGATGGCTACCGCCTAACCCTCTGCACCATTGTGTTGGCATCTAATAGTAGAATTCCCACTTCCATCAATTTTTTGATATATATATATATATATATATATATATATATATATGTATATATAGCTCAATATTCATCCATTGTTATTAGGGATAACTGTCTCACTGATGACTAGTCTGAACTCAATCAATCACGACTTTTCACTAAAGCTTCAATCAACTAAATTACAAGATCTACAAAAATAACCAACTCAATTAAATCTTTTGTAAATAAGAAAAGGGAACAATGTGTATAAACTAAGAAAGTAAAAAAGAAAAAGCAAACTTAATCTAATAAAAGATGGTCAGATAATTTTTTTTTTGTTTTTAATGTTAATTTTATCACCGCATAATAACTAACCATTGAATTTAAAAAAAAAAAAAGAAAAGGTATTTCAAGGTTCACATTTTTATCATCAATTGAAGGTTGTCTAGATGTTGATTTAAATCGATATTATGGTTATTCAATCAATTGACCCCTATATTGTAGTCATATTACTTCAATTTGATTGGATAAATTACCGTCATTATAACAGCTGACTTGATATTTTCACTCACTCAAGGTCATTATATAAACCAATAAGGTTTTTCCATTTTAATATAACATTTATCATAATCTGATACTATTATTATTATTATTATTATTATTATTATTATTATTATTATTATTATTATTATGCATATTTCATATGAAATAATCTACCGGTGGTGTGATTTTGTGCTTTGTGACATTGAATATATTCACATTTTAAAAATAAATAAATAAATAAAAGATGTTTGTTTGATCTGCCTTAGTAACAGGTAATAATGAGATACAATACATCAATGTAACATGTACAAAGTTAAGGTTAATGGTTATTCATATGTTTACATGAATCACAGGGAATAGAAAAATAGCATTATCTTATTCAGACTAAGGAGAAGAGTTGGGAGGGGAAAGAAAATATATACAGTACGTAGGGATTAAGGAGTAGGGGGTTGATGATGGAACTAAATACATATACATACCGGTACAGGTACAATAATTCACGATATAGAATATTTGAAGTGAATTCACGTTAAAAGGATTGTACACCGGAATCTATATAGAAGAATAATGTTATTTCAGTCAAAATCTAGAGAGGAGGTAGGGAGACAAATGAAAAAGTTTCGAGTTTGATTTTGTGTGAAGTAGACAAGCATAGAAATCAGTTTCAGAGAATTATAGTTTTGAGTTAAATAAACAACTATCTATTGTATTCACTAGCTGATAATATTTTGTAATGAAATTTGACATGTGTGTAAATGAAATCCCCATGAATATCACACGATATGAGATATATTTTAAGGTTGTCAAGAAGAGAAGCATAATGAAGAAACTTCTTGTTTTCAATCACTTGCTCATCATGCCTCATGACTAATCCATGTAGTTTTACACCTGAGTACGAAATCACTGCCTATTAATTGATAATCTGTAAATTGTTATAATAATTGTAGCCCGAAGGCAGTGGGCTTGATTATCCTGTCGAAATCCACGATGGGCATGTTTAGAAAGTCTCATACTACGATGGAACAGCTGTCCAGTTCTCCATGGTTTTCACTGATACTGTAATCACAACAATCTCTGAAAAATCCAGTCAGCTAAACTTAATGCCACTCTTCGTAAAACGTCTTACTATAATAAAATGAAACGATCAAATTACATAAAGACAGTACAAAACAAAAAGGATTAGTTAACTGTTTCTAAGGTCAAGGAAATAACAGAATGCAAAAATAGAAGATTTAATTCAGAAATCAGTTAGTTACTTCATTTAACCACCTAGAAACAGAAATAAATAATAAGTTTAGAAAATACGTTGGACAGTAGAAATAATACATTGAAATTAGAAAAACGGAAAGAGAATAAAGATTAAGAGTAGAGTACGAAACTTAGAATCAGTTTTGATAACTAGGACATACAAGGTGGGTTGATAAATGTTTTATGAATGCAAAGATTAGGAGTGTGTAAATGTATAGCTATATTCTCCACTGTTTATAGGAAGCACCACCTAGAGGCAAAGGATGAATCCAGTAGAAGTTGATATATCACTCTTAATACCAAATTAATATAAACTTGATGACCCGTGTAGACTAGATGTGTCGGGATACATGTTCCTAGTGTCCTAATTTGTTCCTTCTTAAACCACGAGGAATGATTTCTCATAATGCGACTATGGATTTGCTTTGTCGAACGCCGATTTAACTGACTTCACGTGAGCTGTCCACCTGGAAAATACACAATGAAGTGAAGGGAGAAACAATATAATCTACCTTTATTTTGTGACACCACCACAGGTTGTGTGCAGAACAATGATACAGATTTGGTTGCATTAAATTTTCTTCGAAGCACATTACTTAACCATCTTGTCACTAGTTTGTCAAGTATACCACCTTTAAATCACAATTTCAGGAACACAGGATTTTTCGGCGCAGTTTATGGTTATACTTCCTATTTACCTGGAGATATATGCTTTCCTAGCAACTGTGACGGGTATCTATTTTACTTAGTAGCTCATGTATTGTTTTAAGTCCCTCTTCAATAATGTCTTCAGAGTGAATGGTTTTAGTCCTGTGGACCAATTAGTTAACTAAATTTCTTTTATGCTACAATGATTTAGAACTCGAAAAAGTTAACCATAATTTAACCCATATAATGAATACTTCCTACAAAGAATCACTTATTATCAACAGATAAGAAGTTTGAAATATGGTTGATTAAATTACACCACATTTGTACAATTCCATGTTTGGAAAGTTTTGGCCTTACCTTCCTTAATAGTCCTAAATTAATATAAAACAGTTGCTCAGTTTATATTGATTAACCACTGAATAGTAGTCGGTATCATGTTCATCTAGGTTCTAGATACTAATCGGATACTTTTAATCAAGTTTGAATGTGGATATTAGCCTATATGACTTGATGTTGCGTTCTTTCTATTTTAATGGAATTTGGTTGAAAGCAGTCAGCCTGAGGGCCTAGACCTGAGTTTCATACAAGTTGTTGACATCAAGATATTGATACCATACTATTAGCACCAGTTCACGCAAGATTTCAGGAAAACTTTATTGACAAATGCTAACTAGAAAGAAGCCTACCGACTGCCACCAACTACTTACCAATTACACATAGTACATGTTATTCCAAGTCGATCAGATTTGTCGCCACGCTAAAACTTGAGTGACCAAATTCTGTCAGTACTAAGAACCGGGAAAACATGAAACTTATTAGTAATCAGTGATCAATCATTATAAATATACTAAATTCTCAAGTAGTGAAAGTAATCATACATGCTTTTCATTTGAGCACAAAAGTTAAATTGACTCAGAAGAACTTCTAATAGCTTTAGAAATGCGTGTAAAGTGTGAAAACCTAAAGTAGAGTGTTGACTGTACATGTTAAGATTCTAATGAAACTTTTAAATCAACGATTAAATACTAATTTAATGCATTGATGTAACATCTATTTGTCTCAATTTATTATTTACCCAAGAAATAAATGGTAATGTTTAGAAGTGAAATAATGAACTTATCTAACTGCATATATCATTTAATAGTGATCTACATAATCAGTTGAATCAGATGATCAGTTGACAAATCTTGACCTCATCAATTCATTATTGATTGACTAATGAATGTATCCAACTCTTTTATTAACTTCATAAAACTAGTTATAGATGGTCTTCATTATATCTCTTTTGCACTTTACATTTTGAAAATTTTCATCATAAGTACATGTTATTTAATTTCTTTAGTACATAATTCATAACTTCTTTTACGACTAGTTCATCGTACAGAAAAATGTCTAAGTCAGTTAACTTTAAAGTGTGTCTAATAGACATGCCTCCAGTTTTCGTCTTTTAGGGCACAGAACTCATACGTACAAATCAAAAGCTGTTTTGCAGAACCAATTACTTCGACGCTGACTACTGACCTTCGTGTTAAATCACCAATAAGTGGAATTCTTTACCTTAAAACTTGGTAGCAAGACTCCATCTGTTGGTGAATTCAATCAACTCTTGTTGCCAAGACAAACACAAGCCTTTCATCGTTTGCAAACTAAAACTAGGATATTAGTGAATTGCACTGAATAAACACTATTTCAAGTTTATCTAAATGTTAAATCTCATAAACAATGCCAGAGTAAGCTCAAACTCTAACAACTCCTAGGATACTTTTATTGTTGTTCCGTACTCGTCTAGTTTTCTCCCCTATAGTTATAGATGATTAATCGTGGAATCCCAATGTGCTATACTGTTCACCTTTTATCTAGGTGAAGCTACTATTTTTGTTCCCTCGATAATGAAACATACTGTATCACTTGTAGCATTGACAACTTAAAAACGATGCAAATCACTCAATCTCTATATCAATTTCATCTACTTTATACGACTTACTATACTTTTGCGTGTATTCCTCATTGTTATAACTAAGTTGGTATGTTGTCACCTGTGCATCCCTAGGCATCACGCCAACACCATAATCCCTAACAGTTTTTAACAACTTTGAATTTAACATCCTACTAAAGTTACAATTCATTTCAGATGATATACTGTTGTCTTTATAACAAATTGAATATATTTGTTAAATAGTGTATATTCTAGAATTAATTTCAGACTATACAAATTATTACCAGTGATAAATATCAAGTGATTTCAATCAGCTATTCACATGAATTGACGGTAACGTCAGTCATTGGCTAGAAACCTGATCATTCAAGGTAAATATAACATACAACTGAATTATACGATTCAACTAAGAATTGTATAAGTTAGCACGTATGGTAGAAACATTATTAGAATCATAAAGAATAACTGAATGAAACACTAAACAATACAACAATACTAATGTCATGACAAATTGTAACTATCCTATTCTATTCAAATCTAAATTAACATTTTCTTTATCCACATTTCAAGAAATTAAAGAAGTGAGTTTTATGTGAGAGAGAAACAAGTTACACTGAGGGGGGGGGATCGAGGTGATTGGTATTAAGTTTTAGTTAATTGAATTCGTCACAGAGTGATGCAGGTAGGTTAGGGTACAACTGAAAACTATAGACCACTGAACAGATATTTCATCCTAATATATAACTCTTCAGCAGCCTACACCCTAGACTCCGCTCCAGGGGCTTGAAGTTGGAGAACAACCAACCCTCTACACCCCTTGGTCGACTACTAATGGTAAAATCCTCACTTTCATCAGTTTGTGATATATAGCTAGACAATAATCCCTTATCATTAGTGATAACTGTCTTACTCCCGACGTATCTGGACTCTACCAATTATGATTCTTCATGAGATCGTCGGGAACACCCCGAAGTTAGTCACTAGTTAGCTGAACTTGTATCATCATTTTCCTATTCCTCATCCTAATAATGAATAATAATATTAATAGTAATAATCACTATAAATCAACAGATAGGTATATAAGTCAATATTACATACCATATGTAAGCTTTAGATGGTTACTAAGTTATCTGATACTCTAATTGTCTGTATAATTGATTTTTGTAACCTGAATAATTACTTGTGGATCAAATTGCAACGTGTGAGGGTAAAAATTGAATGGAAAAGCAGACATATTCGCCTGAAGAAATTGAGCTGTTTTTTTCTGGAAGGAATTTCACTGTAATAACAGTCTATGAGTTAAACTTTATATTTTGTGCCAATCTTACTAACGGCTTAAATAAGTTGTGTTATTCACATAATTCTCGTAGTTCTAGTGCAACTCTGTGCCCATGACTGCTCGATCATACTGTCAGTGGGTCACTTAACATGAATAGCAGGAGACAATCGCCACATAGGTTATTTAAATGATTGGAGTAAAAAAATACTTTAATGAATGGTACATTAGCGGTTCGATCGTCAAGAGCTTCTCACGAGGGTTGAAAGTCTTGGGTTCAGTAAATGGTAAATTTCACGATAAGCAGTACCATACTAGGAATGGCTAGATGTAATGAGCATCTGGGTTTACAGTCATCGTCGTAGTACACTTAGCTCATATATGGAAAACCACACTATCCAACTATAAAGTATAGATTTTGTGTACATAGCTTTAAATTATAGTGTCTCATATATTTTCAAATGATCAAAACAGGTTAAACATATGCCAAATTTGTGTCTAACTAATTGAAAATCTATTGTATTAACCACTTAACAGTTGCATGAATATGTCTTGTGTTCCCTGAGCTGACATAATATTCTGGACAGGATTACCGGTGATTCAACATATTACCTACTTCACCTTTTATGCATAATTTTATTCACTTCTATGTAGAATTTTACAATAATGAATCATTTCAGTAATAGGTATTTCAATATAACGACTAGAATTTCATTAGCTATTTCTTTTCCCCCCCCATACATAGTCATGTATATAGTTGACAATCTTCATGAAGTAAAATATATCTAGTCTAAGAGGTTACATTCTAAGGTATTTACATTTGACATGGTTATTTTTATGGAAATTAGTATATTTAATTGATTGAATACGTCACAGATTGATATTAACAGGGTACCATTGAAAACCAGGGAGCACTGGACAGTTGTTTTGTTCTAGTATGGAACTCTCCAACAGTGCGCACCATATATTCCTCACCAGGGACTTTAGGTATTTACATTTGTGATGTTATTCAAAACATCTTATATTTTATCCTGAAAATGCCAGTAAAGTAATTACAATTTTTTTCCTATACAAGGGGGATTTCGCATTTCTCACAATGACATCAACAGGACAACTCAGTTTTATAGAGAACAGGTTATATTTTGATACCGCACTGATTAAACATGTCGTTTCTATACTTTACATATTCCCCTTGTTTTAAGCTGTCATTTAGATCGTCAGTTATTATTATATCATTTACAATGCTTGATCCCTTAATTCAGACTTATATCACGAATATTCTACCTCGATGTATGTATCTTTTTATTAAATTGTGCCTGTGTATAGTAGGGGTAATCATAGAAATATAGTAGACTATATGATACATATGACTTAAATTTGGAATCCGCATCGCCTACTCGATTGACTTCATGTGACTTCAATCTACCGTCTGCAGTTATGTAGATTTGGGACAGACTTACATGAATTAACAATATTTAGTAGCTGTTACAGATTATAGTAATACTTGGATCACCTCTATATTATGTATATCATTGACTTAGATATGATATCAATATTTGTCCAACTGAAGGATTATTAGTTTATACACATATAGAAAGTCTTGAAAAAACATATAATCCCAGCAGTCTGATCGCTAAGTATATATGCGACGGAACTTTCCAGGTGATTTGTTAACTTCTTCAATAGGATTGAAGTAGTTTTATAGAGATAAGTTTTATGTTTAGTTGTTTGTATTGGTAATAGATTGATGTCAGTTGGATACTATTGAAAGGTTGACATTGAAGATACAGTAAATCGATTTTATTAATTAATTTTTTCTAAATCTAATGATTGGTTGAAGTGTAAATAAATTTTTCAGTTGGGTAGAGATTTTGTTAACTGTTAAAAATTTATTACTGATACCTGATTAGTTGGGAAATCAATTGAGCGTCGTTAAATCTGATTGGATGCTGAAAAAAAGAGGGGGGGATGTTTATTCATTATTTTTTTAATAAAAAAAATGAGAAAAGAGAATTATTGCTGATGGTAATTAACTACGAAATAATAAAGCTGAATTGATAGTGTGACCAATGGTAAAACAATTTAATGACAAGTGAAATGAAGACAAACAATAATCACATAGAAGTTTAATATCAACTATAAATGTAAATTGTATGTTTTTGAATCTCTAGTATGAAGTCATGACTACTGGATTTCAGACTTGTCATCAATGAGGCAGTTATCCCTAATAACAATGGATGAATATCGAGCTATAAATATCACAAATTGATGGAAGTGGGAATTCTACCATTGAATGCCAACACAGTGGTGCAGAGGGTTAGGCGTTAGCCATCAACCTGAAGCTCTTGGTGAGGAATCAAGAGTATGCACTGTTGAGGAGTTCTACACGAGAATGAAACAGCTATCGATTACTCTATGGTTTTCAATGGTACCCTATCAACATTAATCTCTGACGTATTCAGTCGACCTATGATTCATAGAATAATGTCGATGTAGTTGGTCTAAGTTAATGGCACCAGTAGTTATTGTTTCAGAAAACTGAATAAATATGAATTTATTATTGCAATAGTAATTAGTTTACCACCCACCTAACAGGTGAGATTTATCTTCTAGGTTGGTTTCTTTATTGAATTATAATAAGATCTAATGTTATCAACGGAAGTAGACCAATAACAATTACAGTAAATTCGTTAATTGATTGAATTCATCACAGATTGATATTGGAAGAGTAGAGTACACCTGAACACCTGGGAACATTGGATAGATGTTTCATCCTAGTATGAGACTCCTTGGCGACCCGCACCCTTGATTCCGCTCCTGTGGCTTCAGGTTGAAAAATGCCTAATACTGCACCACTGGTCCGACATCCAATGGTGGAATTCGAGTATCCATCAATTTGTGATAAAGTGCGATAGTTATCTATAATTATTGGTGATAAGTAATTTACTCCTAACTAATCTGAACACCACCAGTCACGACTTCAGTCTGTGACGAATTCAACCAACTAAAAACTTAGTACCAACTTCCACAAACCACATCAATTCGAATAACAGTGAATGTAAATAAATTTGAATAGAAAATTTCGATCGGGAAATGAGTTGCTTTTTATTAAAAAACAATACTAGGGGAATACATAACTAATGAGGAGTTTATATTTGATTAGTTAATGTCTTAAAATGAAATACGTTGTTTCTGTGAATATACATGATTCCATCTATAAGTTATTTTCATACACCTAGGAGTTGCATTTGTGGATTTATCAGACGTCACTATGAAGAACTGTCGAATATCCACCTGCCTTCGTAGAAAATATGTTCTCTCGACATTCATGTTCAATAAACTCTTTACGGAAACATTAAATACATATTCAACATAGCTACTTTTCATGTTTTAATTTCTGCTTGTACTGACATTTTTGCAACAGCTTTTTCAACAGACAAACCGTATAAAAGGTTCGCAGACCCCAGTTAGTGAGAAACTACGAATCACGAAGTGGTAGTACGCCGGGCTTTAGAATTCTATTATCGCTTTATCGATGCTTGCAGCATCGGAAATAAAACGACATTAACATACTTAGAATTAATTATCAATGGACGTAACTACTTATGAACCGAGTTCTATAATAATCCCTTCACGGTTATTATTGTTCGTCATTAGAAAAAGAGGTAATAGTTCTCAGGAATAAACAGTATATATACCCTCCTAAAATCAATGGTCGGAATCCAGATACTGTTAATTTCTCATTGGACAAATGCAACAGAGCGTAGGCTAGAAAAACTGTGGATTGGGAGGGGGGAGGATCAGAAAAACTGTCATTAATTCAAAAACTTTTTCCCGGAATAAACGATTATTTTACTGAAACACAAGTAAATCAATGATTTTCAATTCTGAATATTCCTATACTAGCTTACTTGCTTACTTACTTACTTACGCCAGTTACCCCTCACAGAGGAGCAAAGGGCGCTTACTAGCATTCTCCATTGAACTCTGACCTGAGCAATCGTTTCCAGCTGTTTCCAGTTACTGTTCACTCTTTTGATATCTGCTTCTAATTCTCGACGCAGTGTGGTCTTTGGCCTTCCTCTTTTCTGTCTCCCAACAGGATTCCAAGTTAATGCTTGTCTCGTGATACAGTCTAATGATTTCCTCAATGTATGTCCTATCCATTTAAGTCAATACTGGTTGTCTGTAGGAGAAGTTGCGTTATACGGTGCATTTTGTCATCTGGTGGTGATACTTAACTCAGCGCCTTCAGCTAATCGTGACCACTAGTACAAACATGGTCAGCATCAATGACCAGTGTCTGTGGGAACTATTTATCGTTACACATTCAACAATACGTCACTCATGAATGTACATTCGCGATAATTTAAAGAAAGCTTTTCTAATATGATGTCTTCAGTACAAATAAAAATCTAATTCAAGTAAAGTACATCCTCATCATATAAGATTTTAATCCTGATTTGTCAGGTTACTGTATGGACAACATTATCAACCTTAAAATAAAGTAATAGTTACATACGGTAGTAATATTTACGACTACATGCACATGTCAACCTCATATCTCGTTCAGATTTTTTTTTTAAATTTAGGCACATATCATTCTAACCACTCAACACTACTTTTCTCATTATATGATTGTTCCTTTGAACAAGGAATTTGGCAGATTATTGTAATGTTAAGGGTGTGTGTGTGTGTGAATTCAGTATTAATTAAGGGATTTCAAAACTGGAAAGTATTAGACTATTGTTTTGTTAGAGATTAGGATTCTTCCATACAAAACATCTTTGTAGATATTTTTAGGTTCCATAGTGAGAATGTTATTGAAAAACTACTAAGCTGGAGAATAATGGTTCAAATTAATTTAAACTTCATCTGGTTGAAGAAAATCATCCCAACAGCTTTATACTAGATTTGATTGAATTTAACCACTCATAGCTTCCTGCTCTAACTTGTAGAGTTCAGGTCAAATGTAGCCACAAGAATATAGTTGATAACTGGTAATAACAAGTGAAAATGACCTAAATTTAACATACTAACTGCTATATCTTTCTCTTCTCATGAGTGAATAACCTTACAGCAAGATAAAACAATTACTCAATGCATTCTTTTTTCTTTCATTAGTCTATCAAAAAATATCTTCACATTTACAAGTTAATTCACATAACAAACATATTATAGACGATTGTAAAAGCAAGCATTACAAGCAAGTAGTCATACCTGTACCTCAGGGAATAATGCTAATAAGTGCAGTGTGGAACTTTGCATACATATCATTAGTGATTGACTTCAGTTGGAATTTGTTGGTATAGATAGTGTTGTGATAGTTGTGACTGCGTTGAGTGATGGGGAGAGACAGTGAAAAACCATCATCACACTACTTCCCCGTCTTTCTGAGTCCATTCATATAAAGGGTTCTGATGTGGTTAAATATGGGCAGTTTTTCAGTGTTTGGTATCATTCAATTGGCATTTCATATAGGCCCAACAGACCATTATTTTACTGTTGACTTGAAGTTTTGTTAGATGAATTTTTTGTCCTTTGTTGTTGTGGCACTGCAATAAAAACATGTGTATTTATGAACTTCGTTCTGACGAATGGATGATGACATTACAATTAACTTTAGCATTTTCAGGATTGTTTCACTTTAAAAAATTGTCTTATGCCTTCTTCCACCATGTATTCGTTCTATATTTCAATATGCAATAGATCGGTTACATAATTGACTGCATCAATACTTTGTCCTTGCAATTCAAGAATCAATGGCTTCAACAAACATTCCTGAAACATTTGGAAGAACTTTAAATGGAATTTAACAAACTAACTTTATCAGAATTGAATGAATACTTTAAATTCATCAATTAGGACTGACATATTTTTTCCCAAATGTTGACCTTGATCGCCACTGTTTGACATCGTTCTCACAGGTTATAAAATAAAAACTTGAATGTCGGGCTTACTTATTGATTACCGTATCAATTTTGACGATGTTCGTATTATTGTCAATCACTTAATATATTGTTATTACGTAACATTATAATTAACGAAACCAAAAGTTACAATATATTTGTCAATCATTTTAATGTTACTACCCTTGATAATTAGATTCACTTGATGCACCGCATTTGTTTATTACATAGACGCTATTTTAACACAAACCGACAAATCCAAAGCGGTTAACCTTTGAAATATGAATAGAACTGGAGTAAAACACACACATTTAAAAAAAAAATTAACTTAAGCGGTTACATTTAAAGAAACTTTATGTGAAAATTAGTAAATGGTTAGATACTGTTATTCTTTTTTTTTAATGTTTCATTCACAAATTAGATACACTGTAACTGTGTCTAGTTTATGTAGATCTCAGTGTGATAATTGTCAGAAACAACATTATAACCTTATCAATTACACATAGTTATTTAGTTATTCATTTAAAAAATTTATGATTTGAGTTAGTATGATTCATAATGTAAAGTGTATTCTACTGATCAATTTTAGTATATATCGAATCAACGGAAAGATTTAAATACCTTCAGGATTATATTTACATACAAGTATTACATGTATAACTGTTTGTACTCAGTAGTCTAGTGGTGAACGTCGTAGTGTTTTACATGAAATTAAGTGAGTTCGAGTTCTCGTGTAAACATCAACACTGAAGTGTAGATTGACTAACTCTAAATGGGACGAAGTGAGTAAGTTGTATTCCACTTTGCTAGTTACAACTCAATGATGATTAACAGATTATGTGATAAAAATTCAGTGCATACATCCCAATCTTATAATATTGTAAAACATTTGACGATTTAGAACTTAGTGTAGATTGGGGTTCATTGAACATACAGGAGGACTTAGGTTTATTGACTTATGCTGATTGCTTCTAATAAGCCATCGACCGACTATATTAAGTCACTTTGTAGTAAAGACAGATTGACTGAATTCTCTTAACTAAGAAATCTAACCGATTATATACACAGAAATAAGACCACGTAAATTCACTCTATACACTTTCATTAATTCCTATTCCATTGAAATAATGAATTCTTACTATCTTGAAGTTGGATTCATTGATAAATAGGTTTTATTTCTTAGATAGCTAATATCCTTTAATGTTGTCTGCTTACATCAGTTTAGACTAATTTCAAGAAAGAATTTTATACACCTATAATGTTTATTACAATGTACATATACACAAAGTATGATCAGTAGTGATCCACAGGAAGAGGGAATCACACACACAT
The DNA here is from genome assembly GCA_025215515.1 of Schistosoma japonicum. Classification (NCBI taxonomy): domain Eukaryota; kingdom Metazoa; phylum Platyhelminthes; class Trematoda; order Strigeidida; family Schistosomatidae; genus Schistosoma; species Schistosoma japonicum. The sequence goes on from CM046061.1 coordinate 80,960,802, forward strand.
GCATACGTTAAACATATTAGTGTATGTACAGTTGATTATTTTACTTTCGTCGTGTCCTTAGATGACAAAAAAAGGGAAAGTATGCGTAGGCTAGATTGCATAAGAATCACCTTCTAGTTTGTGCAAATTCATAGTATCCAGTTTCTTTCTCTTACACACACAGACTAACATGGAAATCCAATTCTTCACTATGTGCATTGATCATAGTAATTCTGTTATTCTCCGTAAAACAAAGTATTTTTTCTTTAGTGTTAGGTAAATAACAAAAGATTCGACTCACTGATTACGGTACTTATTATTGCTGTTTTAATTTCATTGTGGATACAAATAGTAGGTTCTTCAATTATGAAGAGTTAACAGGATACCGAAATGCAAATATTAATACCTGGGGAACCTGAATGACTACCGTTATTCGAATAAATCTTACATATGTTAAGAACAGTGTCAATGTGATCATTTAAATATGAAGTAAGGGAATGCATTCATCAGTAATGCAAACAAGCTGAATTAGAAATTTCTATTTCAATCCTATTTCTATCAATTTAAAGTTCGTTTACACAGAGGGAAGATACCATCAGAAATTTACATAATATTGAGGGTTAAAGTGTAATATACAAACGAGTAAACGTGAAACTTCAATTATCCGAGCTCGCTTTACGAATAGACCATTCTTTGTTTCGATTCATTTACTATTTTAAGCTAATAAGAAGACGGTATTTATGACTTAATAGTTTATAGGGGATATAAATATTTTGCACGGTGAATAAATGAATCATAATAATGTGGAGATGTTGTCGCTATTAAGCCACACAGACGACTATAAAGGAATTCATCCATGTGATTCAACATCTGTTAGTTGACTTTATACAGAATTTGAAGTGAAGACACATTACATTTTCCCTAATGTTTTGCATTACTGTCCACGCTCCTCCCCCACCAACCTTAGGCAAGTAGGTCATGAACATTTTAGCTAACTAGGTTAGATTTAGTTTCCTGTGTTAATCCTGGTGATAAAAAGTCTGTCTGTTGATGCAACTTTTCTCGAATATGTTGACAAATCGAGCTGCAACTACGTGCTGAAATGGAAAGTTTCACTCATCGACTATTCTTACTACAAAACCTATTTCTTACCCTGAAACCTAACCCAAAGTCATATTTCTAATAATTAAAGCCTAATTTTAATTAAAAATTTCTAATCTTTAGCCTGAATGTTAATCCTAACTATAATATATCGAATAGGGTTGCACTTTTAGTTCAAATTCGCGGCAACATTGACATCGGCAGCTCGTTTTTCACTGACTGATTGAAAAATCTTTCTTGATTAATTTATTCGAAGGCTTTCAAAGGTGATATTTTATGATATCACTCTGATACATGGCACAAGGTCGATATTTTAAAACCTTACAAAACGACTAATAAACAACCAAATCCAACTCCTATAAATCCATCTAAGGTATAGCAATCAAGTGCCTAAAATCTATTCTCTATATTCAAAAAGAATTATTGATTATTCTAACTCTTCCACGGTAACATTGATTTCTCCTGCACCTTTTCTGTAAGGTTGTATTTTACGGGATGTAGTTGATAACTCCATGCCCAACCCTCCCCTTTTATCCAGGCTTGGGACAGTCAGAGGATTCCAAGCACAGAATGCTAGTCGGCGGCCTATGCTCCACCATGGGTAGCAGGTATTGATTAATTGATTGACTGATCCTACGCTAACATTAGCTTTATTCCATTGCATCAATTATCTTTTTTGTTTATTTCACTTATTTCGATTATTCCACCTTTAAATTCTTTCGATTTTACAATGTCATTTTTGAAATTGATTTATTCCAACTCATCGTTTACTTGTATCCGACTTTGTTGTTATGCAATCAGTTATTTTTGAAGTAATTTCTGTTATTCTAGAATTAGTTTTGCTGATTTCACTTACTAATCTCTAACCGTCATAATGATGATATTACTCATCTACCTATTTACTATCAATAATAACTTTAACAAATATAATTATGTTGTATTTATGTTTAATGCATTTAATTTGTGACTCATAATAGATTTTATGTATCAGCTGATATGAACTAAATGAGATATGATGAATTGAATTGAGATGGTTTGTGGAGATTGAAACTAAGTTTAGTCGATTGAATTTGTCACAGATTAATGTTGACAGGGTACGATTGAAAACCGGGGAGCACTTGATAGCTGTTTCGATCCAGCATGGGACTTCCCAGCAATGCATACTATAGATAACGCCTCAGGGGTTTTAGGTTGGGGAAAACCTATTCCTTTACACCACTGCATCGATATCTAATTGTAGAATCCCCACTTCAGGATGTCCCTGAAGCTCTAGTGAGAAGTCGTAACTAATGGAGTTTAGACTTGCCGGGAATGAGATAATTATAGCCAATGACAATGGATGATCGTCGCGCTATGTATCGCAGGCTGGTGGACGTAGAGATTTAATCATTAAACACCAGCCCAGAGAGGGTTAGGCGTTCACCAACTTGAAACTTCTTGAGCGGAATCTAGGGTGTGCATTGCTGAGAAGTCTCAAACGAGAATAAAACAAATTACTATGTATTATACCATTCAAATGTTTTGATTTTCGTGTTTTACAGGCAAATTGTGAAAGTTGTTCTATTGTATACCGACATAAACATTTTAATTTCTGGCTCTTTTTTGAAAAGAAAAAAAATGTTTCTTTCATTGAGACGAAAATAAAACCTGGTAAGTAGTAAAGATAATCTAAGTTTCTTCAGTTTTTCAAAGCTTAAAAAATGTGAAGATGAAGATATTGATTTTTCTTTCTTTTTCCTCTTTTTTTTTTTTTAAAAAAAATAACGTAACAATATTCAAATAGCTTTATTGTCATTCTGAAGATGCCGCAAATACAACAAAATACATTTGAATTCTATGATATAGATATTAAATTGGAGAGAAGAGAAGCTAGTTTATACAAATAAAATAAATAACTATACACTTGTTTGTAATTATCAAAGATTGATGTTAGTTAGGTATCACTGAAAACCAGCGAGTAACGTTGGACAGTTATTTCGTCATAAGGTGGAACTCCTCAGTGATATTAACACTTGATTACACTAGGTAAACAAATTCCGAATTCTCAGGCTGGCAAATGCTTAACTATTGGAACCATTTAGTCAAACGGAGTCTGGTAGCAGAATGATAATCAATTTATGATATAGCACGACGATCATCCATTGTCATTAGTAATAACTGTGTCGCTTCCAACAAGTTAGAACTGTATATTACTATGTACCTATCTTTCTGACTAGTCATTTAATTGACGATATTCACAATATCCATATTCATTTAGACTAATTAAATTGGTACATTAATGACTGAACTGCTAGTGTACAGTCCATACTTAAATCAATGTAAATAAAACAAAATTTTTTCGAAGTTTTTATAAATCAATAATTTTTATATACATTTATGCCAATTAATGGCACCCAACCAGGGTCATCCTAAGATGAATTCAAGCAATATGTTGAGTGCCTGTCTTCACAAAACTACCTTAACTCAGTAATAACTAATGTAATAAATAAAGACTAATTTTAACATGTTCGTGAAGTTCTAGTGAGAAATCATGACTAGTGTAGTTAAGAGATATGTCCGGCGTCAGACATATCGTAAATGTTACTGACTGATCGTTGTATTATATAGCAAATTAGTTTTGGTGGAAATTCTATCACTCGATAGTGGCTATCCTATCCAGTGGTGCTGATGGTTAGGGGTTCACCAAGAGTCTTGAATTTCTTTGGTTCCATCGCCTAGTTGGAGCAAGGGTATGCACTACTAGGGGTCCCATGGTGAGATAAAACAACTGTTAAGTGTTCTTAGGCTTTAAATAGTACGCAACCAAGGTCACTCCGTGTCGAATATAAAAAAACTAGTTAAAGGAACTTTATTCACTGTTTTGATTAGCAACACATAAGCCTGAGAGTTTGGTTCAAATTTGACGGATTCACGATTAACCAACATCCACAATTAGTGTTTATAAGCAAACACTGACTTTTTAAATTTTGTGCACAAGTTGACAATCTTGTTGCATATAACAACTCATATTTAATGAGCATTTATGAACTCACGTTGTTTTGTTCAAACTCATTCTTACACTTTTCAAGTTAATAAAGGAGTATATGAATATCCTAATACATTATACTGAAGAATGCTGGTAAGTGTGAAACTTACGTTTGAAACTTTTATGTATGTTAGACAAATTAAAATTGATTATATCAAAGCAGTTTACCTTTAATTCGTAAACAAATCCTTTTTCTAATTTACTGTATTGGAAAACGTTTGTCTACATCTGATTGAAATGTATCAATCCACTCTCAATGTAAACAACCACTGTAAGGAACCAATATAGGGTGAACTGTGTTTAAATGATAGGTAGTTGGAAGAAAAAAAAAAGGAATTCTACAATGGAAGCATTGCTTAAAGGTTAACTTAGTGGATAAGTAGCAACTAACAGTCCAATCATTTATCTAGTAGGATATAACCAGGATACACATTCGTATTGTTTAATTAGACAGTATACGTTTCAATAAGTGAAAAACTATTTAATGTGAGTATGAAATTAAACGGATTAACTGACTCTAAACTCTATAAGTGAATAAATTCTTTGGAAGCAGTAATTATAATAATTAGGAATAATGTAAGTTAGAAATGAGTGGATCGATATTATAAGCTGGATATCCGTCTTTCAACCAAACGAAAAGTATGCTACTCAACAGTCCATTCTGTACTAACCTATGGGTGCTAAATATGGATGGTGAAAATAGAAGACGTAAGTAGGTTGATGGTCTTTGTTCATAGATTTCTTCAAAGCATCCCTAGCATATCATGCAATGATCGATAACGTTAAACATAGAGTACTAAGCAATGGTGGAGAATCAGTGTATAAAATCGTGAAGCTCCATCGACATAGAAAGTCAGGATACATATTGCACCTGCCTATCCACCCCCCTACCTCATTAAACAATACTGGGCAGTATAAATACACAACTACAAACTTAATAAATGTGCCAGCTTATCCTGACAAATACGATACTATATTACATAAGTGTATTGCATTAATCACTTTTGGTTTTCATTTATAACTGAAATCGATCTACAACACACTGTGTAACGTCATCAATTAATAGTGGTAAGCATCTTCCATAGACTAGATATGGTGGGACTCCACTAACTTCCAGAATTTCCTTTCGAATTTAGTCACTGGTAAGTTGTATTGGTTTGTTTTACTGTTGAATTCGTAAAATCTTGATCCATTACATAACTATCTGTGTTTAGTTATATGATCCTTCGTTATACTTGTTATTACAAGTATACGAAGGCTAATGATATTATTTACTTATCCAAATTGAAGTACTCGAAGAGGGATTAAAATTGTGACTTAATAGCTGAAAGTCAAATTCCTTAACCACTAAGCTATGTGAATTCAATCTGTACAACATATATAAAACACTTAAATGTTCAGAAGTATTCTTGCTTCATACCAATCATCTGATGTGATCTTATTAAGAAAAGCATCTTTCAATCAGTCATGGAAACATACAATATATAAACTACCACAAATATACACTGATGAAAGTCCGTACCCAACATCAAGGCCCTAAGACGAGGACAAAAAGAGATCAATGGAATAGGAACCAAAGTAACAAATTAGTGATGATGAGATTGTAGAGTAAAAAGGAGGGACGAATGCATGGAATAAAAAAGGAGGAAAATTAAGCATAATTGTTTCGAAGCATTCTGAGTAGAAAACAATCATACTCTGTTGTGAAACATACAAATATATAGAAATTGTCATGAACACATTTTTAAGGTCTTATAAGCTTTGGCCAGTAAAAATCTTAAGCCTTCATTCTGAGTACGAAAACAATCTATTCTAACCTTGGATTTACCATTCATTCATTTTGCTGCCCATGATGATGGAAAAACATCATATTTTGGAATGTAATTTTTGTGTTTAGTGGGTTTGAAGCTCTGAACGTATGTTTGCACTATCTGATACTAGCCAGTAAGGCGTACATGCAGTCTTACAGAAACTAGCTCATCCTGGTGGATTTGATTCTGGGTTGTTTAGTAATACATTGTGAACTTGGTCAGTCAATATATACTGAAATAGTAACCATTACTAAGAACTAGTACAGTGAACAAAACAAAAAGCCTATACTCGTGAATCTGCCCTGATATTGCTAGTCCACAAAGCCGGATATCATAATAAAAGACAACTGAATCAACTAGTCACGGTAACACTTCTATTTCCAACGTCCTTTTATATGCATACAAAACTCCATCGCACAGCCAACCAGTTAAACAAATAATATCAATAGAGAATAAGGGCAACAATTATAGGGAGCTGAGGCAACGTGTACAAGACTAACTAATTCTAGCTCATAAAAGAAAAATGACACAGTAACAATTAATAGGTCATATGAGAAGTTAGAGCGAGGGGGGGAGGAAATATGCAGCCAAAATATACGAATTAATCTTCTGGACAACAATTCTGGAACATAATCATTCATTTTTATTCGCTCGATCGATCATTTAGTTTCAGCGTTTGTGATAGAATCCGTTCAATTCTAAAAAAAACAACAACACTAGACAAGTATGACGTTGTTCACTATTCAAAGACCTAATCATTTCAGATTTCTTATTCTTCTACTTGTATATCAATAAAAATTACTTTGACCTACTACTTATCGCATATATAAATGTCCTAAGAAGTACATAATTATGATTAGATAGTTTGTAATGTATAGCATAAATACGTCACAGTTTTCAAGTCAGTAATTTATTTTTCTTCATTGCACTATCAAACCCTGTATGTATGCTAATAAACATTTTCATAGAATACATACTCTTATTTATTGCTTAGTTTAATATAATTTCTGAGATTAAATTACCATAGAGACTAACTTTAGAATATCCAGGTACACCAAAATGTGCACTTCTATTGATTTTTAACTGCCTTTTCAAAGAAAGAATACATTAAATAGATTTTACTAAAGTAAATTTATGTCATCAATAAGTGAAAAAAGAAAAAGAAGATGCTTTTATTGTGAATTGTTAATAGTTGAATGTGCCCAGGAATAAATTTGAGAAAGATTTTCTGAAGGATATTTTGTTCTTTATAACATTAAAATGTAACCAGACGAAGTTATCAATTTAGTAACAAAATAGTAGTATTATTAGTGGTAGTAAAAAAAAATGATTAAAAATATACAGAGTATAGTTTGAGGAGAAAAGGATCAATTCACTGAACAAAAAGTAAAAGTATCACTTACAAACTAAAGATCTATGAATAGACAGAGAATGAATGTATCCAGGTCATTGTGATATTTCGCTCTATATAAAGCACTCTCTCTAGTTACTGGTTATGATTATTGTACTAAACTCAAATAGGTAATCTGCATACACTAACAACTTCATATACTGATATCACATCTTGATTTGATCACTCTCTAGCTTTCTTCTAAATTACTCCTACTTCAGTTGATTTCACTTATTAACGTGGACGGTGGTTAGGCAAATATAATACTTTTTACATCCATCTCAATACAGACATATGATCCTGAGAAAAACTGCTGGATTCGAAGACTAAAGATCTTAAGTTTGATGAATTATAGAGTTACAGAAGCACATCGCTATGTTTGTAGAAAAAACTATCGTGCAGCGACCAGAATACAACGTACGACGTCTGCTATATAAGCTACAGTTTTTGGATCATAGTTGTATTAAGTCTAGCTAGATATACATCCTATGTACATGTAATTCTCGTATATCAATTGACTCTACGTACATATACGGTTAAGTGAATGCATGTAATCAAAGAAGTCGATTCGAAGAGAGACAGTTCAATCACAACTTGAACATACACACAAAGCAATGCACAATTTAAAAGTTGATATGTTCAGGTGATAATCTGGTCCTCTACATGGTGTCTGTTATTAGAATGACATATACATACTGAGATGCATTGTTTTTCTGTTAAAAAGTCAGTCTATGAATTCACCAATTCACACAGATTCACCCATTTGTAGTCTAAGGATAACCTGAATTGTTTACATCACTTTGAATGAATTAATAGATGTCATTGTATTTTTTTTTCATCATTAAACTTCAACCATCTTTATGCAAACAGCTGTTTTAATCATGTTTTTCAATCAATTTAGTTTGTACTACTTATGTTTACTTACTTATCGACTTTAGGACGCATGTGAAATCTACAATATTGACCATGTAATAACGTTTCATTACTGCATATGGTGCATACATTTAGATAAATAAACGCAATGATAGGACATGGCTGAGAAGCAACAATCCATGATACTGGAATATTGACTGAAATACTCAAAAATAAACAGATCAGAAGACAAAACCACTAATCAGACGAATATCTGTTTTATCAAACAAAACAAATCCTACATATGAATTGTTAAGTACAAAAATAAACGTGATAAGAAATCAGTTGAAGCATAAGTAAATGAAAGATACGGAATACATTAGTTACTTCATCGACAATAAATTGAAATCTAATTATCAGACCTAAACTTTCATCATCATGTAAAGTTATACTACATGCTACATTGTTTAAGGTATAGTAACACTACTCTACATTGAATCCTTCTAGGGTACTAGTGTAGATTACATTCTTTGATATATTTATACATTAAATGTAAAATCCGCACAGAACAAATCATAGATTGCAACAGATCAGTGAGACATGAACAGTACAGAACCTGGGATATATACTCATGGGTCCAAGTTGTCATACCACATTTACGAGATCAACACGATAATATAATACACTAAGAAATAATAAAGAAGAGTGGCTAAAGAATAATGGGACTTGAAATCTAGAAGATGAAGAGTGAATACATTTGCACCACTGTGACTGATTATGAGCCATATCACCCAATGTCTCCAGCTACTGATCACACTATATCGTCTGGATAATCTAAATTGATAAACGGGTCACCTGGTAAAAGGTCAATTTTAGACAAGTCACATGAAGAAAGTGCAACTTCCAGGAAGATATTCATGATGAAATAAAACAAAAGTGAGAAAGGGGTAATGGGGAACGCTGAAGGACATTACTTAGGATTTGCAATTCTGATGATAGTTCATCATTAGCACTAACTCAACTAGTAATGTTCGAATAAAGAGCTTTAATAGGGCTTATGTGCTATTGAGGTACGCCTTTTAATATCAAAAACTGCCACGGAACCTCTTGATATACAGAATAGAATGCTGCTTTCACGTCAAGGCATACCAGTTACAAATGTAGTTACTGAAGTTATTTTTCAATGATGAATTTTTTCACAATTGGAGGAGGGGCTGCGGAGATAGTTAATTTGTCAACCCTGATATCACGAATTGATCTGAATCAGACAACCATTGATCGCCTGGAAGCACTGGACAACTGTTTCGTCCTAGTATGGGACTCTTCAGCGGTGCGCGTCCACAACCCCATCGGGGATCAAACCCAGGACCCTCTGGCTCCGAAGCGAACGCCTTATCATTGGATCACTGAGTTGGCTCCTAACGGTTGATATTTCTAATTCAGTCAATTCGTGATACGTTTGCGCGACATCATCTATTGTCATCAGTGAGTAACTGCCTCACATCCGACACGGTTGAACTCTACCGGTCAGGTCTTCACACTAGAACTACAGGAATTGCCTCAAGGAGCCAGTCACTAGTGGGCTGATATTTAGTTATAATTGGGGGGGGGGAGTTGTGGAGACAGTTATTTGTCAGCGCTGCTTGATAGTCCCATACTGTGACGAAATATCTGTCTAGTGCTTCCAGGTAATCAATGGTTGTCTGATTCAGATCGATTCGTGATATCAGGATTGATAAATCTTTTTATTGAATACATAATAAATTGTGGTCATTAATTCAATGGCACTAATTTACCTTTAACATAATTATTTTTCAAAATTTTGTTGTATTATAGGGAGGGTGGAAACAGCTGACTAATTGCAAACTCAATCAAAATGGTTGCTCATTGGTTTCTAGTGTTGCTCCAAGGTCTGTCTGCACCGACGCCTAGTGTAATAGTAAGGAACTAAGAAGCTGAACGAATTGATCACCTGACTTATCTTGTTAGCTTCAAATGGTTAGAGTTTAGTGATATCTCTGCAAGGATATAGGAAAGTCACATAACTTTGTACAACTGACGACACTTACAGAGTAGACGAGACATCCTCCTACCGATTAAATGATAAGTATATTAACAAACAGTTCATTCTTTAAAATTATATGTATGTGAAAAGTGTCCTTCTAATAAGAGGATGTTCTTTAATAATTAGAATATGACTATAGGCATTTTTGAAGCATTGTTTTTGTTTGTTGGAACTACTGAGTAAGTAATAGTGAGGTTAGACTCAGGATACCAGTCATAGATAATAAGAATCTTAATCAATTGGGTGTTTGAACCGTGTGTTACATATGTCCAATCGTATCTACCATGAGGCTTGGTACTGGCTGGAATAAGTTGGAAATGGTCAAATGAAAAAGTATCTTCGATCTACGAAGTCACTGACACTTGGCAGATTAGTTAGCTTGGATGATTGGAGATGGAATTGGATTCAAAGGCATTCCGTAGGTTCGTTCACTTCACGCACTCATATGTCCTAAATCATTGTACTCTTTACTCTACAAATTCATTTTTTCTTAACTGATTGTATTGTCGATGAGTAATCCTGTTTGCTATCACTAATACTATCACTACCACTTTGGTATCCAATGTGCTGAGTTATAGTGTAGAAAATTGAGGATGATGTTTATTTGTGCCATGTTGAATATCATTTATAATTAACTAACTACTTCTTGATGTCTATTAAGATTGGAAAATCTTCTCTTATCCTTTTCTTCAAAAAAAAAAAAACGCTGAACAATAAACGTTAGGAACCTGATAACTATCTTCTTCTTTTTATCAAACATAACACTTATTTTGTAGTTGTTACGTTGGACCACTAAGAAAGGGTGAGAAACTTCCAAAAGTGTGTTTTAGAGAACTAATTCATCTATTCTAGTCATGAGTAGTGTAAACATTACATTTCTATTATTGTTACGTTCCTATTACCCTATCCTCCCGTTTAGCATATTTGTTATTATTATATTGTCTCTTGTTATGGACTACAGTTAATCAGTTGTGCCTATTCACTACCATTATTTCCTTAGTTCTGTATTAATGTTAATTTCCTAATTGGTTAGCTGTGTGGTCTGATTTTGTGTATATATAAAGGCATAATTGAGATATAATTAGATTCGATTGTCTGTTTGGCTCATCAATCATTGTTTTTCCTCTATTTCGGCTTGGGGACTGGAAGTCGCGGGGCAGACGTGTCGGTACACTGATTGGAAATTATCATGGGCACTGTGTATTTTCACAATACATAACAGTATTCACTCGTGTTGAATGCATTTTTAATTGGAATCATCCTATCTATTTTTATTACGGAAACATTACAAACTAAATAATATTAACTTTAAGTTGGATTGTGACTGGCAAGTGGAATCCAGGACGCGCGTTTCGTCCTATTTGGGACTCGTCGGCTGGATGTACCTGCATCCCAATGTTGATGTTCACACTGGGATTCGAACTCAGTCCGCTTCGTGTCAAACGCCACCGCGTTCACCACTAGGCTACTGTGTCCAGACAGTCACGCTTGTGCAACGGGTACATAAATAATATTAACGTTAACCAGCATTAGTACAGTAGCATTTATTCATACTACATTACCATTATTATTGGTAATAGTAATATTGCCAATGACATATTAACATTCAAATATTATTTATGAAATATTCTGTAAAATAAAACAAGAAAAACAAAACAAATAAAGAGAACAAAAAATTATGAAACATGCAATTTCAATGAAGGAAGACTAGGAAAAAAAAGAGCTCTCTTATCACAGACGACATTAGTCGAAATTCTTTATGCATACATATACATTTTAGGCATAAAGTATATGAATGTCTATCTATTACACATACATAGATGTCTACAGGTATACATTTCTATAAGATTCAATAGAATTAAGGAAGACAACTGTTATCATTAGATTATGTCATATAAAACAATCAAATAAATGTTTGCTTAATTGAACAGTATCATTGAATTAATTAATGTAGGATGAAACCAATAATAGAAACCCTGAACATAAATAAACTGAATGAATGAATGAATGAAATGAAAATTTCTTTTTGTTATTTGTTTTTTTATGAATTTTCAAATATCCACATAATAATATACTGTTCTGTGTATTCGAACTGAAAGTAGAATTTATGAAATTGAGCTATAGATTACATAAATACCATATGTACATCATAATCATTATCATCATCACCATCATCGTAATCATCATGGATATGAAGTATCTATATTCACAGGATGGAAGAAAGCAGTGGACACAAAATCCACGTATATGTAAGTGTGTAAATAGATGAATAAATAATAAAGAGGAATGAAATGCGTTGATAAATGACAAAATATGTTAGAAAACTAGAATTCATACTCTGTATAATTAGTTTTTTTTTTCTGTTCTACAAAAAAAAAAAAAGAAATCAAGAATATGTAAATAGGTAAATTTAGACATTTTCTTCTTTTTTATCTTAAGAAATGAAAGACAATGGTAATGACGGAAGAGAAGACAAAAAGTAAACATAAAGAATAAATAAGAGTACAGCAAGAAAATGAACAATAACAAATAAACATGCCCATTATTTAGTCCATTCACCAGGAAATAGTTACATGTTCCAAGCATATTCATATCCATGATAATTCATTGTTACACATAAACTACTTATTACAATAACAATAATGAACAAAGTATAAAAGTATCAATAGTAACAATAAGAATAATAGTAGTGGTAGTAGTAAAAATAACAGTTAAACAATGACGGGGGAATACATGTAAACCGGTATATGAATGAGTGAATGTATAAAAAACAAAGTGAAAAGAAAAAGAAGGCAATATCTTTGGCTTCGCAAAAAATAGAAAATGACAACAAAAATAACGTTAATGAAAAGTAGCACCGATTATGTAATTACTTCAATTGGATTATATGAGTGAGTAGGGATAGGGGGCAGGCGCAGAAAAGAGCGAGTTGAGAATCGAGTTACAATATTACATTTTACCAATCACTAATGACCACAATGTTAAAGTATGAGTGATAAAAAAAGAGACTAAAAAGAAATAAATTTCAATGGAATGTGAACAGAGGAATCAATGTGTTTACAAAGAGGATTAGGAACAATAAGATAATGATGGGATAAAACACTTGATAATAATAACAGTAAGTATTATTACAAAAAAAAAAAAAGAAATTCATCATATATTATTATTATTATTATTCATATGATAGAGTCAATGATAGATAGAAGATACAATGAAGCTATGCTGAAAGTGATTTATGGAATAATTGAAATATAAAATGCACATTATATTTTGAATGAAAATATCTTGTGCAGACTAGCATTTCTTTTTTGATTGAATAAAACAAAATTTTAACTTAACTTACAACTTTATTTTTAGAAACTAGAAACAATAAAGTAATAATGAGTAGTATATAGTGAAAATGATGAATAAAAAAAAGAAAATGACAGTGATGAAAACAAGAAGTAATACCTATAATCTTGAAAGATGAAGTACATACACATATGCATGTTGAATATGTGAGTGTTTGGAACCAATAAAGTGAACCGGTTAGTTTCATTGATTACATAATATACATAGATAAATAAATAAATAAACCAATGTGCATTAATGGATTCATTTAAGAGATTGTATCATAAAAATAACAATAATATTGATGAAGAAGTTGATGATACAATAAAAGCTACTTGAACAATTGAATACTAATATAAGACTAAGGCATGCTTCGAATACTCTTATAAAAATACTCTGGTTGTAAGTAAATATATACCTTCTTGCAAACTCATTGACGAGTAATATTTTTGTAAGGATTCATTGAATTAACCGATGATTTGTCATATAGAGAATTTGAAATTGGCCAACTACTTGAAGCTGCCATGCAAGGTAAACTTATATCAGATGAGCGGCTTGGTGAACATATGACACACATTTCAGAGGTATTACATTCAAGAGATTGTCGATTAGTTTTTTCTATTGAAATATTACGATTATTAGTTAATCCTTGAGTATGTTTAGATACTGAGCATGGATTGGGAAAACGTCGACATGCTTTTTTCCATTTGCATTGATTACACCATTGATCTCTATTTTCGATTCCGTAGACTTTACGACATTTACGAACATCTACACGTCCACTAGTAGTGGTAGCACTAGTAGTAGTCAATGGAGGTAATCCAATACGTAAAGGTACACCACTGCTAACTGAATCTTTATAATCCGATTTTTGAGGTTGTGAAGTAAAATAATTACAGCTAATGTGGAATTTTAACGGTTTATTTATTTCGATAACGTTTGATCTCATGGGAGTTTCGATATTCGAAATAGACAACTGAACGGCACAACTCTGTTCAGTAGTGTGAGATATTTCCTGTCTAGAAAAATCTTCAGATCTAAATTCTTTACCTCTGGGAGGAAAAAATACACGGTGAAACATTTCTGTACTACCACCGGGGTATGAAGAAGAAGCTGTTTGTGATTCCTTAGACTAAAATACATGGAAGGAAAATCAAAATGCTACACATAGTTAACGAGATCTTCGTATTCCAGAATTAAATTGAAATTTATACTAAAGACTACGAACACTATGATCTACGCCATTTTCCCCATATGAATCTAATACAATTAATTTCTCTCACACTAAACTGACATCTAGCGATGACTGGTATATTATTGATATTTATACTGATGACCATCAATAAAACAAAAGCCGACACCTGTCATCAAAATGACACATAATTAAGGAAAACAAGTGAGATATTTTGATTAGACTATATCATGTCTAGTGTAACTATTACTGAACAATATCAATCACATAAGGATTAACAACTTAATTTATACTATGCCAATTTATTCTCGATTCCTGCCACCGATAACTAATGTGAATAAACACTAAAAATCGTTATTGTTTATCTTGATAATAATAAAAATGGATGGATATACAAAAATTAGTCTGATACGGCTTTCAGGATCGGTAGAAAAAAACGTGGTCATAAAGAGTGATTTAGAAATTAAGATTAAATAGAACAACTTTATCCGTTGATTCTGGTCGAATTTTTTAAAACAAAGTTTCCTTAAACAAATCATTTATGATAGTGATCAAAATTATTACAGGATGATCTCGAGTGCCGATAGGGGTACGAGGACGGTTATCATTTCCTGGTTTCTCACACTGTGGAAGTTTTCGTATGACGCACCTCAAAAACAAATTGAGTTATGGTTGGTCTGAAAAATCTGGGAGCGTGACCGCAGTGCCCGAGGAACAGCTACTTGAGGCCTGTCACTCACGGCATTTTTGAGAGGTATTTGTTGTAGTAGCTCCGCATTTGTTGGGGCCTTACAGTGGAGGAAAGAAATCCGTGGGGTAAGGTGAGGTGTGCATTTTTAGGGTCGACCTTTCTTAACCCCTCCAGGAGCAGTTTAGTTGGCCTTCAGCTGCTCTAGAACTTCCTACTATTTTGAGATAGTCTGGACAGAAAGTCGATTTAGGTCTCCCAACTCTTTTCGAAGTCGATAAAGTTATAGCTAATCTAAGGCAAGGTAGAGCAGCGGGTCTGAATAGATTATCTCCAGGGGTCTTTAAGGGTGGTGGTCCCACATTGACGATTAAGCTGACAGATATTTTGACTAAAGTTTGGGAACATGACACACTTTCGTCTGACCAGTGTCGATCATTAATCGTCCCAGTTGATAAGAAAGTGTTAAAGTCGTCCTGCGATAACCATAGAGGAATTAGTTTGACTAATACAGTGTTTAAAATACTAGCTTCTATAATTATCAGACGTTTAACTACAACTCATGATCATCAAAACCAGGCTGGTTTCGGATGTGGTCGCGGTTGCACAGATCAGATATTCACCATGCGTCAGGTTTTGGAACACAGACATACTTTTCGGCTTCCAACAATGGTGGTTTAACTTAACTTGAACGTGGCATTTTACTCTGTAGACCGAGAAGTTCGATGGCAGTGTCTTTTATTGAAAGGTGTACCCACGTACATAAGTCTTGTGAAGGCTCTTTGCTCAAATACTGTTAATCGTATCACAGTTTATGGCGAACTGTTATCCGAACTTGTAACCTCAAGTGGCGCCCGTCAGAGCTGCCCATTTTTATTTAGTTTCACAACCGATTAGCTGTTGGAAATTCCACTCATCACCTGACTTTTCAGGAATTTATCTCCGACTAGGAGATCCACTTATCGACTGATGATGATGACTGCTGATCACATAGTCCTGTTTGGCTAAAACGCTGATAAGATGCAGAATCTTTTGACAGCAATAAGCAACAATACAACCATGTTCGCAGTGCGTTTCTCCCTCCTCTAAATGCGAACTATTGCTTCAGGACTGATCTTCATCAAAAGTTGAGCTAAAGATAGGAAGTGAAGCAGTTGAGCTCTTCAACCACTTCACTTATCTTGGAAGTTTGGGTAGCACAGATGGGTTGGTCTCTGACGAACTCTCAGTACGAATTTGAAGACCTCGTTTGGTTTTTGTCAACATACGTCACCTATGGCGTAGGTGAGATATTCGTCTCTCAACGAAAGGAAAAGTGCATTGCGCGACAGTTCGCTCTGTGTTACTGTATGGATGTGAGACGTAGTCATTAAGGGTAAACAACACTCGAAGGTTATTAGTTTTTGACCATCGATGTCTTCGAAACATCACTCGCATCATCTGGGATCATCGAGTAAGTAATAACGAGGTTAAACGACGAATGTTAGGTTGTGAATTTTAATCGACTCAGGAGTTTGCGATATGTGTTACGTATGCCCAACCACCGTCTGCCTAGACGCGCGATGTTGGTTGATATAGGAGCAGGACGGAATAGAGTTAAGGGCGGTCAAACCAAAACACGGCACCAGTTCATGAAGCCACTGTCTACTTGTTCGAGTCATGTCGGTAGATGTAGACTACCTGGCCGGAGTCCGCGCGAATTCCGTAACCAGTGGTTAGAAACTTTGGATGACGTGGCTCAGAATCTGTCACAGAGGCGCAGGTGAATCCACTCATTGTCCTCCCTTGAATTGTGAGCTTAAAATTATTTCACAGCTTGTTTTTCACGCTCCATTTCTTTCGCCCTGAACCATATTCTATATATTCACTCTTCTTTGTTTTCATAAATATTATCATTGAAGTAACTTCTACTAATTTGATGTTAATCTTGCTGTGCTTGAAAGGTATGGCAACTTGGACCGATGCACACGTGCCAGGTTTTATTTTGATCATACATACATACATAGGAAATTCAGACGAGAAATGAGATACTTATAAGCACTAAGTAATAGTATACTAATAACTTACGTGGTCAGTATTTATATGACTTGGACTGATACAACTTTCAGAAAAGCATGAATCTGATTCTGAAGGACGTGAATAGATATTATGAGTTTCACTGTGTGAATCCAGACAAACATTATGCGTTGGACTTTCGACTAATGATGTGGGACTTAAATTATCTGTAAATCCCACACATGATAAGTGTCTAGGTACGGGAACTGTATATCCAGTAGTTGATTGATCTATATCTTCATGTAACACTGATGAATGACTTCGAGAGTAAATTGGATCTGAGCTACAATAAACTACATTGGTTGTTGTCTCTACTGTCGCTGAAGGCACATTAGTAGGTTGATACATAATAGAACTCAAAGCTTGTTTTAATCCATCCAGGAGCATACTACTTTGACAATCCTGATTACATTCAATACGACTATGAGCTAATATGGAAGACAATAACTGGAAACTAACTGATCCACGTTCGTTAATTAACGATGGAAGAATTTGTTGAGCGTAAATGAATGGATTTGATGAAGGTTCAGGACCACCGAATATCTAAGAGATTTCGAAGAATAAAGAGAAATCACTGCAGAAACATAACTGATATATAGGCATTTATGAATTTTAAGGAGCATGACATGATTCTTATTTGTACTTGAATATTAAGATAACGAACAAGCTATATATGAAGTGGCAACTTAGTCACATGTCACAACCACCCTCCCGCTATTTTGGATCGGAGGAGAGTGTAGCATAACTAGTATTCAAACTTTAAGCGGGACTCGGAGTCAAATACATAAATCTATACCCTGTAAATAAAAAAAATTAAGTAATAATGATTGGTACAAAAAGACTGAATTCTGGAGCTCCATGGCTTTGAGTCAGTTACAACAATGACTAGATGTGCTGAGCCCAAAATAGTCAGTCGATTTTAACCGAGATAAGATTAAAATTAACTAAAAGATACAGTGTTAAAAATAGCATGATGTAATGAGAAATTAATAGGTTGTGTGACATCCCCAGTATATTCAAAGAAGTGTACGTTTCAACAACTCTTACAATTCCTGTAAGCGTAAATGATAAATTAGATTGTATCTAACCATAACGAGTAGAATATAATACAACTCTATGGGATGGTGCCACACCACATCGCTTCATTTTAGACAATGAAGTGAGCTCTCAGAATGTTTGAGACGCTTAAGAATTGAAGTTGAATTAAATTTTCAGCCTCATTGATTAATAAGATTACATTCCATCTCAAAAGTTGGTTATTAAATGAATCTTTCACTTCAATAAATACATAGAAAAATGCCTGAAAATTCATATAATATCCATACTCCATAGCCCATTACTGTAATAAAAGACATTTCTTAGTCTTGGAATCGGGCTTAAGTTCTAATGCTATGTATAGGGTTTCTTAGGTTACAAAGTAACAATGAAGTGAAAAGAAACTACAAGGGAAAAGACATCAATCATTTCTAATTAACTTACATCACTTCCAGAATCCAAAGAGTGAATGAAATTATGAGAAATAATAGAGGCATTTTCACAAGTCAGATTTGGGTCTCCTTGAAATAACTTACAATCACACAATGATACTTTATCGTTGATAAACTCTAGTGAATTTTGTCCCTTGAAATCAGGAAAACATTTTGGATATTTAGATGGGTGAATTGCAGAACAATACCGATATCTCACTTGTTGTTGACGATGTGGTTCACTAGTTATGAGACCAGTTGACTCAAAATGTGGAGCGTTAGCTTCGCTATTCATAAAAATCAAATTAGATTTTGCACATGAGCAAGTATTATTACATGGTAATGGCATGCTAGTCCTTGAGTTTGTTCCAATTACTGACAAATGAGTCTGCTCACAACACGATGGAGAATATATAGAAAGTTGAGGGCAGTCTTCAGGCCAATCTTGAACACAATCTCTCTCGATTGGATTTGATGACGCTAACAATGTTTTCATAGTTTCTTTGAGCTCATTTATGTCAACTTTCTCCCAAGTGTTAGCTGAAAATAAAAATAAACATTCCTAAATTAGACGGTTACCTTTACCAATAAGTAGCTAGATGATTACTGAACCATAAAAACAACTATGGTTTCAGGCGAAGTATTCACCTAGTGTATATACGCTGAAAAAGATAAAACATGTAGTTGGAATTTGTCTAAAGCCAGCGAATCATTGCAGTTACGTAATTGCTTCAGTTTGTTATAATGAACATTGAAATCAAAAGCAGTTAAAACATAAATTGTCAAGCGAATTAGGCACTGATTGTGAGTAGCGGAGACTAGCAAACTAAACTGAAAAAAACATGGATAAAAAGTAACAATCAACAATTATTTACATTCATTAAATATATTAAAGAGTAATCGGTGGTCATTTCGTTCATGCACAACGTAAAACCTGATGCGTATGTTCACGGGTCAAAGTTGTCATACCATACTAGCACGACGAGATCAAATTCACAAGATTAGTAAAATAGTATAATTCGACAGGAAGAAGTAAAACAAACGAAAGTAAAAAAGTAATAATGGAACTTAGGATCTAACAGAACATAAAGATTGAATACGTTTATGCCACTGCAACCAATTTCGAGATAAGTAAAGTAGTCAACGCACTCAACAATTTCATTTCATATAACCAGTCTAGACGATGATGTAGACCAATCATGAAGTAACGTTTTGCATTTAGAGGGACAGAAACCCATCACAAATATGTTCGCGATGTTAATCAAGATGATCAGAAGACTCTGCATAATGTCAGCATCTCCATCGAGTCACACTATATCGTCTGGATAATCTAAATCGATAAACGGGTCACCTGGTAAAAGGTCAATTTCAAAAAAGTCACATGAAGAAAGTGCAACTTCCAGGAGGATATCCATGATGAAACTGGACAAAAGTGAGAAGGGGGTAATGGGGAACGCTGAAGGACATAACTTAGGATTTGCAATTCTGATGATAGTTCATTATTAGCACTAACTCAACTAGTAATGTTCGAATAAAGAGCTTTAATAGGGCTTATGTGCTATTGAGGTACACTTTTTACTATCAAAAACTGCCACAGAACCTCTTGATGCACGGAATAAAATGCTGCTTTCAAGTCAAGGAATACGACTATTGTTGGACGATGGTAGCTATGCCCATGTTTTAGGATCTGACGAAGAGTAAACATCTGGTCAATGAACCCTCGTTCATGTCTGGAACCAGCCTGGTTTTCCCGAATTCGTTGTTCCATGGCTTTAGACAAACGTCAAATAATTACAGAAACTGGTATCACAGACACTATATTAGTCAAACTGACGCCAGTGTGGTTGTCAAAAGAGGATTTATGTCCCTTCTTATAAACTAGGATGATCAGCGATTGAGACCAGTTGGATGCAATTACATCCGGGTGCCAGACTTTGGCTAGTATATCAGTCAATCAGCCTACAAAATCTGGACTGCCGCCCTTAAAGATGTTTGGGGACGACCTGCCAAGACTTACTGCTCTCTCTCGTTCTAATTTACTTATAGCCTTTCCAACCTCATGAAGAAGTGATGGTGACATTTGACAATTTTCCACTCAGTTAGTTTAGGGATAGTCAAAAACGAAAGAATAGCTGGAGACCGGTTGAACTGTTTATAAAAGTGTCCGGCCCATCTGTTTAATCTTCTAGATTAAGAGTGAATTATGGAGTCATCATATTCAGAAACAGTCTCATTAAAGGCCGACTTCTTAATACTAGTTTCCTTGATGAGTCGAAACAATTTTATAGTGTCACCTATCAATGCATCCGTTTTCATTACTTTTGCCATCAACCACTGCCCATGATCCTTGTGTAGACTTTTTCTTAGTCTACGTTTGAGCGGTTGTCATTGTTCACCATTCTTTGAGCCAACAGGAATGAGTTTTCGAGCCTCCATTAGTGCAGTGGATGTTTCGGAAATCCAATGATCTTTTCTAACCTTTGTATTTTGGTTGGAAGCAGATAGTGCTATTGCATTTATAACTGCCTTAAAATTGTCCTAACCTCTTCTAGATGAACCTTCTGAACACGATCGACTTCATGGACTTGTGCCATGTTTTGGTCTGGCCGCCTCTAACTTTTTCCAAGCCTACATCTACATCAAATAATATTACTCGTCGAGGTAGGTGGTGGTTAGGAATACGTAACACATGTTTTAACCACCTAGGCTGATGAAGATTCACTACATCACCAATTGATTTACTATCTTTGCCTAGTACTCTATTCCTAGTCGAAGTATTGCCTAATTAGTGGTCCCATGAAAAAACACGTGCATCTATGATGTTGAGTATTATCAAATGTTGATGAAAACTGTGGAATAGCTGGGTGTTGTGAAATTCACAAATACAAACTAACTGCAACCAGTCTCTAATATTAGACCTAACATGTTCATTTGACAGCTAAATAATAGATCAAATGGTCCACTAGATAGTTAATATAATGCACTACATTTAAAAATGGATAACGAAATATCAAATATCCTGAAACATACATTCTGATGTTGTACTAGGAGAAATAGACTCAATCCAGTGTAAAACTGCTTCGACCATATAATCTGACGGGGTTTGATTTTGGAAACTTGATGTCTGAGATGGAATAGAGGCTGGTATGTTTTCAAGGAGTACGTCCTCATTATGTGCTTCTGTAAGCCCTTTCAAAGACAATTCTGGTTGAGAGGAGAATGTATCCCAACGTTTATGAAAGCAGTCATCACTTTTTGAGCCCACTCTCTGAGCCGCTAGATGTGTTACAGATGAGGTATCCATGAACCCGCGAGATGGGAGACTGGTGCCAAGTGTCGACTTTTGTGAACAAGGATTATCAGCAAATGTCCTATGAGGCGAAACATCGAAATGCCCTCCAGATTGCTTAGGGATATTTACGTCAGTTATATAAGAGTCGAGAACTGGTGAGAGACCAAATGATGCTGTAGAGTTTGATGGTAAACCAGACAAAGTAGTCATTGGATCACAAGATGGTCCTTCATCAACAGATGCTCTATAAAATAAATTATGAACACAGAATCAACAGGAAATGTGAATTTCACTAGTACAGTAAGCCAAAATACGGCTTCGCAAAAAATATGAGTACTACAAAAAACAAGACGAATATATGGCTAGGTAGCCATAGTAGAGTATCATGAATTTTCAGATAACCTAGAAATAGATACACTCTTAGCGTAAATCTGGCATGCTTAAAACTCCGTATCGCACTAAATCAAGAATAATTAACAAAGAGACCTATTATTATTCACATAATAATTCACTTTAACGACACACTAACAAGTTGGGATATGTATGGTAAAGTAGAATTTCGAGGTGAGAGGACATCGAGAAAAAGATAATTTTATGTCCATCTTTTACTTAAAACTTGGTTAGGAAAACTAAGTACGACCACCTTCCCTAATGTAGGATGCATGGTCAAAAGTTGAGATTCAACATTCATGATATGAGTATCACTTGAGTTAATTTAAGAATTAATAAATTACGAATTAACCTGCGTAACATTATGGAATCAATTTATAATGAAGCCCAAGGATCCAAGTTTCATCAAAAATTAATAAACTAATAGAATTTACGAATACAAACTGTAGTTGCTACCTACCAGGTGGCACCAAGAAAAGCCGGGACTACGTTTAAAAAAATATATAGCACAGGCAAGTTGCAGCATTAATTGATTGTAACACCGCTTCGATAAACATAAGTTAGCACCAAGGTGAATCATTAATTTGTGCTTGTCTGAGTTATGATGGTAAGTACAAAAAACCAAGTTTTGAACACATGACATAAACCCGATAAGTAGTAAGAGACCTAAGCCGACATGATTAGAAATCGGTTGCAGCGGTGATGACACCCACTATTTCCCGGGAACTATCCCATTCTTTCCAGATTGCAGAAGCCACGGTTATTTGCCTTATTATTCTAAGAAACAATGACGACTTTCATTTAGCTGCTATAAATTTTGTTAGTTTACTTGCACTGCGCTAAAGTTGCGTGATAAATTGGGCAATTATTCATTGATGTCAGACCTTGCTATAATTGACTATTACTAATAAGTCAGTTATTAAGTTAATTCACATAACATGTGACACTAAGACTGTTTAAAGAGGGGCCACTATCCATTCATTTAATATGAATCAGTTACTTCAAGTTAAGATAGATAAATAATTACAAAATTTCAGTGGGGTACATACCTTGAGGGCACATCGATGAATAGTGGGCACGAAAATGAATTTGAAGCAGTGATTTCGCACCTTGTTGTGAAAGTGGTAACGTCATCTGGGTTCTGGGTAGTCTCATCGCATCCAATTAAGTCACTATCCCATTCGTCTTCAGTTGGCGGAGTTAAGATTGATTGTTTGGGTGCAGAAGGTAGAATATCTTCAAGACCACGAGTGACGAGTCTAGAACCACCATCAGCTGGTCTTACAGTGAACATATTTAGTTCAGGCATACAATGTACCACTTGCCCATAACAAACTGTGCCGCCATAACGTATCCAAACACGGGTACCTGGTTGGGGTGTAGAGGGCCACCTCTTTAAACAACGCTGCCCATCTTCCCCACCGTAGAAGCATTCTGATTCCCTTGATAAAGAGGTGACCCCAAATGAATGGGAGTTTTCGGCAATGCTGCTTGCACAAGTGCCAAAACCTGAAGTATCCTCTGCAATTGGAGGAAATGAATTTTGATGTCTCTGCAATTTGAAGGATAGGAGCTAATGGTAAAATAAACCTGAACAAGCGAATCGCTTGTAATCTATCCACCTATCAAGACTCAAACGTGGTCAATAAAGTCAACACCACAACTCTAAATACATTTAGCTAACGACCTTGCAGAAACAAATTCCCCTCTATATCGTATACCCGATATTTCACTCATAAAAAATAATTCTGAAAAGTAATGTCATGAAGGAACTTTTTAAGCACAAGAATATTAAGATCAGTGAGAATTTTACGAGGTGATTATAGGAAATAGGCTATACCTCATTGACGAATTTCTTGCTACCCTTTTAAACAGTTCTTTACCTGCTGGTAAATTACCCCTTGTGTTGAAAAGTGGTATGGTAAAACCCTTAATAAACTGAAGTGTACCAATAAGAGATCATTTTTACTGCTCTCTGCTGTAACGAATGTCATGGAAATGGCAAGAAATTGGTCCTTCCGTAACTATGTTCTTAATAATTCCCTTCTGCTAGCTTGTTGTTAGTCTGGTGGTTACCGTAGTACGAACCCAGTGATTGTATAAAACAACTGAATATTACCGACAGAGCATAACTAACTCGTTCACATCGACGCTCTGGATTTCTGCAAAGCGTTCTACACAGTTGATTCTCAGACTCTTTCCTGAAAAGTGAAGTCGATGAGTACCAGAGTATTGTTGATTGATTAGCTAATAGACCACTTGAGGCGGCGAACTGCAACAAATATTGTTCACTCTACTCTGAACGGTCGGTCCACAATAATTAGTTAAGTAAGACAAGGTAGTGTAGCAGTAAATAATCCCCAAAATAAATAGTTGCATAGGCTCTCGACATTGATGCTGACCATGTTTGTTTTAGCGGACACTACTAGTTGAAGGCGCGCGGTCACGCATTTTCACCAGATCACGACTCGAACTACCGTGGGTACCATCTCTCCCTAGTTTGCCAGCCTAGACGTTGCTATCCCATTAATGCTCTGTAAACGATCAAATATAATTTCGCTTCCATCCTTTATTGCCTTCTGATTTCTCATTCGTAAGAGTGGGGTCCATTCGATAGAAGTGGCTTTGATTATACGACAAGCGCAACTTGGTCATATATCCGGGATCACTTCAGTAGTTACCTCTCTTTCTGTTGTCTGCAAACATACTGTACTTACCTCAGGTTTTCATGTCCTCCTATATATTAGTGGTCTATGATTCCGAGATGGCCACAGGAATATTCTGACATTCTGACTAATTAAGATTTCGGCGAGGTATTTAGTAAGACTACCAGTAGTTTCTTCCCTCTTAACATCAGTAAGTGGAAAACTAGTAGTGATTAGAAATGATGCGCTCACTTCATACAGCTTTGACATTTCAAATGTCACTTTTACTAAAACAGAAAAAGATCTTCACCTAGCCCTCTACGATACCATTGATATAATTTTTGATTGGCATTTCTCAATGAGTAAAACGTGCTTTGTTTTAGGGTTTTTCCCATAACCTTAGATATTCAGACTCAAGCACTTACTTATAGCTACGTATTAGAAAGTATTCATTCTTCATGTCTTCTTACTCTAAGAAAGATATTACTCCCTTAAAGCGTGTTTGCAGATAAATAGCCATAACAGTAGCTAAAAAAGTAAAACGTCTTGATATTGTCTAACGATATGAAACTTGTAATCCGTGCCACAGAGAAAGCTGGGAAGGGTCCGATCATGGTTACCCAATTATAGCCTAACCTTAACAGATCATTTACACGATTCGTCGCCAAAGTAAATTTAACAGAACACTTTCAATTACGTAACATTTAAAAGCTTGGATGATCTATATTTACATTTAATACTGAATAAATCTTCCTCATCATCAAATAAACTGATAAACACAGCCTCTGCCCACATCGTAGCCTGTTTTCCATAGGGCTTTCAATTCACTGTGTTAAGTGCGCTTGTGTTTATCTGATTGCTTTCGTCACAGACTAATGTTGGAGGGGAACCAGTGGAAATGGGAATGCACTGAATAGTTGTTTCATACTGGCATGAGACTCTCCAACAGTGCATACTCTCGATTCACCTGAGAAACTGAACCTACGGCTCTGAGGTTGGCGAGCCCCTGGCCTTCTGCACCACTAGGCAGGCATCTGATAGCATAATTCCCGCTTTCATCAGTTTTTTGTATAAAGTGACGATCATCCATCGTCTTCGGTGATAAATATCTCACTCCAGACAAGCTTGAATTCCACCAGTCTCAAGTTTTCACTAGAATTTCAGGAACATCCAGAAGTTAGACACGAGTGAGTTGATTATTGTGATTTGAATGGTAAAACAATTGGTAATCCTTACCTCAAAATATGAAGTGCTCGATTAGTAATCCGTAAAGCCCAAGTAAGTTAAAATTATTTGGTGCTACAACGGAGACAGTATATGCCAATGCTACTTCCCACACGTCAGTGTTCGAATAGTCTGTGAGTTTTATAAAATCGGACAGTTAACTGAAAAGTACGCCCAGCTAATTGTTTCAATCCACAACCTAGTTAGTGGAGACGTGTCAACTGCTTAAATCACATGGCGGCATAACTAGTCTGTTTGACATATTGACTTAACTTGTCAGATGTGATAGACTCCTCAGCATTAACTTATTGTTTTATGTCTGAAACCTGGCCAAAGGAATAAATTATCATTTTCTTTTAATGCCTGAAAGATACTGCTCTAATTAAATGAATTTAGGACACAGAAAAACTTGTACTTGATTAATGAAGTGTAATCATATAATATCATCGGTTGGGATTAAACTTTAAGCTTGTTTACTGGGGAAGAAAAAAATCACAGTTCGGTTTCCAAATCACCTGCACAACCTAAGTTCATGTAGCAATGAGTGATGCAACCTGCTTCTAAGAAAAGAATATCTACGGGTGACATCCGGAGTTGATTATTTTTTATAAACGTTATGTCCCTAATCCGATCCCTTGGATTGTGAACAAATGTTCTGTTTGTTTAATTAAGTAAGCTGCTATTCACCACCTTCCTGAAAGCAGTTTAAATAAAGGGTCAATACACAATTAATCTTCGTGAAGCTTTCAGTTACTAACGGTGGGGTAAGGAGAAGACAAGAAGACTACAGAATACAAATTCATCAGGATGTGTGATTCTGACTTCAGTACTAAACACAGATGGATATGTATAGGACACATGGAAACAATATTTTTTTTATTGCGAATCATGCAAATTATGAAGTACCTTTTTAGAGGAATCAACATTTAATTTTGATTCTATCTTAGAGACAATTATTCGCTTAATTTGACGAATCTGTGTTAAAGGTGTATAGCTAGCACAAAAGTACAAGCACATGTATAACAAGTACATGAGAGTCAACAAAAAAAGCTTACTTAGAACCCCCTCCCTAGAACGGTATATTGTAAGTCATAGTTTCGCAATCATTCTATTTGCTGTTAGTCACAAAGTGAGCATCTATCAATTTCTTAACACACTTCATTGATGCTAGCGGAAGTATCAGAACCATTTACGTAAGAGCAGACAGAATGTACACTAATTAAGAATCTCAGGAGGTAGACAACTTCAACTTCACTCCCTAGATACCTGCCTATTAACAAAAAGTTATATATCTCTGTCCATTCCATTTAGGGTCTTTGGATAGTTGCCGCAATCTCACTTCTCTATCATGAAACGTGCTCTTTAATTTCTATTGAAGTATTGGCCTGGTAGTGCGACCCAAATAAACCAAGTCAGAGAGACGCATACAGGAGAGTGACTGAACGATGATAATTTCTGATTTTAAAGAGAAAAATTATTGGCTCCTGGGTGTAATGTATAGTATGCTTCTTAATAAGGGCTAATCAGTTGCAAAACCAGAGTTAAGTTGGGAGATAATTTTCATATGAGGCACTAATAAACTGTGTTTTGTAAAGACAGCAAATCATGCTGATTCATGCGGGTTTTCCTGCAGACCAAGTTAAATGTGGTCTCAAACGTATTGTTTTTAAATGTGACAGCAACTTTCCTTAAACGGATGTTTATGGATGTTGGAATGCTTGGTGGTCACATAAGCCTTGTTTGATGTTGAGAATTATCTAACACTCTTCTCAAGTTAAAAGTTGTGAAACTGAAGTAAGCATTCAAATCTTAAAGAATAAGTCCTGTAAAATTAGTTTCTCCACCTAAACTTTGATATATTTTCAGTGTCAAACATCACTGTAAGAAATTGGTATAAACCCGGTGACCAAAATCATGAGTTTAGTTATCTGTCACTTCTAACTGATTTTATTAATTCTTCAGAACATCATTGTTGATGGAATAATATGCCCTCCTTGTTGAGTCTTTGGAAGTCTATATCTGTGCTACATATTGATATAGTAACATGGTTATCAACTCCGTCTGAAGTTTATCTAGGGTTACTGCCGGTCCCGAGCTCGGGTAAGGAAGAAGGTTGGGCATTGGGCTAGCATTTCTATCCCGGAGAAAGTAAGCTTGTTAAAAACGCTAACCATATTTAACAAACCGAACCATTTAAACCCTCTCCTGGTGGTGGAAGAAGTGATAATGACGCCTCATGGTGGAAGCCAAGATTATCTGGAAGTTATGAGTCTGACGCCTCTTCTAACAACCTGAGCAAAAATTCTTATAGGTACATAGAATGTTCGGACAATGTGGGAGACCAGGAAATCCAATCAAACAGCTGCAAGAATGAAGTGATACAACTTGACAGTGCTTCGGAATCACCGAAACCGATTGGACTCAAGCTGGGGAGAAAACCTTGGCTACTGGAGAGATGCTACCATACTTTGGCCACAAAGAAAAAATGCTTCCCTCACCCAGGGAGTTGCTCTGATGCTAACTAAGAAAGCACGTAATGCACTTGTAGGGTGGGAACCACATGAACCTAGAATCGTCAAAGCATCCTTTAAAACAATGAAGAGAAGGATTAAAATGAATATTATTCAACGTCGGCATTGACGAGGACAAAGATCAGTTTTGTGATAGGCTGCAATGAATTGTAGCTAAGTGTCAAGGGAAGAGGACCTAAACGTCAAAGTCAGAATGAACAACACTGGATATGGAGATATCATGGGACGACAGGGACTGGAGAAAGAAATAAGAGTGATGAAAGACTTGTAAATTTATATGCTTTAAACAAAGGCTATAGGTGGTACAATATTCCCCCACAAACGCATACACAAGGCTGCATGGGTTTCACCGGATCATACTACAAAGAATCAAATGGATCATATATTCATCAATAAAAAATTCAGAAGATCAATGGAAGATGTGAGAACGAGGAGAGGAGCTGATGTAGCTTTATATTATTACCTGGTGATTACCAAAATGAAACTGAGGCTGAGGACGCAATGGATAACTGGAGTAATAGCATTAAAACGGTTCAATACAGTCTCCCTTCATGATGCTGACAAACTCAAGGAATTTAAAATAACTCTCAACAACAGGTTTCAAGCCATACAAGATCTGCTGGAAGAAGAAGAAACCACCATGGAAGACAACTGGAAAGGAATCAAAGAGGCAGTAACCTCAACTTGTCAAGAGGCTCTGGGCTGCAATAAACACTACTATAAGGAATAGGTTTTCACTGAGACGCCGGGCAAAATTCAACAAAGGAGGAACAAGAAGGCAGAAATCAACAACAGCCGAACTAGAGCAGAGAAAATCAAGGCACGAACTGAATAAACAGAAGCGAATAAGTAAGTAAAGAATAGCATTAGAGCCGACAAACGGAAGTATATCGAAGTCCTTGCAACGACAGCGGAGAAAGCTGCAAGAGAAGGAAATATGAAACAGCTATACGACACAATGAAGAAACTGGCAGGAAAATATAGTAAACCAGAGCGACCGGTCAGGAACAAAGAAGGCAAGCCAATCACCGAGATTCAAAAACAAAGAGACAGATGGGTAGAACACTTTGAAGAATTATTGAATAGGCCACGCCCACTGACTCACCAGACATCGAAGGAGCGTCTGTAGCAACTTAGGTTGACTTCAAACCTCAAGTATACGCCTACATAATAAAGCTCAAGTATTTATTAACTTCTTTGTTCTGCATAGGGATTATGTTTCTTATTATCTCATGTTGATTGCTAGGACGTTGTGTGTGTTTGAATGACTGGTATCGTGCTCCACGGTCTCCTGCCCACGATATTAAAATAAAGACTTATTCCCTAATAATCCGGTTTTTTCTGTAAAATAGAACAGGACGTACCAAGGCGTTAAACATCCACAGATCTTCCGATAGATATCACTTTACCAACAATGGTAAAAAATAAAATGGCCATCAGATAAATCAAAAGTGGTAAAGCAGCAGGACCTGACGATATACCATTTATAGCACTGAAGTCAGATATAGATGTGACAGCAAGAATGCTCCACATTTTATTCAAGAGGATCTGGGAGGAAGAACAAGAGCTGATAGACTGGAAAAAAGGACACCTTATCAAGATACCAATGAAAGGAGATTTGAGAAAACATGAAAACTACAGGGGGATCACACTATTATCAGCACCAGGGAAAGTCTTTAACGGAGTGTTGTTAAACAGAATGAAAGACTCAGTGCATGCTCAACTTCAAGATCAACAGGCTGGTTTTCGTAAGCATCGGTTGTGTACAGAGCAAATAGCAAGACCAGGGATCATTGTTGAACGATCAGTTGAATGGAACTCTTCACTGTACACCAACCTCATTGACTATAAAAAAGCGTTTGACAGTATAGACAGTAGATCGCTACGGAAACTTCTTCGACACTACCGTGTACCAGAGAAACTCGTCAACATTATCCGGAATTCTTACGACGGTTTACGGTGCAATATCGTGCATGGAGGACAGCTGACAGATGCATTCCCATTGAGGACCAGTATTAGACAGGGCTGTTCGCTCTTGCCTTTCCTCTTCCTTCTAGTGGTTAACTGGATCATGAAAACCTCTACATCTGTGGGGAAGCTCAAAATTCAATGGACAAGTAGGATGTGACTCGATGATTTGAACTTCATGAATGATCTAGCTCTTCTACCCATACACACCAAAAAGTGCATGTGAAGACAACCAACGTAGTAGTAACCTCAGCATCAGTAGAACTAAGTACACATAAGGAAAAGAGCAGGGTCCTCAAATGCAACACAGGAAGCATCAACTCAATCGAAATTGATGGAAAAATTCTGGAAGAAGTGGATACTTTCACGTACCTGGGAAGCATCATTGATAAACAACGAGGGTCCGATGCAGACGTAAAGGATTGGCAAAGCAAGGAAACCATTCCTACAGTTGAAAGCCATGTAGGACACCAAACCACTGTCAACCAACCTCAATGTCAGACTCTTCAAATCGAACGTCAAGACAGTTTTGCTGTATGGAGCTGAAATGTGGAGAACTACTTCAAACATCCTCAGGAGGGTACGAGTATTTATAAACAACTGTCTACGCAAGATAGTGAATGTCCGTTTGCTGGAAACCAACAGCAACAGCCTACTATGGGAAAGAACAAACCAACTTTCAGCCGAAGAGGCAATCAGGAAACGACGTTGGAAGTGATAGGACATACATTGTGGAAATCATCAGATTGCATTACGAGACAAGCATTAACATAAAATCCTGTTGTGAAGCGAAAAGAGGAAGGTGAGAGAGCACAGTGCCTCGAGAATTGGAAATAGATATTTAAAGAGTGAACAGCAACCAGAAACGGCTGGAAATGATTGCTCAGGTCAGATTTCAGTGGAGAATACTGATGAGCGGCCTATGATCTTTTGCGAGAGGTAGCAGGTGTGTGTTGTGAGAAACTTGGTTATCAACAGTAGTTTGTACTTTCTCACCTTTTGACTTATCTGTAGATCATTTCCAGGCAGCACGTGCACCATTTTCATGACTTTTCACGTGTTCCGTAAAAGACTAGCAATTGTCACAATTGGTCTGTTTTGGCTGACGCTAAAACTGATATTTACATGGATTACCGCTAATTATTCACTTATGGTCGTAGCTATTCCTGACGTTGTTTGCTTGTTTACCATTTTATACGTTTTCTCGCTTTAGATCAACTCGATATTATTGAGAGATATAGTTTTATCTTAAGTGTATCTTAGTTTATATATGGATACAGTTAATTTTAATCCTTTTTGGACTTAGCGCTTACTCTTTATATAGCCATGGCAAAGAACTCTATCAAAAAACAGACGTCTCCTGCTCACTCATAATTCACTAAATGATCTAAATCCCTTGAGTTCAGACATACTGAGTGTGCGTGCTGTTTGACTGACATTGATTATTCATTCTCTACACTTTTACCACTACCAATATTACCAATCATCACTACTCTTCTCATCTCTAATATCGTACCTTTTGTCAAGCGTGTTGATATAAACCAAGTAACCCCTAATTCTGACTACGCGTCAGTATTCTATACCTTCAGTTTATGTTCTACCAAACCAACTAGCTTCCATCAGGTTACAGTGTTCAACATCCTTAACGATATTCGTAGTGATACCGAATGAAACTGCGATGACATACAACTAATTCAAAGTTCACTCATCGATATTTATTAAAAACAGCCTACTGTCATCCATTGTGTGTTTGTGGAATAGAAAAGTCGATAAAAATCTGGATAACATTACTTAAGCCGAATAAATGTTAGAACTTGTAGTTAAAAGGGTAAAGAAAAGAGTGGTGTCTTTTTACAATGTTATAGTATACAATAAACCTGACCACACACAACCTTATCAGGTGGGGAATATAAGCCTTCTTAGCATGTAGCATGAACTACGCTAAGTGCTTAGTTATTCGGCTTAAAAAACGATCAAATAAGGTTACTTGCTAGTTACTATTTAAGTTTAATTGTTCTCAAGATAGCGTGAGATTCCTCATGTGAAACAAAAACATTAGCTTACTGATTCCTTATAAAAACATAAAAATCACTCGTGACCTAACATCTTGTCAACCTTGTTTCAGGAGATATGTAGTAACTAGTTCAGCGGCGCACTGCTCGTAGGCTATAACTTTTTTACAAGTGTTTTGTAGGTTTTGATCTTTGTGACATAATTGGCCAATCACCTTATCCATAGTACTCTAAAACATCATTCTAAGATGACAAAAATAAATGAACAAATAATCTGTGACAAACGATCACAAAACAGTTCGACCAACTTATCTAAGAAGACCAAACGGATGTCCGATGTTCTCAATCATACCCCGAATAGCCCTCAGGTTAGGCCTTCTGATATCTTATATGGTACTCTTTGTTATACAGTCCCCAACAGTTATGATATACTGTCACTACGACAATCCATCGCCGAAATGATGTCTAAACTCAACCAACTGGCACCTCTCACAAACATACAGGATCATAATAAAGACAAAAGTGTTGAAAACTTCTCAAAGGCTGAGTGTCCGATTTATTTAATAGCAACGGAAACAGTAAAATGGTTATTGTGTCATGTTATGTGGTGGTATATAATATTTCTGACCACAAACTCCTTGTAGAAATAAGGGGTACATGTTTCAAGGCATGTGGCATGTTAGAATTTCAATGTCAAGTTATAAGACTCAGAAAGAAGTCAAACGAACAAAATTACCCATTATTATTTAAATTTAATCGTCTTAGAGATGTAAAACTTTTCATGGCGCCATGCAAACGAGCTAAGAAATTAATACCCTACACAAATATAAAAGTTACCCAAGATCTAACCCCCTCCCAACGTCGCACAGAGACGTGAGGTACCCACACCTAATGATTGTATTACAAGTGCTAACCAACAAAAGGTATCCCCTACTAAAATAAAAATTACTTATAACATATCTCAGGATGTAAACCCACCAACACTTAACACCCCACTTAAGTGATAAACTAAAAGCAACCGATTTGTTTGACCTCGATATGTCACCAGAAGAAACATCATTTAACGGTGAACACCCTCCTATGAATACTAACAAATGTATGTGTACTAATAATTCTACCACAGGTTGTTCCTACTAGCAGGAACCAATCTCAGATTTTTTAAACCATTCAAATATGGATATTCTAGGCCAACAAAGGTTTCATCCTCAACGTGTTATAAAACTAAACCTGAATTTAAAAGTAAACAATTTCAAGTAAGCCCAGAACGAATTCCGGTTTTGGCTAATAATAACACAGACTAAAATCATTCTCCAAATAAACAAAATGCTAAGGTTATATTAGCCTCCATAAATAAATTCTCCTCGCTAGCTTGCAGCATACTCACTGGTACTCAAGACAATAAAGAAAATGGTAAGTACCAGCCCACTCAAGTTTCAGACATTAAACGGGACATAAAGAATGATAGACTATGGAATAAAAGACACATATACTTGCATCCTTTAAAATCTAATAGTCAACATTTTGGAGGCTTCTTCTCACTCCTCATCCAGTACAACACTCTACCTACTATAATACACACACTTGGGAAATTAGAATAAGACACTTTTAGGTATTAACCCAACCACCAATTATAAGCTCGCTTAATCCACACACACACACACAACAATACCCTTGCACTATTTCCGAACCATTCTTATAGCAACACAAATAAGAACAGTTTCAATCCTAACTATATAAATTTCAACTTTCATCGTCATCATAACATAATAGACGGAAATCAAAAATGTTTCGGGATACAGTACATAGCAGCACCACTAGCAAAACAACTGGTCGACATAATTTCCAACCACACGGTATATGCAATCTCCGTAGTCCCTTACAACCCTGCCACTTAAAATTACCACCCTATTCCCCGGGCTAACAAGTCAGAATAAACTTAAAAGTTCCTATAATGAATCCAGTCGTAACCCTAAATATCAATATGAGCTGTCCGAAGACCAACATCCACCTACATTTCACTTAAACTGCACCCCTGATATTAAGAATGGTTCATATATGAATGATACCCTTAGCCAGTTTTACTTACATAGCCACGCACCCATCTTATGTCTGGTAAATGTTAGATCGGTAAGTAAAAATGACTAACTTAGTCATGCTAGCGTCACTCAACAAACCATCGCTCACTATGATTACTGAGGCATGGACTAATTCAAGCGTCCCTGATGTAAATATATCTCTTAATAATTATAACCTATACTGTAGTGATAGATTACATAGACGCGGTGAAGGTTGTATAATATATGTCCATTCAAAGTTGAACTCACTTCTATGTGGTATTCCAGGGATAAATGTAACACAAGACCCTGTATAGGTTGTCCTGAAGCCTGTAGGTCTAAATTGATCCTCTTCGGTTGCGTGTACCAGTCTCCCAACGCCCCGTTAAGGAATAAAGATTTATTAACAGAAATTTTCATATTATCATACTCTCTATCCTTCACTAACATGCTTATTTTTAAAGATTTTAACATGCCTGAAATCTCATGGTACCCCCTTAAAGCACCAAAACGCTACAATCAGTTTATCAGATGTTTAGAACTTGGTGGTTGGATTCAGTGCGTACGTAACCCCACTAAACTCCAAAATATCCTAGACTTGGTTTTCACAAACAATCTCTCCCCACACGATGTGCATACGGCAAAAAATCCCCTGCTAGCGACCATAACATTTTTATATGCAGCTTTGATATAAAAATAACAGCAACTAATCATCGAACAACTTCACTCAGTTGACACTTTTACATTGTTGACTGAATGAACTTCCAAAACTACATCGTAGTCTCAATTAGGAAAGTTACTTTGCTGAAAACAACGCTAAAAACTCTACTGATATTTTCTGCCATGACAAAAATGATGCCCTAGATAAAAAATTGCACTGTTAAGACATCGTAAACCAAAAATTTCCAAAGATTTGTTGATCCCAACGCATATACGAAGCTGCCTCGAAAGACATGCTCCCCGATTTCATAAATCTAGAAAATTTTATCGCTAGTCACAATGAAAGAAATATATGTAATGACTGTAGACATATACATGGAAAAAGCCATTGTAGAAGAGAAACAGGCTATAATAAACAATCTCTCTGCTCTTCTAAAAATTTTTAGAAACAAAATTAACAGTTCTAAAATAAAAGGTGAAAGTCTCTTTATTGATGAAAATCAAGTATTCAACAACCCCAAAATAGTTGCTAAATTATTTAGTAAACATTTTAGCACAACCCTAACGAAGGGAACTTATGGAGATGACTACGAATCCGCCATAACGCCATCATGTGAACTCACAAATATAATCTTCACTAGACAAAATATTGATACAGATGATAAAGTACTGAAACACCGAAAGGCCTGATGGTACCTCAGCAAGCATGCTAAAAAGCGGGAACAAAAACCTACATCTAATACTTATTAAGTTGTTTATAACATCACTCTCTACTGAATGTTATCAATCAACCTGGGAAACCACAAACATTATTCCCGAAATCAAAAATGAGCCGGTTGCAAATGTAGAAAACTACCAACTTATTAACCTAACGTTTGTCATATCTAGTGTGATGGAAAAAGTTGTTAAGGTTGAAATACCTCAGTATCTCCATAAGCAGAATCTGATCTCCATTTTACAGCATGTGTTTCTAAAAACTAGGTCATGTGACATGTCTATTAGACTATCTTAACAACATAACCCCTTAACAAGTCAAGGTGATGGTAGTACCGACCGTTTGCTGGACTTTAAGAAAGCTTTTGATAAAGTCCCACATAATAAACTTCTCCATAAACTAAAGTCGTTGATAATTAAAGACCTATTACACTCTTGGCTCAACTCATCATAAGAAGGAGGCACATAGTTAGATATACTTGTCATCTCTCGTCACCCAAACTTATTACCAGCATAGTTATATACGGTAGTGTCCCAGGTCCTCATCTCTTTCTCATGTATATAAATGATATATGTAAAGTCATATATTTTGGCTGGCCATACCTGTATGCAGATGACCTAAAAATAGTGTATAACTTTAACCCCAGTATATCTAATCAAGGCACGTCTGATATTCAAAAAGACCTAAATAGCTTAATGATATAGAGCCAGAAATTTGCAACTATCATTCAACCACAGCAAGTGCGGGATTATTTAATTCGGAAAATATGATGTTCAACAAGAACGCTCTTTGAAAGAATATAAAATCCAAACACTGAGCTCCATATAGGACTTATGTATATGCTACAGCAAGAGCCTTAAGTTCGCTGAGCATGTATCGTCAATCATATTCAAGTCACGACGAATTGGCTTTATTCTTTGAAATCTTTACACCAGGGGTGTGTGCACGTTCTATCTTAGAATACTGCTCACTTATCTTCTTTGGTATGAATTACACAGATACCATAGGAATTGAAATCTCCAGAGAATTTTCACTCGACGATTACTGGAGTATAACTGTAACATAAATTATACAGAAAGATGTAGATTGACATACATAGCGCAGATACTTGTTTACCTGACTATCAACCATGCACAAAACCCCAGTACCTTACGATATATGTCCTCTGAGCCTAGTATCTTACTACTAACGTACATAAGTGACCAGAACCTAGAGAGAGTTCACAAGTTTTACTCCCCACTCACTTACAGTCAGTTTTATATATACCATTATATTATCCACACACCATTCAAACCTACTATCCGAATAACTTACTAGCCTCGTAATGTAAAAGCGATTTTGCTTGTATGAAAATCCCTCCATGTTTCTTTTGTGTTGAGCAGTCCCTTAACTTGAGTTTGTCTCTTTGTTGTGCTCTGTCTGTGTAACAGTTCCTGTTTCTTTCTATTTGCTTCTTATTTTTTATAACAGTTATGGAGTTTTACCCACAATTATATTATTACATGTCCTTTAGGTAGTATGTATATAACATCCCGTTGACCTTCAGTTTTGTTTTGTTGGGATTCAAGGTTTTGTTGTAAGCCATATTGGCTTAATATTTTCTGTCTGTCTGAGTGAATTAGCTCAGTTGGTTGATTTCCCACGTTTGTTTCCTTTATTTGTTAAGAACACTTTATTTGGACAAGTAACTAATTTACTGTCTCTTCACTATTTATTTGTTATATTATAGATTAATTATACAATTGCTTGAATCCTTTGGGCTGTATAGGGAAAGGGAACTGTTGAGGTTTGTGTATTAAATTTGTTTATTGTTAAATATAGTACCACGTTTCGCACCAATAAATTGTGTTATTGGCTTTCTTATCGCGGATTCGTGCGTAACTCAATAACCGACAGGCTCTATACAGAACGACGTTAATCTTCAACGTTATTAGTAGCTTGGTCCATACACCTAATACCTATTAACAGTATGCTAGTTACTAGTAACCACTCGTCTAGCAACCAGACACTATACTCCTCCCCACCTCCAATACTGATTCAAGCTTCTAACTGTCAAATCAGCCGACTGAAAGCTACGACTGAGCGAATTACCGGAGCTCAGAATACTATTGTGTTTCCTCCACCGACCGAATGCTTCTAATTAATCGAGTATCGACCTTGATTATTATCCCCAAAACCCAAAGGAATAACAACAAGTCGTCCAAAAACGATTAATTACTCCGATTACACCGAATACAATAACAGCAGTGACAGCAATAACAATGACAATAACAATAACAATAGTCTAAAACAATACAATAAATATAGAAAGTAATTAGAAGTGTACTTCTGAATAATATTGACTCCGACAGTAACAGAACGTTCGCCCAATCGTTCCGGAACCAATGGCCGCTAACAATGGAACTCGATGCAACCAAACAACACTTAGTGGAACCAATGTTCAACTTCCTTGACACTCCCCGGCAAAAAAGACGTAGACTTTTTTCTTGCTTAATGACCTGGGCTTTCGGGTGGGGGTGGGCCTTTAAACAAAACTAAAACACACAAACATACCCAAACAAGCAACATGCGTTTTTATTTGTCGACCATACATATACTTGTTCACTCAATTTATGTTACAGCTAGTTTGATCTTGCACACACGTCATTACTTCTCCCCGGCATATGACATCCCACTGCATTTTCTTCACTGAGATGTACTAGTAGAGTCTGACAACATAAATTTTCAATCTCCCCAGCGTATAGGCTGTTAGTTTTCATATCTAATACTCACTAATGAGGCGACATAGTTCCAAAGATTCAGCGGCAGAAACGAAGGCGAATGGGTTACTCATAAGATGAGTATAATAACACATATAACACGTATTAGACCAATATATACATAAAGCAGACTTTAAAATCAATCAATCTACATTTAAGTTATGTCACATAGGTAACTTTACATGAGTAACATGGAGTTGGTAATGCTTAAAACGCCGATTAGACAACAGAAGGATGCGTATATACGTATAAACTCACGCATTTAACATCTACTATTCTAAGCAAGCTGTGCAGACAGTTATCTTTCAGGACTTACAACAGTACGCCTTAAAGACACTTATCATGCACACTAACTACACCTTAGATGAAGCACCTAAATTATCCATACCATATGTGTGCTCCACCTACGCTCACCATAAATTTCATCAGGTAGGAAAATCATATATTCTTTTGTCATGACGCTGCACATCAAAACGCTTGCAGAAACCACCTGTCATTAATCTTAATGTCCATGTAATCAATATGAAATGCATCAACATAAAACTTGAAAACCATTTCACGATTTCCAAACATCCATGCATATCATGGCAGGTATCGAAGTGCAGGTCGGTTACAAAAACTATGATAATCAAATATACTGATGGCTTGTGGACAGTTATGATCAAGTTACATTCAATCGTACCAAAGTTAGCTCGTCCATTTGACACACAGGGTTCCAAATACTCACGAATTACCAGGTCAAGTGCACATTTAGATTCAAACACAACTGGTTTGATGTGTTGGGACGTCAGAGTACTGGATCCATATCTCGATAACACCAAACACCACAAAGTTCTTGTCATATTTTCGAGTATTCTGCTTAATACATCTCGATGACATTGGTTAAGGCAACTGTAATCTACATCACCTTTAATAAGCTTCAGTATATCATGATCGACCGAATACGTGCATTGCGAAGATTTAGGACATCCATTATCAACAAGCTCTAAGGGTGAAACGTTGTTGTGACAATTCATTAATTTCATTGCAAGCGACGTTCTAGCTCGAATCCCTATGCTGCAAACGCTAATTGAATCAGCACTCTTTAACTGAACATGTTCAGAGGCAGCATTTAAACCTGGATGGTTAGAAGACGCAATAACAAATGGAATGTCTGGAAAAACATTAGCTCTTAAGGTAACACCATTATGGCGTGTTTGCCATGCTATGGACGTGCTGTCAGCATCGTATGCGAAACTGTTGTGCTCACTAATACGATTGGTACAATTGTATTTTCTCACAGGATTGCTGTAACCTATAGTTGACAACATAGGTAAACTAAGATCGGTGTAGAATATTGGCGTGAGTAGCTCGATAGGAAGGTTTAAGGTCTTGACTTCCAAGATGAGTCTCATCTGGACAGCTCCACTTAGTGTGTTCTTCAAGCTTCTGTTTCGACATGATCTTAACGTTGCATTGGCCTTCAAACTAGTCACAGCACTTTCATTGACGTAACCAGTGCGATAACCACATTTAGTTATTGGTACCAATTCCGACTCAAAAACTTCTACTTGAGGAAATGCACCCAATCCCCGAGTTTTCTCCAAGACAGGGACAGCCATGGTTTCAGAGTCACACAGTGAATGTGAATTAAGATCAGAATTTAAGTTAACTTCATTCAATGCGTCTATATTCTGACTAGATCTTATTGTGGCACATATTCTTCGACTAACTGAAGAAGCATCCTCATAAGGCTTTTCATTACACGAACCATCGTCAGTACAGTCTTTATTTCGGATATTACTAGGCTGTTCTTTCAATAATGAGTGATAGTTACTGCAATACGGGTCCTTAGACGGACCTGAACGACAATATCTATTAGTGTGTCCCGCGCCTAAACACTTGAAGCACAAACCCAATCTCTTTGCAAGCCCAATTCGCTGCGGTATACGTAATGAAACAAACTGGTCGCACTCGTCTAAATTGTGTCCTTCCAGGCACAGAATGCACTTGTCTTCCTTTACCATATCGCTGTTAGTCGCAAGCGATCGACAATTAAAAACAGACGTTCCTGACTCAGATATAGGTTTCAATAATCTTCCGAATCTACTCAGTGATTGACTCACACTACTTTCCACCAGTCTTAGAACATCTGAAAATTTTGGTTCGATCTCCTTTTCCTCCATAAAGGCACTTAAATCCACCCATTTCTCTCGCAGCCTAGTAGGAAGACGTTCAACAATTATCTCAATTACAGTGATCAAGTCCAACTCGTGAGCCTTACCAAGTGAAATCATGACGTTTTTATACACCAACAAGTTGTCTAAGAATGATGCTATCTCTTGTGGACTGTCTTTTAACTGTCGACCATTACCTCTTACCCCATCAAATGCCCTACTCGCTATAACAGATGGTCGACCAAATCTCTGTTTAAGTATACGTCGAGCCTCCTCGTAGCCTCCCGATGGTAAAAGCTGACAACATTTAATAGCACTGGCAGCTGCTCCCGTGCACTGCTTAGTCAGAAATATCAACTTCATCTCTTCCGAGATCCTTGAGTCAGATAGGATAACATCAAGTTCTTTTACAAAGCCAAGATAATCAACAGGGTTGCCATCGAAAACTCTAGGCGAGAATTTAGGAAACTTAAACGGTAATATTTCTCTATCATCTACCGAGCCATGTGACATATCGGCACCAGTCTAATTGATCATACCAATACATGCATTGACATCAACATAGTTATTATCGACATTACTCACCGTGCCAGCAAGCATTCGCCCATGCACCTTAGAAGACCCAGGCATATTTGTCGTGGACAGTGCAAGAGCCAAGTATATCGTCCGAGGTTCCTTCAGCAATCAGCGACCGATCCAAGGAACAATGATTACGAGCCAATATTCAGAAACTGTCAAATAAGCCGACTGAAAGCTACGACTGAGCGAATTACCGGAGCTCAGAATACTATTGTGTTTCCTCCACCGACCGAATGCTTCTAATTAATCGAGTATCGACCTTGATTATTATCCCCAAAACCCAAAGGAATAACAACAAGTCGTCCAAAAACGATTAATTACTCCGATTACACCGAATACAATAACAGCAGTGACAGCAATAACAATGACAATAACAATAACAATAGTCTAAAACAATACAATAAATATAGAAAGTAATTAGAAGTGTACTTCTGAATAATATTGACTCCGACAGTAACAGAACGTTCGCCCAATCGTTCCGGAACCAATGGCCGCTAACAATGGAACTCGATGCAACCAAACAACACTTAGTGGAACCAATGTTCAACTTCCTTGACACTCCCCGGCAAAAAAGACGTAGACTTTTTTCTTGCTTAATGACCTGGGCTTTCGGGTGGGGGTGGGCCTTTAAACAAAACTAAAACACACAAACATACCCAAACAAGCAACATGCGTTTTTATTTGTCGACCATACATATACTTGTTCACTCAATTTATGTTACAGCTAGTTTGATCTTGCACACACGTCATTACTTCTCCCCGGCATATGACATCCCACTGCATTTTCTTCACTGAGATGTACTAGTAGAGTCTGACAACATAAATTTTCAATCTCCCCAGCGTATAGGCTGTTAGTTTTCATATCTAATACTCACTAATGAGGCGACATAGTTCCAAAGATTCAGCGGCAGAAACGAAGGCGAATGGGTTACTCATAAGATGAGTATAATAACACATATAACACGTATTAGACCAATATATACATAAAGCAGACTTTAAAATCAATCAATCTACATTTAAGTTATGTCACATAGGTAACTTTACATGAGTAACATGGAGTTGGTAATGCTTAAAACGCCGATTAGACAACAGAAGGATGCGTATATACGTATAAACTCACGCATTTAACATCTACTATTCTAAGCAAGCTGTGCAGACAGTTATCTTTCAGGACTTACAACAGTACGCCTTAAAGACACTTATCATGCACACTAACTACACCTTAGATGAAGCACCTAAATTATCCATACCATATGTGTGCTCCACCTACGCTCACCATAAATTTCATCAGGTAGGAAAATCATATATTCTTTTGTCATGACGCTGCACATCAAAACGCTTGCAGAAACCACCTGTCATTAATCTTAATGTCCATGTAATCAATATGAAATGCATCAACATAAAACTTGAAAACCATTTCACGATTTCCAAACATCCATGCATATCATGGCAGGTATCGAAGTGCAGGTCGGTTACAAAAACTATGATAATCAAATATACTGATGGCTTGTGGACAGTTATGATCAAGTTACATTCAATCGTACCAAAGTTAGCTCGTCCATTTGACACACAGGGTTCCAAATACTCACGAATTACCAGGTCAAGTGCACATTTAGATTCAAACACAACTGGTTTGATGTGTTGGGACGTCAGAGTACTGGATCCATATCTCGATAACACCAAACACCACAAAGTTCTTGTCATATTTTCGAGTATTCTGCTTAATACATCTCGATGACATTGGTTAAGGCAACTGTAATCTACATCACCTTTAATAAGCTTCAGTATATCATGATCGACCGAATACGTGCATTGCGAAGATTTAGGACATCCATTATCAACAAGCTCTAAGGGTGAAACATTGTTGTGACAATTCATTAATTTCATTGCAAGCGACGTTCTAGCTCGAATCCCTATGCTGCAAACGCTAATTGAATCAGCACTCTTTAACTGAACATGTTCAGAGGCAGCATTTAAACCTGGATGGTTAGAAGACGCAATAACAAATGGAATGTCTGGAAAAACATTAGCTCTTAAGGTAACACCATTATGGCGTGTTTGCCATGCTATGGACGTGCTGTCAGCATCGTATGCGAAACTGTTGTGCTCACTAATACGATTGGTACAATTGTATTTTCTCACAGGATTGCTGTAACCTATAGTTGACAACATAGGTAAACTAAGATCGGTGTAGAATATTGGCGTGAGTAGCTCGATAGGAAGGTTTAAGGTCTTGACTTCCAAGATGAGTCTCATCTGGACAGCTCCACTTAGTGTGTTCTTCAAGCTTCTGTTTCGACATGATCTTAACGTTGCATTGGCCTTCAAACTAGTCACAGCACTTTCATTGACGTAACCAGTGCGATAACCACATTTAGTTATTGGTACCAATTCCGACTCAAAAACTTCTACTTGAGGAAATGCACCCAATCCCCGAGTTTTCTCCAAGACAGGGACAGCCATGGTTTCAGAGTCACACAGTGAATGTGAATTAAGATCAGAATTTAAGTTAACTTCATTCAATGCGTCTATATTCTGACTAGATCTTATTGTGGCACATATTCTTCGACTAACTGAAGAAGCATCCTCATAAGGCTTTTCATTACACGAACCATCGTCAGTACAGTCTTTATTTCGGATATTACTAGGCTGTTCTTTCAATAATGAGTGATAGTTACCTGCAATACGGGTCCCTTAGACGGACCTGAACGACAATATCTACTTAGTGTGTCCCGCTGCCTAAACACTTGAAGCACAAACCCAGTCTCTTGCAAGCTCAACTTCGCTGCGGTATACGTAATGAAACAAACTGGTCGCACTCGTCTAAATTGTGTCCTTCCAGGCACAGAATACACGTGTCTTTCTTTACCATATCGCTGTTAGTCGCAAGCGATCGACAATTAAAAACAGACGTTCTTGACTCAGATATAGGTTTCACTA
This sequence comes from Schistosoma japonicum, assembly GCA_025215515.1. Lineage (NCBI taxonomy): Eukaryota > Metazoa > Platyhelminthes > Trematoda > Strigeidida > Schistosomatidae > Schistosoma > Schistosoma japonicum. The sequence continues at coordinate 81,005,681 of CM046061.1, forward strand.
ATCTTCCGAATCTACTCACTGATTGACTCACACTACTTTCCACCAGTCTTAGAACATCTGAAAATTTTGGTTCGATCTCCTTTTCCTCCATAAAGGCACTTAAATCCACCCATTTCTCTCGCAGCCTAGTAGGAAGACGTTCAACAATTATCTCAATTACAGTGATCAAGTCCAACTCGTGAGCCTTACCAAGTGAAATCATGACGTTTTTATACACCAACAAGTTGTCTAAGAATGATGCTATCTCTTGTGGACTGTCCTTAAACTGTCGACCATTACCTCTTACCCCATCAAATGCCCTTGCTCGCTATAACAGATGGTCGACCAAATCTCTGTTTAAGTATACGTCGAGCCTCCTCGTAGCCTCCCGATGGTAAAAGCTGACAACATTTAATAGCACTGACAGCTGCTCCCGTGCACTAGCCAGTCAGAAACATCAACTTCATCTCTTCTGAGATCCTTGAGTCAGATGGGATAACATCAAGTTCTTTTACAAAGCCAGGATAATCAACAGGATTGCCATCGAAAACTCTAGGCGAGAATTTACGAAACTTAAACGGTAATATTCCTCTATCATCTACAGAGCCATGTGACATATCAGCATCAGTCTTATTGATCATACCAATACATGCATTGACATCAACATGGTTATTATCGACATTACTCACCGTGCCAGCAAGCATTCGCCCACGCCCCTTAGAAGACCCAGGCATATCTATCGTGGTCGTGGCAAGAGCCAAGTTTATCGTCCAAGGTTCCTCCAGCAATAAGCGACCGATCCAAGGAACAATGATTACGAGCCAATATTCAGAAACTGTCAAATCAGCCGACTGAAAGCTACGACTGAGCGAATTACCGGAGCTTCAGAATACTATTGTGTTTCCTCCACCGACCGAATGCTTCTAATTAATCGAGTATCGACCTTGATTATTATCCCCAAAACCCAAAGGAATAACAACAAGTCGTCCAAAAACGATTAATTACTCCGATTACACCGAGTACAATAACAGCAGCGACAACAATAACAATAGTCTAAAACAATACAATAAATATAGAAAGTAATTAGAAGTGTACTTCTGAATAATATTGACTCCGACAGTAACAGAACGTTCGTCCAATCGTTCCGGAACCAATGGCCGCTAACAATGGAACTCGATGCAATCAAACAACATTTAGTGGAACCAATGTTCAACTTCCTTGACACTCCCCGGCAAAAAAGACGTAGACTTTTTTCTTGCTTAATGACCTGGGCTTTCGGGTGGGGGTGGGCCTTAAACAAAACTAAAACACACAAACATACCCAAACAAGCAACATGCGTTTTTATTTGTCGACCATACATATACTTGTTCACTCAATTTATGTTACAGCTAGTTTGATCTTGCACACACGTCATTACTTCTCCCCGGCATATGACATCCCACTGCATTTTCTTCACTGAGATGTACTAGTAGAGTCTGACAACATAAATTTTCAATCTCCCCAGCGTATAGGCTGTTAGTTTTCATATCTAATACTCACTAATGAGGCGACATAGTTCCAAAGATTCAGCGGCAGAAACGAAGGCGAATGGGTTACTCATAAGATGAGTATAATAACACATATAACACGTATTAGACCAATATATACATAAAGCAGACTTTAAAATCAATCAATCTACATTTAAGTTATGTCACATAGGTAACTTTACATGAGTAACATGGAGTTGGTAATGCTTAAAACGCCGATTAGACAACATAGAAGGATGCGTATATACGTATAAACTCACGCATTTAACATCTACTATTCTAAGCAAGCTGTACAGAGAGTTATCTTCCAGGACTTACAACAGTACGCCTTAAAGACAATTATCATGCACACTAACTATACCTTAGATGAAGCACCTAAATTTTCCATACCATGTGTGTGCTCCACCTACGCTCACAATAATTTTTATCAGGTAGGAAAATCATGTATTCTTTTGTCATGACGCTGCACGTCAAAACGCTTGCAGAAACTACCTGTCATTAATCTTAATGTCCATGTAATCAATATGAAATGCATCAACATAAAACTTGAAAACCATTTCACGATTTCCGAACATCCATACATATCATGGCAGGTATCTGAGTGCAGGTCGGTTACAACGACTATGATAATCAAATATACTGATGGCTTGTGGACAGTTATAACCAAGTTACATTCAATTGTACCAAAGTTAGCTCGTCCATTTGACACACAGGGTTCTAAACACTCACGAATTACTAGGTCAAGTGAACATTTAGGTGCAAACACAACTGGTTTGATGTGTTGGGACGTCAAAGTGCTGGATCCATATCTCGATAACACCAAACACCACAAAGTTCTAGTCATATTTTCGAGTATTCTGCTTAATACATCTCGATGACATTGGTTAAGGCAACTGTAATCTACATCGCCTTTAATAAGCTTCAGTATATCATGATCGACCGAATACATGCATTGCGAAGATTTAGGACATCCATTATCAACAAGCTCTAAGGGTGAAACGTTGTTGTGACAATTCATTAATTTCATTGCACGCGACGTTCTAGCTCGAATCCCTATGCTGCGAACGTTAATTGAATCAGCACTCTTTAACTGAACATGTTTAAAAACAGCATTTAAACCTGGATGGTTAGAAGACCCAATAACAAATGGAATTTTTGGAAAAACATCAGCTCTTAAGGTAACACCATTATCGCGTGTTTGCCATGCTATGGACGTGCTGTCAGCATCGTATGCGAAACTGTTGTGCTCACTAATACGATTGGTACAATTGTATTTTCTCACAGGATTGCTGTAACCTATAGTTGACAACATAGGTAAACTAAGATCGGTGTAGAATATTGGCGTGAGTAGCTCGATAGGAAGGTTTAAGGTCTTGACTTCCAAGATGAGTCTCATCTGGACAGCTCCACTTAGTGTGTTCTTCAAGCTTCTGTTTCGACATGATCTTAACGTTGCATTGGCCTTCAAACTAGTCACAGCACTTTCATTGACGTAACCAGTGCGATAAACCACATTTAGTTATTGGTACCAATTCCGACTCAAAAACTTCTACTTGAGGAAATGCACCCAATCCCCGAGTTTTCTCCAAGACAGGGACAGCCATGGTTTCAGAGTCACACAGTGAATGTGAATTAAGATCAGAATTTACGTTAACTTCATTCAATGCGTCTATATTCTGATTAGATCTTATTGTGGTACATATTCTTCGACTAACTGAAGAAGCATCCTCATAAGGCCTTTCATCACACGAACCATCAGTCAGTACAGTCTTTATTTCGGATATTACTAGGCTGTTCTTTCAATAATGAGTGATATTTACCGAAATATAGGTCCCTAGACGTACCTGAACGACAATATCTACTAGTGTGTCCCGTGCCTAAACACTTGAAGCACAAACCCAGTCTTCTTCGCAAGCTCAACTCGCTGCGGTATACGTAATGAAACAAACTGGTCGCACTCGTCTTTGTGTCCTTCCAGGCACAGAATACACGCGCCTTCCTTTACCATATCGCTGTTAGTCACAAGCGATCGACAATTAAAAACAGACGTTCTTGACTCAGATATAGGTTTCACTAATCTTCCGAATCTACTCATTGATTGACTCACACTACTTTCCACCAGTCTTAGAACATCTGAAAATTTTGGTTCGATCTCCTTTTCCTCCATAAAGGCACTTAAATCCACCCATTTTTCTCGCAGCCTAGTAGGAAGACGTTCAACAATCATCTCAATTACAATGACCAAGTCCAACTCGTGAGCCTTACCAAGTGAAACCATGACGTTTTTATACACCAACAAGTTGTCTAAGAATGGTGCTATCTCTTGTGGACTGTCCTTTAACTGTCGACCATTACCTCTTACCCCGTCAAATGCCTTGCTCGCTATAACAGATGGTCGACCAAATCTCTGTTTAAGTATACGTCGAGCCTCCTCGTAGCCTCCCGATGGTAAAAGCTGACAACATTTAATAGCACTGGCAGCTGCTCCCGTGCACTGCCCGGTCAGAAACATCAACTTCATCTCTTCCGAGATCCTTGAGTCAGATAGGATAACATCAAGTTCTTTTATAAAGCCAAGATAATCAACAGGGTTGCCATCGAAAACTCTAGGCGAGAATTTAGGAAACTTAAACGGTAATATTTCTCTATCATCTACCGAGCCACGTGACTTATCAGCATCAGTCTTATTGATTATACCAATACATGCATTGACATCAACATGGTTATTATCGACATTACTCACCGTGCCAGCAAGCATTCGCCTACGCCCCTTAGAAGACCCAGGCATATCTGTCGTGGTCAGTACAAGAACCAAATTATCGTCCAAGGTTCCTCCAAGCAATCAGCGACCGATCCAAGGAACAATGATTACGAGCCAATATTCAGAAACTGTCAAATCAGCCGACTGAAAGCTACGACTGAGCGAATTACCGGAGTTCAGAATACTATTGTGTTTCCTCCACCGACCGAATGCTCCTAATTAATCGAGTATCGACCTTGATTATTATCCCCAAAACCCAAAGGAATAACAACAAGTCGTCCAAAAACGATTAATTACTCCAATTACACCGAGTACAATAACAGCAGCGACAACAATAACGATGACAATAACAATAGTCTAAAATAATACAATAAATATAGAAAGTAATTAGAAGTGTACTTCTGAATAATATTGACTCCGACAGTAACAGAACGTTCGCTCAATCGATCCGGAACCAATGGCCGCTAACAATGGAACTCGATACAATCAAACAACATTCAGTGGTACCAATGTTCAACTTCTTTGACACTCCCCGGCAAAAAAGACGTAGACTTTTTTCTTGCTTAATGACCTGGGCTTCTTGGTGGGGCTGGGCCTACAAACAAAACTAAAACACACAAGCATACCCAAACAAGCAACACGTGATTTTAGTTATCGACCATACATATACTCGTTCACTCAATTTATGTTACAGTTAGTTTGATCTTGCACACACGTAGTTACTTCTCCCCGGCATATGGCATCCCACTGCATTTTCTTCACTGAGATGTACTAGTAGAGTCTGACAACATAAATTTTCAATCTCCCCAGCGTATAGGCTGTTAGTTTTCATATCTAATTCTCACTAATGGGACGACATAGTTCTAAAGATGCAGCGGCAGGAACGAAGGCGAATGGGTTACTCAGTAAGATGAGCATAATAACACATAACACGTAATAGACCAATATATACATATAGTAGATATTAAATCGATTAGTCTACATATTTAAGTTATGTCACATAAGGTAGCTTTACATACGTAATCATGGAGTTGGTAATGCTTAAAACGCCGATTAGACAACATAGAAGGATGCGTATATACGTACAAACACACGCATTTAACATTTACTATTCTAAGCAAGCTGTGCAGACAGTTATCTTTCAGGACTTACAACAGTACGCCTTCAAAGACACTTATCATGCACACTAACTATACCTTAGATAGAGCACCTAAAATTTCCATACCATGTGTGTGCTCCACCTACGCTCACTATAAATTCCATCAGGTAGGAAAATCATCTATTCTTTTGTCATGACGCTGCACATCAAAACGCTTGCAGAAACCACCTGTCGTTAATCTTGATGTCCATGTAATCAATATGAAATGTATCAACATAAAACTTGAAAACCATTTCACGATTTCCAAACATCCATACATATCATGGCAGGTATCGAAGTGCAGGTCGGTTACAACGACTATGATAATCGAATATACTGATGGCTTGTGGACAGTTATAACCAAGTTACATTCAATCGCACCAAAGTTAGCTCGTCCATTTGACACACAGGGTTCTAAACACTCACGAATTACTAGGTCAAGTGAACATTTAGATGCAAACACAAATGATTTGATAATGTGTTGGGACGTCAAAGTACTGGATCCATATCTTGATAACACCAAACACCACAAAGTTCTAGTCATATTTTCGAGTGTCCTGTTTAATACATCTCGATGACATTGGTTAAGGCAACTGTAATCTACGTCGCCTTCAATAAGCTTCAGTATATCATGATCGACCGAATACATGCATTGCGAAGATTTAGGACATTCATTATCAACAAGCTCTAAGGATGAAACATCGTTGTGACAATTCATTAATTTCATTGCACGCGACGTTCTAGCTCGAATCCCTATGCTGCGAACGTTAATTGAATCAGCACTCTTTAACTGAACATGTTTAAAAACAGCATTTAAACCTGGATGGTTAGAAGACCCAATAACAAATGGAAAAACATCAGCTCTTAAGGTAACACCATTATCGCGTGTTTGCCATGCTATGGACGTGCTGTCAGCATCGTATGCGAAACTGTTGTGCTCACTAATACGATTGGTACAATTGTATCCTATCCTAGGATTACTATAACTTATAGTCGACAAACTAGGTAAACTCAGATCGGTGTAGAATCTCGGTGTGAGTAGCTCGATAGGAAGGTTTAAAGTCTTGATTTCAGAGATGACTCTCATCTGGTCAGCTCCACTTAATGCGTTTTTCAAGCTTCTGTTTTGACATGATCCTAACGTTGTATCGGCCTTCAAACTAGTCACAGCACTTTCATTGACGTAACCTGTGCGAAAACCACATTTGGTTATTGCTACCAATTCCGACTCAAAAACTTCTGCTTGAGGAAATGCACCCAATTCCTGAGTGTTCTCTAAGACAGGGACAGCCAAGGTTTCACAGTCACACAATGAATGTGAATTAAGATCAGAATTTACGTTAACTTCATTTAATGCGTCTATATTCTGATTAGATCTTATTGTGGTACATATTCTTCGACTAACTGAAGAAGCATCCTCATAAGGCCTTTCATCACACGAACCATCATCCGTACAGTCTTTCTTTCGGATATTACTAGGCTGTTCTTTCAATAATGAGTGATATTTACCGAAATATAGGTCCCTAGACGTACCTGAACGACAATATCTACTAGTGTGTCCCGTGCCTAAACACTTGAAGCACAAACCCAGTCTTCTCGCAAGCTCAACTCGCTGCGGTATACGTAATGAAACAAACTGGTCGCACTCGTCTAATTTGTGTCCTTCCAGGCACAGAATACACGCGCCTTCCTTTACCATATCGCTGTTAGTCACAAGCGATCGACAATTAAAAACAGACGTTCTTGACTCAGATATAGGTTTCACTAATCTTCCGAATCTACTCATTGATTGACTCACACTACTTTCCACCAGTCTTAGAACATCTGAAAATTTTGGTTCGATCTCCTTTTCCTCCATAAAGGCACTTAAATCCACCCATTTTTCTCGCAGCCTAGTAGGAAGACGTTCAACAATCATCTCGATTACAGTGATCAAGTCCAACTCGTGAGCCTTACCAAGTGAAACCATGACGTTTTTATACACCAACAAGTTGTCTAAGAATGGTGCTATCTCTTGTGGACTGTCTTTAACTGTCGACCATTACCTCTTACCCCGTCAAATGCCTTGCTCGCTATAACAGATGGTCGACCAAATCTCTGTTTAAGTATACGTCGAGCCTCCTCGTAGCCTCCCGATGGTAAAAGCTGACAACATTTAATAGCACTGGCAGCTGCTCCTGTGCACTACCCGGTCAGAAACATCAACTTCATCTCTTCCGAGATCCTTGAGTCAGATGGGATAACATCAAGTTCTTTTATAAAGCCAAGATAATCAACAGGGTTGCCATCGAAAACTCTAGGCGAGAATTTAGGAAACTTAAACGGTAATATTTCTCTATCATCTACCGAGCCACGTGACTTATCAGCATCAGTCTTATTGATTATACCAATACATGCATTGACATCAACATGGTTATTATCGACATTACTCACCGTGCCAGCAAGCATTCGCCAACGCCCCTTAGAAGACCCAGGCATATCTGTCGTGGTCAGTACAAGAACCAAATTATCGTCCAAGGTTCCTCCAAGCAATCAGCGACCGATCCAAGGAACAATGATTACGAGCCAATATTCAGAAACTGTCAAATCAGCCGACTGAAAGCTACGACTGAGCGAATTACCGGAGTTCAGAATACTATTGTGTTTCCTCCACCGACCGAATGCTCCTAATTAATCGAGTATCGACCTTGATTATTATCCCCAAAACCCAAAGGAATAACAACAAGTCGTCCAAAAACGATTAATTACTCCAATTACACCGAGTACAATAACAGCAGCGACAACAATAACGATGACAATAACAATAGTCTAAAATAATACAATAAATATAGAAAGTAATTAGAAGTGTACTTCTGAATAATATTGACTCCGACAGTAACAGAACGTTCGCTCAATCGATCCGGAACCAATGGCCGCTAACAATGGAACTCGATACAATCAAACAACATTCAGTGGTACCAATGTTCAACTTCTTTGACACTCCCCGGCAAAAAAGACGTAGACTTTTTTCTTGCTTAATGACCTGGGCTTCTTGGTGGGGCTGGGCCTACAAACAAAACTAAAACACACAAGCATACCCAAACAAGCAACACGTGATTTTAGTTATCGACCATACATATACTCGTTCACTCAATTTATGTTACAGTTAGTTTGATCTTGCACACACGTCGTTACTTCTCCCCGGCATATGGCATCCCACTGCATTTTCTTCACTGAGATGTACTAGTAGAGTCTGACAACATACATTTTCAATCTCCCCAGCGTATAGGCTGTTAGTTTTCATATCTAATTCTCACTAATGGGACGACATAGTTCTAAAGATGCAGCGGCAGGAACGAAGGCGAATGGGTTACTCGTAAAATGAGCATAATAACACATAACACGTAATAGACCAATATACATATAGTAGATATTAAATCGATTAGTCCATATTTAAGTTATGTCACATAAATAGCTTTACATACGTATCATGGAGTTGGTAATGCTTAAAACGCCGATTAGACAACATAGAAGGATGCGTATATACGTACAAACACACGCATTTAACATTTACTATTCTAAGCAAGCTGTGCAGACAGTTATCTTTCAGGACTTACAACAGTACGCCTCAAAGACACTTATCATGCACACTAACTATACTTTAGATGGAGCACCTAAAATTTCCATACCATGTGTGTGCTCCACCTACGCTCACTATAAATTCCATCAGGTAGGAAAATCATCTATTCTTTTGTCATGACGCTGCACATCAAAACGCTTGCAGAAACCACCTGTCGTTAATCTTGATGTCCATGTAATCAATATGAAATGTATCAACATAAAACTTGAAAACCATTTCACGATTTCCAAACATCCATACATATCATGGCAGGTATCGAAGTGCAGGTCGGTTACAACGACTAGGATAATCGAATATACTGATGGCTTGTGGACAGTTATAACCAAGTTACATTCAATCGCACCAAAGTTAGCTCGTCCATTTGACACACAGGGTTCTAAACACTCACGAATTACTAGGTCAAGTGAACATTTAGATGCAAACACAAATGATTTGATAATGTGTTGGGACGTCAAAGTACTGGATCCATATCTTGATAACACCAAACACCACAAAGTTCTAGTCATATTTTCGAGTGTCCTGTTTAATACATCTCGATGACATTGGTTAAGGCAACTGTAATCTACGTCGCCTTCAATAAGCTTCAGTATATCATGATCGACCGAATACATGCATTGCGAAGATTTAGGACATTCATTATCAACAAGCTCTAAGGATGAAACATCGTTGTGACAATTCATTAATTTCATTGTAAGCGACGTTTTAGCTCGAATCCCTATGCGGCAAACGTTAATTGAACCAGCACTCTTTAACTGAACATGTTCAAAAGCAGCATTTATACCTGGATGGTTAGAAGACGCAATAACAAATGGAATTTCCGGAAAATCATCAGCTAATAAAGTAATACCATCATCGCGTGTTCGCCATGCTATGGACGTGCTGTCAGCATCGTATGCGGAACTGTTGTGCCCACTAATACGGTTGGTACAATCGTATCCTATCCTAGGATTACTATAACCTATAGTCGACAACATAGGTAAACTAAGATCGGTGTAGAATCTCGGTGTGAGTAGCTCGATAGGAAGTTTTAAGGTCTTGATTTCCAAGATGACTCTCATCTGGTCAGCTCCACTTAATGCGCTTATCAAGCTTCTGTTTTGACATGATCCTAACGTTGTATCGGCCTTCAAACTAGTCACAGCACTTTCATTGACGTAACCTGTGCAAAAACCACATTTGGTTATCGGTACTAATCCAGACTCAAAAAATCCCACTTGAGGAAATGCACCCAATTCCTGAGTGTTTTCTAAGACAGGGACAGCCAAGGTTTCAGAGTCACACAGTGAATGTGAATTAAGATCAGAATTTACGTTAACTTCATTCAATGCGTCTATATTCTGATTAGATCTTATTGTGGTACATATTCTTCGACTAACTGAAGAAGCATCCTCATAAGGCCTTTCATCACACGAACCATCATCCGTACAGTCTTTCTTTCGGATATTACTAGGCTGTTCTTTCAATAATGAGTGATACTTACCGAAATATAAGTCCCTAGACGTACCTGAACGACAATATCTACTAGTGTGTCCCGTGCCTAAACACTTGAAGCACAAACCCAGTCTTCTCGCAAGCTCAACTCGCTGCGGTATACGTAATGAAACAAACTGGTCGCACTCGTCTAATTTGTGTCCTTCCAGGCACAGAATACACGCGCCTTCCTTTACCATATCGCTGTTAGTCACAAGCGATCGACAATTAAAAACAGACGTTCTTGACTCAGATATAGGTTTCACTAATCTTCCGAATCTACTCATTGATTGACTCACACTACTTTCCACCAGTCTTAGAACATCTGAAAATTTTGGTTCGATCTCCTTTTCCTCCATAAAGGCACTTAAATCCACCCATTTTTCTCGCAGCCTAGTAGGAAGACGTTCAACAATCATCTCGATTACAGTGATCAAGTCCAACTCGTGAGCCTTACCAAGTGAAACCATGACGTTTTTATACACCAACAAGTTGTCTAAGAATGGTGCTATCTCTTGTGGACTGTTCTTTAACTGTCGACCATTACCTCTTACCCCGTCAAATGCCTTGCTCGCTATAACAGATGGTCGACCAAATCTCTGTTTAAGTATACGTCGAGCCTCCTCGTAGCCTCCCGATGGTAAAAGCTGACAACATTTAATAGCACTGGCAGCTGCTCCTGTGCACTACCCGGTCAGAAACATCAACTTCATCTCTTCCGAGATCCTTGAATCAGATAGGACAACATCAAGTTCTTTTATAAAGCCAAGATAATCAACAGGGTTGCCATCGAAAACTCTAGGCGAGAATTTAGGAAACTTAAACGGTAATATTTCTCTATCATCTACCGAGCCACGTGACTTATCAGCATCAGTCTTATTGATTATACCAATACATGCATTGACATCAACATGGTTATTATCGACATTACTCACCGTGCCAGCAAGCATTCGCCCACGCCCCTTAGAAGACCCAGGCATATCTGTCGTGGTCAATACAAGAACCAAATTATCGTCCAAGGTTCCTCCAAGCAATCAGCGACCGATCCAAGGAACAATGATTACGAGCCAATATTCAGAAACTGTCAAATCAGCCGACTGAAAGCTACGACTGAGCGAATTACCGGAGTTCAGAATACTATTGTGTTTCCTCCACCGACCGAATGCTCCTAATTAATCGAGTATCGACCTTGATTATTATCCCCAAAACCCAAAGGAATAACAACAAGTCGTCCAAAAACGATTAATTACTCCGATTACACCGAATACAATAACAGCAGTGACAGCAATAACAATAATAGTCTAAAACAATACAATAAATATAGAAAGTAATTAGAAGTGTACTTCTGAATAATATTGACTCCGACAGTAACAGAACGTTCGCCCAATCGTTCCGGAACCAATGGCCGCTAACAATGGAACTCGATGCAACCAAACAACACTTAGTGGAACCAATGTTCAACTTCCTTGACACTAACAGATCCCAGTCATAACAATTAGGTATCTCGTTTCTTGCTTGCGACTTTAGTAGTCTATGTAACCTGCAATAATAAACCTTCTCAGATAAATTTAACCATAACAAAACTTGTGTCGTTGAGTATCGAGTATGACAATACGATTTCCTCCGAACCTGTAAATTTAGGAGCCTGACGTCATAAAAGGAGGGAGGGTGGAGCTGTCGGCCAGCAGACATGAGGGTGTGGGAGATAATTTGGAACTCAACTTGTCTGTAGGGCAGAATCTGTTTAATGTTTACAGTTACGTACTACGATTCTGACAAAAACAAGCACTCAGTAATGATGTTTTAAATACACCAATATATGTTACTCGGACTCACACATAAAGTCTATGTGGCACTACTCACCTATCAGGCAACTTTACCGCAAGTTAAACCTGACTATCATAGCTATACTTTCCTGATTATTTTGGCAATCTGAAGAGTAAAACTTAATTTGTATTGTGACTGGCAAGTGGAATCCAGGACGCGCGTTTCGTCCTATTTGGGACTCATCGGCTGGATGTACCTGCATCCCAATGTTGATGTTCACAGTGGGATTCGAACTCAGAGTATAACTGTTTAAATTGGTGAAGATTTTGATATTAAAGTTAATTTGGAATGATTTCATTCGTTATATTCAATAGGCTGGCTATCACGGAAGTTTACAATATTAGTGTTCACACTGGGTTTTGGAGTAAGGTGAGGTTTCATAGGGAGTTGATTTTGAGAGGTTACAGTGGTTATAAAGGAAACTTGATGGCCATTAATTTATTCTACAGTGTGGCACTAGATGCAACAAATGGTTGTGTTGGGTAAATTTTTTTATTAATCTTAACTTGCTAGATATCAGCATCAAAGTCTGTAGCGTATAGGTCAGGTGGTGAAACTAAACTTTGCCGGTTAACTTGGAGGAGCTAATGAGAATCAAGGTAATTGTTTCAAGGTCGTGCCCTTAGTCTAGTTCAGAATGCTTATATTGAATCGGTTGATCGAAATTTTCTATAAGGACGTTATTAATAGTAAACTTTAAGCCATCGAGTTACTCTGTACAGAGTTGATTTGTGATTGTGGACTCAGTATAACCAAAGCACCATCCAAAGATTCGCTAGATGGAGTCATCTTTCGTTGTAATTGTCACTGGCAAAAGAAATCAATAAGAGCAGGCAGTTGCTTTAGCCAGTCTAGGCTGACACTTAGGCAAACCTGTATGTTAATTGTATTGTGGGTTATGCAGTTGCCTGGTTCGTTAGGATCATCACTTATAAATGTAAGAGAAGTATCATCAGCGCAATGGCATCAGCACTTTAGAGACATATGCTCAGAAATGCTGTTACGTTTAAATCTGTCCTGCTGTTTAATTTTCCTCCTTTGCAGTACTTTGAAGTCGCTTCACACTACGCAAAGCGTTGAATATCTGCATCTCCTGTCATAAAGCAATCTTTCGACAGGGCAACCCAAACCTACCCTGGAAGTTTCCTGTGTCACAACGTCGTTCAAATGTCTAGTTCGTGGTGGACGCTACGTAAATAAACAATATAAATTTAACGTTTGCCATCCCATTATTCTATATACTACAGTATAAACAGTCTGTGTAACAATCAAGCACTATTATTATCATATGCTATTGCTGATGATGCCTGTAAAAACGTCTTGCTGCTGATATCAGGAAATAAATTCTTACTAATACTATTATTTTAACTGCAGAACAAAGTCATATCTATCTGCCAGAACGATCAACAGTTTTCGCCTGTTATCCAAAAAATTACGAAAATAAGTACACAGAATAAGGAAGAATCTAGATATATCATAGACTATATAATAACTAATAACCCTCACAGTTCTACTGATATAACTAAATGTAAGGATAGTTACTTCATTAGCTCAGGATGCCCTATTCCGTGGAAACTATTTTAGACAACAAATAACGAACAACTGTTGAAACTTAAATATATTAAAGTTAGTCCTTTTTGAAACACTAACAAAAAAGACACAAACCATGTAGATCTCATTTCAAAACATTCCAAGGTAACACGACAGTCCCAAACTTTTGCCAATAAACCTATGAAGGCTAAAACCCTGTGGCTAAAAGTAGGTGAAGGTAAGGCTCCCTCCACATTCTCTGAGATCCCATCACTACCATGCGACATGTAACGAACCCGTAAGTAACCTGATCCCTCATAAGCCACATCATATTAAACTCATGAATACTCATATCAATAAAGGTAATCGTAATCATTATAATGTTGCCCTTGGGAAACCTAGTTACCCACCGGACTCGTTATTATGTATCAGCTGAAAGCCGCATTATAGGCGAAGAAAAATTCATTAACCTCGAATCCTTTTGGACTCCAAGTACCCATCCAAACTACTGTCAACCCCGTATTTACACTCAAGCAACGCCTAACCTAGTAACTCCTCCCCTTCCCAACTTCTGCTGACTATAACCTCGGTTTACTTAACCATGCTCCTATGATGTGTAGCCGCACTGTACCTTATACAGATTCTGGGTTATATATATTATGTATATACATATAATCCATTTACTTCTTTTCATGTGGACCACAATCCGTTACTTTCGCCCCCTCCATGGTCCCATATATCGCCTCATCTGTTGTCTTGGCTATTCCTACAAGTATTGATGCTTCAAAACAATCTGCATTGTCTTCGTTATCTGCCACTTCCGATTGTCTCACGACCAAAGTCTCACCAGTCTCTATTACTTCTGTTTCTTCAACCTACCAGTCACCTCACATGGTACTCGGTACTAAGTCACCTTCTGCCGCCCCTCGGTCTACTTAATCACGAATTTGTTATCAGTCACCCACTAATCATAATGTACTAAGTAGTGGGGTGACACCCAGTTTTTTTGACGACCTAACATGCTCTTACAGATCTTGCAGCTGCAATTTATGCCTTCTCTTCATTATTGCTAGATCTGCAATAGGTAAGGCGCCTTTCCTTAAAACCATTGGTTTACTATTCAGCCCATCCATTCTAATAGTCACAGAATATTGGCATCATTTCAGCATACAGATGATGAATTAAACATGGACTCATACATTCATTACTGTTGTGACCGGGAAAACAAGAGAGGAGTTAGTTGTTTAGCTCGCTTTCTACACTCACTTCCTCCCACACGTCTTAGTAACTCTGAATACTATGAAAGAATCTGTAAGGGTCACCATTAATCTGTTAAACGCCACACTATTAATTTGAATATATGTACAGACCCCCGGAGTCTTAGAAAACACACCCGCACTTGCACGTATTTTTGAAGTTACTTCTCCTCTACCACATAGCCATAAGGTCATCTGTGGCGATTTCAATCTTCTAGACATTAATTAGAGTGCCTTTTCCGGTCCATTTAAGTACAATGAACTTTTGTTCATTATAAATGTTCATGGTTGGTGACAGTGCGTCATCCATTTCACGAGAAATGATAACATTTTGAACCTTATTTTGTACAATAATATTAGTCCTCTCAAAGTTCACGTCGCTCACGAGTTAACTGGGTGTGACAACTCCCATCTCCATCTTACTGCTCTACAAATTATAACTATAATCCCCCAGTAATTTCCCGGAACTATAATGCTGCTGATTGGGATCTATCCTTGTTAATCCACCTGTCAGAATGGACTCTGACCCTTGCGACTGCTGACCTCCAGCTCGCTATAAGAATGTTCTGCACAAATCTTGGCATCTGTCTTGATGTTCTTGCTCCTCCAATGCAGCTTATGTGGCCAGGAAGTAACATGCGTCTCATCCCGCTGCACTTTCTACATAGGCCATGATCCCTCTGCTAAGAGTATCTTATCCAGCATGACTTCTGTACACTGGGTTCTATTATTGGCACACACAACTTGATTTCCTCCTATCATTACAAAAAGGCTAAAAGGGATGAACTTATAGCACTTTCTGGTCCTTCCAAGCGGCGTGTCATGACATTTATTTTTAAAAGGCGACTTCAAAACAATAAGCATACTGTTTCTCTCCTAGTATGCAATGGTAAGACATATAACAGTCTTGAAGCTACTTTTTAATTATTTGATGAAACATCCTCTGCTAAATGCCTGCCGTATCATAATCAAAACGATTATGATACACAACTTGCCAATACTCAGCAACATTTTAACTCATCTATAAGTATAATTAGCACTACTGAATTTAATTAATACAACATTAGCAAAGCCATTAATATACTGAAATACCCCCAGTGTTCTAGTGTAGACGATATAAATTCGCATATACTGAAACATAGTGGGTATGATGTCTTAACTATTCCACGTAAAAGCTTAACTTTTTTATTAAAATCATCCACTTACCCAGACATCTGGAAAACCTCTTTTACTATTCCCAGGCACAAGTCAGGCTCTACGTCTGACATTAGCAACTATCGGCCAACTAACATTACACCTGTCGTTTTCAGAGTCATGGGGGAAATAATTAATCGAAGTATGCTTATGTTTATACTATCCAAGAACCTAATTACCCTTGGCCAACATGGTTTTCGGCAATCTCGATTGTGTATGACTTGTCACTTAGACTTCAACTACGTAACTAGTAACCACGATAAAGGTTATGCAGTTGTCGTTTTATATTTTGACACTTTCAGTGAGTTTGACAGCGTTGACCATTTGTTATTAATAAGGAAACTTAAGAAATGCAATATTGACTGACGTCTATTAGATTGGATCAGATCCTTTCTCAGTGGTCGCACACAGAAGATTAACTTTGACTCTACGCTCTCCGATCTAAAACCCATAACCTCGGGAGTTATTCGATGAAGCGTTCTCGGTCTCCTCCTCTTCACCGAAACGGTTACAAGTGGCTTTATACAAGGACTTGTTTTAGACCCACTGCTCTTAACACCTTACGTAAATAATATATGTAGTTGCTTCAGCATGGATAGACCTCTTCTATACGCGGATGATCTTAAAGTAGTATATTTATTCTCTCCTCATGAATTCACACACAGTGGTATCATTACTGAACTCAACAAAGTCGCAGTATGGTGCTCAAAACAGAAATCCGATCGAAATGTTACTTAGTGTGGCTGGATATGTTTTGGATATAATCTCTGCATTAACAGTAATAGATTACATAGGCTTCAATCAGTAGTTGACTTGGGACTAAGGTATCCTTATTATCTATCTTTTACAGAACAAGTTACTATGCAGACATTTAAGTCGCATCAACTTCTGGGTTGGATACTACGTAACTTTTACGACAATTATTCTCTTATTCTGCTGTATAAAGTATGTGTCTGACCTTTACTAGAATAGTGCATCTTTATTCTTAGGAGTGTTTCGATTAAAGATAAACTCAAATTAGAGTCTGTCCAACGTCGCATAACTCTTCGTATTTTTGGGGCTGATTGTACTCTGGACTATAAAACTAGATGCACTAAGCTAGGACTAGATAATTAATGGAGGCACCAACTCAAGTTAAACCTAATCTTCTTTTACAAGATTTTCGAACAAATTAACGCTTCCATCGTCTAATACAATCCAGCTCTAGGAACTTTCTTGATACAACCTACGCAATTCAGCTTCGAAAATAAAAGTGTCAAATTGCAAATCTACTCTTTATATGAATTATTTTACAAATATATTTTTGAGAATCTGAAACGATTTACCTTGAGCCATTCAAGAAACAGATTCACTTTCTTTATTTGTATGACATGTTGGTAATTTCATTAAAAATGTTAACACCAACTATTTTCTTATTCCACTAGCGAAATAATTAGAACTCTAAACGTGTGAGTACCGTTCACCTGTCTTAGCCATATGCTAGTGTTCTTCCATTTTAATCCATTTATAAGAAGAAGTAGTCAGTCGTGTCTTTTAATGCCTGTATAAACACTAATTTTCGCCCATTCGTTTCACGACACCAGTGCTTTTGTTTGTGTTCTCTCTACTGCCATCTTCTATCTAGCTCTAGATGATAATGTATAAAGCAAGTATGGAACCTACTTACAAAATACTACTGACTTTTCTTCAACACCCAGGTTCCATGCACTCTTGGCCTTATCCCATATTTGGACATGTCCAGTGATCCATTCTACCCACTCTCAGTCTTTTTTGGAATCGTACCGCCCAGGTCAAGAATTAAGCGGTTCTTAGTCATATATGTGCCATGATACAATAGATATATTTAGTGCCCTAATACTGTACACTTTGATGCCGTTGGTTTGGTTGTCGATTCATATCTTCATGTATTATGAATATCCTGTCGGTGACACTTCATCGAAATATTGGTATGTATGTAAACCCATATCATTCTGATTATACCTGTAAACTGGCCTTCGATCCTGATTCATGTTAATTAATTTCTACGACAGCCAGAATCATTACCATTCTTACCTAATGAAGAAAGTATATAAAACGATATGAAGTGATAGCGACTAGCTTAATCTTCATCCGACTTACACAAAGCAGTTCAATGTTTTCAATGTTGAGTGATAGAGACTAATTAATTTAAGAGTACGTTAATACCAATCTGGAGCGGTGATAGCCACCACCACAATAAAAATTATGTACCATTTCTACAAGTGATAGAGTTTACGGACTTTGAGACAATTACATTTCATGACTTGAAAATCACCGCATACCTCAACATAGTAACAGCCAAAGGGTTTCAAGTGTAATGGTCACTCTATTCAGCTCTAAAATGTTTGAATTAAGACATTTTCCGGATTTAATATCTTGTGTTTGTGAGGCCTCATCTTGAATATCGTATCCAAGCAACAAGCTCCTATCTTATTAATAATGGCAAGCCACTTGAGCGGACCTAGTCGGTAGATAATAAGTTGGTAACTTTCATTTGAAACCTCTCTTACAATCAGCGTCTGGAAATGTTGAATCTTTCCTATTTGTCGAAGGACATGAAACGACGTTACACTAGTGCCTCACATCCTAAATAATGATTTTGGCATTATTATCTTATCCTTTAACACCCTTTAGGGCTAGTCAACTGAGAAACAATCTCAGATGGTTTAAAAACCAAGATTGAACGAATTCAGAGTGGGAATTCATTATTCACACCAAGTAGTCAACGACTGAAACGCATCGCGCTAACAAGTGGTATTAGCTCCATCTGTAATGAAGAAGCTGGGTGACTGCTAGAATAAACATAGCAAAGACTAACACAGATTACCAGACCTACTATCGTAATTACTGAACATGTGATATTGGAGAGCTGCTAAATGGACTAAATCTTGTGCGATCAAAACATTTTTGAGCACCTACTTTTAATAACATCTAGGTAATTCCACGAGAAGCCAGAAATTTTGCTTGGATTAGCTCTACCATAGGTATCCCTATAGTAAGCTAATGAATTGACTGTTAGTCTCAAAGCCCATGTCATTACAAATTTTGACATTTAATAACACGGTAAGTAGATGCCATACCCATCCATAAAATATTATACGTCTTGTATGAGTGTTGATAATTGTGTTTTACCTCGTAAATTCACAATGAACTTAGATTTAGCGCATCGTTTGGATGTTCAATGGACGTTTCGATTCCAACCGTTTATTTTGTACTTCTGTTGTACTGTTCTTTTATACATGTAGATACATATAATTCATATGTTTCTGCTCAAAATAGAACTATTGTCCCTGTTATTGATAAAGAAATAGATATTAGTGGTGAGTCGACAAATAATAATACTATTTTTGCCTATATTTTGAAAAACATCCCGTTAATGTATGAACACCAAATACGACATTTGCCAGTTAATCTTATTCAACATAGAAATATGCATTTTAGTGTTTAGAATAACATGGGATGCCACGGCATTTTTAATTAGACGCATTCCAGAAAAAAAATTTTATGTTGTTTTAGCTTTACAGTTTGGGCCTTCATTTTTTCTTACCTGGTTGTGAACATGGCGGTGGTTTGGTGATCTTGCAGTCCGTGCTTACGTAGAAAGCATAGAAAGTGTCTCCTGCAACAAGTTTGTAGCAGGAGATGCTGGTATCCTTCTGTTTAATTTGCCTATTAATTCAGTTGCTTACATCGCTACAATTTTTAAAAGTGAATCCGTAGTACGGAACATGTATTTAATACTTAAGTAGAGCTCCATTAATTTTTTGATAAAGATTGTTGGCAGTAGTGATTGAAGTTGTGCAAAACGTTTACTACTTTAATAGTGTAGTGGTGATTCATAAGTGGGTTTGTTTTTGTTTATTTTCATACTGTTTTGACAATGGTTTTTCATAAAATCGCTATGCTTGCCGTTTCTAAATCGCACTGTATGTCATTATTTGTAGATAACTGTGAACATACTTTGCGGACGATCCAAAACCAAGTAACGCAGAATGGAAAATCGGAAAAAGTACGGGATATACCACTTGGAGACTCCTCACATTTAAACAATAAAACAGCTTTTGATCCCCAGCCCTATGGGGCAGATGAAGATGAAAGAATAGTATCTGCTTATATACCACAATGTCGTCCAGACAGACCGGATTTATATGTTGCTCGGCAATGCAATGAATACGACTGCTTTTGTGTCAATGTAACTACTGGTGTAACATTATTAGGTACACGCGCTAGTCCTTCTGAAGTTGGGGATTGTTCAACAGGTATGTTTATAAATTGAATATATTTAGACCTAGGATATTTTTTAGACAATTTCACTTCAGGCTCTATAATTTTGAGTTCGAAATTAATGATCAACAAATGTTTTATAGTCTAAATTTTTTCATCGCAATTCGTTTCAATAGAACTTCAGAATACCATTAAAATGAACCAACGACTATATTTTGATATTGTTCTAACTTGAAGTGTTGTGTCTATCCTTATTTGTCATACACAAAAGGTACTACATATGTGTATTGTTGTTAACGTGGTAATTATGCAGATTATCCGGATCACTATAATGCAGTATCTCAACATTTGAATTCTGTTGAGACATATCATTACTTCCACACTGCTATGATACGATATATGAATTCTTTTGGTCAAAATAATACGTTTCACAGTCGTTAAAATGGTTAGAATTAGTTGCTCTACAGTTCTCTGATCTCTATGCCTTTCCATTAATACTTACTCTGTTATTACCTCCTTTACTCTGGGATTTGATCCGACAATTTAATCTCTATCTGATAATTGAGGCATGGCAACTTAAACTGATGTACGCATGTACCAAGTTCTACGTTGTAACTGACTATGCTATTAAGTAAAAGTCAATAAAATCTTAGAAACCGTTTCATAAATTATTTATACACAAATATGCACAGTGGAATAAACTGTAATACTTTATACCTGTTTTAGTGGTTTGTCATTTGGTTTATGATCTCTTCTTCATTGTGGTTTTATATTTATTTATATAACATGATAACTTAGTACAATTATGTGCTGTAAACAACATATTTCAATATATAAGCTGCTGTACTTCCAGATTGCTACATTCTTGATTTCAGACTTGGTTTGGTAATCAATTGTTCGGTGACTGTTTTTGGTGATGACTTATTTGATTGTTCATGATTACCGTAGTAAGAATAGTGAGTCGTAATATGACTGACTACATTTCATTAAGAATATAGTCAGAAGTCTGAGATATAGTAAAAGGGTTGCTTAATCTTGGTGAGCAGGTTTTCCGAGTGTCTAAAAAGTACTTTTGGAGTGCAGTAACTTTAATAAATTATAAAAATACGATGTTTCTTTATGGTCGATATATTTTAAATTCCAGCTTTTGTGATTGTTCATTTTTTTCATTTTGTTTCCCCTTCAGCTGTTTA
This sequence comes from Schistosoma japonicum, assembly GCA_025215515.1. Lineage (NCBI taxonomy): Eukaryota > Metazoa > Platyhelminthes > Trematoda > Strigeidida > Schistosomatidae > Schistosoma > Schistosoma japonicum. The sequence continues at coordinate 81,027,417 of CM046061.1, forward strand.
TTCAGTGTTACTTGCTTTACGCCGAAGAAGCATCTTGCCTACTCCTGCTGGCGGTGAATCACATCAAGGGAGTTCGTCTAAGACTGATGATGTTTTATTGGATTTCGATACCTCCTTGAAGTTACGCATACAAAATAGCATAGAGAAAATTCTGCACTCAGCTGTTGGATTTCAAAGGGTAACAAGTGTTACTCGTATATTCGTTACACCAGATACTCAGAATTCGCATAACAGCTCAGAATTCGTATACTACCAAGTCGAGTTGACTTCTACTGGTCATAGCTCTCTGAAAGCACCTCAGGATCTACTGGAAAATCGACTTCATGAAGGATTTCTATCAGATGTCGGTGCTGTTGATCCACGTACAAGTTATGTGAAAATCATAGAATCTAAAATTCCAGGTAATCACTTCATCTTTTGAAGCCAGTTTATTAAAAAATGTATCTTTTAAGTCTCTGTATGCATTTTTAAATCCCATTACGAAATACTATAGGCTACATTAACCAGTCAATCAATGCGTGTTACCCCATGTGAAGTATGGACCGCCGACCAGCCTTCTCCAACCAACTCTGTCCTGAGCTTTCCTTTCCAGCTCTTCCCAAGTGCTCTTCATTCTCTTCATGTCTGTCCACAATTACCGACTCAATGTGTTCTTGGGTATTCCTCTTTTCCTTTGGCCTTCAGGATTCCATGTTAATATTTATCCTGTGACACAGTTTGGTGATTTCCTCAATGTGTGTCCTATCCACCTCCAGCGTCTTTTCCTAATTTTTTCCACGGCTGGAAGTTGATTTGTTCCCTGCCATAGGAGGTTGTTGTTGTTAGTATCTGGCCAACAGATCCGAAGTATCTTACAGATAGCCTACATTAAAAAGACGCTTAATCGTGACTCACTCTGTGCTGAACATACTTAACTAGTTGATATTAGAAGATAAGTTTTATTAAATTAGTTAAACTTATGTTGGTGCGCACATCATAATGTATTCATTATATATCCTAAATTTTACCATATGACCTGTAGTAAGCATACAGATGTAGATGAATGTAAATTAAAGAAGCATACATTTTTGATTAATAGTTTAGTACAACACATATAAGCGAACAGTATTGCTCGCTTACATAATTTGTTATGATTTATATTGTGGGTATTTTTAACATTCTAATAGTTTAATGATAACAGTTTTATTTAAAATACTCTGATGTATTCTATCTATCTAGAATACTGACTAATATTTAGGGATTGTAAGTAAATCCGATTATCTTTCAATACAACAATATGAATTTATTACATAAGAAATTGTTTGTGATGGTTTTATTATGCTTTTAAATAGATTATATGCATCCATCACAACGTATTACAACGAATAATTGCATAGTTTAGGCATTGGAGTATGTACTTTTAGTTATTAACATAACTACATAGAGCATCCGTTTTTAAATGGATTTCATGTTAACTTTCACATTTTATTTTTTGTATGTTGTCGTCAGGATAGTAGAAATCACTGGTTAGAGACCGTAAAATAATAAGGCTGATAATTAATAATAATTCATTGAGTTTTTAATTTTTATGTGTTAAACATCTTTTTCATTTTAAAATGTCTGTGTTTTTGCTATTGTTCTGTATTTATGCTGTTGTAATATGTAAACGTTCTCACTTTCTTGTGATGTTCTACGTTGATATAGCTGTTTTGTTATAATTCATCAAAATACCTGTAGTAACATTTGATTAATGTATTATTCGTACATATCTTTCAATCTTTCATATTAATTCATCAAGCTCTATGTATATGTATTTTGTGAAAGTAGATACCATTTTGCATAATCTAGTGATATGCTATCAGCACCTTCCTGATGACAACTCTAAATCCTACTTATTTCATTATCGCATCATTATTTACGCATAAAATCCTCTACATTGTTCCCCACAACAATCATCATCTAACTTGCACATATTTGCGCTTACATTGCAAATTCAAACGCTATTCTATTTACCATAGTTTGAGAAGTCAAATATTATTAATATTAATTCATGTATAAAACTTATTACATAAAGCCGGGTACACAAACTTATACTTCGCTACTAATTACATTAGGAATATCAACCGTTAGAAGCCGGCTCAGTGGTCCAATCGTAAAGCGCTCGTCACGGAACCAGAGGGTCCTGGGTTCGATCCCCAACAGGGTCGTGGATGCGCACTGCTGAGGAGTCCCATACTAGGACGAAACAGCTGTCCAGTGCTTCCAGGTGATTAATGGTTGTCTAGTTCAGATTGATTCGTGATATCAGCATTGACAAATAAACTATCTCCACATCAACCCCCTTAATTACATTATTATTATTATTATTATGTTTTTTTTTTAGTTTTTATTGAAGATTTATTCTTCTTTTCTTCATTCACATATTTTGTTTACACAGACCCAGCACCTTTAACATCATCTAATGAAGTTTTTCCACATGAATCTGTAGATTTATTGTCAGATAAACAAGTGAGTTAAAATCGTGGTTTGTTTTTTTTTAAAAAAAGAAAATTGTTTTCAATTCACAGCTTGTGACGTAAGTGGTGTTTTGTCGGAGTAACTGTGCGTATCATTATGGTGAAGTGAAGGAGATTGTGTAGATGATAATCAATAACTCTAGTTATAGACAAAGTTTAAAGTAATCATAATCAAGCAAAGTAAAAATAATCCTTAACTTTACTATGGAACCTGAATACGAATTAAAGTCAATGTGTTTGTTAACGTCTTACTTACTTAAATAAATAGCTGTTCAATGCGAATATAGAAAACTCATGTGAAACGGACAGCTGACAAATTTTCATAATTGGGTCCCAATAGTGAGAAGACGCAGTGTCGTTTATTCTCTAAGCTCACGTTCTGGGAAAATCTGTGTGCTAGACTGCTTAGACAAACTATTCATTTTAAAATCTACCTTTATAGAAAATGGATACTCATTGAGATTTATCTAGAGGTGTATGAAGATGAAACAGCATTCTTAGACCAAATACATAGTCCTCAAGAAAACATTGTTTATAAACATCCAGTTTAAATAAGATATTTTTTGATGAAATACTGAAAAACCGTTTACATAGATCGATTCGATGGACGTTCAACACTGCACATCTCCGCATAAACTATTCTAGCCAACCTATTATGTGCATTCAGGTGAAAGATCAGTTGCCAAGGTTGACCGACCCAATATGTATATACAAATTCACTTGCTCCTGTAGAGCCAGGCATACAGGTCGTTTACCAAGATCACTTGTCTACCTCACTTGGAAACACTTACCAGAATGGTTTAGTAAGGGACAACAAATGTCAGTCAAATCACTTATTCTACATGTACTATACTTAAGACATTCTGCTTTGGATTCATTTTTTAGCATTTACAAAATTCAGCCAAAGAAATCAAAAAGTATGCGTTTAACTTTCCTTTATATGCCAGAAGCTTTAGCTAACCATAATTCAAAAGCTGAGTTGTGTAGGAAAACAATTTTTTCGATTGCTTTTAATTGCCATGACCATTGCTTAATCACCTCATTTTTATTTTGCCTTATACCTGGAATTATTGATTATCACTCATACATCTATTTCATTTCAACTTAATTGCAGTCACAGTTACTCAGTTTATTCTAATAACCACATATTTGTCAATCTTGATATCGCGAATTGATCTGAATCAGACAACCATTGATCACCTGAAAGCACTGGACAACTATTTCGTCCTAGTATGGGGCTCTTCAGCGGTGCGCATCCACGACCCCGTCGGGGATCGAACCCAGGACCCTCTGGTTCCGCGATGAGCGCTTTACCATTGAACCTCTGAGTTGGCTTCTAACGGTTGATATTTTTAGTTCAGTCAATTTGTGATACGTTTGCGCGACCTCATCCATTGTCATCGGTGGGTAACTGCCTCACACCCGACACGGTTGAACTCCACGTCTTCACACTAGAACTCCAGGAATTACCTCGAGGAGCTAGTCAATAGTGAGCTGATATTTAGTTACAATTGGGGGGTTGTGGTGGTTGTCTGATTCAGATCAATTCGTGATATCAAGATTGACAAATTAACTATCTCCACAACCCCCGATTGTAACCATATATTTATTATGCATTCCCTTCGATCAATGCTTATTTGTGTATTTTATAATTAGGTTGATTTTCACACCACAACTAATCAGCATTTTAACAAAAATGCAATTGGTAGTTTACCTATAATTTATCCGACATGTATCTATACAGATATATACGATTGTACGGCTGTGCACATGAATTCGTTGAAAAGGAATCCTTCACTAAATAAATTTGTTTTATGGTTAAATAAGCATATTTAAATTAAATAACTAAAGGTTAATTTACCAATTAATTAATTAGGTAATAAGTCGTTTTCATTTCTGTTATTGCTTTCTTTCAAAAATAAGTAGTATTCATTTATCAATTGTCAGTAAATAAAAACTATTTGATGAAAATTTGTAAATGCCCCCATCTCTTTCCATATATATACATAAATCTATGCTCATATGTTTACACAACTTCATGAGTTACCATTTGTTGTTTAGTAGTCAGTAAGGGTAATACTGGAATACATTAATAGTCATAGTTTACTTATTATTATTTAATTATTGTCAAATTCCAAAACAACGATTGGATTCGCCACAGATTAATGTTAGTAGCGTAGAGTTCCACCAAAAACCAGGGAGCACCAGACAGCTTCTACTTCCTAGTATGGGACCATTCAGCAGCACACCCTAAATTTCACCCCAGAGTGTTCAGGTTGGCGAACACCTACCACTCTGCACCACCGGGTCGGGATCGATCGGTAGAATCCCCACTTCCATTAATTTGTGACATAGCGCAACCCTGGTTTTCAGTGGCACCCTGCCTTACCTATATCAATCTGTGACGAATTTAATCAATTAAAAAAGCTCAACATAAATATCACCGCATACCATCCCAACTTTGTTAATACTTTAATTAAATTGTTATTTCCTTATGATTATTACTAGTCCCAACTGTCAATAAATATTTTAGCTAAACTATTGATCAATAGTTTCAGTTAAGTATTTTGTTTCCTTATTGCACATAATTGTTGAATATCTTGATTTTAATGTTCTTCATTTTGTCTAGACAAATCTTTATTCCAATAAAAGTGAACATTCTCAACAACAACAACAGTCTAAATCGATACCAGTTGGACATAAAATGGTTGCAGTGAGAAGCTCAGGTAAATAAGTATATATATATATATATATATATATATATATATATATATATATACTTAATTTGCAGTTGTATTTTATTTCTGACAATTACCAAGTTAATCACCATCTATACTCAATAGGTTTATCGTTTAAATTGAATGGTGCATTCTGTTTGTGTTATAGAGTGAACATCAAGAATAATACTCACTACTGTTGTCCTACTGATGAATCAAAAATATAATGAAATGGATATCCTAGGTCCCACCGCTAGTCACATACTATGTTATAATTATCCATAATATTATCTTCCTTATGTATATTACCTTTATCTACAATGTTGTATTTTAGTGGAAAAATATATATAGTGATCGTCTATAAAAGTATACTTAATTCCTCTTACAGTGATCTTTCTTAACTTTGCTTCCATAAGATTTCAATATGTAGATGTTGCATTAACTTCAATGGTATAATGCTCAACTAAAAGTAGTCGTTTTCTACCAGTGTATTTTTGTTTAAATTATTCACTAAGAACATAGTGTAGGACATGACATTGAACTTTATCTATTACTCCTATATACATTCCCAGTCCATGCATCTGTGTAAATAATGTTCTTTTTCCTATAATAAATACAGTCAATGTATGTCAGAGTTATTGGGGCCAACAAATTTCATATATGAAACGTTATGTTAAGCTATCAGAGATTATATATGTATGTCTGTACAACACAGTGCCTGACTTATACGTGGATCGGTTCGAGTTTCCACACCTCAGCAGCTCAGAAAATTGAATATCAAAGTAGTAGGAGTAGTAGTTACTTCAATGGTAAAAGGTTGTATATAATGCAACGAAGGTAAGATCAACAGGTAAAATCCTCAAATTTCAGTTCTGTTTACCTTGGAAAATATTCTTGTTTATTTTCTGGATGAATTTTGCCACACTACTTCACTGGCTATTATATTACAACAATGTATGCCTTACTATATCGCAAACAGACTTTCGTTTGATAGTCATGGAATATATTACACTGGAGGTTTGTTTCGTCTTTGAATGAAGCTCAGAAGTGCACATCCATGACTAAATTAAGGATTGAACTCAGAGCCCTCAGGTTTCATAACGGATTTCCCTTTGTGGTTCGACTGACATTGATTTGATTATCAAGTGCTCATTAATTGTTTAGCCAGTCAGTGCGTGGTGTGAAACCTAGAATTCAACAATCTCTTAAATCCTATAATAAAAACGCTTTACTAGTTCACACTTATTCAAACGGCCCAGTTATTTGTACTAATTTTTATCCCATTTTCATTTTATTGTATTTTTTATTCATAGAAATGAATGAAGATTCCTATATTGGCTCACGTGACGCATCATCAATTTTAAAGCCTTTAAATCTTAAGTCCTCGGAAAATGCAGAACATATGCTTGATCCTTTCAAACCGATTACTGTAAACGGTGGGGCATCCGCTGTTCGTCAAACATCAATACATAGTAGATCACTTCACCAATCTTGGACTTCAGGGACGTCAACATCAAAGATTTTGAGTCAACCTGGTGTAATTGCTGGTAAGTATATAAAATCATGGATACATTTAATCAGGTTGTAACAGTGTACGACTCAAAGACATTATGTAGTCTATATAATGCAATATTCCAATGTTTCTCATCATTCTTAATTATTTGTTTTGTTTTTGACTTAGTTAGAGTTAGTGACTTCGTAACGATGGCTCAGTGGTTAAGGTACTCAACTTTAAATTACTAAAGATATGGTTCGAACCCCACTCCACCTACTTCGGTTTGTTCTATTGAGTAGTATCATTAACCCTCATAATTAGAATGTGACTCAAAGTCAAGTAAACGTGTGTGTTTCCGGTTTCCAGTCTATTAATATCACAATTATTGTATTCATAATTCACTATCCTGTAATCCAGGAAAGTCGGTTTTATTCATTATTTAAGTTTGATTTCCACTACTCATACTAGTTAGTAGTAATGTTATTACAAGTGTATATAATAATGAAAATAGGTATTAAGCTTTAGTCTGATCGCTCGCTAAGATATGTAAACGGATTTTCTTAGTTCAGTTACTTAAAAATTGGTAGCAAAATGAATGACTTTGTGGAATCTATTGTGGTTAATTTTGTCGTCCAGGTTTCCTGAAAGGCGGAGTTGTATAAGGTAGTTCAGGATTGTGCATATGCATCTCTGAGTTTCTACAGAGATGAAACCTAAACTATATCGGCTGCTTTAAAGATAATTGTGGTAGTTTTATTTATTGCTATTCATCTATCTTTTTTGCTTGAATGTAAACTAAGGTCATTTACATTTTACCGTTTGTATGTAATATAAATGGAATGCAGAAAGAGAATGTCTTTAGCAGTTGTCATCAGTGAATAAGCTATCACTTTGATGTCTCTAACCTATGAGATATCATGATGTGTTTTCTTCATATCATTTCTGTAAGACTTCCATTAAAGTAAATGGTTTTGGAGATACGAATTTTAACTCAGCATTTCGAAATTGTATGCTTATCTAATTACACAACTCCTTACGATCATGATATTTTGTAGATTAGTCTTAATTTATTAAACCATTGAGTAACTTACTAATCATGATTCCCTAAACATTTTCTGTATTCATCATCAAGTGTAAGAAATTTATAAATTTAAATTTGACATCTATTACAAAACAATACAATTTACTTCACTTAACTCGTTTCCAATCTTTCTAACATACTGATTGATGACCGAGTGGAGAGTAACGTGGTTTTTGCCGAGTTATTTAGATCTGAATAAAGTTTATCAATCAAGTTGCAGTGTGACATCCAATCTAAGGAGCATCGAATACATTATTTGGTTTTTAAGCGGTTAGGAGTAGATAGCAGGTAAACCTGGTCCTATGTTTTATGCTAGGCGATACGTTAGCAAGCCACACTTGCAATCTCAAAATGAGTGTCACTTTTAGCTTCTCATCATAAACTGTTCGGGACACAACTGACCTGTGGAACTGAGGCATTTATCTTAATTGATCACTTATTGGCGACCAGTCCAATGTTTTCCAAATCCTTTAGTGTTGATCAAATTCTTATAACTAAGATGTAGATCTTGAACCAAATAGCTCAGTGATGACCTTTTAAACTATAGAAGTGGTGATATAAGTTCGAATCTAATAGGTTAGCATCAGTTTCTCTAAGATCGCAGATACATCTTGTTGATGAAATCAGGGCTAAAACAGAATTTTCCATCACTGACCTCCAATTTACCAACACCTTTCTAATACATAATGATGAATGAGATTGATCTAATTATCCATTTCTTTCAATTTCTTCGTCTCCAATTCTAGGTATTGTTGGCAGTGTTGTAGTTGTTTTACTACTGTTAATTTTACTCATTCTATTCTGTATTTATCGTTTACGTAAAAAAGATGAAGGATCCTATGCTTTAGATGAACCGAAAAAATTACCCACAGTTGATACGTATACAAGGCCACCAACAAGAGAATTTTATGCTTGATAAACATCATTTCAATTCTTTTAAATTGATACTTCCATCTTGTGATCTAAGCATACACACCTATGTATACATACCTACACATACAAAACGAACATGAAATAGTAATACAACAAAATCTTCCTCCGATTCATAATTCTTTAAATTATGCATTCAGTGTTGATTTTGGCAACTAGGCGACTAATTAATAAATGTCAGCTAATACATTGTTTTCAGTATCTATGCATAAATCTATCTCTTTTACCCAGTGTGTTAACAATTAATTTGAGAGGTGCTGGTGGGATAGAGGAGCTAGAGTTTATACTAAACATTTTCTTCAATAAATTACTATTAATCTTTTGTAATGTATAGTTCAGCTGACATCCTTCTTCAAAATTTTCCATTTGGAAACACAAATTATTAACTGCTTATCTTGTATGTCATACACTTTTCATGCTGCTCACCCCACCCCCCCCCCTAATCAACTGTATAAAATGTATTATTGTGTCAGTTTTCATTTTATTTTTCATTATGTGCAATATTACCATTGTTATTATCATAATTATGTGAATATTCAATATAACAATTTTGTTTTCTGTTTTTTTTTCTTAAATATAAAAATACGTATCATTAATCCACACTACTATGTCTACTACTAGTAGTAATGGTAGTAGTTATTGCTTTTTCATTTTGTTATATAAGTGGTATCTTATTTATTTTTGTTCTAGCGCATTTTTCTTTTTGATTTTTCTGTATTTTTCTCTTTCAAAATTTCATTTCTGATTGTTATACTGATATTTAATGGCTTTTACGGAGATTCGTGTAGTTTGTCTGGTGTTCATTTCTTATTTTAGTTATGTCGATTTATGTATTTAAATATTATTAGTTAAACTTGTGTTTTTCGATTTCCTTTTTTATAAGTAAACTATTACTTCTTAGTTTTGCATAATCGTTGATATTTGTATTATTGTCATTTGTTTAGTAGCTTAGTTGTTGAAGTGTTCTCTTCTCAGCCATTAGGTCACTGGTTCGAGTTCCGTCCTGCTCAATTTGATTTAGGCTGACGTACATTAGTGTTAACCTTTGCATATAGAAATGTGGTTCATAACCAAGTACATTAGTCTATACTTGGTAAGTGAGTTAAATCGTGTCATTTGTGCATATTGTATGTTGTCTACCATGGAACTACACAGTTATCGTTTTTTTTACAAGTGTCCAGAAACATTGAAATCTTTCTAATTAAAGTTCTTAATCTTATTCTAGTCAACTGTCCTCTGTTCTTTAACTATATTATTTGTTTCATTATAATGTCTTTTATTACTTAATTTGTATTTGCATGCTTACGTATATTGGGATAGAACTAATAATTTATTCAATAGAATGTATTCATTTTTACTTTATGCGTCATAGTGGAAGTAAGGTAGTTATCATAAAATTTCAAGTTACTACACCTCATATCAGCACAGCGTATGATAAAATTAGGAAAACAGAATTCATTCATTTGAAGTTAGTTAATCATAACGAACACAAAGTCTGAACATAAGTGTATCACACCACGCCAGCACGACAAGACGGAATATAAAAGAGTTATAAGGCAGTGGAACTGGGAATGACTAAACGTTTAGAATACTGAAACCATATACAAGAAGGAATATTGGAAGTCATGGTCTTAAACAAAATAAAGGGTAATTACGTCTGCACCACTTTGATCCTATATTGTTCCTAAGCTACCTAATAACTAATCGCAGTTATCTCGTTGCCTCCAATCAGTTATTCTGCATTTAGTCACATAATTCGGACTGACATGATTAGCGCTACTTCTTGGTTTACGTGCTGCAGTTTTCTAATCTACTTTAAACCCAGTAAGTATCCTGCATCTAGGTAGATGATAACAAAACTGATTGTAATGAAAAATCCAACTTTAAATTGATAGTCCAAAGGGAACGAATTAATTCGACGAGTAGAAGCATGAAATGATACTAGATTCGAGCTTCAAAGACGTATGTCATCAAATATCAGCAACCAATGCAACATTTTTTACAAACAGATAATGGTAACGAATGAAACGAGGTAACATTATGCTTGCTGTTTCTTAGACACTGACCAGGACCAGTTGTTTGGTAGAAACATTTTAAAATAAGTTCTTCAGTAGTTTCATTCATAGTTCACTCTTTCATCTTTTTGACTAATCTATTGGGATATCTCTTCAAAGTATTAACTGGTACATTTTCCTGGATCTCTGTGCTGGCAGATAGACACTAGACATAGAACAGGACAATCTAATCGAAACTGTTAGTGCAGTTGACATATTAATTCTTTCATCAAATGCTCTGCTCAGTGTCTTAGGTATCCTTTAAGCATTTTATTACGCTTAGTATCCGCGCTACAGATTATTCCATTGATACCTTGTTACTATGCTGTCGGTGTTGGGAGCACTACGTCACATGGGTGATATAATTTGGCTGTCTGTGTATCATTTTGAAACCATCAGTTTGCATAGTGTTTATACAGGATCTGCAAAATTACTTCTTCAGGGAAGTTACTGGCGCAGTTATATATTTTCTAATGAATCCTTAAACTATATTCTTACGTTTAATGCATGCATTTATCATCTATAGAATATGTCTAATGAAATAAGTTAGTCAGTTGATTGCACAGTAAGTTTTCACTTGAATCCAGACTGCAATTTATGAAAAATTGTACTGTAATACTCAAAAGACTTAATTAACACTTCATGATCGAAATAAAATTCTAATCTCAACGACACGTCTGTTACTGAGGATATGTTCAGGTAATCCAACAGTGAATTTCCTTTGTTCCATTGTTAGCACAACATAAGACAGATATAGTGATGTTGGCAAATGAATACAAGTAAAATTTGATTTATTTACTGTATTGTAGAATATTACAATATATTGACCACGTCAGCTCTTCAGCGAAGGGAAAGTACCTTATCATAGTTGAGATTCATCATTTTACAAAATTGCTCAGTAATTAACGAAGCACTTCAAGCCCATTAATTCGATGTTATCTGTTTATGGCTTGAAAGATACTTTTCAACTTACCAGAATAATATACAAGGTTAAATTCTTTAATAAATAGATAGTTTTGTTTGATAGGTCGTTATTCACTACAATCCCACTAGGTAAAACAAAAAAAGATATTCGTCTAATTGCATGATATAATTTTGTATGCACCACTTATATCGACCAATCACAAATACGACAGGCTGATCGGTGCTCAACGTCTGTCCTGACACATACTCAGTCCCAGGTTGAAATAGGAAGAATTCAAGACAGATGAACCAAACAGACAAATCAAATTGTATTTCAAGCAATCTTTTATGTCTGCACAAAATCTAACTATGCAGATAACTAATTAGGAAATTAACATCAATACGAAATAAAGGAGACAGCAACAATGGACCTGGGGCTAACGTATGCACAATCAATCAACTATAGTTCATGAATGGAAAATAACATACTAACAGTTAATAGGTCAAAAGAGGGGAAAACGGCAATTGAGATGTAACAATAAAAGGAAACAAGATGCTTACATGACACACAACTAAAATAATTGAAATAGTCTTCTACAACTCAGTTCCGAAAGTTGCACTTCTTGAATTAACCAATGCAACAATATGTCAGCACATTGATCATCTTACTTTATCAAAAGGGAAACGCATACAGTTCCAAGTAATGTGCACTAAAAGTATTCAATTCAGCAATGTCTTAATTCGTCAAGTTCACGCATAAGCCAAGGATAGCTTACTGGACCAAATCCAGGCAGATATCTTTGTATCAAATTAAGAAAGCACGATGAAGAAATCAGTATTCAGTGATCCATGTTCCTACGTGTAAAGGTTATCAACACATTTGTCACATACTGAAAATTCTCAACAAAGTACATCCACACATTTGACTTACAGTGGAACGAGGACGCAACAACATGTTTTACAATCTATATTTCGGTATTATAAGTAATTAATGATTGAGAAGATTTACTTACCGGATGGACAGATGGAATGTAATGTAGTTAGAGGTCAATAGTTTCTGCTTGGTAAGCTACAAAAATCTTAGGTTGCAATGTTATTCAATTGTATGCATAAATTAAATTTAGATAATAGAACTGAGAGAAGATTGGCTAAGGTTGAAAGTTGCTTGCGTGAAAACGAGTGTCCACAAAAGTAGATGACAACTCTTGGGAAAACTAGAACGAAGGAAGCGGATTATACTACTGTTGAAAAGTAGCCTACTTTTATGAAACTTGTATTCAATGATGAGGAAATATCAAAAGTGAGGGGTTGTAGATTAAAGTTTATGCTTCAAAAGGTTTATCCAACCTCATGATTAGTCTCAGTTTACGAAAGAATTTCTCATTGAGGCAGTCAAATGCGAACAGTTCCCACCTTCGGTTACCTCAAATTGTGTCAGCCAATTCATAGGTATTTGCCAAAGCACATGTTGGAAGAATAGAAAGGAAAATTAGTGTAAGCATTTATGTGCACATTCCTAGAAATTTGTGAATAAAATCTCAAGATGATACCAGCAGTGCACTAATAAGGTTTATACATCAGAGGTGGTAAAATACTGGTTACAGAACAATTACTATCAAAAATGTCGTAGAAGTACATAACTGTCGATAATAAGTAATTCAAGGAAGTTGAAGTTAACATAGAGAGGGAGAGCATGGCAGAGGTAAGTCATCACCAGTATTTTCAAATGGACAATGTCATATACGATGCAGTGTTCTTCATTAACGAAGAAGCAGATATACCATGATGTGAACAATGTACTTACTTACTTACATACGCCTGTTGCCCCTCTTGGAGGAGCATAGGCCGCTCACCAGTATTCTCCATTCAACTCTGTCCTGAGCAATCCTTATCAGCTGTCCCCAGTTACTGTTCATCCTTTTCATGTCTTCTTCCAGTTCTCGACGCAGGGTGTTCTTTGGCCTTCCTCTTTGCCGTTTTCCAACAGGATTCCAAGTTAGTGCTTGTCGCGTGATGCAGTCTGATGATTTCCACAAAGTATGTCCTATCCATTTCCAACGTCGTTTCCTGATTTCCTCTTCAGCTGGAAGTTGATTTGTTCTCTTCCAAAGTAGGCTGTTGCCGATGGTTTCCGGCCAACAGACATTCAATATTCTACGTAGACAGTTGTTGATAAATACCTGTACTCTCCTGAGGATGTTTGCAGTAGTTCTCCACGTTTCAGCTTAATATAGAAGAACTGTCTTGACGTTCGAGTTGAAGAGTCTAACTTTGAGATTGGTAGACAGTTGTTTGGACTCCCATATATTTTTCAACCGTAGGAATGCTGCCCCTGCTTTGCCGATCCTTGCCTTTACATCTGCATCGGATCCTCCTTGTTCATTGATGATGCTCCCCAGGTATGTAAAGGTATCCACTTCTTCCAGAGTTTCACCATCAAGTTCAATTGGGTCTGTGCTCTCTGTGTTGAATTCGAGGATCTTGCTCTTTCCCTTATGTATGTTCAGGCCTATTGATGCTGAGGTTGCTGCTACGTTGGTAGTCTTCACAATGTACCACAATTAAATTTGATTTATATCGTATACATGATCACAGAATGGAAGTAGAAGTATTCTTGAGGTAATAACCTTATAAATAAAACTTTGACAATTTTGATCAATTCACCCTGAAAAAATTTCAACTAGTTTGTCAGTTGAAATGTTGAAATTAATAAATTTCAATTACTAAGACTATTTAAATCTCATTTCTCCTTTAATGATCTTCTATTTATTCAATCTCCAATTTCTGTCAACATATTCAATCAAATATTCACAGATCTATATATAAACAATTCATAATCTTATTTTAAACTATATATTTTGTTAACTTCATTTCATTTTAAGCATAGAAAGAATAGAAGGAAAGAAATTGTTTATGATAAACTGATCACATGACAACTAACAGTTAATGTAATTTAATCACTATGATAAAATTCATCTAATAGTTTTCTTTATTGTTTTCTTATATTCATTATTCTACTTTATTTGTTGTTGCCGTTGTTATTTGTTATCAACTTTGTAATATTCATGCAAACTTATTTTGTGCATAGATTAACAATAAAGATAATTTTGTTTATTCAATTTCTATTAACAATGTAATAACAATATAAATAAATATTTTGTTATTTAAAGAAAAGTAATTCAATTCATTATTCTTCATATGTACATAATTGACAACTTCAATAATGTTAGTGTGAAACTTCTCAGTAAGTGAGCACTATAGATTCTACTCTAGAGGCTTTGGATTAGCGAATACCTAAATCTCTGACTGGGGGAGTTCAGACATGTTGAGAGTGAGACAGTTATCACAAATGATAATAGTTGATCAATCACGTTATGTATTACCAATTGAAGTGAAAATTCTATCATTGGACGCCAACTCAGTGATGCAGAGTTAGATGTTCATCAACCTGAAGTCCGTGGTACGGAATCTTGAGTCCACACTTCTGAGGAGTCCCATACTAAAATACAACAGCTGTCCAGTGTTTCATGGTTTTCAATGCTAACCTACTAACATCAGTTTGTGGTGTATTCAATCAAATAAAAATACTAATCTCCATAAACCATCTCAATTCAATTACTATAGGTTCCTTAGATTTATTCTCTTACTATATCTTTCTCCGTTATGAATAAAGTTGTTTCTCTGACAGACTGAAACCATACAAATCCAAACGTCCAGTCACGAACAATCGTTTCACTTCAGGGAACTCTAGCGTATAACCTATCAAGAAAAATTTCATACTGAAGTATTTAGTGGATTCCTGTGATTATTCTAGTAAATCATTTTCTTATAATTCTTGGATAAGATTAAAGACATTCAACTTCAGCAACAATTAATTGATGATATTCTTTTATGTTACAGCCCTATTCACATCAACCAAACCAAAGCTCACATATGACACTATACTCCTCCTCCTTCTCCTCAATAGTGTACCTAATCTTCTAAAACACCTAAAATCATAGCCTTTTAGAACTCATCTAGATGTGCACAATAACATGCTTTCAATTCAATAATAAAATATACAAGCAAACTCAAGGAATACCAATGGAATCACCAATATTTGTGCTTATTGCAAAAACATTGATGAAGAGATCAGAACCTTTATTATTACAAATGATCAAATCAGAAAGGTAGATATCGCCATGTAGACAACACATTTGCCATCATAAAAATGAGTTAGAAAATGCCTATAGTTTGATTAACGACATATTTGAAGACATAAAATTTACATAGGGAAAGGAATCAAATAAGTGACTATCATTCCCGGATGTACTGATCGTCAGAACCAACACAAGAAACCTGAAGACTGAAGTTTATTAGAAACTAACCCATACACGTCGAATTCTTAATTACAACAACAACAGTAACCTCAAGACCCACAACATAAATTGTTAGCAAACTCAATTTCAATGGGCGAAAATACACTACAATTCACCTACCGCACGAAGAATTGAAGAAGAATACCTAATAACCGTCTTCTAAAACAAAGGCTATCTACTCAATTTCGTCAAGAAACGTCTCTCGAGAACAACAAAGTCGAATTTAAACGTAGAAATAAACAAAGGAATCACTCTATCATATACAAAGCAATATCTGAAATCGCTACCAGACTTTTGAGGTCACACACAAGCCAATAAGTTTTCTACAATCAATTCCGTGTGAACCAAAGGACAATATAACAAAAAAAGGCAAACCAAACGCCATCTACAAAACAAGCTGCTCTAACTGTGGTAAACACTACATTGGAGAAAGTGGCCCTACTCAATTTTTCCTATATTAACATTAATTAGGCGTCAAGCGATACGACCTTTCGTCTCTTATATCAACACTTACAGACAATAATGGACATAAGTTTGGGAAAACGTAATGCTTTTCGACTGAGGAAATACAAAGAAACCCAGATTATTCAGGTCAATCGATAATCAGTAAACTTATTGAGATACATTTAATTAACCAACCGGTTAACAAAATAATAAACAACTACAATACTATGGATCAGAACAAGAGGAAAGTGAATCAGAATAATTGTGCAGAAAACAACAGGACAAATGTCATTAACAATCAATCCAATTCAAGTTCGACAGATCAAGCTGTTAGTCAATTGTGAAGAAAATTACTTAAATCACTTCCATCAGAAGTTTCGGCTGATGCAGTCTGTTAGGTCGGACCACAAAGTAGTGTAACAAACTTTCAGAACTGTGTTTTGAGAACACTATTTCATTTACTTGAACTTTCTGTAATGTAAACATTTTTTTCTATTATTGTTGCGCTCCTCTTGCCCTATCCTCCCATTTAGCATAATTACTGTTATTATATTGTCTGTTGTTATGGACTACAGTCAATTAGTTGTGTACAGGTTGTTTCTATTCACTACCACTATTTCCCTCGTTCTGTATTCATGCTAGTTTTCTAATTGGTTTGGTGTGTGGTCGGATTTTATGTATATATAAAAGAATGCTTGAAATATAGATTCGATTCTGTCTGGCTGACCTATTGGCTCGCATTCTTCTTATTTCGGTTTGGGACTAAGTGGGTACAGGGCAGACGCGTGATAACCAACTAGGCACCAGTCAATTTGCACTCGGCCAACCCCACTCACCCCCCAAATTTCTCTCGTCATAACACAGTCACATCCGGAATAACTATGAAAGCTTTGTAAATAAGCCATCCAGCTTAGAGAATGTAACGAAACTAAAAATTGTTTTGCCAGGTTTTATGAGCACTTTTCTAGAAATCTATATCTGAGAAGCGGTAACATTCTCATAAATGGAATCTCTGGACATCTTTTCAACAGTGGAAATAATATAAACATTCCGGAAGCATTTAAACTGATCAACAGTCATGCAACGCCATTATTACTACCTTTTACAGTGGGAACAGTTATCAAATACTTTCACCCTAACCCATGTGGACACAGTGATAGCGTGATAAATTTTTTATTCTTATGATGAATATAATAATTTTTCTCTTACATAATCATCCAAATATTTACACATTAAAGTAACTTTCGTTCAAAATTTATAAGAGCCCTAATAAGAAGGAAAACAGAAGATACAAAATCAAACAATTCAACCATCACGAGTGATGAATCACAAGCGGTGGTGGTTGACTAGATCATGAAGACTGCAACATCTCAAGGCAATCTCGAAATACAGCGGACAACATCTATGCAACTAGATGACTTGGACTATGTAGATGATCTAGCTCCCTTATCCCACACACAGTAACAAATTCAGATAAAGACGGACAAAGTGACAGGAGCCTCGGCAGTATAAGGCTTCAAAATACACAATGGAAAAAGCAAGATCCTTCGATACAGAACAACAAAAACTAATCAATTTACACCTGACTGAGAATATCTAGAAGATGTGGAAACTTTTACATACTTGGGCAACAACATCATTGATAAACAAGGAGGGTTTGATTGGTGGCAGATGTAAAGACGCCAATTGGAAAGGTAAGAGCAGCATTTCTACAACTTAGAAATATTTGGAACTCAAACCAGCTGTCAGCTAACGACGGTCACGATTTTCAATACAAATAAAAAGACGATTCTGTTGTATGGAGCTGAAACTTGGAGAACTGCAAGAAGCATTATTTAAAAGATACAAGTATTTACAAACCCCTGTTTGCTCAAGATACTTAGGATCCATTGGTCAGATACCATCAACAACAATCTTCTATGGCAAATAACAAATCAACTTCCAGCCGAGGAAGAAATTGGGAAAAGACGCTGAGGGATGGATAGGACAAGTACTAACTTGAAATTATCAAGGCCGAAGGAAAAGAGGATGACCCAAGGATACATTGCGTTGGGAATCGAAGACAGATATGAAGAGAATGAACAGTAATTGGGAAGAAGTGAAAGATGGATTTGAAGACAAAGTTGGTTGGAGAATGCTGGTCGGTGGCCTATGCTCTACGTGGGGTAATAGGCGTCGATTGGTTGATAAGTGACTTACAAAATGGTTATCACACTATTGCTAATGACATCTAGTCATGCTTATTTATGTGTTCAAAATTTTATTCTTTATACTCGTTACAGAATGATCTCGGTTGAGTACTCGTGAAATTCAGAGAGCACTGGACAACCGTTTCGCCTTAATATGGAATTCCTTCACTGTGGATATATACCACCTCACCAAGGAATTGAGCCTATAAACTTCAAGTATCTCGGTGAACGTTTAATCGTTCAGCCATTGAACTTGCCTACATACAACGGTTGATATTTTCAACTTTAGTCAATAGGCAGTACATCTGCGTGACTTAACTTGTTGTTATCAGTGGGTACCTACGTCACATCCAACACAGTAGTTTGAACATTTTAAAATTTCTCCCCATTTGTCCCTTTATTAATTTTGAGTGTTTAATTTTCAATTATATTTATAAAGTTAGAAGAATTTCCCTAACTACTTTTTAATATATAAATTTTTATTTAGTTTCTGAATTTCCTGACTGAATTATTATTTTTGCTAAATATTGTACAGTTGCTTAAGCCTTCATCGTCAGATATGAATGCCTCAGGTTAGATTCCATGACCTAAATAAGGATGTGTACTACTAAAGAATCCTGTACTAGAACGAAATAGTTGGCTACCAATCCTCTCTGATTTCCAATGATACCCAACCAACATCAGTATGTAACGAATACAAATAACTGAAATAACCTTTGTATAATTTACTATCCTCTCAGCTAAGTCCTTTTTAATGGAACATATGTTTATTTAGTTTTTTATATTGATTCTTCGAGTGGTTTACTGATACTAGCTGGAAGTTAAAAACATTAATACTGACTATAATTCATTGAATGAACAATACTTCAATGTGTTAAGAACAAATCTATCATACCGTCATGAAGTTGAATCTTCATCGTAGGAGTGTAGCATCACACGAGATACTTCTTTCATGTAATCTAACAGTTGATATTTCTAATTCAGTCAATTCGTAATACGTTTGCGCGACCTCATCCATTGTCATCGGTGGGTAACTGCTTCACACCCGACACGATTGAACTCCACTGGTCACGTCCTGACACTAGAACTCCTGGAATTACCTCAAGGAGCTAGTCATATTATCATCATCCGAATGATGACCAGTAGAGTTCAACCGTATCGAATGTGATGGAGTTACCAACCGATGAGGTCTCACAAACGTATCACGAATTGACTGAATTAGAAATATTAACCGTTGCGAGCCAACTTACTTGTCAAATGGTAAAACGTTCAGCGTGGAGTCAGAGGGTCATGTGTTCAAATCTTGATAGGGTCGTAGGTGAGCACTGCTGGAAAGTCCCATACCAGGATGAAACACCTGTTCAGTTCTTCCTGGGTATCAGTGGATGTCTAATTTAGACCAATTCGTAATATCAAATTGAACGAAAATAATTTAATTTCAACACTGACTAACTAATTCACTAACCATAACACATTGATTGATTATCTAGTGTATGCCAGGCATATTTGGTGTTATTCATATGTATTCGGTCAGCAACTAAGGGAAGCAATTTTGGGACTTGAGGTGAACATTCTACAAGTTAGTAAAGCGAACAAACAATCATGAGTAAAAGTTCAGTAAGAATGTTTAGGTCCACTCTAATGCGAAATCTAAATTGGCAGTTTGAATGTGTTGCACAAGTCTTACACTGGTATACACTGTAATTTTATTACATTTTAATTGGGAAGATTAATTTAAAGAATATGAATGTTGATTGGTTAACAGAATTTGAGGTCATTTTAAGTGTCATTTAAATTTAGCAATATGTTTCAAAGTTGAATCAATGAACACCTCCCCCCCCCCACACACATCTCTTGGAAATACTCTCATACGGTAACAAAAATTATTAAAGACTACGACTTTTTATTATAGAAACCTATATTTATATAAAACAATTATAATAGCAATGAGAGAAATAATCAAAAGAATTCCTTTGTTATTTTCTCCTTTCCCCCTCCCCTCACCCCTTTCTACTGAGGAAAACTAACGAAACTAACAAAATCAATGATAATTGACATACTCGTCGACACCAGGAATTCAGTCATAAATGAGTCGGTGTTTTAGGCTAATTTTATTAAATTAACGATTGAGTTAAAATGAATAAAACTGACATATGATAGAAGTGACGATTAACAAACAAACTATACAACATCAATGAATCAATGAGAATGAAGATGGTAACTTGTGAAATTTGAGCAGAATTTGAAGAATAATTATAGTTAACTGGTAGTTTGATGACAATTAGACAAGACTTAATTGAATTGAAATGATTTTGTTGAGATAAGTATAAACTTAATTTGATTGCATTCGTTGCACATTGTTATTGAATGAACACCATTGAAAACTAGGAAGTATACATGTTCGTCGTAGTATAGTACAAATCAGCGGTGCACAGCTTTGATTTCACTATGAAAGCTAACCTAGAACTTTTAAGTTTCACGGTGAACATTTAAACATCTGCGATCTATAACAAACATAAACATGTGAATTTATCTTGAATCTATATCCACATAACCACCTCAATTCACTTACAATAATCAGATCATTAATGAATAACAGCAAGATGGTCCTGAAGCTCTAGAGAGAAGTCGTTACTGGCGAAGTTCAGGTTTGTCGGTGATGAGACAATAAACACTCATCACAAGTGATGACCGTCGGGCTATATCACAAATTGATGAAAGTGGGAAATTCGCAGTTGAAGTTAACGATAAACTATTTAGTTGTGCATTACATCATAGAGGAAAGGTGTAAAGAAAGCGAAGAATTTAAACAGAAGTGTAGAAATAGATCGAAATAACAAGTTAATCATTTAACGAATGCTTGTAAAGTAAATCTCCTCGACTTATTCAACTCCATCAAATTCATCTCACTATTACACAACATCAATACAATTCACATTGAGATAACATCACATCACATCACAACACATCAGATATTCATTCAGATATCAGGTAAGTGGAAGTGTGTTTGAAATTAGGTCAACTCCATGACTATTCAATATGAATGAATATGAACTCTGTTATAATTGTCGAATAGGTCAGTTATTATTTCCCATATGGATTAATTCAATTCACCTTCTTCCATTTCACTTAATTCAATTAATAAGAACATTCGGATTACACACTCGATTAACTAGTTCACTAATTCACAATTCATTAACATCTACTTACTTCGCATCCAATAATCTGAATGTCATTACTGATGTAGTGAATTCATTGAATTGTGTGTTTGTGTGTATGTGTGTAGAGGGAGGGTTTAGGTGGAGTTGGGAATTGTGGGTGATAATATGAATATTTAATAATAATGACTTGTGGATATGTCACTGTTTAATAACTTGTACTTTAGACCAGTCATTGTGATTACTCTTGTCATTATTCGATGGTAGGTTTCTACTCTCAAATACAATCGATGTAGAGATTCATTCGAACGATGTTGTACTGAATGACCATTACTTGTCTACAATTGTAATTACACTCCCCATTCTACTCTACTCTACTCTATTCTACTCCACTTCCACTTCACTCTATTCCTACCCTACTCGCGTGAGATTTTGATTTGGTCGGTAATGGTCACTGAAATATTGTTACTCCATACATGCATTAAGGCTATACAACACAGATTGTGTAACATTAAGTGAAAATGAGACGCGTTTATTGAGTGACTTTGGAATGATTATCTCTATCTTCTTATCCAATTCAATTACCGAGTATTCTATATTATTGACAGAATGATACACTATATTCATTAATTCGCCTGTTACCTCTCGTGAATCTAGGTCATGCGATTAGTTCAATACGTCTAGCTGAATCCATGCTATCTACTGTCCTCGGTGCTTCCCCCGAGATAATGTGGTTTTCATAAACTAATCAATCACCAAATGGAAGTGAAAATGTGAGAGTAAGCAGCCGTTTTTGACATCAATCTTCACTTAGAATGAATCTGTCACGATAAATACTTTGCATCTTTATGTTTCGTTGAACTGCATGTAAAATAAGTCTATTTATCAATTATTTATCAAGTAAATATTTCGTTACATGCAGTATCTAATTATCAATGAATTTCTTGTTCAATCAATTATCTATGCACCATAACTGTAGACTGTATTCAGACTTAATGAAATATCTAGAATGATTGACTGTGAATTGAAGTCGATACTGAAAAGGATCCATCCAGTCTCACGGTTAGTCTCAATTCACTAAAAGAATTTCTCATTAAGACAGTCAAATATGAACAGTTTTCACCTTTGGTTACCTCAAACTGTGTCTGCTGATTCATACGTATGTGCCAAAGCACATGTATTTGAAGAAGTGAAGGGACAATTAGTGCAAGCAAATCTCAGTACATTCTTCGAAATTTGTGAATAACTTCCCAACATGTTTATGTCATTGCAATTTGCTAGGCATTTGTTTGACAATGGATATGAGATTGATGCAGCAATATCCTTTAAAACAATCAACAGACAGTTAGTTGCTAGAGTTTGAATAAATCAATGGTTCATTCAGTGCCTTGGAGTCACTTAATAGTTGGTTTATTGCTATTATAAAGCGATCAATACTATCTAACGTACGGATTTCTCCCGGTAAACCATTCCAGATGGTAATGAACTTGTGCACGAAAAATTAGATCGTATTCTAGTCTTACAATGTTACACTCAAACTCTACCTGTGTGGTTTTTGAGGTTGTAATTACATGCTTCGATGAATCTTAATATAGGGTCAGGGGGTGTATACTAAACGGTGTACAACTTTGAAATAGAATGTTAGACTGAGCTTAGCTTGCCTTTTCCAAAGTGGTTCTAAGCTTAACGTATCATACCGTGCAGTGTAGTTTAGTCCACAATCCATCCCCAATGTCATTTTGTGAAGTATAGCTGTATTCTTTCAATCCTCAGCTTATCACTTTTTCTTAGGCTGTTGAGTATGAGTGGACAGTATTCAAGCAGAGGGCGTACACAGGCCTTATATAGTACGCTTTATCTATTGTGAAAAAACACAACTACCATTAATGATTGCCAATCACTGTACAGACACGTCTGCCCCGCGACTACCAGTCCCCAAACCAGAATAGAGGAAAAACAATGATTGATGAGCCAAACAGACAGAATCGGTTTTTTTTATTTCAATCATGCGTTTATATATATACAAAATCAGACCGCATTGTCAACCAATTAGAAAACTGACATTAATACAAAATAAGAGTAATAGTGAGTGTGAACTGGGGTAACGTATATGCAGTCAATTAACTATAGTTCATAAATGAGAAATGATATAACAACAGTTAATGCCTTAAACAGGAGTATAGGATAAGAGCAACGTCACAATAATAAGAATAAAATGCTCACTTCGTATACAACCAAAAATAATGAATCGTTTACAAGAAGAACACTTCTAGAAGATAATCAATCTTCATTAAGTGCCCATCATAACAGTACGAATCTAGACTCACGTTGGTATACATTTTATAAGTTTACTATAGTTTTAAAATTATTACTAAATAAATGGTGGTGTATTAAATAATAATTTTACAAGTTCAAAGGTGTTTATAAAATAATTACAACTAATTAACAATACAATTAAGACATGAAGGTGAATAAGGTAATGATTGTTTCCGAAAGTGAAAAGATGATAAGCGGGTGCATTGGCATACTGTCGATTACATAATACTTGATGAGAAAAAAACACCATCGAAGTAATTACAAGAAATCTGATAGTCAAAACAGTTACGTAAGTATTAAGTGCCAATTATAAAGTAATAAATTTTGAAGTTATGACAAGAATTCTACATCGTGATAATAGTCACATAATAATAAGAGTAATAATAATAATAATGAGAGAAGTGAGTGTAATAAGTCATTTGTAAACAATTCAAGCATTGGCTATTATGATGGCCAAGACAAGGAAGGAGACTGTACGAATTTTTTATGTACATAAAGTTCAGGTTCAATAAGGTTGATACCGATGGCTTCCGTTATATGAAGAAGACTTGTGCGTATATCATATGTTAGATTAAATGGGATTCAAAAAATGATCTTAGAAGCTCTTCTAACGTCTACTTGATGCTTCGTATCAACCAAATGTACAAGTATAGAGCTGTTTACTTAACGTAGTTGACCTTTACTCAGTCATGCTGGATGATACTCAAAAATTCTGCGACGGACCTACCGAATGGTTCCCCCCCCAATGTAAGTGGCTCCACTGGGGCGGTTGATTTAGTGTATACACACAGATGAGGAGGATTCAGCGGGTCTGTATTTATTTCCTATTCTTATGAGAGAGTAGTTGTAGAATATGTTATACAATTCGGCTACAGTGAATGTCTTTTGTAACACTTTTCTAATCCGTTGAGTTGTGATTTCACTGATGTTGTCATCTTAGAATGGTAATTTGAGAAAAATCAATTTCTTATGGACAGTTGCATTTTCTGACTTCGTTTTTGTAGGCATCAAATGTTTATTCATAAATTTCAACGGGTAAGCGTTCTTACTAAGCATAGTGCGAACGATGATTAATTCTTCTTCCAAAGTATCCTTAGAAAATTTATATCTAGACCCGATGTATTCAACTTTTCATTAAGTTCCTTCTATATATTAGTGGTATAAAATTGTAGAAATGAATTTAATGATAAATCGACATCTTTTAATTCTTTCATTATTATTATTGTACACTTAAATAACAACTTCATAAACCTTCATAAATTAATGTCAATATTACTGAGTTCTTGTTCTTTCTATTGATTAATTGAACTATTTCTACACTGTAAAATAAGTGAAGTGATTCTCTCAAATGAATGAATTCATCTCAATCAACTAGTGTTATTATTTCACTTTTATGCATATTTATAAATGATAAAAAGTTGTATGAAATTCTTCGGAGAATGTATAGCTTAAGCAAATGGATTCTATTGAAGGTATGTTTATTGAGTGCTAAGGATTCGCGAGTTTAAGTGACACCTAGATAACCACTAACGAACGTAAGACCAGCGACACAGTAACAGGAAGCTAAGCTATTCCGCAGCGCCCCAGCCCAGCTAACTAGAGTAAGAAGTCCAAAGACGGCAAGAAGCGTTTATTCCACAGGCAGCCTGTCAGACGACATCATCACACACAACTCATGCGTATATATACAAAAATAGGGAGCGTCCTTGGAATGTTACAAATAGCGTACTAAAATAAACAACGAACCAATAAGATTTAGCGTCTTACCGAGTGGGAAACACGAACTGAAGGTGAGAAGGGAAATTTTTTGGCGCGAAGACGGGAAATTCAAATTTACACAATAAAATCAGAAAAATAACAGGTTTGCCAAGTGAGTTTTGGGGATCTAATATCCCCAACATTGAGGTGATTGATTTTGTTAACAAAATCACTGTCAATTCAAAGAAGACAATTTCAGTATGTTCCAATTCATAGAACTACTGTATCATTTCAGTCTGTTCATTAGATTTTATATAAAAAACAAGCATAATAATACAGTAAATTCTGAAGTTAATAATCAAATACACATCAAACGACAAGCGTTTTCAGGTTATTTATTGATATAAGGAGGTGGCGAAGGGGTGTATGTAGAAAGGGAGCACATAATTCGAAAAGAGGAAATTGTTAATGGTTTTAATCAATAGTGAAATTTAAAAATGTTGAAATTTATAGAGGACAAGTTGTTAGTGATATAAATGAACATCAGAGGTGATAAAATACTGGTTACGTAACAATTACTGTTGCAAATGTTGTAGAAATACATAATTCTCGATAATAAATTGTTATATTTTAAATATAGTCGGACCAATTACAACGTTTGGAAACTATAGTGTAACCTAGGTAATTAACAATCAGTGCCCGTATGCGTCTGCCCAGTGACTACCAGTTCCCAAACTGAAATGGAGAACACAAAATGAATGGACCAAGCAGACAGAATCAAAATCATATTGCATTTCATACATTCCTTTGTGTATACATAAAATCAGACCACACAGGGGACCAATTAGGAATTTAACATCAATACAAAATAAAAGAGATTGTGGCAGTGAAGAGAGGTTACGTGTACAAAACTAATTAACTGTAGTTCATAATAAGGGACAATATACTAACAGCAAATATACTAAACGGGAGGATAAGGCAAATAAGACGTAACAATGATAGAAATGAAATGTTTACATTACCTACAGTTAAAATAATTGGAATAGTGTTCCAATATACAGTTCTGAGAGCTCATTACTCTTCTTTAGTCTTCCGATATAACAAATAGTTCAAGGAAGTTGAAGTTGACATAAAGAGAGACAGAATGGCAGAAATAAATCATCACCAGTGATTACAAATTGACAGTGTCACATAAAATACAATGTGCTTCATTACCAAAAGAATAGATATGTTATGATGTGAAAAATAAATATAAACAATATAGAACAGATAAACTTCATTCATACCTTATACGCGATCATAGAACGAAAGTAGGATTATCCTAGAGGTAATAAAGCAAGTGGACAAAGTTAAATCTTACTTGGACTTAACCTAAGACAATTCTCAATATTAACAGTAAGAGAATGATGGACAACTAAGTTAGGTAAGTGTGTTGAGTAGTGATGAAAATGTTCACACATTCTACATCCCTATTATTTCACTAATGGGGCAAGAGATAGCTTCAATTTGATACAAAAAATTGGTTTGATTTAAACAACCACTGAAAACCAGTAATTAACACTGGACATCAGTAGTATGGGTTACTTCAGCAGTGAATGTTCATGACACCATCAGACAACCAGTATCAGGATCCTAACCATTCGATCATTGAGCTGGCTGGCCACCTCCCAACAGCTGACATTTCAAACTTCAGTCAATTCGTAATGGAAGAAACATTGACCAGTGGAGTCCAACCATATTGAGTGTTATGCAGTTACCTACCAGTGGTAATAGATGAAGTCAAACAAATGTATCGAGAATTGACTGAAGTTATACATATCAACAGTAGAAAGGTGACCGGGCGTCTCAGTAGTGTAACGGTTGAGTTGGCCGCGAAGCGTGATGCCTCTGTGTTCAATTTCCTGGTGGTGTAGTGTATAACCCCAATAAAGAAGTTCCATATTAGTACGAAATATCTGCCTAGTGTCAGTACTTTGTTATCAGTGGCTGTCTAACTCAGACCAATTCATGATATTAATGTGAATTTCGGCAATCACTATAACACCCAATGACAATTAGAGGAAATCGTTGGTGTGGACACTTTCAATGTAGTATTGCCAGAGAGGAAATCGCCAATGTGTTATACAGATAAAAAAAGGCGAATCTGTTTCGAGAAAATCTTATGGTAGTAATTCACATAGAGGGTGAACCTGGCATGCAACATATTCTCTTTAAAGTCGAATTACGGAAGACATGAAAAGACTTATCTGTAAAATGGATCAAACTAGAGGATGAAAATGCTAATTTATTCACTTTATTACAAAATATGGATTTACTTTGAACAATCGCTTCCATAAACAGCCTAGTTCTAAATTGGTAAGTTTAGTTTTCTAGTCTATTGTACAGTTGCTCTCAATAATACAGAATGTAAAGCGACATTGAATAGATTTAGGTTAAAGTCTATCCTGATTATAAACATTATTGAGAATGAAATTTCAGTATTCTAGTAGTGGCCTAACATATGGTTTATGAACTATACTGTGAGGATCAGAAATGTAACAGGAGTATAACTCAGAAGTCACTGTGATGTCTGTCAGTCAAACTGTCTAATAATTTCAAATCGTAAAGCTATTTTAATTCTAAGTCAACCACTAAATCCTATCGGATAAAAATTACTCCCTTGGCGTATATAGACGTTATTCATAAGTTTTCTCCGACAACTCGTTATTAGGTTATGTAATATTACGTGTTATAGTACGAAAGTAAAGGCTGTGAGGAATCGCCTAAAATACCCCTGTCTAGAGAATTCAGAAAGAAGTTGACATTACTTATTTTTGTCTCTATGCTTAGTTTATGTTTTACAAACGAATGACTCCCTTTAACAAACATGAATATTCACTTGAAACAATTAGAATTGTGGTTATTTATTGTGTATAAATGCAAAGGGATAGTGTGAAGAGACGAAACCTTGACGAAATTTCGCTGTATGTATTGGTCAGTGGACGTTGAATGGATTATTTTCACTCATCAGGGCCAACATCATTCACGCACACAGTAAATATACAAAGTGTGCAAGGTGTGGGGTGTGGTCACTTTTATTTACGTAACTCCCTTACCATTTTCTTAACTTTATTCTTCATCTGGTAAAACCGTCTCTTATATAGTATGTGCCAAAAAAACAGGAAAGCCTGGTTACCACGGTTAGGGTGCGTCAAGCTACCAACTGATTATATGGCACAATAATTATCAGTTCTCTAAATAAAAGAAACACTACTACATGACAGAATGTTTGCAAATGTGTTGATTAGATTTAACTCTGTTGGGTTACAGCTTCAGCGATAAAGTATTGTCATATATGTGAAAATGTTTTTGGTGCTTTCTTCCTATGCAGCAAGAGAATTGCAATTAGCTTGATCCCCAACCTGATTTAGACGAATTTATTAGAAAGCTCACAATGCTGGAGCTTAGTAATTCATCCCAGTAACAGTGCGCTAATTACATGGATTAAAGAAACAATCACCAGTACACCGGCATGTTATACGAAATAGATCAGAAGAACGTAAGAGTAATTCCGTTTGCTGTTTTAATAGATAGTGCATAAGCTACAAAAGTGTTTTGCTGAATATAGCATGTTATGACGCGAGAAATTAGGGGTTGGTTGGCCGAGTGCTAATTAGGTGTGCCTAGTTAATAATTGCGCGTCTGCCCTATGCCCACTAAGACCCAAGCCGAAATTAGGAAGAACACGAGCTGATAGACCAACCAGACAGAGTCGAATCGGATCGGATCTAATTATATCGCAATCATGCCATTATATATACACAAAATCAGACCACACACAGAACCAATTAGAAAACTAACATTAATACAGAACTAAGGAAATAGTGTTAGTGAATAGGGACAACTTGTGACACAACTGATTAACTGTAGTCCATAATAATAAACAATATAATAACAGTAAATATGCTAAAAGAGAGGATAGAGTAAGAGGAACGTAACAATAGTAGAAATGTAATGTTTACACTACTCATGACTAGAATAAGTGAAGTTAGTTCTCTAAAACACAGTTCTGAAGTTTTTCACTCTTCTTTAGTGCCTCACCATAACATAGCCACATCGTAAATCCTTCTAATTCTTTGACAAAGTTATATTTCAATTGCCATATGTTACATATGTGAGACCTGTCTTGGATACTTCATTCAATAAGAGACTGCTATCTCATTCCAAATGCTGACACACTTGAATATGTTCAGTGAGTGAATACTGTGTTAGCAAGTGACTTTTCAAATCTCTCCTACAACAAGAGATCAGAATATTCAAACAACTTCTCTTTTATCTTGGGGTACTGGATGACCACATATTGCCATTCCATAACGTAAAAAATGACTTATGTGATAGCTTCTCTTCTTTGTTCCGCTTCTAGGAATAATCATCTCCGAAATTGTAACAGAAAGGTTTATAAATTATAAATGAACAAAATTATGATGAAATATTGTTTCTGTTATTGAGTGGTCAACGACTGTAACGTCCTACGAAAGTATGTAATATCAACGTAATCGATTAATGATTTCAAAAAAGATACTGAATCTTCACTGGAAAACATGCTTTGAAGATTATCATTGATTAAAAAAAATTCTATTTTTATTTACTAATGGTTGATAGATATAATTCAAGTAAACTGCCAATACTGTCTGGTTTCCAGTGGTACTCTACCAACATCAATCTGCGAAGGATCCATTTGACAAAACCTTATAAAAATCTTCACAAAAACACCTCACTTCAACTACACTAATCAGATTATGTCAGGATGTTCTTAAAGTTCTGTAGTGAAATCGTCACTGGTACAGTTCATAGTTGTCAGGAATGTAATAATAAACACCACTGACAATCGATGATCATCACGCTATATCACAAATTGATTGAAGTGGGAATGCTACCATTGAGTGCTGTTTCAGTAATGTTTGAATTAGGTATCTGCTAACCGTAAGGCTCTGGTTTTCGACTCTTCTGAACATAATCGATCGTGTTTATTTCTGAAGAATCACAAACTAGGATGAAAAAAACTATCTAGCTGCACTCTTCGAGTTTCAACGATACCTCACCTAACATCATTCTGAGACTAATCCAATCAACTATTAACTAAATCATTAAATAATGTTTTCTGTTTGTTGCTAACTGTAAATCTTTGTTTTTTTTTCCAGAGTTAAATAATTTTCACTATGATTTGTCCTAATTTCAGTTCATGCAACAGTTTCCATTTAGTTTGTATTAAACAAATACAAACAGACTAACTATTTTCATTTTTTTCTCTCTCATAAACAGTAGGAATCTTTCAAGAAAATATTATTGATGTTATTTGTAATTTGTATTTTCTTCTTATTGATTTACTATGATTGAACAGTAACAACAGTTGGGTTATCCAGTTACTTATATTGGACAAAATTTCTGATGTATACAACAAATTGTTTGAATGAGATCATGTTAGGATTATCTAATTGTACTATGAAAAGTTATCCGTAATTAGAAACTCAATCATTTATATGGTAAAGAAGATTAGCAGCTCGTGGGGTGGCGGAGGAACTGATTTTAGTTGTACTGCATACTTTGCATTGGATGGTCAAATTGTTCAGCTTTCATCATCATTCAAGACAACTTCACCAGGTCGAATTTCTGATAGAAAGTGAGCTATGTGAATTTCTCCACAAGTGATTAGAAGCTTATTCTATAGATCTTGAATATGATTGATTGTTATTAAGACTTATCTAGTTATATTTCCTACATTTATTTTCATTTTCTTCTCTCTTGACCTGATTCATATTAGTATAAGTGTTTATTATTATTATTTCAATTGATTGGTAAACTAGATCTATTAAAATGCGCTTATTGGTTGTTGATTGACGTATGTATTAGGTTTCTACAGATTCTCTAGTTATTTCTTTGTTTCCTATATCTAAAGTCATCACATTTTCTAAATCAAATGAGTTTGACCAATTCACAGGTCTCAGTTATTTGACGACATACATTTAATAAAAATAAGTAGCTTGAGTAGTTGTTTACAATAAAGTATTTTTGACAGAAAATGCCATTCAGTTACATTCGTAGTCGCCCACCGAAGGTAATGAATGATGACGCCCCCCCCCTAAATATATGGCAAGTTGATTGAGTTAGAAATTTCAATCACTGGTTTCCAACCGGCTGTGTGGTCTGATGGGTTTGCTGTGAAGCCGGAATTTTATAGGCTCGACTCTCTGTGTGGTCCGTGGATGTACATTACTGAAGAGTCCCATACTACAATCAAATAAACGTCTAGTATCAATTACTGATTTTTATTGGTTGTTTAACTAAGAATTATTAATGATACCAAATTATATTCATTTTATTGTTTGCTGCTGAACAATGATGGTCGCTACAAAACGCATCAAAAAGTATTTCCATCAATTCCCCAGTTTTCGCAATTAATATGTTGGTCAGCATAAATGGGGATTTCTACAAGGGAAGAACAACAAAATGTCTAGAATACTTTGAGTTCATTGTATTTCGTTACATTCAACCTCTTCAGCTACATACAGGCTACTTATGGTGGATAACTTCAACTATTAACAAACACCAACGGATAACAATTGACGTTTTGAGAGGTAAATATGTGAAATAGTTGAATTTAGAAGTAGTTATAAATTTCTTGAATGATTATTACGCAACGTGATGAAGATTTATTATGCATATGTTAAATCAATTCAGGGAGTTCATATATGATGGTTGCAGAGAATAGTTGAAAAGTTCTGATTTTGTAATGCTGAACACGAGTTTAATGCAATTGTTTACAGAAAATGTGGTTTTAAAGCGAAGGCAAAAAAGACAGAGTCGTTAACCTAATGTTACTAGAGCAAATGAAGGTTAATCATTAACTTCTTTGAAATACATGGGTCAGGTTCTAATCTTTTAATTACAGTGGCTTTGAAAGATTATAATAATATCAGTTTGTGTTATGCACTAATGATCTGAAATGCTAAATGACATGAGATCAAGCTTCTAACAGTGTTGCCAACCTTTAGATATGAGTTCTTAAGGAATGTGTTCAAGAAATCGTGAAGACAATAGTCTCACTGTGCTTCAAACATATCTGCTTTTACAGATACATGTAAACTGGTAAGTCGTTATATTGGACGATTCAAAATGAACAACTAACTTTCAAAATTGTCTTTTAGAAGACTATTTCATTTACTTTGAGTACATATAAATAGATTATTTCATTTCTATTATTATCATCTTCACGCTGCCCTTACCTTCCATTAGACTCATGAACTGTTATCATATGATTTTGCATTTAACAACAATAACTAGTTAATTGTGTATTTGTTACCTCAATTCTTGGTTATTCTTATCCTTCTCTTTTGAATAAATTCTGTCATATTGGTCTTCTGTGTGATTAGACTGTAAGTGTAAGTAAATGAATAAATGAAATGTAATTTGAATGGTTGGTTGTTGGTTCGCTTATTATGTGTTCTTCGATCCAGCTTAAGACTGATGCTAAGACTTAGGGATAGACATTTGGGCATAGAACAACAGCATAAGTTTTCGAATTTTCCGGTATTTGTTCCTATCAAGGTTGCTGGTTTCGTCTGAAGTACTATGAAAATAAAGTCTTGGTAAATGGAAATTTAAACTCTCACCTACTGTAACTAGACTGCCTACTATAATTGATAACTAAAACTTCATATGTCTATGTTAACAAAATTAGTGTGTTGTTTGTTCACAGAAGATAGTGAGTGACATTGTTTATTAGCAGGGATTGCATTTTAGGAAGTGTATCATTCTGTCAATAATATAGAATACCCGGTAATTGAATTGGATAAGAAGATAGAGATAATCATTTCAAAGTCATTCAATAAACGCGTCTCATTTTCACTTAATGTTACACACTCTGTGTTGTATAGCCTTAATTCATGTATGGAGTAACAATATTTCAGTGACCATTACTGACCAAATCAAAATCTCACGCGAGTAGGGTGGAATAGAGTGAAGTGGAGTGGAGTAGAATAGAGTAGAGTAGAGTAGAATGGGGAGTGTAATTACAATTGTAGACAGTAATGGTCATTCAGTACAACATCGTTTGAATGAATCTCTCCATCGATTGTATTTGAGAGTAGAAACCTACCATCGAATAATGACAAGAGTAATCACAATGACTAGTCTAAAGTACAAGTTATTAAACAGTGACATATCCACAAGTCATTATTATTAAATATTCATATTATCACCCACAATTCCCAACTCCACCTAAACCCTCCCTCTACACACATACACACAAACACACAATTCAATGAATTCACTACATCAATAATGACATTCAGATTATTGTATGCGAAGTAAGTAGATGTTAATGAATTGTGAATTAGTGAACTAGTTAATCGAGTGTGTAATCCGAATGTTCTTATTAATTGAATTAAGTGAAATGGAAGAAGGTGAATTGAATGAATTCATTTGGGAAATAATTACTGACCTATTCGACAATTATAACAGAGTTCATATTCATTCATATTGAATGTCATGGAGTTGACCTTATTTCAAACACATTCCACTTACTTGATATCTGAATGAATATCTGATTTGATGTGATCTCAATGTGAATTGTAGTGATGTTGTGTAATAGTGAGTTGAATTTGATGGAGTTGAATAAGTCGAGGAGATTCACTTTACAAGCATTCGTTAAATGATTAACTTGTTAGTACGATCTATTTCTACACTTCTGTTTAAAGTCTTTATTTTCATTATACCTTTTCTCTCTGATGTAATGTAAAGTTAATTTGCTCATTCAATAAAGTTTATTTAGTTCCCAGTGTATTGATATCAACTTGTAATCTCATTGTATATACTGAGTGATGTCTCCGAAGCTTTTGAGAATTCTTCATGACGAGTTGCAGAAATCGAAAATGTGGAACCCTTGAAGATAATGTTTGAATTAATAAATATATGTGGAATACAGATATTCCTCTAATGCATTAATAGTAGCAACTTCAGTTTTATATTGTTAGATTTCTGATTCATTTACTAACTATATGGTTTTATATAGTGAAATAAGTTAAACTTTATGAGACTTGTGTTTCTATAGTATCATATTGGTTTTACCAGTTCTTCAGTCACCCATTATAATGAACCCTGATAAAAATAAATTATTCACTGACCTATAAATTATGATTTCCCGTTTCTTCTGTTGACGTTACCTAAAACTTCATTGTCTAATCTCATTATTGAATTGAGATAGTTTGTGGAGATTGGTAATTTTAATTGACTGAATTCGCCACAGGTCAAAATGTTGGTAGAATATCACTGAACTGGGAATTCCATCGCTTGAAACCTACCCGATGGTGCAGAGGGTTAGGCGTTCGCCAACCTAAAACGATTAGGGCAGCATTTAGGATGTGCACTGCTGAAGAGTCCTGTAAGGGGAATGAAACAGCTATCCAATACTCCCAGGATTCCAAAGGTACGATGCTAACATCATTCTGTGACGAATACAAGTGGTCACATTATTCTATATATTCCTATCCTATGTGGTGATATTGAGATGTTTATAATATGAAATAATCTTAACATCTACGGACCACGATTGTACTCTCTTTGTTATCATATTTTCCATGAACTTATTTACAAGTTATTGGCGGACACAGCATTAAAGTGTAATACTGTTCATCTGTTAATTATATGAGTCTTACATTTAGATATTGTCAATAATCTAAGTGCATACTGGAAGCAGGTTATAATGAGCAATTTTGTGCTTTAAGCTGTCTCATCATTACAGTGTAGCGGTAAATAATCCCCAAAATAAATAGTTGCATAGGCTCTCGACATTGATGCTGACCATGTTTGTTTTAGCGGACACTACTAGTTGAAGGCGCGCGGTCACGCATCTTCACCAGATCACGACTCGAACCACCGTGGGTAGCATCTCTCTCTAGTTTGCCAGCCTAGACGTTGCTATCCCATTAAAGTTCTGTTACGCTCAAATATAATTTCGCTTCCATCCTTTATTGCCTTCTGATTTCTCATTCGTAAGAGTGGGGTCCATTCGATAGAAGTGTCTTTGGTTATACGACAAGCGCAACTTGGTCCTATATCCGGGGAACCCTTCATTGGTGAGCTCAACGTGATCTGGACACGATAATTTACTGTGAGTCCGTTCCTTTTTATAGTTTCAAACAGAGTAATTTTGGTGGTTTAATTTTTTTACCGCATATTTTTCACAGTAATTTTGTATTTGCATTCATTACTATTTTTATGATGTCAGACCAGACTCCTAAGCTAATTAGGATTAAGACCCCTACGCTTCCAAACTTTCAGCTCATTCCTTTCTGGGCAGATAATGTCGAAGCCTGGTTCTGCTACGCAGAAGCAGAATTCCAAAACCAATGTATGGACTGATCCACGCGTCCAATTTCTGGTGGTTGTAAGGTCACTTCCGCGTGAATTGAACAGGTACGTCACCCCCTTCTTTTTTAGTCCTGACTGCCTAGAACCGTATGAACAACTCAAAAAATCGATTCTTAAACGAGGAGATTTGTCCGACTGACAACGTCTTGATGAGTTTTTTCATACTATTGATCTTGGTAACGGTTCTGCGACCGAAATGTTATTGCGCATGAAAGAGGTAATAGGTCAACGTACTTTTGACGAAGGACTCTTCCGTCAACTATTCTTATCAAAACTGCCACAACAAGTGCAAGCAGTGTTAGTAACTTTTAACAACAACCCAGTTGATGAACTAGCTTCATCTGCCGATCGAATTCTGGAGATCACCAGAACTCGCCACAATGAGGTTTATTCTGTTACAGAAAAGCCTCTAGAAACCGAAAACGAAATAACTAAATTGTGCCATACTATTTCTTGTTTCCTCGATCTACACGAGCAACGCCAACTAAACAATCCTCGCCGACGAAGTTCATCGCGTAAAAGATCCTCATCTCGACCTCAGCGAACGGAAAATCCACATTGGTGTTGGTACCACAACACCTATGGCAAGGAATCAAAGAAATGTAGAAACCCCTGTTGTTTCCCTAGCCTCAAACCCACTGCTTCGGGAAACTATCCCGCCGGCACGCGTTAGCGGCAACCGTAGCCGGTGGAAACAGCCGCCTGTTATTCATCTCTGATGTGATAACAAAGGTTCGCTACCTCGTCGATACTGGCGCAGAAGTCAGCGTCCTTCCTGCAACTTCATCTGATCGCCAACATGAAGCTGCATTTGATCTACAGGCAGCTGACGGAAAACAAATAGCCACGTATGGAAAAAATATGTCTACCTGAACGTAGGCTTGCGCAAACCCATACACTGGATTTTCACTATCGCTGATGTGAAAATACCTATCATAGGCATAGACTTACTAAGCCACCACAACTTGCTTGTGGACGCTAGCAAAAAGAGGCTAGTCGACAGCAACACAAAGCTGTACGTACGCGGAACCACTGCTACAGGTTGTAGCCTATGTCCTCTTCGCTTTAAACATTTAATTAACCCTTATTTTCAGTCAATACTTGACAAGTATCCAGACCTGAATAAGGCGACATCGAAGATATCATGTGTAACCAGCAATGTTACACATCACATCACGACTACAGGTCAACCTGTATTCTCCAAAGCACGCCGATTAGCACCCGAAAATTAAGGATTGCTAAGATTGAATTCGACCATATGATTGACCTTGGAATAATCCGCCCATCCAGCAGCCCATGGTCGTCTCCATTACATATGGTCCCGAAGAAAGACAGCAATGATTGGCGTCCTACCGGTGATTATCGACGTCTTAACGCACAAACTACGCCAGATCGCTACCCTTTACCTCACATCCACGACCTAACGGCCACGTTAAAGGGAATGAAAGTATTCTCAAAAATTGATCTAGTAAAAGCCTACAATCAAATACCGATGGCAGAAAATGACATCCCAAAAACGGCTATTGTAACCCCGTTCGGTCTTTACGAATTCCTCCGAATGCCCTTCGGCTTGAGGAATGCAGCTCAAACGTTTCAGCGTTTCATCGACAGCGTGTTCCGCGGGCTCGGCTACGTCCATGCATATATCGGCGACTGCTCGATAGCAAGCCCAGACGAGGAAACACACATGAAACATTTGGACACAGCTTTTAAAAGACTACAGCAATACGGAATCACTATTAATATACAAAAATGTCAAGTCGGAACAACTTCGTTGGACTTCCTGGGGCATACCATTGATGCTAATGGTATACAGCCTCAAAAACACAAGGTGGCGGCAATTCTGGAGTATCCGGAACCAACAACCATTAAGCAGTTACGAGCTTTCAACGGCTTGGTAAGTTTCTACAGACGATTTATCCCCAACTGTGCATCTATTATGAAACCACTAACGGATCAACTTCGTGGGAACAAAAAGGCGATCACAATGGATTCAGAATCAAAGAAAGCCTTCGTTTCAATTAAAGAGGCAATAGCCAAAGTAACTATGCTGGCACACTACAATACTGAGGCTCCCGTCAGCATTGCAGTCGACGCTTCTGACTCAGCGATTGGTGCAGTTCTGCAACAATGGACTAACCAAGCTTGGCAGCCTTTAGCATTTTTCTCAAGACGATTAAACGACACCGAATCAAGATACAGCACTTTTGGACGTGAACTTCTAGCTATGTACTGTGCTGTACGTCATTTTCAACATTCCATCGAAGGCTGGGAATTCGCAATATTCACCGACCATAAACCACTGACGTTTTCGATGAAATCATCTTCAGATAAGTACTCTCCACGAGAGTCGCATCATCTTTACTATATCTCCCAATTCTCTACGGACATACGACATATATCTGGGGCTAACAATGTAGTTGCTGACGCCTTATCAAGAATACATTCCTTGAATCGTATCCAAGGAATCGACGTTGTTAAACTAGCTCAACTTCAAAGTGAAGATATCGATTTTCATCACGAATTAGCTGCAACAACGCTCCAACTTCAAACCAAAACGATTGGAAAAGGTAAGAACACTGTAATTTGTGATTCTTCTACAGGTATAGCCCGTCCAGTCGTCCCCAGGAGTTATCGGCGAGCCATCTTCGACACATTTCACAACCTCTCCCATCCTGGAATTCGTGCTACACGTAAACTGATTACTGATAGATTCTGCTGGCCAAAGATGAATAAGGATATTAAAGAATGGGCACGCACCAGCATATCCTGCCAGAATAACAAGGTAATCCAACATAATAAATGCCCCCTAGGCACTTTCTCAACCCCTGACGCTCGATTCGACCACGTCCACCTTGATTTGGTAGGACCTCTACCAGAATCAAATGGATTTTCTTATCTTCTGACATGCGTGGACCGATGTACACGCTGGCCAGAAGCGATTCCACTTGAAGACATCACTAGTGAAACGATTGCTCGCACTATCGTCGAACGATGGGTAGCCAACTTTGATTGTCCATCTATAATAACGACAGACCGTGGACGTCAGTTTGAATCTGGATTGTTCCACGCTCTGACCAAACTTCTTGGAACTACACGTTTCAGGACGACCGCCTACCACCCACAATCTAATGGTTTGGTAGAAAGATTTCATCGACAACTGAAAGCATCACTTTCAGCAACAAACATCCCTCAGTGGACCGACGCCTTACCACTAGTTTTACTCGGGATTCGCAGCACAGTGAAGGAAGATGTTGGATGTAGTGTCGCCGAATTAGTCTACGGAACTACTCTTCGACTACCAGGTGAGTTTCTGGAAACCGCTTTCACTTCGGCAAACCTGGATATGAATTCTTACGTGAACCGGCTTACAAATGCTATGCGTTCAGTTAAACCAGTTCAAACTCGACAACAATCGACAGACAGCTTTATCCAACCTGCCTTAAAATATAGTACACACGTTTTCGTACGTCGTGATGCCGTACGCCAACCTCTCGACGCAACCTACGAAGGGCCACACAAGGTCCTGAAACGTGAAACGAAATACTATACGATTGACAAAAATGGCCACGAGGATAACGTCAGCATTGACCGCCTCAAAGCAGCTTACCTAGAAGGTACACCTTTTAGTGTCGAATTCGCTGCAACACCTGCAAAACGTAGCACAAACGAAGCCATTACGCCGCAAGCAATGACTAACACGCAAGTAGAAGCATCAAAGAGCCCTGTAACGCCGAAACCTACGCGTTCTGGTAGAAAAGTTCGATTTCCAGAACACCTAAACGAATACTAAGTCTACTAATTTCCTCCCACTACCTACGTACGTATTACAATTTTCTTGTTGTCTTAAATAATAACAAAGAAGAAAATAAAAACCGATAAACCCATTATTATTTATGTATTTTTTTTCTAAAAAAAAGTAATAAAAATAATTTTACTGTGTGCACTTTATGAAATTTTGTGTCAAAAAAAACTTTTCATTATTTGTTGTCGGTATTCAACACGTTTTTTATATAGACGCATCGAGTTAACAATTATTTTTTTTTGTACACACAACGCACAGATTTAAATTTTATTTTTTCTTTTCGACTTCCAGGCCGTCTGGAAACAAACAGAAGAACGTGGAAGAAACAAGAATTTTATTTTATGTACAATTATTTTATGCAACGACACCATAGTGTAGGGACAGACGTCCAGAAGCTGCACAACATCGCAAGCTATCGAAGGAACGTTTACCAATGTCTGACGCATTGGGTTTTATCCTTTGGCTGGCACGTCTTAGGGTCCTCACGAACCCATTAGGGGGGGGAGTGAGCTGTAGCGGTAAATAATCCCCAAAATAAATAGTTGCATAGGCTCTCGACATTGATGCTGACCATGTTTGTTTTAGCGGACACTACTAGTTGAAGGCGCGCGATCACGCATCTTCACCAGATCACGACTCGAACCACCGTGGGTAGCATCTCTCTCTAGTTTGCCAGCCTAGACGTTGCTATCCCATTAAAGTTCTGTTACGCTCAAATATAATTTCGCTTCCATCCTTTATTGCCTTCTGATTTCTCATTCGTAAGAGTGGGGTCCATTCGATAGAAGTGTCTTTGGTTATACGACAAGCGCAACTTGGTCCTATATCCGGGGAACCCTTCAACAGCATTCGACAGTGTTTACTGAAAACAGTTACATTTGTGTATTAATCATGCTTTAAAAATTATGTAATAGAGTGATTCAGTCTAAAAGTATCTATTAAATAACTTCTGATCTCTACTACTTCATTCCTAAACATTGTCTCGTTACTCTTCTAGTATGCTATATGTTCTATAAGTTTATTTAAACTCTTTTCATAAATAACGACAATGTATAGAATGAATCTAACTCATGCTCCCTCCTGAGGACTCGAACACTCTATTCTTACATCTTCCTACTTTGTAGCCCTCACAAATTATCTGTTCGAGCCACAAAGTTGTCTGCATACGATATTTTCAATCCATTGGCCAGAGAATAAACCAACCAAAATTCAGCTGACAAAGAAATTGTGACAAGATGCTGGAGGTGAATAGAATACACATTGAGGGAATCATCAGACTGAGTTACAAGTTAAGCACTAATTTGGAATTCTCAAGAATAAAATAAAAGAGAAACACCAAAGAACACACTGCGTTGAAAATCGAAGGCAGACATGAAAAGAATAAATTGAACTTAGAAATAAGTGGAAGGGAGATTTAAGAACAGAGTTGGTTGGAGAATCCTGGTAGGTGGCGTATGCTCCACTAGGGAGGGTAACAGGCATTGATAGAATAAATCAAGGATAGCACAACAGTCAACTAGGTTAACATGACTTATGACATATGTTAATGGTGTGATCAATCATAGGCGAGTGACTGATTTACGGAATGTCACATTTAACCGGTAATGAGTTATTTTAATCCTAATGTATTTGTGGGGTATTTACAGGATGTCGAACTACCATATAAGATTGTGGAACTAAAATGATCTTTCATAAATGGCCAAAATTGGTCGTTGAAGTGGTGTTTCATCACAGCAGTTGCTAAGGGTAGATGTTTAAATTAGATAAGAGTTAGGTTAGGATTAGGCTCGCAACACAAGTTTGCATTGTGTCATAGACAATAATCTACTAATGTCCCTAACGAACTAAATATGTTACAATTTTATTTGTTGGCTTATGAAAATCAGTTATTTTTCTTTCCCTTTTCATGACTGGCTTATTTTTTCAAAGTTGCTTTGTTTACGTCTATTCGTTGGAACTATAAGTCATATTTACCGTTGTGTAAGTGAATTTTCCTTATCTTCAACTATATTTATGTACAGACTATTGACAGATGATAATAAGCGGGAACATTTAATTACAATACATTTCTAAAAAACTCTTTTCAATGTATAAATTTCCCACTTACTTGCTTCACTGTACATATCTTACTTAGAACACTTTTGTGTTTTGGTTATACTATATTCTGTTAGCTGAAAGGCTTAACTGCTGAGCTTTCATAGTCATTCTAGATGACTTTATTGGCGCAAGCTTCTCCTGGACAACAAATCTTCTCCATAATCTCAATATATTTCTATGTATGGACTACCGTCTGTCAATTTAAAACTCGTACTAATTAGATGACAAAATTCATACGGTTCGTTATAAAGGTCTTTCAATGTATGATCTGTAGAAGAGGGTTCAAAGAATTATCGCCATGATTCAGAGGATAAAAGCCTAATTATTTAACATCTTGTGAATCCAAGTCACTCAGTCAAAAGTGAATTTGCATTCAAAGTCATTCAATTGATTAAAAGTGGTCTACCAATTATAGAGGGCCTCTATCTTACGTTCTTTACCTCTCACAGAGGAGCATAGGCAGTTCACCAGTAGTCTCCATTGAACTCTGACCTGAGCAATCATTTCCAGCTTTTTCCAGTTACTGTTCATCATTTTATTGTCTGCTTTCAATTCTCGACACAGTGTGTTCTTTGGCCTTTCTCTCTTCCGTTTCACAATAGGATTCCAAGGTAATGCTTGTCTCGTGATGCAGTCTGATGATTTCCGCAATGTATGTCTATTAACTTCCAACGTCGTTTCCTGATTTCCTCTTCAGCTGAAAGTTAGTTTGTTCTACACGTTTCAGCTCCAAACAGGAGAACTGTCTTGATGTTCGAATTGAAGAGTCTAACTCTGAGGTTAGTAGACAGTTGTTTGGAGTCCCATATATTTTTCAGCTGTAAAAATGCTGCCCTTGTTTTACCGATCCTTGCCTTAACATCTGCATCGGATCTTCTTTGTTCATCGATGATGCTTTCCAGGTACATGAAAGTATTCACTTCTTCCAGAGTTACACCATCAAATTCAATAGGGTTGATGCTTTCTGTGTTATATTTGAGGATCTTGCTCTTTTCATTATAGAGCTTCTATCTACTAACAATTAATGAAGCCTCGGCTGAACATCTGCAACAAATAGAAC
The DNA here is from genome assembly GCA_025215515.1 of Schistosoma japonicum. Taxonomy (NCBI): domain Eukaryota; kingdom Metazoa; phylum Platyhelminthes; class Trematoda; order Strigeidida; family Schistosomatidae; genus Schistosoma; species Schistosoma japonicum. The sequence goes on from CM046061.1 coordinate 81,070,624, forward strand.
TTTGTATCCAAAAAACACTTATTCAAACCCTGTTTTGACTGTGATCTTGAAGTCAAGTTTATTCTTATTTTCTAAAAACCATCACTATTCTTTCCTCCTTCCTTATTCATCTTTTACCTTCAAAGCAACTTATTTTTTTTAATGATGCATTTCCATTCAGTGTTGTTAAAAATTTTCTCTTTACATATTATGTAACCAATCTTCGCAATTGATAATCTGTATTTAATTACTATTACAAATCTATACATTCTGTATCCACAAATGTCAATGTTGTAAGAAATCTGATCAACAGAAGTAATCAGCATGTCACAGAGGTGGAAGACAAACAAAATGAACTGACTGTAATCCCACGTATACTTAAGGTGAAAAGGTGCTTTAAAGAGTTACTGAGAAAAGATTGCTGACAGTGGAAAAAAGAAATCATTGCATCTTCCAATAGAGTAGATAAACACTGTAGTAATTCTATACTATGAAGTATCATTAGATCACATTAGTAGTATCTTTAACAAGTATAATTTGAAAGTATATATTCGTGCAAAGTGACATCATTTGGTAGATGAATGGGTAGTAGTGGTTGAGGGGGGGGGAGTGTATTATCAGTCATTCAAATTTGTGACTTATTGTCATTCGGTCACAAATCAGGTCAAACTAATTCCATCGATACGCTCAATACAATTTTCTCCCTCTAGCAGAATTAGTAATAACTGGAAATCAGATGATTTTCTTCAATATTATTTAGTTTCTTATTTATGTGTATTATTTAATCAACAGTCATCTTCATATCAATAGAGTTACAATGTAGTCAATGGTGTGAAAAACTCAATTCGATACCGATACAATCATAAAGAAATCTATTTCTCTTATATTCCTCTAATGATAGAACTTTCGCTTAGAGGCAAGTAACTAACTTTAAATGGTTATTAGGGGAAAACAATCGAACATAACAATTTGCCAAGAAACTTATAAAGTAGATAGAATTTTGTCTAAATTCAAATAAAGGTGAAAGAATTTATATGAACCAATGTATGAATGAATAAATGAACGAATGAGTGAGTGAGTGAGTGGATAAAGAACGAAATGGGAAAAGAGTCTATTTTGCGTTTTATTCAAGTTTCTAATGTCAGAGATTTTAATGTTAAAACGTCTACAGAAATTGAAAGTGTGACAATGAAGAAAGAAACGTTCTTCTCTTGTTGTTTATTGTTGTTATCTTGTTGATTTTCTAAAGAGAAATTTCATTTATATGCCTAAGATTATGCGATAAGAATTCTTGTTGATAACTTTTGATGGTATCGGTGCTTGCGTTTTTCGTAATATTGGCTATTCTCACTATTCAAGTCTGATATATCAGCTACTTTACAGTAGATTACTTTACGTATGTATTTCAGTGTATATACATGGTTACATCAACACATAGTATACACTTCTCATCGGTAACTTACATGTTTAAGTTCTATTCATGATTATTTATCTGTTCATATTCCACAATGGTTATGTTAGATATTGATAATGGAAATGAAAATTTGTTAGAATGAAAAGATCACCTTCCGAAATTGATTACTATTTCTGATTACTTTTCAGTTTAACACTTATAAAAACTATTTTACTAGGAAGATATAGAAAGTGGTTTGTTCACTACATAGTGATCAGATAATGTATACATCACAGTCATTCAGAAGGTCAGCTGCTGCCCAAATATCTCTTTGGTAACGGTTGGAGACTATAAAACCAGGTGTCCATGGATCGAATCCACATCTTGATACGAGTTGTGGAAGCATTTCACGTACACCTTGTTGACGAGTGCCAGATAGAACAAAATCTAGGCTCAAAGCTTTCCTGCTGAATGCCCCTCCCCTCCAAACCAAGTTCCATATCTACATTGTGCCAGTGATCTCGAACAAGTTAGACTAGTGACCACATTACAACTTGATCAATATAATTCAATTAGTATTACGAAGGACTTTACAAACATCACATTAGTCACCACTCAATAATCAACCAATGCAGATCATTTTATTTCGTTAGAAACATTTAATTAACAATTGATGCCTCTTGATAAAAGAGTCTGCTATGTTTTGTGGTACAATAGTGATATTATGCATACTCCTAATGTATCATCAACTTGGTCATGATAAAGAAGTGAATAATTTATTTGTTCTCAGTGTAGCTTATCCACATCTCCATCTTCTCAAAGATATTTAACATAATATGACCTGTTTAGTTTTGTTCAATTCATCGTAATTCAGTAGTGCTTGCTGAAAAGCATAAGTATTCAAGATTAAATCTTATATAAGACGAGTATCACTTAACAGTCTTCAACTGATATGAAATAGGAAATTCCATAACATCTATATTAACTATAGCTTATAATGATTGCCTACATTTGACAATAAGAAGAAAACGAATCTATGAATATCTACTATTGAGGCATAGATGTGGGCACATAATCATTTTGATTATTGATTGACTCGTTACTGTATAACTGTGGTAGTGATACGTACATTTTACTACCATAAATTTACTACTAAACAATTGAATTCAATAGAAGTCATAATAAACCGTAAATTTATCCCTACAAGTTACCATTATCGTGACATTATTTAAGTGAATCCATATGAGAGAAAATTGTTCATTTAAAATAGAAACCCATTAATGAATTATCTGCAATGATGACAATAAACAATTTCAATATCTAAAAGATAAACACAAAAAGGACATTTAAGGTTACTTTGATGTTCTAAACATCCTAATCAAATTGACTTTAAACGAATTGACATAAAAGTAGGCAGCTAATCAACTGGAAAACATCTTAAACTTTATTCGAAATAATCATTTCACAATTACATAAGGCAACAATTAAACAAATGATTAGACAAAACTTCAATCAGACTTCATAGTTACAATGAATTCGATGAAGTAAATTCATTTCAACAACATAGATTAAATGTTGAACTACTATTACTACTACTACTACTACTACTACTACTACTACTACTACTACTACTACTACTACTACTACTACTACTACTACTATTACTACTACTACTATTACTACTACTACTACATCATTATGACTTAGTATGTTTACCTGACTTACAGATTTTTGTATATATATATATATATATATATATATATATATATATATATATATATATATATATATATATATATATATAGCATAGTTTGATTCATTATACCCTCGATTGTTTGGTTGTAGAGTGTTGACTTCCGATCGCTTGTGATTTCCATTACTGGTTATTGCAATACATTTCTACTACTACGACTACTATTACATTAGTGCGACTACCAAGTCCACTGCTTCCAGTTCATCTATTTCTGTTACTGATCTGCTATTGCTGGCTGTATTGCAACTGCTACTGCCACTACTACTATTACTTCTTCTGGGTTCTTCTAGGGGAACTTCGTCACTGGTTTTTAAAAGACTATATATTAATGAGAACATTACAATCTCATATTATTAACTTTATTGTACAGACACAATCTCTTCGACCTTAAGTAAACAACATCCATCCATATTTCTTATCATATAATCAAATTAAATCAAGCGCCGCTATACTCGACAGTTTAGGTGGTTTTCACTAGGTGCGATACGAAGTGAGACGTTGACTTTGTTTGGTAATAACGTAAGCTAAATAATTTGTAAATATTAATTGACCAGATATGTAGCATAATGAACTATGTTTGGTAGGCTTTTGCCATTCATTAAATAAAGAATGCGTTTCTATACCGACAGCAACCTGGCCTCACGCTACTAATATTCTTACGTTTAGTAGTGACACTGCGGATGATAGTCACAAGTATTCTTTGATACGCTGACTAATGCTATTTGATCGTCCGTAGTTGTCATTATGGCGCCAATCATAGTCTTTCTTAGGTGTCATTTGTGGAAGCGGGGCTAAAGGGTTGTTGTAAAATGACACCTAACTACATCATATACTCAAATTCTACTCTCTCCGCATCTAACTAATCAGATTGTAGACACTGGTATCAAGGACGTATTGGTTGCCCGTACTTAACTACTGTGTGAGTTGTGTGACATGATAAAGACTGTTCAAGATAAGTAGACCTGGCGACTGCAGGATACTGATGAGTGATGACAGCGAACAGGGTTTGCTGCCAGCATAAATGAAAGACGCCTTAAATGATAGCAAGAATAACTGTACCATCAGTAGTAAATTTAGTGTTGATACCGATGAGCCGCTATGTGTTCATGTCTCCCGACAAAGCATGACATTCGTGAAAACCATTACCAAAGATGAAGTGCTTTACTTTCGAAAATTGAAAGACCAATTTAAAAGCATTAGATCAAAGATCACATGACTGTTTTCCGTAAGTACAGATTTCTAAGAACGCAATACTAATATCTACTTGCAACGGGAGACCAATCAATACTCCAATTATTATCAGAATAGTAGATGATTACGTAATCGGTTGTTATTAACCAGAATGTCTTCTGCTATGGAATGATAGATGACATTAAACAACACTATTTCGATTAGTCTTAACACACACTAAACGAATCTGATATGCCGTTGAGTAGGCACATTTTACTGAAAATGCGATTCCTTTGAGAATTCCGTTCATCCAACATGATGTCATTTATAATGTCATTCACTTTCATTTCACTTCAACAGTCCGCCTACAGCATATAATTATCATTGTTTACATTCTTATTACTGGAGATTGATTACTTCAACAATCTTATTCAACAATCTTTTCTACTATTGAATCAATCATTGCATGATATATATGTATACTGACGAATTCGCATTCTACTCAAATAAGAAGAAGTCACAATCATCAGAACTCAATCATGCATGACACATCGAGTTGTAGGTAAGTGAATGAGATGGCACTCCTATCAATCTCACTCATTTGTGTATTAATAAGTTTCTGTGATAAGATTTCAGTGATAGTAAATTTGTGAATGTCAATGAATTAGATAGTGTTTGTTACATCAGAAATGTTGTAGTTTGCTTCAAGGATAGTGTTGATTAAAATATAAGTGATAAATAATAAGAGATTGTAGACAATTTACAGATATACACCAGATGATACTGATTAACATAATGGTCGTCACTTCATTTAGGATTATACATAAGTACTTTTGATGAGGGACAAACTGCACGCATTGACGAAGGCGTCTACATCCGAATCAGAGTATTATCGGTGTTCAGATATGCAGTGTAGTTTGATTTCTAGCTTTCATTCATCAAGGCAATTGATTATCTGCATGTTGAGTGCTTGTAGGAGTATTTGAAATTGGTTATTTGATGCGCAGGCTTACACTAGGAAATCGACATTCGAATCAGAGTATTATTGATGTTCAGATATACAGAAATGTAGTGTTTGGTATAACAAAATGCACTGATGACTGAATAGACACTAACTGTTAGTTATGTCTGTATGTTAACTTGAGCTACATCATTGTAACATTTTCATTTTCGACATTAGCTGTATGCATTGAATGTGACTATCAGATGATTATGTGGTTGTTTTCATGAATGTTACTCAATAACCAATGAGTAAACCATTAAATGTGTTAAAATCTGTGATCATCGTTTATCACTAGATGACATCGAGTTGTATCACACATACATAGAAAAACACTAATACACGTGTTCGTTATCTCCAAGAAATCAGTTGATATCAACTGGTTTCATTGACTGTTCATTCCTAATCACATATAACGAATAATTACCATAAGCGAACATATTATGACTAGTCAGTAAACTATTTAGTTGTCGTATTGTATTCAGTACAAGTGATGTGAATATTCAACTTATAAACGTGACTGTTGATCAAAGACTATAAGTAATCAAATCGTAAGTGAACCTGATAATTACAACGAAATATCACTCTTATCACCATCGTTTCAATACACATAAGATTATTCATATTAGTAGTGGCGGGGGTGGTAGGATGGGGAGGTGGATGAGAATTCAATTCCTCACTAATACTACTATTGAGAAGTCGAACCTGGAACGTATAGTGATTATTTGGTAAACTTGATTTGTGAACTTTCATTACATTAATTATCATTCAATATAACCTATACTTCAGGAGTATACTCTAGTTACTTAATATTATAAGAATTGAATTATGAAGTGAGTAGGGACTAATAGCTGTTTGCTGTCGAAAATACTGATTATTGGCACGCGTTAACTATTGATGATTGTATCAAATCTGTGGAGATTGGAGGTTGATTGTCAAGAACGAATAACGCGTTCTGTGCTGTAAAAGAAACCTCATCAACCAATGCTACTGTGGTTTCACAAGGATACACAATTGTGTCACATTCAACTAACAAAAAGGAACTTCGTCAACTACATTAAATGCATAGTCATCTTCTTCTGTGATAGAGAGATGCATTGATGAACAGTGTGTTGTGATAAATTCCCTATCTAGATAATATCAGTGAAGCCATGCAATAACTTTATTGTTGTCACATTGCCTAAACAACTCATATCAGGTGCAGAAATATCAAATAATCGAGGTTGAAATACTGACCGTTTTATTGTGTGTTTACTTGAAACAGGATCAGTCTACGTATCATCATATCACCAGCATCCGATTGATTTACGACCACACAAATGTACGTTTTCTTCAAATAACATCATCAAATTCTCTATCTTTAGAAGGAATAAGTGAATTAAACTAACACGAAAACATATCCACATGATTTCGGCACTGTCATCAGGTTAAATACAGTCAAGTGAACATCATAGACAGTGAGAAACAAGAGGAGTTGAAATCCTGGTATTGTATGAATGTGCTGGGTTGAAATCGATATATGGAATTGAGTGTGTAAGTTTACGGTAAATCCTCAGATCTAGAGTTCCTTTCAAATTCCTTTTGACTAAGCAGTCACAAATGGTAACTCATTGTGTTCATCATCACTTTGTAAAGTGAATTTAATTTGTTGAGGATGGGTGTTGATTCGTTTAGAGAAAGTTCTCAGACAAGTCTTTTTATAATGATAAATGTATCATCTATATACCTGAGCCGAATCGTGGTCTAATGGCACTAGGGAAAATGTGAAATTTACTGTGGACCATGAAGAGGTTCTTTACAATTGATGAAACCGGGAGGAAACCAATCGCATTCTGTCAGTTTGTTTGCAAAGCATTGCTTTATAAATAAAAAAGTTGAATTCAAGAGTTGTTTTAGGGATCACATGATTAAATTTGTGTTTATTGGACAATGGCTGGATAATGCATGATCATTTTCTAGTTGGTCGTTAGTAAAGTCTAGACCAACATCAATTGGAATACTCGAGTGTAAAGATACGACATCGTAGCTTACCGTCGTTTCAATAGCTTCTACTACTAAATCCGGTATTTTCGATTCAAAATTAAATGTATCTTTGATAATACTGTGTAGATTTTGTAGTAGTGGTTTCAAGATGTTGCTCAGATATCTAGAAAGCGCATAAGTTGAAGTATTGGTAAAATTAACTATTGGTCTCAGGAGGATACCTGATTTATGAAACTTCGGTAAACCATAGAAACGAGATGTACATGATGAAGAGTATAAAGTAAATCGTAGAGAGACACCAATGAATGGTTTCAGTTCTCTCAAGAGTTGACCTGTCTCTGATGATTTCGAATTAATCATTAGATATCGTCCAGTGGATAAATGTTCAAAGAGTCTATCATCATAATCTATTTTATTTATTACCACTGTAGTATTACCTTGATTCACTTTGCTAATGATTATCAATTTATCCTTTTGTAATAAATATAAAGCTTTGAAATCTCCAATCAACAAATTAGAAGGAAAATGTTATTGATTTATCAAAATGTGAGATGTCTCTTGAAGTGAAACATGAACTACTTTTTAAGGTAACTTTTCTACTAATGGCGGTAGAATAGGTGGAATTTCTAACGTGATGAGAGGCTTTCTATAAATATTAAAGTTAAGTACTCATTCAAGCAAAGTAATTTCATGCTTATCAGAAATTCTGTTGGAAATATTATGAACAGTTCTTCATTCAGTCAGTTTAGATGTAGTTGTTGGTGGTGTTATCGTTTCTATTGTTTTTTCTTTCCTTCATTCTGTCGGATTTTTTTATTTGTTTTACTTTCGACGATTCTGAATAGAGATTTTCTGTTTCATAGAGAAGGCTATAAATAAGAGAATGTAATTCTGTTGAAGTTAGATGTTTTATCGAATCATCGAAATTATTGATACGCTTTAGGTAATTCTCTGGTAATACTGTGCATTTGTGAATACGTTATTTTAAGAAGATGAGTGAAATGTGTTGAGCAACCGGAATGGAAAGTCGTGAAAGTACAAATGATTTTACAAGTGAAGATTTAGGAACGATGTTGTCTTCTAAACAGCGTTTGTGAAATATTCGACAGTCATGTCAGTCACATGTCACTTTTATTCCATCTGTCGAGCTGTATGAGTCAACATGATCACTTCTACTTCATCACATTTAACAATACAGAGAGTAAGTCTGAGTGGTCCAGTGAAATCTTCATTTTCTCTACAGATCAACTCAAATGTGAATCGACACCCTCAAAATACACAAATGACACTCTTATTACTAATGATAATGAGTCCATGTTTAATGGAATCTCCAATATTTATCATGAGTAGGAGGAGGAGGAGGATGTGATTGAAGAGGGGAAAATAAATTCCAGTTCTAATCTCAATCAAATTTAGGATACAATTAGTCATACATTCATTCATTCATTCATCAATCGAATCTAAAGTCAATTCCACTATCGATTCAATTAAATATGATAGACCTATGATTAAATGTAGTTGTGAATTAATTACTATTGATGCATACTAATTGGAGACGTGACTTCCAGTAATGCGTTGTCAATCTTAATTTAATACATCAATAATATCTTTGTGCCCTTGTAATCTCCACTACCAAATTTACTGTGCATTTAGCTTTTCCTGCACGTTCCTTAAGTTAAATTAATTACAATACGAAGCATTCTGAGTTGCAGTCTATACAATGATCTTCGGAATTAATAATTAACTTCTCTATTATAGTTCTCTATTAACCGACGATTCAAACATACATATCATTTGTTGATGTCTACCTAAACATTCTACTTACTCATGCACCACTTCATGTCGTCAACTATGCAATCACTGTTAAATTAACTGGTGGATATAATGTGGTGCAGTTTTTAGACTACATTCTCCCCTAAATCATGTTTGCCACTCCTCCATCCAAACTATATTCATATTAAATTCGGAAGTGCATAGTAGATTCATTCTAAATGTCGATATATCACTTAACACATAATACTGGAATGTTTACATGGGTGTAGTAGCATAGTATTAACGAAGTACACAACACTAGTTTAACGTTTGAAAATTGAAATTGGCATTCTATTATCACTGACTAATTGATTGATTGATTGACTAACTGATTTTCGATGTTCAATAGAATACAGAACAACATCGAGTTATTTTATCTGTCGTCATTGTCAAACTTCTATTAGAGATAAAACCCCACTGAACTACATTACTGTTGTCTACAGCTCTATTGTTCCACCTCTAACTCAATCAACTACTTATATTCATTTGATCAACCACACCTAATCAATATTCAGGTAAGATGGAGATAAATTGACAAGAGTCTGCTATTACGAACTAGCTAACCAACATCAATTAATTCGTCAAACTACGTTCATTTTTTTCTGTTGTTTAATAAACTAACGTCAAGCAGACAAACATCAACTAATCAAGTTAAGTTCTTTGTCAACATCGAAAACTAATCGAAATCTTGTATTTCTACCCGGAATGGATCAGTCTACTTCCCTTATCTTATCACTACTATTCCGTTGATTAAATTATGAATACAAAACATCTACTTATTCTTTAATGAGTTTCTTATCATTTTTACGGATTCAATGGAATTCAGTTAGACAAAACTAAAAACACCATCGATTTACATGATTTTACCGCTCTAATAAGGTCAAATTAAAAGAAGAAAACATAAAAAAACATCAGGTAACATTATTTGTATATTTACCTTCAATTCATAGTTTCATTCACGTATAAATTGTGCTGAAAATACAAGAGATTTTCTGTTGTTTTACTATTTCACTTCCCTTTACTTAATCACATTTGACCTTATTCGAGCGGTAAAATCATGTGAATTGATGGTGTTTTTAGTTTTGTCTAACTGAATTCCATTGAATCCGTAAAAATGATAAGAAACTCATTAAAGAATAAGTAGATGTTTTGTATTCAGAATCTAACAAAGTAACAGTCTTATCTTTAAGATCGTAGCCTGTTTTGTATTCACGTCTACATTCTATGACATTGACTTGTGTAATCACTCAACAATATGCCTCAAAATTAGTTACTGTGACTCGCGCATACAATGTCTAGCTGATGGTAACTATCCATCAAGATACTTTTCCGTATGAATAACCAGACTGCTAGGCTGTTATCTATAACTAAGTTGGATTGTGACTGGCAAGTGGAATCCAGGACGCGCGTCTCGTCCTATTTGGGACTCATCGGCTGAATGTACCTGCATCACGATGTTGATGTTCACACTGGGATTCGAACTCAGTCCGCTTCGTGTCAAACGCCACCGCCTTCCCCACTAGGCTACTGTGTCCAGACAGTCACACTTGTGCAACGGGTACATATATAATTCAGAGATACAAGCCTACTCTGAGTGTTATGTATAACGTTAATAACAAAAAATATCAAATAATTTATTATGTAAAAGAAAACAGAAAACAAAACAAACAACACAGTCTAGTTGATGCTAAATTAAAAATCTAATCTACTACATCATTCAATAATGAAGTTTTATGATTATTTTCAAAAAATTTTTTTTATTTGAACATCTTGTTGTGTTGACTGCCAGTAGTTTAATACTAAAAGTAAAGAGAATATTAACAGTATAAATTTGGCTGTTCAAATATCAAGTATTCAAACTGCACAACGATGTATGAACAATGACAGTAATGATATTCAAAGATTACAATCTCACACACAAACTGAATATGTTGCATCAATAGACTAGACAAATACAATCCAATGAGAAGAATGTGGAGAATCTGTTTGCCACAATAAGATCAACGTAAATGAGTCCACTGTGTCAAGGTGCTTACTATGATAGTTAATGTTCCTAATGATATTTGATTGTAACATTGTTGATGTTTAACTATGAAGAACACTGGTCTATTCTGATTATTGTTAAGTGTGAAGAGGTTCTTCAGATTTGTCAATCGCAAACAGGGAGCACTAAACAACGTATCGTTCTTTCATTGGATCTTAAACTGTGAACATCCAAGACCCCAACAAGGACCATATCCACGACATTCTATCCCCAAATCGAACTTCTAAACATTATACCATTAGGTCGGCTCACAATGGTATTTCTAATTAACACGATTTGCTATATCTTTGCACGACCTCATTCATTTCGATTGGTCAGTAACCACCTCACACCAACACGGATGAACTCCAATGGTCGATGATTGAAGGCGTCTTAGATGCACGATGCTGTAACATAAATAATTTTCTGGAATATGTGAGTTCTTAAGTGTGCGTTGTCATCAGATACAAGTCACATTTACACAATTATATTTAATACTCAACATAATAATGAATATAAAATCTGTTGTGAAATTAACTCACATCTAGCATTTTTCGTTGAAAGCCAAATGGCTAACACGATTAAAAGAACCAGTAGACATCCAACTGATACAACGATGATTAAAAGAATACCACTATTTATATTTTGAACTGACAATAATGAAGGGGATGAAGATATAGATGTATCTAAGAATATTATTGTTTTCTATAAAAAATGAAAATAATATGTGAATACTTAACACAGATCATCACATCAAGATCAACTAACACTCTTAATACTTTGAATTACATTTTCATTTCCAGTTAGGTCACCATATTACTGATAAACTATGAGGAATTAATACATCAATTTTCAGACACACGAATATGCAGCCCTACACACACACACACACACACACACTGAGTAGCCATTATCATTAAATGGTAGTGAATATGTCGTCTGAAGATTGACGAACCTAATAAAGTCGCAATCAAATGCTAAAAACATCTTGCATTCGGAGGTGTAATTGGCAACATTGTAACACATGAGTAGACAATCTACTTATAATTCAAAAAGGGCTGTTTTATGGTGGAACAGAACATTGATTCAACAATGATAAATAATATAATTATCTGCGAAATCTCAAAGTACTCACTGTTGTTGCCTCTAGTTGTTGGTTTGATGTTTCAGGTGAAGTACTGGTTGTTTCCGTAGGATTTAAATTTGAAGTACTTGATGATGAATCTCCTTTATTATCTTCGCCCATTACAGCAATCTGTAGAAAAGTAACAAAGTTCTATTATTTATCACAGAATATCACTTATTGTCTCAAATACACTCTTCATAATTCCATTGACTTCTTAAACTGATAAATTTCATTTTTAGTAACGTGATTATACTACTGACGAACTGTGATTCATTAACACCTCCACTTTCAAGCACTTACATGGAGAAGTGCTGACATATATATAGTAATCATAGGGAATAAGTGGCAATGATCTTCGCATGCTACTATTTGACTGACTGAATCAAGTGTATGCATATCATCATGGTGATATGTTGATATGAATTCGGAAGTGATTAAGGGAATACTACCGTTGTCATTTTGAACTGACAGCGATAAAAGTGACTTAAGACATCATTGTATCTTCCGACATTAATGTTATCTATAAAGTTGAAAAAAATATCTGAATACCTAACACAGATCATCACATCAAGATCAACTAACACTCTTAATACTTTGAATTACATTTTCATTTCCAGTTAGGTCACCATATTACTGATAAACTATGAGGAATTAATAAATCAATTTTCAGACACACGAATATGCAGCCCTACACACACACACACACACACACACACTGAGTAGCCATTATCATTAAATGGTAGTGAATATGTCGTCTGAAGATTGACGAACCTAATAAAGTCGCAATCAAATGCTAAAAACATCTTGCATTCGGAGGTGTAATTGGCAACATTGTAACACATGAGTAGACAATCTACTTATAATTCAAAAAGGGCTGTTTTATGGTGAAACAGAACATTGATTCAACAATGATAAATAATATAATTATCTGCGAAATCTCAAAGTACTCACTGTTGTTGCCTCTAGTTGTTGGTTTGATGTTTCAGGTGAAGTACTGGTTGTTTCCGTAGGATTTAAATTTGAAGTACTTGATGATGAATCTCCTTTATTATCTTCGCCCATTACAGCAATCTGTAGAAAAGTAACAAAGTTCTATTATTTATCACAGAATATCACTTATTGTCTCAAATACACTCTTCATAATTCCATTGACTTCTTAAACTGATAAATTTCATTTTTAGTAACGTGATTATACTACTGACGAACTGTGATTCATTAACACCTCCACTTTCAAGCACTTACATGGAGAAGTGCTGACATATATATAGTAATCATAGGGAATAAGTGGCAATGATCTTCGCATGCTACTATTTGACTGACTGAATCAAGTGTATGCATATCATCATGGTGATATGTTGATATGAATTCGGAAGTGATTAAGGGAATACTACCGTTGTCATTTTGAACTGACAGCGATAAAAGTGACTTAAGACATCATTGTATCTTCCGACATTAATGTTATCTATAAAGTTGAAAAAAATATCTGAATACCTAACACAGATCATCACATCAAGATCAACTAACACTCTTAATACTTTGAATTACATTTTCATTTCCAGTTAGGTCACCATATTACTGATAAACTATGAGGAATTAATACATCAATTTTCAGACACACGAATATGCAGCCCTACACACACACACACTGAGTAGCCATTATCATTAAATGGTAGTGAATATGTCGTCTGAAGATTGACGAACCTAATAAAGTCGCAATCAAATGCTAAAAACATCTTGCATTCGGAGGTGTAATTGGCAACATTGTAACACATGAGTAGACAATCTACTTATAATTCAAAAAGGGCTGTTTTATGGTGAAACAGAACATTGATTCAACAATGATAAATAATATAATTATCTGCGAAATCTCAAAGTACTCACTGTTGTTGCCTCTAGTTGTTGGTTTGATGTTTCAGGTGAAGTACTGGTTGTTTCCGTAGGATTTAAATTTGAAGTACTTGATGATGAATCTCCTTTATTATCTTCGCCCATTACAGCAATCTGTAGAAAAGTAACAAAGTTCTATTATTTATCACAGAATATCACTTATTGTCTCAAATACACTCTTCATAATTCCATTGACTTCTTAAACTGATAAATTTCATTTTTAGTAACGTGATTATACTACTGACGAACTGTGATTCATTAACACCTCCACTTTCAAGCACTTACATGGAGAAGTGCTGACATATATATAGTAATCATAGGGAATAAGTGGCAATGATCTTCGCATGCTACTATTTGACTGACTGAATCAAGTGTATGCATATCATCATGGTGATATGTTGATATGAATTCGGAAGTGATTAAGGGAATACTACCGTTGTCATTTTGAACTGACAGCGATAAAAGTGACTTAAGACATCATTGTATCTTCCGACATTAATGTTATCTATAAAGTTGAAAAAAATATCTGAATACCTAACACAGATCATCACATCAAGATCAACTAACACTCTTAATACTTTGAATTACATTTTCATTTCAGTTAGGTCACCATATTACTGATAAACTATGAGGAATTAATAAATCAATTTTCAGACACACGAATATGCAGCCCTACACACACACACACACACACACACACACTGAGTAGCCATTATCATTAAATGGTAGTGAATATGTCGTCTGAAGATTGACGAACCTAATAAAGTCGCAATCAAATGCTAAAAACATCTTGCATTCGGAGGTGTAATTGGCAACATTGTAACACATGAGTAGACAATCTACTTATAATTCAAAAAGGGCTGTTTTATGGTGAAACAGAACATTGATTCAACAATGATAAATAATATAATTATCTGCGAAATCTCAAAGTACTCACTGTTGTTGCCTCTAGTTGTTGGTTTGATGTTTCAGGTGAAGTACTGGTTGTTTCCGTAGGATTTAAATTTGAAGTACTTGATGATGAATCTCCTTTATTATCTTCGCCCATTACAGCAATCTGTAGAAAAGTAACAAAGTTCTATTATTTATCACAGAATATCACTTATTGTCTCAAATACACTCTTCATAATTCCATTGACTTCTTAAACTGATAAATTTCATTTTTAGTAACGTGATTATACTACTGACGAACTGTGATTCATTAACACCTCCACTTTCAAGCACTTACATGGAGAAGTGCTGACATATATATAGTAATCATAGGGAATAAGTGGCAATGATCTTCGCATGCTACTATTTGACTGACTGAATCAAGTGTATGCATATCATCATGGTGATATGTTGATATGAATTCGGAAGTGATTAAGGGAATACTACCGTTGTCATTTTGAACTGACAGCGATAAAAGTGACTTAAGACATCATTGTATCTTCCGACATTAATGTTATCTATAAAGTTGAAAAAAATATCTGAATACCTAACACAGATCATCACATCAAGATCAACTAACACTCTTAATACTTTGAATTACATTTTCATTTCCAGTTAGGTCACCATATTACTGATAAACTATGAGGAATTAATAAATCAATTTTCAGACACACGAATATGCAGCCCTACACACACACACACACACACACACACACTGAGTAGCCATTATCATTAAATGGTAGTGAATATGTCGTCTGAAGATTGACGAACCTAATAAAGTCGCAATCAAATGCTAAAAACATCTTGCATTCGGAGGTGTAATTGGCAACATTGTAACACATGAGTAGACAATCTACTTATAATTCAAAAAGGGCTGTTTTATGGTGAAACAGAACATTGATTCAACAATGATAAATAATATAATTATCTGCGAAATCTCAAAGTACTCACTGTTGTTGCCTCTAGTTGTTGGTTTGATGTTTCAGGTGAAGTACTGGTTGTTTCCGTAGGATTTAAATTTGAAGTACTTGATGATGAATCTCCTTTATTATCTTCGCCCATTACAGCAATCTGTAGAAAAGTAACAAAGTTCTATTATTTATCACAGAATATCACTTATTGTCTCAAATACACTCTTCATAATTCCATTGACTTCTTAAACTGATAAATTTCATTTTTAGTAACGTGATTATACTACTGACGAACTGTGATTCATTAACACCTCCACTTTCAAGCACTTACATGGAGAAGTGCTGACATATATATAGTAATCATAGGGAATAAGTGGCAATGATCTTCGCATGCTACTATTTGACTGACTGAATCAAGTGTATGCATATCATCATGGTGATATGTTGATATGAATTCGGAAGTGATTAAGGGAATACTACCGTTGTCATTTTGAACTGACAGCGATAAAAGTGACTTAAGACATCATTGTATCTTCCGACATTAATGTTATCTATAAAGTTGAAAAAAATATCTGAATACCTAACACAGATCATCACATCAAGATCAACTAACACTCTTAATACTTTGAATTACATTTTCATTTCCAGTTAGGTCACCATATTACTGATAAACTATGAGGAATTAATAAATCAATTTTCAGACACACGAATATGCAGCCCTACACACACACACACACACACACACACTGAGTAGCCATTATCATTAAATGGTAGTGAATATGTCGTCTGAAGATTGACGAACCTAATAAAGTCGCAATCAAATGCTAAAAACATCTTGCATTCGGAGGTGTAATTGGCAACATTGTAACACATGAGTAGACAATCTACTTATAATTCAAAAAGGGCTGTTTTATGGTGAAACAGAACATTGATTCAACAATGATAAATAATATAATTATCTGCGAAATCTCAAAGTACTCACTGTTGTTGCCTCTAGTTGTTGGTTTGATGTTTCAGGTGAAGTACTGGTTGTTTCCGTAGGATTTAAATTTGAAGTACTTGATGATGAATCTCCTTTATTATCTTCGCCCATTACAGCAATCTGTAGAAAAGTAACAAAGTTCTATTATTTATCACAGAATATCACTTATTGTCTCAAATACACTCTTCATAATTCCATTGACTTCTTAAACTGATAAATTTCATTTTTAGTAACGTGATTATACTACTGACGAACTGTGATTCATTAACACCTCCACTTTCAAGCACTTACATGGAGAAGTGCTGACATATATATAGTAATCATAGGGAATAAGTGGCAATGATCTTCGCATGCTACTATTTGACTGACTGAATCAAGTGTATGCATATCATCATGGTGATATGTTGATATGAATTCGGAAGTGATTAAGGGAATACTACCGTTGTCATTTTGAACTGACAGCGATAAAAGTGACTTAAGACATCATTGTATCTTCCGACATTAATGTTATCTATAAAGTTGAAAAAAATATCTGAATACCTAACACAGATCATCACATCAAGATCAACTAACACTCTTAATACTTTGAATTACATTTTCATTTCCAGTTAGGTCACCATATTACTGATAAACTATGAGGAATTAATAAATCAATTTTCAGACACACGAATATGCAGCCCTACACACACACACACACACACACACACACTGAGTAGCCATTATCATTAAATGGTAGTGAATATGTCGTCTGAAGATTGACGAACCTAATAAAGTCGCAATCAAATGCTAAAAACATCTTGCATTCGGAGGTGTAATTGGCAACATTGTAACACATGAGTAGACAATCTACTTATAATTCAAAAAGGGCTGTTTTATGGTGAAACAGAACATTGATTCAACAATGATAAATAATATAATTATCTGCGAAATCTCAAAGTACTCACTGTTGTTGCCTCTAGTTGTTGGTTTGATGTTTCAGGTGAAGTACTGGTTGTTTCCGTAGGATTTAAATTTGAAGTACTTGATGATGAATCTCCTTTATTATCTTCGCCCATTACAGCAATCTGTAGAAAAGTAACAAAGTTCTATTATTTATCACAGAATATCACTTATTGTCTCAAATACACTCTTCATAATTCCATTGACTTCTTAAACTGATAAATTTCATTTTTAGTAACGTGATTATACTACTGACGAACTGTGATTCATTAACACCTCCACTTTCAAGCACTTACATGGAGAAGTGCTGACATATATATAGTAATCATAGGGAATAAGTGGCAATGATCTTCGCATGCTACTATTTGACTGACTGAATCAAGTGTATGCATATCATCATGGTGATATGTTGATATGAATTCGGAAGTGATTAAGGGAATACTACCGTTGTCATTTTGAACTGACAGCGATAAAAGTGACTTAAGACATCATTGTATCTTCCGACATTAATGTTATCTATAAAGTTGAAAAAAATATCTGAATACCTAACACAGATCATCACATCAAGATCAACTAACACTCTTAATACTTTGAATTACATTTTCATTTCCAGTTAGGTCACCATATTACTGATAAACTATGAGGAATTAATAAATCAATTTTCAGACACACGAATATGCAGCCCTACACACACACACACACACACACACTGAGTAGCCATTATCATTAAATGGTAGTGAATATGTCGTCTGAAGATTGACGAACCTAATAAAGTCGCAATCAAATGCTAAAAACATCTTGCATTCGGAGGTGTAATTGGCAACATTGTAACACATGAGTAGACAATCTACTTATAATTCAAAAAGGGCTGTTTTATGGTGAAACAGAACATTGATTCAACAATGATAAATAATATAATTATCTGCGAAATCTCAAAGTACTCACTGTTGTTGCCTCTAGTTGTTGGTTTGATGTTTCAGGTGAAGTACTGGTTGTTTCCGTAGGATTTAAATTTGAAGTACTTGATGATGAATCTCCTTTATTATCTTCGCCCATTACAGCAATCTGTAGAAAAGTAACAAAGTTCTATTATTTATCACAGAATATCACTTATTGTCTCAAATACACTCTTCATAATTCCATTGACTTCTTAAACTGATAAATTTCATTTTTAGTAAAGTGATTATACTACTGACGAACTGTGATTCATTAACACCTCCACTTTCAAGCACTTACATGGAGAAGTGCTGACATATATATAGTAATCATAGGGAATAAGTGGCAATGATCTTCGCATGCTACTATTTGACTGACTGAATCAAGTGTATGCATATCATCATGGTGATATGTTGATATGAATTCGGAAGTGATTAAGGGAATACTACCGTTGTCATTTTGAACTGACAGCGATAAAAGTGACTTAAGACATCATTGTATCTTCCGACATTAATGTTATCTATAAAGTTGAAAAAAATATCTGAATACCTAACACAGATCATCACATCAAGATCAACTAACACTCTTAATACTTTGAATTACATTTTCATTTCCAGTTAGGTCACCATATTACTGATAAACTATGAGGAATTAATAAATCAATTTTCAGACACACGAATATGCAGCCCTACACACACACACACACACACACACTGAGTAGCCATTATCATTAAATGGTAGTGAATATGTCGTCTGAAGATTGACGAACCTAATAAAGTCGCAATCAAATGCTAAAAACATCTTGCATTCGGAGGTGTAATTGGCAACATTGTAACACATGAGTAGACAATCTACTTATAATTCAAAAAGGGCTGTTTTATGGTGAAACAGAACATTGATTCAACAATGATAAATAATATAATTATCTGCGAAATCTCAAAGTACTCACTGTTGTTGCCTCTAGTTGTTGGTTTGATGTTTCAGGTGAAGTACTGGTTGTTTCCGTAGGATTTAAATTTGAAGTACTTGATGATGAATCTCCTTTATTATCTTCGCCCATTACAGCAATCTGTAGAAAAGTAACAAAGTTCTATTATTTATCACAGAATATCACTTATTGTCTCAAATACACTCTTCATAATTCCATTGACTTCTTAAACTGATAAATTTCATTTTTAGTAAAGTGATTATACTACTGACGAACTGTGATTCATTAACACCTCCACTTTCAAGCACTTACATGGAGAAGTGCTGACATATATATAGTAATCATAGGGAATAAGTGGCAATGATCTTCGCATGCTACTATTTGACTGACTGAATCAAGTGTATGCATATCATCATGGTGATATGTTGATATGAATTCGGAAGTGATTAAGGGAATACTACCGTTGTCATTTTGAACTGACAGCGATAAAAGTGACTTAAGACATCATTGTATCTTCCGACATTAATGTTATCTATAAAGTTGAAAAAAATATCTGAATACCTAACACAGATCATCACATCAAGATCAACTAACACTCTTAATACTTTGAATTACATTTTCATTTCCAGTTAGGTCACCATATTACTGATAAACTATGAGGAATTAATAAATCAATTTTCAGACACACGAATATGCAGCCCTACACACACACACACACACACACACACTGAGTAGCCATTATCATTAAATGGTAGTGAATATGTCGTCTGAAGATTGACGAACCTAATAAAGTCGCAATCAAATGCTAAAAACATCTTGCATTCGGAGGTGTAATTGGCAACATTGTAACACATGAGTAGACAATCTACTTATAATTCAAAAAGGGCTGTTTTATGGTGAAACAGAACATTGATTCAACAATGATAAATAATATAATTATCTGCGAAATCTCAAAGTACTCACTGTTGTTGCCTCTAGTTGTTGGTTTGATGTTTCAGGTGAAGTACTGGTTGTTTCCGTAGGATTTAAATTTGAAGTACTTGATGATGAATCTCCTTTATTATCTTCGCCCATTACAGCAATCTGTAGAAAAGTAACAAAGTTCTATTATTTATCACAGAATATCACTTATTGTCTCAAATACACTCTTCATAATTCCATTGACTTCTTAAACTGATAAATTTCATTTTTAGTAACGTGATTATACTACTGACGAACTGTGATTCATTAACACCTCCACTTTCAAGCACTTACATGGAGAAGTGCTGACATATATATAGTAATCATAGGGAATAAGTGGCAATGATCTTCGCATGCTACTATTTGACTGACTGAATCAAGTGTATGCATATCATCATGGTGATATGTTGATATGAATTCGGAAGTGATTAAGGGAATACTACCGTTGTCATTTTGAACTGACAGCGATAAAAGTGACTTAAGACATCATTGTATCTTCCGACATTAATGTTATCTATAAAGTTGAAAAAAATATCTGAATACCTAACACAGATCATCACATCAAGATCAACTAACACTCTTAATACTTTGAATTACATTTTCATTTCCAGTTAGGTCACCATATTACTGATAAACTATGAGGAATTAATAAATCAATTTTCAGACACACGAATATGCAGCCCTACACACACACACACACACACACACACTGAGTAGCCATTATCATTAAATGGTAGTGAATATGTCGTCTGAAGATTGACGAACCTAATAAAGTCGCAATCAAATGCTAAAAACATCTTGCATTCGGAGGTGTAATTGGCAACATTGTAACACATGAGTAGACAATCTACTTATAATTCAAAAAGGGCTGTTTTATGGTGAAACAGAACATTGATTCAACAATGATAAATAATATAATTATCTGCGAAATCTCAAAGTACTCACTGTTGTTGCCTCTAGTTGTTGGTTTGATGTTTCAGGTGAAGTACTGGTTGTTTCCGTAGGATTTAAATTTGAAGTACTTGATGATGAATCTCCTTTATTATCTTCGCCCATTACAGCAATCTGTAGAAAAGTAACAAAGTTCTATTATTTATCACAGAATATCACTTATTGTCTCAAATACACTCTTCATAATTCCATTGACTTCTTAAACTGATAAATTTCATTTTTAGTAACGTGATTATACTACTGACGAACTGTGATTCATTAACACCTCCACTTTCAAGCACTTACATGGAGAAGTGCTGACATATATATAGTAATCATAGGGAATAAGTGGCAATGATCTTCGCATGCTACTATTTGACTGACTGAATCAAGTGTATGCATATCATCATGGTGATATGTTGATATGAATTCGGAAGTGATTAAGGGAATACTACCGTTGTCATTTTGAACTGACAGCGATAAAAGTGACTTAAGACATCATTGTATCTTCCGACATTAATGTTATCTATAAAGTTGAAAAAAATATCTGAATACCTAACACAGATCATCACATCAAGATCAACTAACACTCTTAATACTTTGAATTACATTTTCATTTCCAGTTAGGTCACCATATTACTGATAAACTATGAGGAATTAATAAATCAATTTTCAGACACACGAATATGCAGCCCTACACACACACACACACACACACACACACTGAGTAGCCATTATCATTAAATGGTAGTGAATATGTCGTCTGAAGATTGACGAACCTAATAAAGTCGCAATCAAATGCTAAAAACATCTTGCATTCGGAGGTGTAATTGGCAACATTGTAACACATGAGTAGACAATCTACTTATAATTCAAAAAGGGCTGTTTTATGGTGAAACAGAACATTGATTCAACAATGATAAATAATATAATTATCTGCGAAATCTCAAAGTACTCACTGTTGTTGCCTCTAGTTGTTGGTTTGATGTTTCAGGTGAAGTACTGGTTGTTTCCGTAGGATTTAAATTTGAAGTACTTGATGATGAATCTCCTTTATTATCTTCGCCCATTACAGCAATCTGTAGAAAAGTAACAAAGTTCTATTATTTATCACAGAATATCACTTATTGTCTCAAATACACTCTTCATAATTCCATTGACTTCTTAAACTGATAAATTTCATTTTTAGTAACGTGATTATACTACTGACGAACTGTGATTCATTAACACCTCCACTTTCAAGCACTTACATGGAGAAGTGCTGACATATACATAGTAATCATAGGGAATAAGTGGCAATGATCTTCGCATGCTACTATTTGACTGACTGAATCAAGTGTATGCATATCATCATTGTGACCTGCTGATTTTTATTTGAATTCTTTTTGACATCAATTTAATTTGACAATGATAAATTTTATTTTCATTATCGTAGGTGATTTTTTGAAAATTATAAATAATTCGCGATAACTGAACAATGGTGATTTCGTTGATTATCTACTTAATCTTGAGTTACTTACCTTACAATCGTTTTCAAGCCATATTTTAGCGTACTGATCAAAAGCGCTCGTACAAACCGATGAATCATCACACCAATAACACACTACATCAGGTGTTGATGCCTCAATACATGCCTGTTTTGATGTTTCCTTTGAACAATATTCTGTGATTTCAATGAAACGAAACAAGAAATATAAAAACAACATAAAATATTCTAGTTGTTCATAAATGTAAACTGTTATGTTTTATCTACAAAATGTGTTGCGATGACCTATCATAAATAATCGTGATGTCGAATACACAATTTTGTCCAACTTCCGCGTTTACTCTCGGCTCACACATTCAAATGTATTTCATTTTACATTACGAAGACATCAGTATCATCAATTCCACATGTGCAATTCACATTTACATGTGTTAAACATAGTTCGATTGTGTTGAATAAGAAGACGTGGAATTCAATACTTGAGATAAATGTGTTGGATATATTTGTATAACAGATGCTTAAACTCTTGAATGTATGGTGATTTCATTTGAAATGAGAAGATTATTTATAAGTGAAGTAACAAATCTGTCGTTAAACTGAAAACACTGAATAAGATGTAGACAGTAACGTATGGTTAACAAAACACTATCACCAATATAACATTAAGGACATACAATAGGCCTCACTCACTTTCTGCTGGTGATAAGTGCACTACCGTGCCAGTTCTAATCATGCGTTTAGGAACACGTATTGAATTAAGTAATTCGTGATTATCATATATTGTTTCATATACTAAATAAAAGATAATAAATACAACAATATTTTTATGCATGAGAATGTGTATATCATTCCGGTGTGAATGTTATCAATACATGAATTATTGGCATCAATTTTCACAATTCGCATTGAATTCCTTCATATGTTGAAATGTATTGGTGAATCTGTTGGGGGAATTGAATATTACAACCACTGAATACAGTTTACTGTTACATTCGTGTACATCCAGTTCGGTAAACTGAATTCACATCACATCATTCTCATTCATTTCTGTTAACATCAGTAATGAAATCGGCTGAGAAGAAACCAATTCGATCTGCATTTTAATACAGAAAAACAAACTTAAAATACATTGAGTGGTGGGATTATTAGTTGACGGTAGATTCGATACATTCATATCCTACTAATTAAAATGAGTTCATACAATGGATTCATAAGGTGAAGAAAATTGATTTAATTTCAATGTACAAATCAAATTTACGGTTAATGAACGATATCAAATCGTTACTATCAATTGCAGTTGGTATCTAAAAAGAAAAATAATCAAAGTAAGTTCAACATCGAGATGTGAACATTTCGACTTTTACATTCATTCAACATTCAACGATTGTCAACAGGAATGTCACTCAAATAGTGCGATTATTATCCAGTGGAAACAATCAACTGATTTTCTTGCAGTGAAATGATCACAGATCAGTTGGAACGAAATTGCTCAGTGAAGGTATTTCTAATACAATCTAATAGTACCATCTTTTTTAATAATAATAATAGTAGCTTTATTCAATAGTATGATTAGTACAATATGAATATTTAGCATACAGTGTCTCAACAAGTTATTCTTTCACCATGTGCACATACAATTGGATTTACACCACTTCGTTTTCACCAAATTAGTAACACCAATACCACCAAACTTTTCTTGATGACAGAACGATTCTGACCAAGCATCTAAAAATATGTTAGTGATGCCAGATTGCCATCGTACATGTCATGTAGTCAAGATTGTTAAACTGTGATTAAATTCCAGTTACGATTTATGTTTAGACTAGGGAGAAATTGTCGGTAGTCCAACTATTCAATAAGGAATCTATAGTTATGACTAAAATATCAGGAATAGAGATTTGATAAATATTAATCCTTCTTAATGAATGTTGCCAGCCATCATGATGTTTTCGTTAAGATGTGACTAAATTACTCATGATAAGCCGTGAACATTTTATGAAGTCACCGTGAGTACTCAATCCGATTTCGGGACGTGATTGGGCAATTAAAACAAAACAAAATGCAGAGAAGTGGTTTATTGAGATAATTGGCATAAGGTGGTTGCCCAAGATTTCAAACAGGCCACCGGGATTTATACATCGACAATCACTAAATATCCATTTCCACATCAGTGTGGATGTTATTCATTCACTTACTCATTCATTCTTTTAATCATTCAAGAAACATATATCTAAATGCATTTCACACATTCTTTGTTTACATTCAATTGCAGTTGAATATGCATTCATATAGCATTGAATGTTACTGTCAGTTGACCACATTCTTTATATTCACTGTCATTACATCATTCTCTATCAAACATCACCTTCTTCAATCAGCTCTTCTGTAATATTTAGTCATGACAATACAAATCAACTCCCATTAATATCATCGAACTACATTCCACACATTCAATAATTACAAAATTCAAAATGTGCATACATTCAAATAAGTCAACTATCATTAGTGACATTTCCAACTTACATCCTCATAAAATATCGTTATCCTCCCATCCGAGTACATAACGAGAATTACCTTGGCTGTAAAATACATTCAAATAGAATTAAAATTGAATATAAGTATTGGTGATTTCATGAGAATCTCATTGTTTCACTTGGTGTCTATTTTCATAATGAGAATGTGTGAAGGAGTTCAGTATCAATTGTAACAAATGAACATACTGAATAATATGCAGACTGTAAATTAATTCGATAAGCAAAGTAGGATAGATGACGACATTTGAGGTTGTGATATGAGATGAGTGATTCTGGTGGATGAACTAACACTTGACTGTTTACATTGAATAGTGAATTTGTGAAATGATGCAGAATGATTGATATTCAGTAGAATGTGCATAAGTGATTAATGGATTCCTCAGTGTGAATGGTGATTCTCGATAGTCATAACATGAACAGTTTTCACTAGCTATGCATGTTATAGTGCAATGCATAAAATAACGCATGTTAATGTGACATACCTATGAATAATTGTCTATTAGCATAGATTTCAATTCGAGGGAATCTGATTGCTACATATGTATCTGTTTTAAAATAAACGTAAATTGTTTTTTTATTACATTAGTAAGGCTAACATTTTGATAAAGGTTTGTAGCACACAGTTTGTAACGAAAATGCAAAGGATGAAGTCATTCTCTCTCACATACATCAAACACTTTCAGTTACGTTGGTACAACGAAGAAGTCGGTGAAATTTTCACTTTGTTGCATACTTTAATCATACAGTCAGTTATCACTACAATTGTCCGCATTATTATATTTTCAAATGTGCTTAAGTGATCGTGTCAGTATGTATCAGTCTATATGAAAATGAACAAATCACAAGTGAGAAGACACCAGAAGTTTCAATCATGAAATTTATATCTGATGTCATATGTGTGATGGAGATTTAAGTAAGAGCATTTTTGGACCCTACTATTTAGTAATTCATTAATGAGTGGTTTTTGTTGTCACTCTTGTTGCTTCATACTCGGTTTACTGTAAAATTTATCCATGGTGGAGCTTACATTTCAATACTTCAATGTCAAACATTCTAGTTACACGTGATTACTGCAGAACTTTCTACATGAGCAGAATAATTTCACTGCTTTCGTGCATACCATCTTGTAATGTTGTACAATTCAATGTTAACAAAATAGGTAAGATTTGCAATAAAATAACTTACCGGTTGCTCCTATTTGCATGCATTTATTTCTGAATCCTTGTAATTTACTTACTAAAGTTGTAATTACCACTGAGCCGGATAACCATATCGTTCCTTATACAATACAAGGCAAACACAGAATAACATTCACACTAATCACTGAGATATTCAGTCATATCTGATTGAATGCACATTTCATTTAACACATCCTGTTCGTTGTCAGATATTTAATTCACATAATAACCTGTTCTAAACAAACTGTCTACTCTAATACCAAAGAGCAAATTTTCCTTGACATCGGTCAGCTTGTGACTAGAGTTGTTATAATTAAATCATTGAAATCTAGTAGTTTGTTGATGAGTTATATTTCTTAACAATCGTCCCAGATGTGGCAACTAATGCACAGTATATTCAGTGTCATACATCTACGACGTTTATGACTGATATGCTTTTGATTATGATGGTGATATTTGCAGTTATTCACAATGAGTTCCTTCAAGATATTCTACTAACTGAACAAGTTCATCTCTATACTAGTTTACCTAAACAGTATCAAAACAAATGAATCAATTCACACCGAATGTAGACTACTGAAGTAATTTTAAGGAACATTTTTAATGAATGCCATGACCAATGAAATTGGTCTATTCAATTCTATACAACTACTTTATGTCACTCAATAATCAATCAGTAAATAACTTTTCACGTACCATCTGCGTGCACAATAATTTTGTTATATTCGTTGCCGTAAAGCTTTAGTTTAAAATTGGGTGTTATATTCTAATGGAAGTAATCATTAACATTAAAATAGAAGACTAACCAACTGTTGGTGACAGAGAGATATTAAATCAGAATTAGCTAACTAAATAATCAGTTGTAGAATACAAAATAAAAATAAATAAACAACTTACCTTATCTACAACATCCTTGTCAACTATACCATTCATACAAACCTATACTGTCATAATAGTAATTATTATACTGTTTGTTAATGCAAATTAAAATTAATTCATTGTCATACTTCTTCACATGTATCATTACCCCCCACCTTCTTCGCAGAAGTTGCAGCTAAAATCTTTTTCTGAAGTAGTTTAAATTGCGGTTTATCAGGAAATTGAGTAAGTGTCGTTCCAGTGAAAATGACTAATGTCAGTATACAAATCGCTAGTTGACTAACTGAACCTCTGGAATTGAAATAATTCATCTGTTATTCATAGAACAGTTCATGCAATACATCAACAATCTTGTATAAATTCTTACTGAGCACTTACCTCATCTTCATATCACCAATTCAAAGTACATGAATATTCTGTTTGTGAACGGTCCTACAAGCAGTTTTATAATAACTTACTGATATGACGTGATTCGCTATACTGACACATCCAATGAGAAACCGACAGTGAACAGTATTAATTGGTGACTAAAAATAAACAATCTATGATTTGTGGTATCCAAACTCAATGAATAATTACTTGATTGTTAACTTTGGTCAATAAAACGTGTTACCCAGTGAAATACCAGATGATATTTGGGCAAAATAACACGAAATGATAAACCGAATCTTCTAGAACTCCGACATTATTTGAACGATTGTTTGCAAAAATATAAGGAGAATCATTTAGTGTGGTAGTTGTAGGCATATTTCCAGTAATCGTTCATGGTGACACATTTAGCTCCAATTCAAGGCGCTAACCACAAATTAGACAAACCAGCGTGTGCTTCATACTGCATTGTCACTACTTAATTCTCACCATATCTTGACGCGCCACATGTATACTGACATTGGAAATTTGATGATTTGTGAGTGGTAGATATATAAAATAAATAATTAGGGACATGGTACAGAGCTTTAAGCACCCGACTCAGTACTCATTTTCAAGAGCAGACATGACAGTTGATTGTTGCATTCCGTCTGTAACTAGACACAAAATCACTTATCCATTTGAACAGGTTGACGGAAATTCAGAAACTTTCTAGATTCAACAGAAGGTTATATTGAGGGTTCCTAACAAAATCCAATCAATAGGCCACGTTTATTGCGTCTACGGATTGCTCGTTGTCATTAGATTATGGTTAGATTTGCTAGTCAGTAGTATATTTGTGATGTATGAAAGACCGTTCGAGAAGCCACGTCATGCAGTGCCAAGTTGTACGTCGGTTTCTGAAAAGTTTAACATGATTCTTTTAAGTCAATCGATAGTTAAATGCGCGTGACATGAATCCTGATTCAAAGATTGGGTGACTACTTGCAGCAGTCCATTCCCATGGTAGGATACACTTATTGAATTGCATTGTGAATAATGATGTCAGTGAGGCAGCCACGTATATTGACAGTAATCGTAGTAATGAGGAGTGTAGTGTAGCTGATTCATGATTTTAATTTATTTGTAACTAAACAATTTAATCCCGTTAGTACACCGAATGATTCGCTCTCAATCTTCTTTAATTTTAAGGAATAACACGATCATGTGACGAAGACATTTACAGATACAAAGTATTTGTAACAGTGGAGAATGCAATAGCATTTTATGTTGATAAATGTCTGTGTGATTATTTTGCATACTGCACTATTACTCTCATATACATACGTTGGGTGGTTTTATGACAATTAAAGAGGACTTCACTAGACTTCACTTCATTAATGTTCAGAACGACTGAGTTCTACTATCAGGGTTTATTACAATAGAGTACCTAGTCCTAGAAATATATTCCAATTATAATCACTGGTTAGTCTGGTATCTTTGTATTCTGAGTCGAAGTGGTGAAGCCTGTTGATTTTTGTCATATTACAACAATGTCAATAAAGTATTTAACTGAGTACATATTGAATTAGTACAATCCAATTAATCGAATCCCTTTGATTAGTTAACAATTGAGATTACAATAATCCACTAAAATATTACAACGGTTACCTGGACACTTTAAAAGTGTCTATAAACCTAGAAAAACGTTTTGCCAGCTGATTAGTGACCCTTCCACAAATTAGTCAACCATTAAAACTCTTTACTTCGACACGTAGTTGCATATTTTTTGATCGATACATTCGAAAAGAAGGTGGATAAGCTAAGAAATTCTCATCATCAGGATTAACACAGACAATCCTGTCTTCTGCTCTAACCAAGGTGAAACTGGAAAATTACGAACATAAAAAGGACAGTGTACGTGATATGAAATTACTTGAACTACTGGATATATTACAACATAATCATAACCATCACTGAAGGTGTTTGTAATAGCGATTTTGACCACTACTCAGTGAATAATTGTTTTCCTAGTATCTGCTTATGCATTAGTAACTAGTGTAATACGATCACAACTTTAGTGTCATTTTCATTTCATCTATGAAGTTTCAAACTGACTTATTGATATGGAGGGTATTTTTGTTTTAGTATGAATAATCTAAGATTATAAGTAGCCATCAACACTATACAAAGTCTACTGTAATAACGGAACAGATATTCTAAGTAATATTCGAACCATGATTACTTACCAAGCAAATGGAAACATTTTCTACCAAAATATTTCATTTACCATAAACCACATACACTATTGGATATTTTACATTCAGTTCATTAAAGTTCGTTGTGAATTCACAGTATTTATAGCTTAAATATGATACTTTCAACTGAACAGTGAATAATTAGATACTAGAATGGTTGAATGAATAATTTGAATACAATAAAACCTCTAGACTATGTTCATGATGAGGCAGTTAGTCGAACCAGTTTATGTCTCTGTGTGCAAACCAAAGGCTCCATTGATACATAAAAGACGGTAACACAATATTCTTGTTGAGTTATTGCTAACATTAAGGAGAAAGGTTTCCAACAAATCATGGTAACAAGATGTTTCATAACTTCATTTTTAATTTAGTCATTGTTGCATAGACTGACAGTAATAATAATACAATTAATAATCACTATTAATTAATTGAATTGTGGCAGACAAATGAAATCTAGGACGCTGGTTTTGTCCTGTCTAGGACTGGTCACCTGAATGTACCTGAACTCTATTTTTGATGCTCACATCAATACTCGTATTCTATTCATTTTGCATTGAATGGTATCGTGTTTACCACTAGGATACTAAGCCCATACAGATATACATGTACAACGTGTATGTATGTATAATTTGAATGTATTTATACATACCCGTTGATTTGTCAAGGATTGATGTTGATCATTCTCTGTTGCCATATGTCCATCTCAAGTGAATTACCTTCATACACTGGTTTCACACAAAACGAATTGTGTTTAATTTCGATTGTAATCATCAACACTTGGATGTAGGTATATTCAGCTGACCAGTCCTAAATAGAGCAAAATGTGTGTCCTGAATTCACTTTACATCCACACTTCAACTTAGTTCTTATTTGTGAAATATCACTGCTTCATGATAATCAGCTCAAGCGGAACATATAGTCAAGCTGTTAGATGTGGTTTATAATGATGATAAATGGAAGATAATATAAACATGTATATATTCATTTATAATTGTTTGCCATAGTAGCAATAACACTATTCAATGATAATGAATCAATACAATGTTGATTAATACACTAATGAATTAATTGAATGAAATCATTGAATTATGTAACAGTAAGGATGATAATAGAGTCGATTGAAGGGAGACGTAAATGAGATGTTTAGATAATCCATTCTACAGTTTGAATAGTTGCTATTATTGAAAAGCTGAATGGTGTATTCAGTTCAGAGACTTATATGATAATGTTAAAATCAAAACAAAGACAAAGAATAGAAATGAAAAGCTTAATTAATGCTATATTTTAGTAGGTATGCCTTGTACTTCTCACCTGGTTTTCATATGTAACAATGAATAGTACAAAAATGGATCCTACTATTCAGTTCATGTTTATTGCAATAAAGAAAAAGAGAAATTATACGTGAAGAATATCTCGGATACAACAAAGATTCACCTAATACTTTTCCAAAGTATCTCGTATAGTTAGACCATAAATAGAGCATAAATGTACCTTACAACGTCTATGGTGTTTGGTTATGGTTAGAGTTGCATTCCATTCTGTTATATCGTGATTTACTGGTATCACGTAACCGACAAACTTTAGCTTACAGTATCCACTAAAGCAGATATTGTTA
Source organism: Schistosoma japonicum (assembly GCA_025215515.1). Lineage (NCBI taxonomy): Eukaryota > Metazoa > Platyhelminthes > Trematoda > Strigeidida > Schistosomatidae > Schistosoma > Schistosoma japonicum. Next base: position 81,102,567 of record CM046061.1, read on the forward strand.
GTGACGGATATCCTCATAACTATTTATTTTTTGAAGTTACTTACTGTTAAAAATGTTTTAACACAAGAATCGTTCTTATATCCCAGTACTCATCATTTACCTTTAGTTATATACATACCAAAAATAAACTTCAGACTGAAAGCTATACAATGTTTACTCAGTAGCAGCATACGTTAGTATAGACTAATCACATACATTCCTTAATATAAACAGTAAGTAATGACGGATTCCTTACTAATAAATTGACACTCCACTGGGTGGATAGTTCTGTTAGATATGCTGACTATCGAATGAATAAGGCCGTAGGCTTAACACATATAACTGAGTCATTCAGGTAGAACCAGCCATTTCAACCAGTCATGAGCAACGTAGAACTAGACGCAGAAGAGCATAGATTGCCAAATCACATTAGCAAGATGGTATCAAACTGACAAAACATGCAGCAAAACAATTTGCTCACAACAGAGCAACATGTGAAAATGATTTGTGATAAAAACATCATATCTCGAAATTTTCCAGTAAAACAATACTTAATCATTAAAATAAGAATTAGTGCTTTGTATATCTATGCAGAAGGTGTTATGACTGACTCAATACGTAAGTGTAAAATATGAAATTAGTCCATTTCAAAGCACAAATTCAAAATGCGAGTTTAGCTTTTGTCACCTATGGCGTAGGCGAAATATATGTCCCCAAACGTGAGGAAGAGTATACTGTGCAGTAGTTCGGTGTGTGTGACTGCATGAATGTGAGACGTAGTCATCAAGAGAAGACGACACTCGTATGTTATTGGTATTTGACCATCGATGTCTTCAGAACATCGATTATGTTAGTTAGGATGACTGAGTAAACAATGAAAATGTTAGACGACGGGTATCATCTGATGGGGTTGTGAATCTTCACCAACTGAGGTGGTTGAAACCTGTGTTTTGTATATTTTATCACAGACTTCCTCAATGTGTCTTCCCCCATCCTCCTCAATAAATTGTGAGCTAAAGATTATTTCATAGGTTAATTTTCACTCTCTATTTTTTTTGTGCCTGAACCATATTCTATATATATTCACTCTTCTTTTCATTTTCTATTATTATTATTATTATCATAGAAGTAGCTTCTTATTCTACAAATGTGGTGTTAATCTTGTTATGTTTTAATAGGTATGACAACTTGGACCGATTCACACATGTGTCAGGTCCTATACTGATCATACATGAATGCATAATAAAAATGATGATGATGGAGTAGCTTTGAAATGAAGAAATTTCATATTTTACACTTACGTATTGAGTCAGTCATTACACCTTCTGCATAAATATATAAAGCACCTATTCTGGTTGGAACGTTTAGGTAATGAGGTATATTTTTTCTAAATGATTTATATCCAAATTGAATGAGGTACTAAACAATTTGTGATTTGATTTCAGTTTATTCGTTGTTTGCACGTAGTAAGAGTGTTCAATATGTATTCATTGTCTCATTGAGTTATCTACATTTCACTGTCGATGTTGTGAAAGTGACATCTCAGTACAGTTGAGCATCTCAACAACAAAAGCATACAAATTTCAGCAAGTGATTTACAACAACATAGTAGACTTGAAATGGAAGTTGGATATGACCAAATTAAGAAATACATTTTTTGAAGATTCAATTCACAAACTGAAATTCAATCAACGGGCAAACATGCAAATGAAACTTTGAAATGAAAACCGTTAAGAATTGTTTGAGAATATATAACTACTATACATAATTATTGGCTTCTATCAGTGGAATATTTGTGGATAGGAATGATTTATCTCATGACAGAACGGATTTTCCTATTAAATTTATATTCTTCACTGTGTTTACAAATTCAAATATACGATTAACGTTGTATTTGACTAAGTCACGCTGTAATGGTACTAATAATTTTATTAATCACTTTACATTTGAGTAGTTCAGTGAGTTTCACACAATCAGACCCCAGGTAACCATACAGTCGAGTAGTGTAGGTGTCAAACGGTTTAATTCAGTCATAGGTACCCACTGAAATATGTTGTTGTTGCTTGTTTTGCTTTAAATTCATAGTTGATTGACGTTCTATGTTTCCTGATAGACTTTATAAATTAACTGATTCTTAGAATTTAGCATCGCCATTGAAGACAAGATTGATTTTGTTAATATCATCACTCTTCTTAAAGATGATTATCATGAACCCTTTATCTAGTCCAGTGATTATCAAGTTGCCGTTAGATTTAAGTTGGTTGATAGTTTCTAGATGTAAACTAGATTGCACACTCTTTGTGTGTTGTTTGCTGTTTAGCAAATGATCCATCATATGTACAACCCACAAATTTTGGATGTGTCTAAGCAGAGTATTCGATGTAGTAGTTCACCATTATAACAAGGACTATTATCTATGCAATTCATTCAACATACTTATTGACAGATGCCTTATTTCGACCATGGTAATATTAATTTGATGGATTTATAACTATAAGTGCCTTACAGTAAAGAAATCGGAAAATCGTAATTGTTCGCTGTTCGATTACTTCTTTTTTCTAATTACGATCTATAAGTTACTTTATATTAGTAAGTAGTTTGAAAATAGTCAAAAATAAAAATTAATGTTCAAAGTCGGATTGTGGCGCGAAAGCAAAATCCATGACTTGCGTTTCGTCATGTTTCCATCTCGTCAGCTGGATGTACCTACATCCAACGGTTGATGTTAAGATACATTCAAATTAAAAACCAGTATTATTTAAACTTATTGTTCATAAATTGGCTGCTTGTTAGTTAATTTGACACATTTCAACGTCACCAATGACACTTGAATAAAGACAATTATGATACACATTGTTTACTCTTTAGGTTAGTTCGAACCCACCATTCGAATTTGCATAGATGATAGTTATCTACGGAAAATTCATTTATATATGTATATAAACTGAGAATCAATCCACAGTTGTATCCTCCTAGTATGAGTGTTCTTGGTAGCACACATCCATGATTACACCAGGTAATCGCTGGTTACGTGTATTGAATATACGAGAAGGTGAATAAGATTATTTTATATGTAACTTCTGAATATTACTCTATCCACGTCCTTTAAATTAAAGCAAAGTTATTACTATGAATAGAAATTATATTCATTTTGTTTTACAATGGACTTCAACCGTGCAGATAAATCATTATTCATTTGTCCTAAGAGCTTAATTAGAATGCTTAACAAATTCTAACGTATAACAGCATCATTTTAATTTAACCATAGTGAAACTTATAGGAGAAAAATGTTCATTGAAATTTAATATTCAGTGAGGAAGTTAACGACGTACCAACTACGATGACATAACATCAGTGTGTGTAACGTGCTGATTCAATATGTGTAGATCGTCTAAACCGAGTAATTCATTTGCTTGCAAAAACTAACGCTTCACAAATTCATGCAAACATTCTTGAACAGAGGTGCACTAATTAGATGGTCATTGAGAATGAGACCAACTCTTTTTAACTATTATTGACCATTATGATAGTGAAAATCCGGACAATAACACTTTTGTTTACATTCTGTTTCGAACTCGTTAATCTTTCCAAATAGGATGATATTAAAATCACTTCAGTTTGTCAATCAATCACTGCTTGTTAACCCATGTAGAGCATGGATACCGACCCACCTTTATCTAACAAACTCTGTACTGGGCTTTTATTTCCAGCTCTCTCTATTTTTGTTCATTATTTTCATGTCTGCCTCCAATTACCGCCTCAATATTTTATCTGATCTTCCTCTTCTCCTTTGTCCTTGAATATTCCAAGTTAGCGTTTATCTTATGACCCAGTTTGAAATTATTTTTTATGTGTATCCTATCCATCACCAACGTCTTTTTCTAATTTCTTATTCATCTGGATATTGGTTGATTTGTTGTCTTCCACAGAAGGTCCCTTCTGATGGCCAACGGGTCAGCAGTACTTTTGGTTTTGATCTACATGATCATTTTTTCTCGCTACATGTGAGTATGTCAGAGGATATGATAGGTGAATTCAAAGGTAAGAATAAATAGAATTCCCTTAACATACAGAATCTATTAACAAGTAGTTGTGGAAACTGCTGTCTGAAGATGTGGTATTGGTAACCTCAGTTTACTAACTCCAAAGATGAATAGACAATCATATTAGGTTATCAGAAGATGAATTCACACAAATTCTTCGACTTCTCCTCCTCAAAATATATAACTGAATGTGAATCAGTAGTGAATAGTGAAGTGTTATACAAGAAAGAAAACAATCCCATCTATTTCATTCTAGGCAATTATCTTGATAGAATCACTTGTCAAAATCCACATTCAAATGTGTATCAGAGTTTGTAAAGATTCCATTTTTCTTCTTCATACTGATTTGTCTGATGATCATCTTTTGATAGTTCATTGAATGAAACGTTTTTATCGATCGATTACAGTAATAACATGTTGAGATTGAATGCCAAAAAGAAACACTATCGATTGATTATTTTTAGTTGCCATAGTGATATTGACCATTGTCATTTTCTAATTGGATGTAAATCAGCACAACAAATCACATTTAATCAGTTAATAGTTAGTCTAAAACTCGTTGTAATATCATTCACATTCACAATGTTTATTTATTTTATATTGGTAACAAGTAAATGAGGTGAACTTTCAATGAAGAAGTTGTACAATATTATTAATGCATTACATGAAGTCTTCTAGGAATAACAAATGAATTGTATCATTTCTAGATGTTCAATGGATCAACTACTCATATGTCTACTAACATTGATCATTCACATTATGAAATGCGATTATCTAATCTTCAAAGAACAGACTAAATGATACATGCCAAGAAGTATGACATTAAATTAATGTTAATGTGAATTAACAAACAGTCTAATCATTATTACTATACAATACAAGTGATATGTGTTAATAGTTCACTACCAGTTATACTGTAACCGTTTCATGAATGTAATCAATCTAACCAAGTAAGTTATGCACTTATTTGTATTGAATGTATGATGTAATCATGATTAAAATAGATGAATGTAATTCAATTCAGATATAATGAATTGGATAAAGTGGTTACTTAGTGTAATTTCATCTTAATGAATTAGTTTAATTAGAATTAGAAGCTTAAATTCATAATACAACGTTATGGCATGAATTATGAAGACATGAATGTGTATGTAAGTGGTAGATGGATATTTTCTTTGCAATTTCAGAAGTTGATTGATAATTTGTTCATTGAATAATGTAAACTAGTTGTACTAACTTCAATAGAAGCATCTCCTTATTCATGGTGTTCACTAGAAATACTTCATAAAGTTAATTCATTAGATTACCATCAATGTGAATTGAATCAATTGTGTTGATATAGTTTAGGTGAACTAGTAGACAGCTGAATTCGACTAGTTAGTATAACAAGTTGAATCAATTAATGGTGAATAACTACAACTATCACCTTCATTATTACACCACAATATGAGTGTTATTGATGAAAATTGAAGCATTACACTAAAAATGTTACACATCGGCTTCCACAACTGACAAGCAATATGTCTCGTCAATAAATTCTTGCATTCAATAATGATTTACCAAACACAATCTATGTCGTATGCACCTAAATGATAATGAACATTCACTTTTGTGTTGAACCAACTGATTATGAATTAGTGCATGTCTCATCTTCATTATTACGCCAAAAATGTACTAATCGATCATGAACATGGAAGGATCAAACTGAATATGTTTCACATTGTGGTTTTTATCACTATCAAGACATATAGCTTGTCAATTAATCATTATATTGGGAATTATTTAACAAAAACAATTATTGTAGTCACCATCTAAATGAAAATGAACTATCTCACTTTAGATAGTTTCATTGGAATCAGTTATTACTTGATATGATTAGTTCACAACATACATGATGGTACTAATAAGATGTACATTCAGTTAGAAGTTATTCGTCAGTCAACGATGATAATGAATGCTTTTGTGATTCTCTTGTATTTTTCAAAGGAAAATAGGAATATTGAAATATGGAATAGACAATGTGATTTCCTATATTGCAGTTTTATTTAATGACTTCATCAATAATTAGACTGAGACAATAATACATGGTGAGTATCATTAATGAACATTTGACATTTGAAATAGTTCTGTTGATACAGAACATTCTAAGGTGAACAAGCCTAACTGTATGATGTTGAATAGAATGTTTTACTTTCAAGTAGTGAAATGTAAACTCTATTGTGGATAAATCATGAAAAATCTCAGTATCAAACAACAACAAAGACACCGCCAATAACAGTAATAACTAGTCAATAGTGAATTAATGGATATTAAGTAACATAAATGTACATTCTGAGATCTCCACCACACATATAACATCAAATATAACTTTCATGATTGAAACACCCTGTGTATTCTCACTTATGACTTGTTCACTTTCAAATAGACAAGCACTGACTAACACGATCACTGAATTACGATTGTAAACAAAGAAGTATGGATAGTTGTAATGATAGCTTGTTATTGAATTTGAGTTCATTTGATGTGTAGATTACAAAGTGGAAGCTCTACTTTACATTTGATCAAGTTGACCAAGTTTTACAAATACGTCTTCTAAAGATATTACGATTGAGAGATCCAAAGAATCTGTTCAACCTTAACAATAATCGAAGCTTACCAGTGGTGTTGTTAACAGATGATCAATAGCATTGTTGCAAGTAAATTTCATTTTCTATATTGACTATCATAACCGGCACGTTGTGATACAGTTGATTCAATGACATCAAACCTATTGTGGCAGACAAATTCTTCACATTCTTCTTATTCTATAGAAACTGTCTAGTCTATTGATCGACCATATTTAGTTTGTTTATAACGTTGTAATCTATGAATATTGGTATCATTGTTTACATAGTTGTGAAGGTTTACTCCGAATTTGAACAGTTAGTTTCATGCTTAAGGTATTCTTTACACTTTTGTATTTAGACTGTGACGTTGAACAAACCAATGTGTCTTAAAAGTTAACTGTTTTAGGACATAATTACAACAGTTCAACATTGGATTGTAAACTTGAATAGTGTGTGATGTTATATCCACTTGATAATTTTATTGTTGACCATAGGAATTGTATCTTTGTTAGTGACAACTTTGTAGACATTGTCTCTACATTAACCACTTTCAACTGTATTCAATGTGAACTGATTTAACATTTCATTCATTGACATTGACATGTTATTGATGTTTTGATGTTATTCACAATTACCTTCTTACTTTGACTTGATGATGAGAAACCTGAAGTAACTGTTGAAATAATCAATGAATTAGCTACTTCTCATTATTCGTTGTCTGAATAATAAATTCATATTCACAAACTTATTTGTCTCGATACACTGTATTCATTGGATTTGTGAAATACACTAAAATAAACAGTTCAAATGAATACAGTTTACATCGAGGAGCAGTAAATGTGATTTTGCCGCTTGTATTCCTAAAGGTATGTCACATTATATCATCCGTTAACTTAACAACCAAAGTCAGACTTGAAGCTAGGAATAATTGAGGATCAAGTAGAAGGTTCAGTAGACAACTGCGAATGATGTGGAGGACAAAGCTATCGATTGGGGCTATAATAGAAATCAATGATTAATCCATGAGATAAATGCCAAAGATACAACTCAGAATAAATCATGTTAGATTAGCATAAATTTGGAACTGACCGTGAAGCGAAACAAATAGCAAACCGTGCAGTATAAAAGTACAAGGACACATTAGGTATTATTCACACATTAAAACAATATACTGACAATAAATAAATGTCTAAAATGAATTACTGAATGCTTAAGTTGAATAGTGACTGACAAGTGTAATCCAGGACACGTGATTCGTCCTATTTATTAATCATCAGCTCTATTTACTTGCATCCAGATGTTTATATTCACAATGGGATTCGAACTCAATCCGTTTTTATACCGAACGTCACTGTGTTCACCACTGGGAAACTGACTCCATAGCTTCACACTTGCGCAACGAGTATGTATGCGTAATTAGGATGAGTTTGTATATTCCCGTTGATTAGTCATAGACTGAAACTCGTAAGCCTCTGTTGTCATATGTGTTTCGTGAGTGGATTGCCTCGATATAGCTGCTAATCACAAGTCCTAATTACACATCATTGATTATCTAGTACAATAAATACGCTAATAAGTTTTCTTTTAACCGTAATTAACATTTTCTGCAATTGATATTACGCAGATTACATAACTTGTATTCCTTACACCGGCTGCAAACAGCATGATAAAATTGTGAGTAAAGGTATCCTGGTAGTAAAATTAAAATTAATGAAATGCCAAAAATAGTCATTTCAATTACTATTTTCTATTATTTCAACAGAACATGACACATGAATGTAGACAATTACATGATATACTGTCCATAATAATCATTTCTAATGAATACATCATGTTAGGTATTTCATTCTTACGATTACGCAACAGAATTTACATGTATGTTTAGAACGACTAGATTTATATGAAGATGTGTAGGGATATATGTCAAAAATACAAACAAAAATAATGTGAGTAAGTAATCTGAATTGGCATCCATCAACAGGTCTCAACAAACTCTGATACTGATGAAAACATCGATTGTTGGTAATAATCATCAGGATATTTAAGTTACTACTACTACTACTACTACTACTACTACTACTACAAGAACAACTACTACTACTTCTACTACTACTACAATTACTACTAATACAACAACAACAACAACAACAACTACTACTACTACTACTACTACTATTACTACTACGAATAATAATAGTAATAAGAATAATAAGAATAATAATAAGAATAAAAATATTAATTATAATAATTGGCATTCAAGTTTGCATAACATCGTTTCTAGTTATTTAACAACACTATTTTTCATTCTGCTTTTTTATATAATTAAATAATAATGGATTATTATATGTACATTAGGATATACAGGTAATTGAAACTCTGTAGCCAACACCAAGTAGATTGTTGTCACGATGACTTCCTATTCATTTGTAATTATGGTGATTAACAAAATAAGTCACTTTATCGAGAATCAGCTGAACATGCCTTTAATGTGTGAATTAATTTATGATGACAGCCTATCAGTCCAATGATTACACGGATTCTACTATGTAAATCAATCCAACATTGCAAATGATAGTTGTGTTGATCTCCAATATCTAGTTCAATCGAAACCAGACAATCATATCAACCATATGTACTTGTGGTCTTAATGCCGTTAAGATCGTGTTACTATGTCTCGTAACTCATGAATTCTTTTCGCCCCACCCCCCTGTGTATATGCGACTGCCAACAACGTATCTCCTTTTCTACATTATTTTGACTTAGTATGTTAGACTGACCTACAGATATATATATATATATATATATATATATATATACCATAGTTTGATTTATAATCCCCTCGATTGTTTGGTTTTGGAGTGTTGATTTCTGACTGCTTGTGATTTCCATTACTGGTTATTGCAATACATTTCTACTACTACGACTACTACTACCCCAACATTAGTACGACTACCAAGACTGCTGTTACTAGTCCATCTATTACTGCTACTGATCTGCTATTGCTAGTGATACTGCAACTACCACTACCACTACTACTATTACTTTTTCTGAGATCTTCTAGAGGAACTTTGCAACTGGTTTTTACAAGACTATATATTAATGTGAACGTTACAATCTCATATTATTAATTTTATTGTACAGACACATTCTCTTCGACCTTAAGTAATCAACATCCATCCATATTTATTATCATATAATCAAATTAAATCAAATACTGCTATACTCAACAGTTTAGGTGGTTTTCACTGGATGTGATACGAAATGATACGTTGACTTTGTTTGGTAATTACGTAAGCTAAGTGATTTGTAAATATTAATTAACCAGATCCATAGCATAACGAATTATGTTCGATAGGTTTTTGCCATCTAGTAAATATAGAATGCGTTTTTATAAAAGAAACAACTTAGCCTCATGCTACTAATATTCTTATGTTTAATAATGACAGTGCATATATCATTTGTGGGACCGGGGCTTAAGGATTGTTGTAAAATGATACCTAACTACAACACGTACTTGAATTCTACCCTCAGTACTTCTAACTAATCAGATTGTAAACACTGGTATTAAGAACGTATTGGTTTCCTGTGCTTAACTACCGTGTGAGTTATATGATATGATAAAGGCTGTTCAAGATAAGTAGACCTAGCAACTGCAGGATACTGATGAGTTATGACAGCGAACGGGCTTGCTGCCGGAATAAGATGTAGGACGACTTGAATGATAGCAAGAATGACCGTACCACTAGCAGTAAATTTAGTGTTGATATCGATGAGCAGCCATGCGTTCATGTCTCCCGACAAAGCATAAAATTCGTGAAAATCATTATCACAGATGAAGTGCTTTACATTCAAAAATAGAAAGACCAATTTAAAAGTATTAGATCAAAGATCATAGACTGTTTTTCATAAGTACAGACATTGGTTTTGCTTAGTCGTTTTCAGGATAGCGTTACTAGTTTACATTCTAGGTCCAGTAGATAATGTTGACGGAATAACAATAAGCTCCGCGCCAATGTTGACAGAAAATTCAACGCCAGAAATTCGGTCATGAACGTAAAACAGGCGGCTAACTGAGTGACCGGAATAAGTAGAACCTATAACCGTTCAGTCTCCTGATAAATGATAGTGAAAATGCATGTTTGTGTGCTCGCTATTTCAATATAATTTTATTTTTAACAACATGATATTGAAGGGTCACATGGATTATGCCTGTTATGTATTTACGTCTACATTCTATAACATTGACTGGTGTAATCATTCAACAATATGCCTCAAAATTAGTTACTGTGACTGGCGCATACAATGTATAGCTGATGGTAACTATCCATCAAGATACTTTTCCGTATGAATAACCAGACTGCTAGGCTGTTTCTATAACTAAGTTGGATTGTGACTGGCAAGTGGAATCCAGGACACGCGTCTCGTCCTATTTGGGACTCATCGGCTGAATGTACCTGCATCCCCATGTTGATGTTCACACTGGGATTCGAACTCAGTCCGCTTCGTGTCAAACGCCACCGCCTTCCCCACTAGGCTACTGTGTCCAGACAGTCATACTAGTACAAAGGGTACATATATAATTCAGAGATACAAGCCTACTCTGAGTGTTATGTATAACGTTAATAACAAATAATATCAAATAATTTATTATGTAAAAGAAAACAGAAAACAAAACAAACAACACAGTCTAGTTGATGCTAAATTAAAAATCTAATCTACTACAAAATTCAATAATGAAGTTTTATGATTATTTTCAAAAAAAACATTTGTCATCTGAACATCTTGTTGTGTTGACTGCCAGTAGTTTAATACTAAAAGTAAAGAGAATATTAACAGTATAAATTTGGCTGTTCAAATATCAAGTATTCAAACTGCACAACGATGTTTGAATAATGACAATAATAATGTTCAAAGATTAGAATGTCACACACAAACTGAATATGTTGCATCAATAGACTAGACAAATACAATCCAATGAGAAGAATGTGGAGAATCTGTTTGCCATAATAAGATCAACGTAAATGAGTCCACTGTGTCAAGGTGCTTACTATGATAGTTAATGTTCATAATGATATTTGATTGTAATATAGTTGACGTTTATCTATGAAGAACACTGGTCTATTCTGATTATTGTTAAGTGTGAAGAGGTTCTTCAGATTTGTCGATCGCAACCACGGAGCACTAAACAGCGTATCGTTCTTTCTTAAACTGTGCACATTCATGACTTCATCAAGAACCGCACCCACGACATTCTGTCCCCACATCGAACTTCTAAACATTATACCATTAAGTTGGCTCTGAACGGTATTTCTAATTAACTCGATTTGCAATGTGTTTGCACGACCCCATTGATTTCGAATGGTCGGAAACTACCTCATACCGACGCGGATGAACTCCACTGGTCAAATACTGAAGGCGCATTGGACACACAATGCTGTAACATAAATAATTTTTCAAATACGTGAGTTCTCCAGTGTGCGCTGTCATCAGATACTAGTCACATTTACACAATAAATTTTTATACTCCTTATAATAATAAATACATTATCTTTTGTGTAATTGACTCACATCTAGTTTTTTCTCGTCAAATACCAAATAGCTAACATGATTAAAAGAACCAGTAGACATACAACTGGTACAATGATGAATAAGAGAATACTACTTTTCTTATTTTGAACTGACAGCGGTGAAGTGGTTGAAGACATCACTGTATCTCCCGACATTGATGTTTTCTATAAAATTGAAAAAAATATCTCAATACTTAACAGAGATCATTACTTCCAGATGAACTAACACTTAATATTTCGAATTACATTTTTATTTCTAGTTAGGTCAACATATTACTGATAAACTATGATGAACTAACACTTCCATTTTCAGACACCAACACGAATATGCAGCACTACACACACACACACACAAACTGAGTAGCCATTATCATTAAATGGTAGTGAATATGTCGTCCGAAGATTGACGAACCTAATAAAGTCGCAATCAAATGCTAAAAACATCTTGCATTCGGAGGTGTAATTGGCAACATTGTAACACATGAGTAGACAATCTACTTATAATTCAAAAAGGGCTGTTTTATGGTGAAACAGAACATTGATTCAACAATGATAAATAATATAATTATCTGCGAAATCTCAAAGTACTCACTGTTGTTGCCTCTAGTTGTTGGTTTGATGTTTCAGGTGAAGTACCGGTTGTTTCCGTAGGAGTTAAATTTGAAGTACTTGATGATGAATCTCCTTTATTATCTTCGCCCATTACAGCAATCTGTAGAAAAGTAACAAAGTTCAATTATTTATCACAGAATATCACTTATTGTCTCAAATACACTGTTCATAATTCCATTGACTTCTTAAACTGACAAATTTCATTTTTAGTAACGTGATTATACTACTGACGAACTGTGATTCATTAACATCTCCACTTTCAAGCACTTACATGGAGAAGTGCTGACATATACATATTAATCATAATGAATAAGTGGCAATGATCTTCGCATGCTACTATCTGACTGACTGAATCAAGTGTATGCACATCTTCATGGTGACTTGCTGACATGAATTCGAAAGTGTATTTGACAACAATTTAATACGACAATCATAAGTGTTTCGCATATTCATAGGTGATTATGTAAAATTACAATTAATACATAATAACTGAACAATGGTAAATGCATTGACTATCTGCTAAATCTGAAAGTACTTACCTTACAATTATTTTCAAGCCAGAATTGAGTGTACTGATCAAAAGTGCTCGTACAAACCGAAGAATCATTACACCAATAACACACTACATCAGGTGTTGATGCATCAATACATGCCTGTTTTGATGTTTCCTTTGAACAATATTCTGTGATTTCAATGAAACGAAACAAGAAATATTGAAACAACATAAAATATTCTAGTTGTTCATAAATGTAAACTGTTATGTTTTATCTACAAAATGTGTTGCGATGACCTATCATAAATAATCGTGATGTCGAATACACAATTTTGTCCAACTTCCGCGTTTACTCTCGGCTCACACATTCAAATGTATTTCATTTTACATTACGAAGACATCAGTATCATCACCAATTCCACATGTGCGATTCACATTTACATGTGTTAAACATAGTTCGATTGTGTTGAATAAGAAGACGTGGAATTCAATACTTGAGATATATGTGTTGGATGTATTTGAATAACAGAGGCTTAAACTCTTGAGTGTGTGGTGATTTCATTTGAAATGAGATTATGTATAAGTGAAGTAACAAAAAATGTTGTTAAATCGAAAACACTGAATGTGATGTAGACTGTAAAGTATGGTGAACAAAACACTATCACCAATATACAATTAACGACATACAACATGCCTCACTCACTTTCTGTTGGCCTTAATTGCACTACCACGCCAGTTTTAATCATGTTACCTGGAACATTTATACTGTTATATAGTTGGTGTTCACCGCGTAATGTTCCATATACTAAATAAAAGATAATAAATACAACAATATTTTTATGCATGAGAATGTGTATATCATTCCAGGTGTGAATGTTATCAATACATGAATTATTGGCATCAATTTTCACAATTCGCATTGAATTCCTTAATATGTTGAAATGTATTGGTGAATCTGTGGGGGAATTGAATATTACAACCACTGAATACAGTTGACTGTTACATTCATGTACATCCAGTTCAGTAAACTGAATTCACATCACATCATTCTCATGCATTACTGATAACATCAGTAATGAAATCGGCTGAGAATATACCAATTCGATTTGCATTTTACCACAGAGAAACAAACTTAAAATACATTGAGTGGTGGGATTATTAGTTGACGGTAGATTCGATACATTCATATCCTACTAATTTAAATGAGTTCATACAATGGATTCATAAGGTAAAGAAAATTAATTTAATTTCAATGTACAAATCAAATTTACATTTCATTTCCGAAATCAAATCGTTACTATCAATTTCAGTTGGTATCTAAAAAGAAAAATAACCAACGTAAGTTCAACATCGAGATGTGAACATTTCGACTTTTATATTCAGTCAAAACTCAACGACTGTCAACAGGAATGTCACTCAAATAGTGCGATTATTATCCAGTGGAAACAATCAACTGATTTTCTTGCAGTGAAATGATCACAGATCAGTTGGAACGAAATTGCTCAGTGAAGGTATTTCTAATACAATCTAATAGTACCATCTTTTTTAATAATAATAATAGTAGCTTTATTCAGTAGTATGTTTAGTACAATATGAATATTTAGCATACAGTGTCTCAACAAGTTATTCTTTCACCATGTGCACATACAATTGGATTTACATCAGTTTGTTTTCACCAAATTAGTAACACCATTACCACCAAACTTTTCTTGATGACAGAACGATTCTGACCAAGCATCTAAAAATATGTTAGTGATGC
Source organism: Schistosoma japonicum (assembly GCA_025215515.1). Classification (NCBI taxonomy): domain Eukaryota; kingdom Metazoa; phylum Platyhelminthes; class Trematoda; order Strigeidida; family Schistosomatidae; genus Schistosoma; species Schistosoma japonicum. The sequence goes on from CM046061.1 coordinate 81,117,626, forward strand.
CAGATTGCCATCGTACATGTCATGTAGTCAAGATTGTTAAACTGTGATTAAATTCCAGTTACGATTTATGTTTAGACTAGGGAGAAATTGTCGGTAGTCCAACTATTCAATAAGGAATCTATAGTTATGACTAATAATGTCAAGAATAGAGATTTGATGAATATTAATCCTTTATAATGAATTTTACCAGCCACCTTGTTGTTTTCGTTTAGATCTGACTGAATTACTCATGATAAGCCGTAAACATTTTATGAAGTCACCGTGAGTACTCAATCCGATTTCGGGACGTGATTGGGCAATTAAAACAAAACAAAATGCAGAGAAGTGGTTTATTGAGATAATTGGCATAAGGTGGTTTCCCAAGATTCCAAACAGACCACCGGGATTTATACATCGACAATCACTAAATATCCATTTCCACATCAATGTTGATGTTATTTATTCATTTACTCATTCATTCATTTAATCATTCAAGAAACATATATCTAAATGCATTTCACACATTCTTTGTTTACATTCGATTCAAGTTGAATATGCATTCATATAGCATTGAATGTTACTGTCACCTTGACCACATTCTTTATATTCACTGTCATTACATTGTTCTCTATCAAACATAATCGATTTCGAACAGCTCTTCTGTTGTATTGAGTCATGAAAATACAAGTCAACTCCCGTCAATATCATGAAACTACATTCAACACTTACAAAATTCAAAATGTACATACATTCAAATAAATCGACTATCATTGGTGACATTTCCAACTTACGTCCTCATAAATAATCACCAATCTCCCATCCGAGTACATAACGAGAATTACCTTGGCTGTAAAATACATTCAAATAGAATTAAAATTGAATATAAGTTTTGGTGGTTTCATGAGAATCTCATTGTTTCACTTGGTATCTGTTTGCATTATGAGAGTGAGTGAAGGAGTTCAGTATCAATTGTAACAAATGAATATACTGAATAATATGCAGACTGTAAATAAATTCGATAAGCAAAATAGGATAGATGACGACATTTGAGGTTGTGATATGAGATGAGTGATTCTGGTGGAAGAACTAACACTTGACTGTTTACAGTGAATAGTGAATTTGTGAAATGATACAGAATGATTGATATTCAGTAGAATGTGCATAAGTGATTAATGGATTCCTCAGGTTGAATGATGATTCTCGATAGTCATAACATGAACAGTTTTCACTAGCTATGCATGTTATAGTGCAATGCATAAAATAACGCATGTTAATGTGACATACCTATGAAATATTTTCCTCTGGAATCGATAGTTAATAGTGGCCATTTGATTGCTACAAATGTATCTGTTGTAAAATAAACGTGAATTTATTTTTTATTACATTAGTAGGGCTAACATTTTGATGAAGGTTTGTAGCATACAGTTCGTAGCGAAAATGAAAAGGATGAAGTCATTCTCTCTCACATACATCAAACACTTTCAGTTACGTTGGTACATCGAAGTCGGTGAAATTGTCACTTTGTTGCATACTTTAATTATACAGTCGGTTATCGCTACTACTGTCCGCATTATTATGTTTTCAAATGTGCTTGAGTGATCGTGTCAGTATGTATCAGTCTATATGAAAATGAACAAATCACAAGTGAGAAGGCACCAGGAGTTTCAAACATAAAAGTTATATCTGATGTCATATGTGTGGTGAAGATTTTAGTCAGAGCATATTTGGACCCTACTATTTAGTAATTCACTACTGAGTGGTTTTTGTTGTCATTTTTGTTGCTTCATACTCATTTTACTGTAAAATTTATCCATGGTGGAGCTTTCATTTCAATACTTGAATGTCAAACATTCTAGCCAACGTTATAAGAGTTACACGTGATTACTGCAGAACTTTCTACATGAGCAGAATAATTTCACTGTTTTCGTGCGTACCATCTTGTAATGCTGTGCAATTTAATGTTAACAAAATAGGTAAGATTTGCAATAAAGTAACTTACCAGTGTTTAGTAATTGTATGTATTCACAATTGCTTTTAGAAACTATAGCGCTAATTGACACATCCGCAATACTCTTCTCTGAGCTCTTCATCTCTACAATTCCTTAGACAATACAAGGCAAACATAGAATAACATTCACACTAATCACTGAGATATTCAGTCATATCTGATTGAATGCACATTTCATTTAACACATCCTGTTCGTTGTCAGATATTTAACTCACATAATAACCTGTTCCAAACAAACTGTCTATTCTAATACCAAAGAGCGAATTTTCCTTGACATTTGTCTGCTTGTGACTAGAGTTGTTATAATTAAATCATTGAAATCTAGTAGTTTGTTGATGAGTTATATTTCTTAACAATCGTCCCAGATGTGGCAACTAATGCACAGTATATTCAGTGTCATACATCTACGACGTTTATGACTGATATGCTTTTGATTATGATGGTGATATTTGCAGTTATTCACAATGAGTTCCTTCAAGATATTCTACTAACTGAACAAGTTCATCTCTATACTAGTTTACCTAAACAGTATCAAAACAAATGAATCAATTCACACCGAATGTAGACTACTGAAGTAATTTTAAGGAACATTTTTAATGAATGCCATGACCAATGAAATTGGTCTATTCAATTCTATACAACTACTTTATATCACTCAATAATCAATCAGTAAATAACTTTTCACGTACCATTGGGATGCACAGTAATTGAGTTATATTCGTTGCCGTAAAGCTTTAGTTTAAAATTGGGTGTTATATTCTAATGGAATTATTCATTAACATTAAAATAGAAGACTAACCAACTGCTGGCGACAGACAAATTTAAAATCAGAATCATCTACCTAAAAAATCAGTTGTATTATACAAAATACAAATAAATAAACAACATACCTTATCTACAACATCTTTGTTAAACATACCATTCATACAAACTATACTGTTATAATAGTAATGATAATGCTGTTTGTTAATGCAAATTAAAATCAATTCATTGTCATACTTCTTCACATGTTTCATTACCCCCCACCTTCTTCGCAGAAGTTGCAGCTAAAATCTTTATCCGAATTTGTTTAAATTGCTGTTCATCAGGATAATGAGTAAGTGTCGTTCCAGTGAAAATGACTAATGTCAGTATACAAGTCACTAGTTGATTAACTGACCCTCTGGAATTGAAATAATTCGTCTGTTATTCACAGAACAGTTCATGCAATACATCAACAATCTTGTATAAATTCTTATTGAGCACTTACCTCATCTTCATATCACCAATTCAAAGTACATGAATATTCTGTTTGTGAACGGTCCTACAAGCAGTTTTATAATAACTTACTGATATGACGTGATTCGCTATACTGACACATCCAATGAGAAACCGACAGTGAACAGTATTAATTGGTGACTAAAAATAAACAATCTATGATTTGTGGTATCCAAACTCAATGAATGATTACTTCATTGTTAACTTTGACTGATCAATAAATCGTGTCACCCAATGAAATAACAGGAGATGATAGTGAGGTTAAAGAACACAAAATGATAAACCGAATCTTCAAGAAGTCCGACATTATTTGAATGATTGTTTGCATTAATAAATGGAGAATAATTCAGTGTGGTAATTGTGATAACATTACTGGTAAACGTACATGGTCACACATTTAGCTTTAATTGAAGGCGCTAACCACAACGTAAACAAACCAAACGGTGCGTCACACGATCATGTTGACTTATACATGTCGACTGATAGAATAAGAGTGACATAATTTTCGCGTTCATGTTGTATGTCAAAACGAATTATCAATAAATATAGTTATCTTTTAAATGACTGTTCTAAATCGAATGGTGAACCCCAAGAATTAGATTGAATTCTGGACATTCATACAATGAGTGTGTATTTATTGGTTTACCTGCTCTTGTGGGGCTAGGTATTTAGGTCGTTTATTGAGGAACTGTACTTAATAGCAACAGAAAAACAATATATACAGCAACACGTACTTATACATACCATTGACCACATTGACATATCATATTGGACTCATATATTAATTGTGAAACAAAACAGGAAATTCTTCCGTGGTTATAAAAAGACAGATATCTTCCGTTCTTATATACTGGAACGATCAAAGATCGAAACCAAAGTGTAGAGAACATGTTCAGCACACAGACTATTGATATTACATAATAGTTTACACCATTTTGTATATATTATAATAACATGAAATTAAACACATGTTTGTACTTCTTTCAACTACCTTACAACGTCCCCCTCTCTCACTTATTTGGTTCATCTACAAAGTGAATGCGTCCTTATCGCTGATTTCTCTCCTTCGAAATCGATTGCCAAAATAAATGTTACGTTCAAGAAAACATTTGTAAAATACCTTTGATCATACTGCTTGCTATGAGTTGGTGGAGGAGTGGGGGAGAATTATTCGTCATTCTGGAGAACGTAGACTTCATATATAAGTAAACTGTGGGATCTTCTCTGCAATAGGAACAAATAGCTTGTTCTTTCGACATTCAACTGAATGGATGTTCAGTGTTGACATATGTCCAGTCAGATCCTATTCATACATATATATAGATACCCTCGATTGTTATCTCTAACGAATATTGGTGGTTATCAATTTCTTCTATAATTCGACTATAAATTGTATGTATTTCAAAATGTCAGTGGATTGTTGATTGACTTAAATGACAACCAGAATCCAGGAGACCCATCGATTCCTATTCGGAACTCGTCAGCTGGTTGTACTTACATCACAATGTTGACGAAGTTACGCGCAGCTAATTGTTGTGGCTTCAATTCTTAGCTTCATCCACATATAAATTGGGCTGAAAATACAATAGAAATTCATTTCAAGTGAACACACAATAAAACAGTCAGTATTTCAAACTTGATCACTTGATATGAGTTGTTCAGGCAATGTGACAACAATAAAGTTATTTCATGGTTTCGTTGATACTATGTAGATAGGATATTTATCACAACACACTGTTCACCAATGCATCTCTGTATCACAGAAGACGGTGACTATATATTTTATGGAGTTGATGATGATAATTCAGTTAGTTGCCTGTGACACAACTGTGTATCCTCGTGAACCACAGTATCATTGGTGAGTGAGATTTATTCTTTAGCCCTGAATTGATTGATTATGGAGAAATGAAAAATTTCGACATTTGGCTTTAGATATCTAACCATTCAATCTATCAGTTAATTAGTGGTGAATGAAGTGCAAATGGAATTAACAAACGTTTTGCAAGCCTTCAACGGAATACATCGATTTCAGTGCATCAACAAAATCTTAATTAATCTGTTGTTAATATAATAAGTAAAGGTAATGTAGGAATATTTTGCATCCATGAACTACACACACTCTCTACTTTTGGGATCCTACTATCTTCTATTATCTTAATTTTCGTACACGTTATTCATCGTTGACAATCTAGCTACAATCATGTAATCTCAACTGAATCACACACAAAATATTTCTAGCTCATCGATTTGAGACATGCAGATTTCAATCACAGTAAATACGCATGTATTTATTGCTGACATTACTGGTTAACCAAAATGTGAAACGAAACACATCACATGCTCCTTAGACATACCTAATATCAATAATAGCGATAGGAATTAGTTCACGTTTGCATAAATTCTGAGTATTTATGACAGAAGGAAAAGAATTGAAGGTGGTGGAATATACTAGAAGATTAGGACTCGTAAAGCGTTTACCTTTTTAAATTCGCCTTCATTTATCACCGATTGACTGATTAGATATTCGGATGCTTACAGTAGAACGTCAAATTATTTTATCGATTTTTATAAAGAATTCCATGCTAAAGTTGAAACCACACGCCTTATCAACCACGCACACACACACACACTGATCAAGGCTACTATGGTCTATGCAAATGTACAATTCTATTGTCTCACCTCTATCTCAATCAACTACCCACATTCATATGCTAAAATTACATCAAATCGACACTCAGGTTCGATGGAGACATACTGTTTAATTGGCAGAAAGTATGTTGTGATAAACTAGCACGTCCTCGTCAATCACTTCACTAAACTACGTTCTTCTTGTTGTGTTGTCTAATCAACCAATATCAAGTAAACAAACTTCAAGAAATCAAAATTTCACTACTGTTTCAATGTTTTCCGAACAATTAACTGCTCTTTTTCTATCAAAATCTCATGTTTACGCTTTCAATGGAATGTGCAGAATTTTCGAATTGGCCAACATACAGTAATTCGGCACACTAATCAGATCATGTACATTTAAATAAACACAAATGAAAATGAGAAACAATAGAAAGTTTTCATTTTCGTAGCTTTAATTCATAGCCTCATTCAGATGTCACTTGCGTTCACAGGATAGACGAAATGAAGCATCTTACTGACTGCACGTCCCATATCAGTTTGAATACAAATACAGTAGGATGACACTGGAAGAAGTAGTTTTCTTCATTTGTAAAGTATTCGGCGATAGATATTTACGTGTCACTGCTGAATGATAATCTCTTTTGAATTGTCCTTCACAATGCCATTCTGTTTAGCTTAGAGTAGAACAATAGGAGTTGTAGAATCCCTTGCGAATTCACTTCCCGTTAGTATCAGAGAAGATAAGATAGTGAAGACCATGAAGAATGTCATCTATATTGGTGTAAATTTCACTTCTAATCCATATTCATCTTCAATCGTTTTGTCAATATTAAGGAAATATTTTCGTTTACTTCACTGTTCACAGAGACTATATAGTTTTGACAATACTGCATATACTTGATTATAATTCCTCATTTCCTGTTTACTAGTCATCATTTTATAATGTACCTCTTTATTTCTTCCTCACATTTCAAACAGAGTACATTGTGTCATGTAGAGTATTGACGGCTATGAGAAGAGGGAAACTTTTGACGAAATCGATAAAATGCTTGTAGGTGAACATTTGGAATCCTCCAGACAATGACTTGTATTATTCTATCACACATAAAGCACCACTCATTTCACTTGAATCTTTCACCATAAATGGCCGCTAGTGGAAACAGACACAACTACAGTAAAGTTCATTTTCTCATTGAAAGTATAAAGCATCTACAACTCTGTATCGGGCAAACTTATTATCCTTTTCCTGTATGTAAAGAGACTTGATTTACAATTAAACCATGTACTATCCCCTCATCAACTGTCCAGTTACTAAGGAATCGCGAATCATGGTGATACCTCGATACCTGCCAACGAAAGTAAGACCAGCGACCGAATAACAGGAAGCTAAGCAATTCCACAACGCCCCAGCCCAGCTAACTAGAGTATGAAGTCCAAAGACAACAAGAAGCGTTTAATTCCACTGGCAGCCTGTCAGACGATATCAACACACACAACTCATGCGTATATATACAAGAAAGAGAGCGTCCTTAGAATGTCATAAATAGCGTACTAAAATAAACAATGAACCAATAAGATTTAGCGTCTGACCAAGTGGGAAACACGAACTGTTGGTGAGAAAGGAACTTTTTGGCGCGAAAACAGGAAATTTCAATTTACACAACAAAATCACAAAAATCACAAAATTTGTCAGGTGAGTTCTGAGGATTTAACACCCCCAACACCAGTATTGACTCTTTACACAGGCAACTAACTGAATTATCATCATCAACTCCATAAAATATATAGTCACCGTCTTCTATGATACAGAGATGCATTGCATCCATCTAGGAAGTATGTATTACAAAATGAATCAAACTCATCAGTCGTATATCATGATATATTTTCACAAGACGAAGTGACACAACACTGAGATAAAACAGACATGAAACTGTCAGCTAATTAACTTTGATTGAGCATAGAGAGGAATCTCATCCGCTCGTCATGCCATCGTACAAAGAAACTATGCAGTGATGGCTGTTTAACGATGAGCTTAAAATTCTCAGGAAATCACCGATAGGAAATGGATATCCAACACGTTTCAAAGATAGAAAAAATTAAACAATTTAACATTTAATCGTTATTCAGCTATCAGTGATCTATTTCACAATCAGCAGTTTATTATTTCATTGAATCTTGGAAATTTAGTTAATTTCATCGTCAAACATCGAAAAACCATCATAATCTCGTGTTTCTACCCAGAATGGATCAGTCTACTTCTCTTATCTCACCACTACTATTACGTTGATTAAATTATGAATATAAAAAATGTACTTATTCTTTAATGAGATTCTTATCATTTTTACGGATTCAGTGGAATGCAGTTATGTAAAGTTAATAACACCATCGATTGGCATGATTTAAGCACTTTAATAAGGTCAAATGTGGTTAAGTAAATAGAAGTGAAAATTAAAAATAAACATCAGTCAACTTTATTTGTATATTTAGCTTCTATTCATGGCTTCATTCACATAGAAATTGTTCTGGAAATACAAGAGATTTTCTGTTGTTTTTCTATTTCACTTCCATTTACTTAATCACATTTGACCTTATTAAAGTGCTTAAATCATGTGAATCGATGGTGTTATTAGCATCACATAACTGCATTCCATTGAATGCGTAAAAATGACAAGAAACTCATTCAAGAATAAGTAGATTTTTTATATTCAGAATTTAATCAACGTAATAGTAGTGGTAAGATAAGAGAAGTAGACTGATCCATTCTGGGTAGAAACACGAGATTATGATGGTTTTTCGATGTTTGACGATGAAATTAACTAAATTTCCAAGATTCAATGAAATAATAAACTGCTGATTGTGAAATAGATCACTGATAGCTGATTAACGATTAAATGTTAAATTGTTTTCGATGTTCGTCTACCTGATGTTGGTTAGCTAGTTCGTTATACCATACTCCTGTCAAAATTGTCACTTTATCTCCGTCTAAATTGATTATCGATTTGATACAATTCAAGCACATAAATGCAGATTGTTGATTGAGTTAGTGGTGGAACTATAGTGCTGTAGACTTCAGAAATACAGTTTATTAGAAGTCAATACGTAGTAAAAACTATAAGGCATATCACTAGACGACTAAATAGTAGCAATCATTATCTCAATAGCTAAGTAGTAGCATCTCTGACTATGACATTAGGTGACATCAGCTTCAATATCAAATATAGAACCAGCTTTGATTAGATCTTTCATGCATTTTGAAGGTGAGCGTTCACAAATTATTCGTATCTTCTCTCGAATTTTAGTTGGAACCGACTGACTACAGTTAGTGTTATGTTTACAGATAAGAAATACATGATTTATTTTTGGCTACGTGTTTGATTGACCGTTCGATGGATGAATCGTTAAAGCTTGGGAATACTGGATTACGATAATACTATGTTCAGTAATAATATAATGCTAAATAATCAGTTAATCGTCGTACATCCAACAGACTAGTACAAATAATTGAGTAAGTGTATATATTAGAAGCCAGTTACGATGACTTAATGTGAATTATATTTGAACACAACGTAAATCCAATAAGCAGAGATTTGAAACAAGTATCATAGGGGAATAACCTTCAAAATTACTTTAGTCACATATCAAGCATATAATCACAAGTGAAGAGTACAATGTGCAAAATATTATATCCAGAGTTACATTAGCTGATGCAATGTCGCCTACGAACACTCATCATAGTTGTCACTTTACCACACTACATATCAAAGACTGAATTAGATTACGTGATATTCAGCCAAGTCGATTTTTATTGTTACTTGTTTGCGAAGCACATTTGACACGTTATGTAATGTTGTTGTTCATTTTCCTTATCAAAGTAAAATTACTGTACAAAATTGAAATTAATGTGATTTCTAGGCGGAATCGAGGGTAGATACTTCTAAAGATTTCTATATTAGGGCCAAACAGTTTACTACAGCTTCCTGGTTTTTCGTAGTATCCGAATAACATCAATCTTTAATGAATACAAATAACTCAACTTGGTGTATTTCTGTAAAGAATAAGAAATTCTCAAAACGAACCAGATATATGCAGAGTGGCAGCCAAAATCTTACATCACCCTAGAATTAATAAACTATGTCAAGATCTAGTAATTCACATTTTCATCTGTAGTTTATTCGTAATTTGTATTGACTATTAGAATTGAATAGTTGGGTGGAGATATTCACATTATTCATTACGTAACATTAACTTCAGTACTCGAGATTATGAGGATTAGCGATAGTAATTATTTGTCCACCGTCTACTCGACGGATAAAGTGGCAAATGATACTAACACATTACAGCCTTATCAGTATAATGGAAATTGCATACGGTTTTACAATCGGCCTTAATAACTATAATCATAAAGTAAGAGTTACTGTTACTTAATGCTGGATTCATGTCATTGTTAATATGATGCGAAGATGCTCAGTGGAAATCAACACTTTAGATAATTAGTCAGTGAGGTAGAATGTTGACTTCAACAAGTTTTCATTCACACAGCTATTTGGTCGCAAAACCTTTCTTCAAAGAATCTATCCTCTTCTTGAATATAAAGTAACAAAGTTGTGTTCTTCTTAAGCATAAATAATACACGGTCATCAGAATTCAATCATGTATTCTTTTTTATATTTCATGACACATTGAGTTATATGAAACTGCAGGTGGTAATACTCATATGTATTCCATCAAATCATATATTATTTGCATGGTGATAAGGTTACCTGTTAGGTTTTCAATGTTAAAGTATCTACAATGCCAATCAAACCAACAGTCGACAATACACCAAAAGTGTCGTTGTTTACTCCGCGGATTATGTTGAACTAAATGGTTGGATACAAGTAACAGATATGTACCAGATGATACTCATTAACACAATCGCCATCAAGTTTTGCAGGTAAGTATTTTTGATGAGTGACAAATGGTATAAAATCTATTTTACACATGTCACTTGTCTACTATCTTCAGACGACAAAGTTAGTTGACAGTGTTATGCCGGACCAGTAAAGAAGATTAAAATACTCTCAGTACTGTGTTTTAGAACAGGATTTCAATCATTCTAACTGTAGATAATCTAAACATTTTGTTTCTATGATTGTTATATTCCTGTTACTCTATCCTCCCTATTAGTATATTTAATCTCAGTAAATTTTCTCTTACTATGTTCTACAGTTCGTTGGTTGTGTGCAAGTTATCCCTATTCCCTGTCACTATTTCATTTGTTCTACATTAATTTTAGTTTCCTAATTGGTTCATTGTGTGGTTTGGATTTATGTATATATAAAGGAATGCATGGAATATAATTTGATTCTGTCTGGTTGGTTTATCGGCTTGAGTTCTTCTTATTACGGCTCGGGACTCTGTGGGCATAGGGCAGACTTGCAATTGCCGGTTAGGCACACCTAATTTGGCACTCGGCCAACCAACCCCAAATTTTTCGCTTCATAACAGACAGTATTCCATGAAACTCGATCAATTAAATAATTTTAACAAAGGAATATGATGAATAGAATTTGATCAATGCTGAGTGTAAAATCCATTTGAACGTGAGGAAATCTCATCGGTATTCTTTCCGTATAATGATGTTAATCATTACCCTACTTTCAATTGTACTGCTCATTGTATTTATCATCATATATATCGTATTTCCTTGTTAAGTTTGAATGTGATTATTATTATTAATTTAAGTACAATTTCTTATTTGCTATCGATTGTGACTGGCAAGCGTAATTCAGGACGCGCACTTCGTCCTACTTGCGACTCATCCGTTGGATGTACCTGCATCATAATAGTGATGAATGGCTGCTTCGACTCAATGGCTTAGTGTTGAATGCGGTGGTGTTCGGCACAAAACTAACCTAGTTTGAGTCCTGGTGCTAATATCAACATTGGGATGCAGATAGATTCAGCTGAAAAGTCGCAAATAGAAGGAAGAACTATTTCAAAATGAGATTAATTTACAAATTGGAAGAATTAGTGATAATTTCCCACCCCCTCTTCCCCTTTGTCTAAAACCAAGAAGTGGCATGTATCGAAAATAGCACTAAATAAGAAAACATAGAAGAGGTATGCGATTTGTCCACTTGAAAAATGTGAATAATGTAACAACGACAGTATTTACAAAATACTTTGAATCCACGGCCGGGGAATCCAGCTAGTATTTCACTGTATCCACTCTCATCAGCCACATACATGCTACTGATTTTAGATAACTCCGGATATTAATACACGTGTTGACTATGTAAATTGAAATGTTTAACAGATAACATTAGATTGTTCAGATAGTGAAACTGTCAAGAAGAAGTTGAATTGTCAGTACTTATAAATGAATTGGATGAATAAAATTGAGTCTAATTACGTAATATTAAAAAAATGTTCAAAAATAATTCGATAGGTGATGTTAAAATGAGAGATTTAGTAAATGCGTTGAAAAGATTCGATTGTGTAATTATGAACTCGCTGTTGTTGTGAATATATGAAGAAAACCAATAAGATAGAAATGTAAGAGTATAAATCACCGACTTCCTGTTATCTATAATTGGATGAAGAAATTGGGTCATCAACCTAATGTTACCAAGGCAATTGATAGTTAACTAATTATTCTATTTGAATTCAAGTTCAGGTTTCGATCTTTTAATGAACAGAATTATTCTATATTGTTTATTGATAACTTTAAAAGTGTTTATCTTATCGACATTAAGTCCTGTGTCTTCTAAATGACACGCAATTCAGAGTTCCAAACATGATGTCACCAACGAATATTAGCAATCCTTTGGTCACAACAATAATCAAATGAAGGGGTTGTCGAACATTCTCAGCTTAGATAGATTGGGTTTAACAAGCAAAGAGGAGAATGGTTGTACATGGCTCTTTATAATTTCAACAATTATCACTCAGATTTACATCATAACGCAGTGGGAGGTAGTCCAGTTTGACCTAAACCAATAAAAATTGCGTTATAAGCAGATTTACACAATTTGCCACACTATCACCAACATTCACATAACTACTAAGAAACATGATTTCTCCAACCGTTTATAACTGTTCACTACAAATATCCGAAATTGGCTAACACTCCAGTATTGTTGATCTACTTTGATTTTAGAAAAAGGGAAATATACTTACTATACTTAGTGATAATGCTAATTGACTATCAAAGAAAATAGTCATTTGCCATGAAGCATACTAACGTTAATAAACTGAAATGTACTTGGTAATTTCAAATCATTGAAGCAGGATACAATGATTGAATATTTTCAAAGTATTAATCTAGTCACTAAATCAAATGTGGTCAATGGAAAGATTTATCGACAATTGCCGCTATATTCTGAATCCTGTCAACACAGTCTTAGGTCATAAACTACTTGAACTCACTCAGTAACTTCAGGTGTGTGCAAAAGTTGAATAGTTTCTACAATCGACTCGTTCACATCAATTTCTCACTGGTTGTAAGACGGTATAAGAGATATTTTTTGAATTTGCGTAAACTACTTATAAGTAGTTCAATTGTTTAAGTTGAAAAAAAAGTACAAAGTCTATAAATTTATTTGAAGAATGATTTATGACAAATAAATTACAAGTATATAAGTTCTGAGGAAGTTTTTAACGAGAATACACGTTTAAGAAGCTCGAAATCCTTACGCACTAATAAACAACGTATTGAGTAGGCATGAAATAATTAGTAATTCGTACTGTACATTCACTCAGTTTGCTTTATTGCACAGATCATAATAACAACACTCATATTTACTAACAAGTTCTAGAGTAAGTTCATTGATGGCATTTAGTGGCAGGCATTCAGGTAAATATCGTCGACCTTCTATTTTATAACTTTGAAATGTTGGATAGGCTGTCTGTAAACAGAAAATCAAAGGGTTAAATTACAACAGATTATGAAGTGTATATTGATTAAAAAGATAAAAGGGTAGTAGATGAAAAACTGTCTTTAGTCTGGGTTTCGAAATAAATTTTACACTCGTTAGCTAGGTGTATATGCAATAATGAAGTAACTAATACTTCCTAGTGAGTAACAGAATTTCGCAGCGTAAGATTATTCCCGGAGCTATTGTACCGTACCTAATTTCCTATTCGACTTATTGAAATACTTGCACTGATTAGTCATTGAGTCGTGACCAATGTGATGTATGTCTTGTCCCTGATTGTACTAATCAAATCCTTTCTATTAAGTTTAATGTGAACATTAACTTAGGTATATCAACATTGTAAGGAAACTGTTATGATGGAAAACACCAGACCTCATATGGTAAGTGGTAACTCAAAAAACTTCTTGTAAATATTGCAGACTGAGATTTTATTATTTTGGACCTGAACCCTCTAGATAACATTAGTTCTCTCAAGATTGGTAAATACCATACAACATGAGTCAAGTGTAGTTTCTTACAATTTATCCTTAAACCAACTTCCACTACAACACAATGCATGAATGTTAAGTCACGTAGACAAATTACTACATTGTAACTTCATCATTAGTACTCTAATGTCACTATGACGGATCAGAAAATGATCATATTGGTTACTAGTCAGTGATTGATCAATACAAAATCACCAGTGGCTAAATTTGTCTCTTCAAAATCTTGTTACAAACACATCAGCGTCAAATGTTTAATGTTAGATTAGATAGAACAATAGAATCATATTAACATAATAATGAGGATGAAAAGTAAGCTACACAAAAGTTATTTCTAATATAGTTGACTTATTCAGAGCTGAAATGTCATAGTAATTAGAATCTCTTTTGTCATATTACGTAACTGAAGACAAAGTGTAAAAATACTAAGAACTAAGTTAATAGCATACAGAGATTATGAATATTCTACTGTACTCGTTACATATTTCCAACTGTTATGTTGAACGATTAAAAAAAGAGTAAGGAACTGACAGAACTGTATTTCGGAGGGATATTTCAATTATTTTGGTTGTGAGTAACGTAAACATTTGATTTCTATGATTATTACGTTCCTCTTACCCTATCCTCACATTCAGTTTATTTACTCTTTGTTTTAGTGTTTCTTGGATTGAACTACAGTTAATTGGTTGTGTACAAGTTGTTCATATTCACTAATGGTGAACGCGGTGGCATTTGACACAAAATGAACTGAGTCCGATTCCTGGTGTGAATATTAACATTGGGATCCAGGTAGATCCAGCTAATGAATCTCACAGTAGGACAAAATGTGCATTCTAAATTAGGGTTATCAGTTACGATCCATGTTAAACATTACCTCTTTTTGATTTTAACTTATTGATGGTCGAATTCCTCCAAATGTTGATTATTTTACTATCAAAACTGATGAGTCTTATGGTTAAGCTTAGACTAATGTTTACTATCTACGCAAAACTGTTTCTTTTTCAATCTCTAACCCCCGAAACACTGTAAGCTGAAAGTTAAACAACAGAAGGATACAATAAAAGTTTGGCTTTTGTATGTATTAAATATGCATGAACAACAGTACATAACTACAGTTTTAAGGTGATTCATTTAATCGAAAATCAAGAAGTTACATAACTATCAAGTGAGATCGCTTCATATCAAGATTTCTACCAAATTCTACTAAAATGTTGCTTAAATGGAATAATTTTATCACAACTAGAACGTGTTATGGATCATATTGAACCATCGCAATAAAAACATTTTCAGTTGTTTGTATTTATCACAGATTGATGTTGTTTGGATATCAATGAAAACCAGTGAACACTGCGTATCTGGTTCGCCCTACTACTAAACTTTTTAATTGAGCACAAACTCGATTCCGTTACAGAATCCAACTTGGAGCATTCAAGTATCACGAGAAACACGTAACACTTTGCACCACTTAGATGGCCTGTGTACATAAGTAGAATTCCCACTACTATCAATTTTTGATACAGTGTGACGATTTCAATTACATTTTTGAATTGTGTTCTTATTATTAACTGATAATACAACTAAAACAATACTAAACTTCACGAACCACCTTGAATCAATTATAATAATCAGCTCACTAGTTACTAACTTCAGGATATTCCTGAACCTCTAACAAGAAATCTTGACTGGTGGAGTTAAGACATGTCGGAGGTGAGACACTTATCACAGGCGATAATGGATTATCATCGCACTTTATATCACAAATTGATAGAAGTGGAAATTCTACCATTGGATCTCGGATGCAGTGGTGCAGAGAATTAGGTGTTTGGCAGCCTGAAGCCCTTGGGATGGAATCAAGGATGCAGTCTGTTGATGAGTGTCATACTAGGATGGAACGGCTATCTAGTGCCTTCTCTTTCCCAATAGTACCCTACCAACATTATTCTGTGACGAATTCAATCAATTAAACTTAATACCAACATCCACAAACCACCTCACTTCAATTTTCGATATTGTTAATGATATCTATTTAACTATGAATACAATTGAACTCCTTTCTATCATAAGTACTCACACAAACAAAGATAGTGTCACTTAAAAATCCAAACACACAGTTATCAATGGTAAAGATAGAGTGTTACTGGAAGTCAGTTTTCGCTAGTTGGAATTACTAAGTACCAGGAAGTAGCTCTTTAGTCGTGAAATTCGTTATATTTCCCATTATTACCATAGCTTTTTTCATATAAGTTACTATGTTTAATGTAAAACTAGAGTGAGTCTAATTGACAGTTGTTGAGATTGTTGAATTTGAAATTTGTATCACAAATTAGTCTGAGTTAGATAATCATTTGAAACCAGAAACTGGCACTGGACAGCTTTTTTTCCATTCGTGGGAACCCTCATCAGTGTTTAACACCGCCTCATCAAGGACCGAATTCAGAACCCTCTGGTCCCTAGGTCAACGCTTTACCATTAGACCACTGAGTTGACTCTCAGCGGTTGGTATTTCTAATTCAGTCCATTCGTGATACGTTTACGCGACCTGATCGGTTGTCATCAGTGGGTAACTGCTTCACACCTGAAACAATTGAACTCCACTGGTCACGTGTTCTCACCAGAACTTGAGGAATTACCTGTAGGCATTAGTCACTAGTGAGCTGTCCAGTGCTTCCAGATGATCAATAGTTATCAAATTCAGACCACTTTGTGATATCGAATTGCCATTCAACAGTTGCCACAACACCCAATTACTACTATTAGAATGTTTGCATTCTAAGTATAATGGTAACACTTTTTGGCATTATTACATAACTTACAATGCATACTCCACAATTGTCTAAAATCTCATCTTTTGGAATTTTGAATATTTTTTTATTCTTCTTTTCACAGGGTAGACAAACTCGACATTTGAGCGTGGAACCTATAGTAGGAGAAAATATAGATATACATCATATTCCGCATGACTGTATACCTGTCTGTATGTATGTAAGTATGTTTATATGAATGCATGTACATCACAGAACCTGACAGCATATGTGAATCGATCGAAGTTGTCATATATCAGTGGCACATTAAGATAAACACAAAGTTAATAAAAGAAGTAGATACTTCAATAGCAGTAATAGTAGAGTATAGTCTAGAGAAGAAACAATTCGCAGAAAGATGACATTATGTGGGATGACAATGTGTGAATGCATCTACGCTTTTGTGACTGATCTCAGACATGTGATATGGAATTTTCAGACATTGGTTACAGGATCTATACAGACCCCAACCAAATAATTTACCTCAACAGATCATACTAGTAGCCAATGACTTCATGGACTGGTTCTCTGTTTTGGTTCGGCCACACTATTTATAATTCGGGGGGAGGATTAGCATCTCCTTAGAAAACCTGTATTATTGCTCATTGTTATGAAAAGAGAGTTTGCATTTCATTAGCGTCTTTACCGAATCATTAACATCGTCTGTGCATTCCAAGTCAATAAGAGAGCCTTCTGACTGGAGATCCATTCCTGAAAGTAGGACGACGAATGCATTAGATTTAACAGTAGGTCCATTATGAAATTGAATAAAAATAAAAATAGCTGACAGCCTTAATGGACACAACTTGAGGTTGCAAGTTCAGATGACAATTTATCATTAGACCTAACTCAACAAGAATACTATATTGAAACATTTGGTTGCGATCTTCTGGAACGCAAACTCGTGTATACATGCTTTGGAATTGTGTGACTTGACAGGCAAGATTTATAAAAATCCAGCTTCATACTTTAAGTTTATAAATCTATGGAAATTTTGCTATATGATGACATTTACTGCATTTCTAACACCAAAATATTAGTCTATATCACTCTTACATTTTAGAGGTGACTGAAATAGTGTAATGTTAAAACCAAGGTTATTAACAGGACATTTCATACAGCCAAAAGTAGTTGTGATTGAAAGGTTGAAGGCATTGATCCACAACAAACCTAAACAGCATGTAAACGAATGCGTCACATCCTACTTTGTCTATCAATTTATGTGTAGACAATTGGACACATATACATAGGGAGGAGCAATCATGATCTGCATGTAAGAGTAGCTGTACACAAATCTAAATGGCTCCAGTAACAAATGAACTCGAATGGAATGATAAAAGTGCGGAAAAACAACATTCATCGTCTATTGTTAAACACTTAGTTGAGACAAGCCGCATAATTGATGTCAAGTTGTGCTTTATCATGTTGTATATGAATGTTTTATGATGTACACTAAGGCTTGTTAAAGACTTAGCAATACGAAAGTTCAAAAACAATTTATACTTTCACTCAATGCACCCTAGTAAAGTGTGATTTACGTTGTTCTCCTTATTATCTTTGTTACCTTAGCTTAAACTGCAAATTATCTAGTGACCTTTATTTTTTGCTAGTGTATATCTGATTAGATCGTTTGCAATAGATTGCGTAACTATGCGTCAGATAGCTTTGATAAACTTCGTCTTCTTGTTGCATTATCAAAATTTATCAGAGACAAATTAATTATGATTAGTTTGTAACTTTCCGTTGATTAGTAATGGAATGAAACTGGTCAGCCTCTGTTACTATATGTGCATCCTCAGCGGATTACCTTGATATGGTTATTAATCACAAGTAATGTTTTAAGATGAATTTTGACTGGTAAGCGAAATCCAGGACTGACAAACCGTTCTATATGGGACTCGTCGGCTGGATGTAACTGTGGGAGGAGGAGAGAAGCAGTGGATTTTAAAAGGTAAATTTAAATCTATATCCAGTTCAATACAAGAACAACATGTCAAGTCTAACCACTTTACACCTTCAGCTTATTAATTCATTATCATTTACGTAGTTAAACGGTTGAGTTCAATCGAAACACGAATCGATAACTTTGGCGATTTAACAGATCAAGTCAAAATCTCTGAGTTCAACAGCAACGAATTTAATCTCTAACGTTAATTAAGCTCTGACGTCTTTTGTTGATTAATCAGATTTTAATTGATTGAATATGTCACAGTTTGATGTTAGTTGGATACCATTGAAAACTAGGAAGTATTCTACAACTGTTTCGTTCTAGTACGACACTCCACAGAATGATGCACTCTAGATTCCATTCCAAAGGCTTCAGGTTGGCGAACGCCTAATCCTCTGCATCACTGGGTCAGGATCCAGTGGTAGAATTTTCGCTTTCATCAGTTTCTGACATAGTGCGACGATCATCCATTATGTTTAGTAATAAGTGTCTCACTCCAGATAAGTCTGAACTCCACTAGTCACAACTTCTCACTAGAGCATCAAAAACAGTTATCACCAATGACAATGAATGATTGTCGCACTATATCACAAACTGATAAAAGTGGAAAGTCAACCGTTGGGTATCAACTGGCTCAGTGGTACAGATGGTTAGTCATTAATCAACTTGAAGTTCCTGTGATAGAATCTAGGTTGTGGACTGTTGAGGTGTGTCATACTAGGATGAAACAGCTGTAGAATACTTCCTAGTTTTCAATTGTATCCT